>CM069863.1:157233253-158433253 GCA_036172795.1 Pelodytes ibericus
GAGAGGAAACCAAATTAAGTCCCCTCTTCTGGTACTATGCAAAAATGAGGGACTCTCTCTTCACTTGCAAAAATAGCCAGAAGCTGACCAGACCGGGCTTCCCATTGTAGCATGGCAGCTGCCGGTCAGAGGATGTACTATTATGTGCTTGTATATAAATGTGTTTTGTCTCCTCTCTTCCGCTTGCTCTTCCAAATAGGTCCTAATCCTTCTTGCTGAATGCCTGTGATGTAACTATAAAAATACACATACAAGGAATGAGCATGGTGCCATAATGAGACATGTAAGCTGACATTTAACAAAGAAAAGCTTATTGAAAGTTGCATTGGCAGTTTCTGGAGCTGTAGGTGCCTTGATTTGATGTGAAGGAAACAGGCAAAGCGTCAAATAAATATATATTTCTTAGCAAAATGTAAGTAAAAATGAAATATCCCTCTGGTTTTATTGCCTGAAGTCACTAGTTAAGTAAATAAAACACTGCAACTGACAGCATGAACCTGAAAAAGACATGCATGAAATCTAAAAGGCACCCAATAGCTGACAGGCGTAACAAACTATACAGTACATCCTATTCTTGCCTGATGTCTCAAATAGACATGTGCAAAACTAAAATTTTCGTTTCGTTTTCGTCCATTCGGACGAAAATGTTATTTATTTCGTCTAAAACAAATTTCGTTCATTACTGCATTCGTTTCAGACGAAATTCGTTAATTATTTTCGTTTCGTTAATTTTTATTCGTTCTTTTTTTAGAATACAATGTAATACTATTGGCTTTCTATAAACCGAACGAGAGCCCCATTCATAAGAAATTCTTATGAATGGGGCTCTCGTTCGGTTCATAGAAAGGCAATAGCACTACATGTTTTCTATAAGCCGAAAGTCTATAAACCGAACGTTCGGTTTATAGACTTTCGGCTTATGGAATACATGTAATCCTATTGCTATTCTATAAACCGAACGTTCGGTTTATAGAATAGCCATAGGATTACATGTATTACATAAGCCGAAAGTCTATAAACCGAACGTTCGGTTTATAGGCTGTCGGCATTTAACTATACAGAGACAGAGTCTCCATTCATAAAATTATGAATGGAGACTTTGTCTCCGTGTAGTAAAATGCCGACAGCCTATAAACCGAACGTTCGGTTTATAGGCTGTCGGCTTATGGAATACATGTAATCCTATGGCTATTCTATAAACCGAACGTTTGGTTTATAGGCTGTCGGCTTTTAACTATACGGAGACAAAGTCTCCATTCATAATTTTATGAATGGAGACTCTGTCTCCGTATAGTTAAATGCTATTGTATTCTATAAACCGACTCTATTTCGGCCATAGTACTACGAATGGGCGAATGAACGAATGATTTTTCGTTTATTAACCATTCGTTCATTCGGCTTTCGTTAGCTTAGCATTTTCATTCTTCGTTTTTCGGACGAATGGACGAAAATGCTATTTTCGGACGAAAATGCATTCGTCCGAAAACGAATGCACATGTCTAGTCTCAAACCTCTTACAGGCAGCCGATTGGGACTAGCAATCTCAGCTTCTACATTCTGCTCCTGTTGGGTCCAGGTGATGTTCCCACAGTAGTAATGTTTAAAAGGTTTACAGGTGCTAACTACAAATAATGTGCTATCTGTCTTTTACAGAGAAGGGAGGGAATAAAAAGCTAAACAATGTACAGATTAATTATTCTTAAAAATATAACTAATGATTTTGCTTCAAAGCAGACTATAATGTGGTGGGATGTTGCAATATGAAGAGGAAGGAATCTCATTTATATGGTAATACCAGTCCGATTATCCTCATGCTATGGGCACTTCATTTGTCACTTTTTCTCCTATGCTAGAAGCACAACTGAAATAAACGTGTAGTGTCCCTTTAAGACAAGTTTTACTCTGTGACAGCGCTGCTGTTTCTCTCTTTTCACAGTAATGATAGCCGCGATGGAGGGGATTCCTTGGAGCTGAATCATGCTATTTATAACTGTAGTCACTCATGTATTTGGAAATGTAGCCAAAAGCTGAGCAAGGATCTGTAATAAACAGCCAAATCTCTCAGGCCCAGCAGACCACTAGGAATATCCAACAATAATGGACAACTGTTTTATGTTAAACCCTGGGCTGGTAACTGCAGCCATAATTATGCCTGGTGCTGAGAAATGTTAACAGCTCAGAATATCAAGATGTTGGACCAAGTGATACGAGGGATCAAAGGTCAGCTTGTCCTATTTACTGAATACAAACGTCAGTATTCTGACTTACATGGGTTTATTCACTAATTCGAGAATAGCTTGAGGAGGTCGACTTTGGAGGTCATTTTGAGACTAAGTCAAATTCAGCACTCGAGAATGACTTAGAAATAAAACAGGTTCGAATCTTCCCCATTGGAAGTCATGGGGAGCACAATGATTGAAGCTTATTTTGAGACTGAGTCAAACTCAGGGGCCGAAGTCTCAAAATGAAAGTTGACCTCCTCAAGCTCGAATTTTAGTGAATAGACCAATTAAAGTATTATTGAGACATAACACAATGTGATACTATACATCCATCACTCCCAAGGCATGGGTACATAGGCCTGCCAAGACGATTCCTTCCATAAAATTAAGACATTGCGCTTTATTCATGAAAGAAGGAATCCAGTGGCGTCACAAGGGGGGAGCGGACCTCACTGGGTGACACTCCCAGCGGGGGTAACACAACCGCGCTGTCTGCATCCTCCTCGCAGCAAGTCGCGCTGGGGAACATGTTTTGTTTTTTGATGATTCTTTCCATACAAATAAGACATTGCGCTTTATTCATGAAAAAAGGAAATCCCATGGCGTCACAAGGGGGATGCGTAGTGACACCCCTGCTGTCTATATCCTACTTGCAGCACATCACGCTGGTGAACTCCGGTGAATGCTGCTGCCGAAATAAAAAAAAAATCTTTGCCACCTGATATGACATTATGTCACATCCGGTGACTGTATTTCCCTCCTGCGTGGAGGAGACGGCCAGAGACATGGAGCAGCCAGCAGGTGAGTACTGGGGAAGGGGGAGGAGGGTGACATATTATTGGGCAAACTGGTTGTGGCTTATTAATGGCAACATAATACTGACATATTATTGGGTAAATTGGCTGTGGCTTACTAATGGCAAAATAATATTGGTATATTATTGGGCAAATTGGTTGTGGCTTATTAATGGCAACATAATACTGACATATTATTGGGCAAATTGGCTGTGACTTATTAATGTTAACATAATACTGGCATATTATTGGGCAAACTGGTTGAGGCTTATTAATGGCAACATAATACTGGCATATTATTGGGTAAATTGGCTGTGGCTTGTTAAAGGCAAAATAATACTGGCATTGGCTGTGGCTTACTAATGGCAAAATAATAGTGGCATATTAATGAGCAAATTGTCTGTGGCATAATTATGGCAAAATAATACTGGCATATTATTGGACAAATTGGCTGTGGCTTATTAATGGCAAAATAATACTGGCATATTAATGGGCAAATTGACAGTTGAATATTAATGGAAAATAGTTCTGGCATTATAATGGACAAACTAACACTGGCATAATAATGGGCAAACTTTCTGTGGCATATTAATTAGCAAGCTGGCTATCGCATATTTAGTGAACAAACGGTGGCATATTTTAAATGGCAAACTGGCTGTTGCATATGTTAATGACAAAATGACTGTGGCATTTTAATTGCCACCAAATGTTCTGTGGGACAAAATAACATGCTCTGTGGGACAAAGTGACACTGTGGTATGTTTTGTGGGGCAAATTGGCACTGTGGCATAGCAAACTGTGTGGGTGGAATTTGAGTGAAAGCCAAGTGCTGTGGGTGCAATGGCAAGGGTAAAATGCAATTTTTCAATAACATTTTTATTACATTTGAAAATAGTTGAATATAATATTAAAAGGTTCATATAAGTATAAATTCACCTAGTGAGAGAGAGATGTGTATAGATATTTTTTGTATTAGAATTGTACAATTGTCACCTTGCGGTGCGCTTGTGTATGGCTTAATTATGGCACTCTTGTGTGTGGCATAATTAAGGGGCTCCTGTGTGAGGCATAATTAAGGGGCTCCTGTGTGAGGCATAATTAATATGGCTCCTTTGTGAGGCATAATTAATGGGGCTCCTGTGTGAGGCATATGTATGGGGCTCCTGTGTCTGGCCTTATTAATAGGGCTGCTGTGTGTGGCATGGTTATGGGCTCCTGTATGTCGCATAATTATTTATGAATTTTTTTATTTATCATCTTTATTTTAAAAAGTTCTCCTCCCCCCATTTTTTCCCCATACAAAAAAACAACATACATACAAAATGATCTGTTACAGTGTAGTAAATATCATAAAAAAACAGAAGTACATTTTTTAATACCACACAGTTATGATGAGGAGTACCGGGAGTACGGATTAACTAAACAGCAGACCTAACCATTCCATCGAGACTGTCTATAAAATCAAACAGAATATCACTTATCAATAGGCAAGTGTTCTTCTCTCTACACCTAGTGCCAGAACAACAGACCTTAAACATGCTATCTTAAAATACATAAAGTGCATGCACACTACATACATACAAGGCGCGTTCACGTGCAGGAGGGGGGTTTCAAAGGGGTAGATAACCACCACATTTCCATGAGGGGGGGCAGGAAGGCCTTGACCCTGCAGGAGCCCCGATAGGCTAGTTTTCTGTCAATCTCTGTAGCTATTCTCCCCATTCCAGGTGCCTCCTACTTTTTAGTTCGAACTGGTTCCTTATCCCTTGTTCCATTTTTAACTGGAAGATTAGCTGCTGTTTAACCTCCATCCATATGGGTGTTTTGGGAAAGTGCCACATTATGGCTATTAGTTGTTTTGTGACTGTAAGTACTTGAATTATAAGGGGTCAAACAGATCTGGCAACGGATTCTAGACCTATATGCAACAAGAGAAATTGCTGGGATAGAAGTATATTGGTTTTGCACAATTTATTTATTTGATTATTTACCGCTGTCCACATTAACTGAATGGGACCACATGTCCACCAAAATATGCAGGTAATCCGCCTTAGCGGCTCCACATATCCAGCACACTTCTGCCCTCTCGGGATACATTCTCGCAAGTTTTATGGGGACCAAATAAATCCTGTTCAGTAACTTAAAATGTGTTTCCGCTAAATTAAGACAATGGATATGCTTGTACACCAGCTTGAGAGAGTGCAGCCATTGCTCTCCTCTAATCTCTGTACCCAAATCCTTATGCCATTTACTCATAGCTGGAAATATTATTGCCTTCTCTGTAGATCTATTAACTTTACCAGCTGGGAAATCATCCCATTCGATTTTTCTTTTCTTATTAGGGCTCCGAGGGTCTTGATATTGCCATCAGAGCTCTGACAGAGGTGCCTATAAATATATCCTTTGATACGCAAATATGTTAATATTTCAGAGCTAGGTAACTTCTTTTCAATGGACAAAGCCTCAAAATTTTTCATCTCATCTGACTCCATCAGATCTTAGATTTGGTCCAGCACTGCTTCACACCATCTATTCAAATCTATGTTATCGTTCAGTGCTAGGACTCTCAGAGGTGTTTCCTCAAGGATTTTATTTGTCAGATTTAGCTTTTTCTTCAGTCTGGACCAGGCCAACCCAAGGTCCCCCATTACAATACCCTGCATTGTAGATTTTGGTTTGGGGGTACATGGGTTATAGGTTTGCCAGAGTACCCTTGACACATCTTCTATCTTTAACCTAACACATTCTAACCAATACCAACCCACCTTTTTTGTTTGCACATACTGAGCCTCTAACGCATAGTAGAGCAGGCTCGCCCAGTGGTACTCTTCTAAATTAGGAAGACCCCCCTGTTTTACCATCAAGGAAAACCCTTAAAATTAATATAGTTTTTTTTTACCCTGCCAGAAGAATCTATTAATCGATGAGCCAATTTTAACCAACTTGCTGGAACTCTTAAGGGAAGCATTTTAAAAAGATAATTCCATCCTGGGAGGATATCCAGTGTCTACACACCCCTGTTAAAATGTCAGGTTTCTGTGCTGTAAAAAAATTAGACATAGATTTCAGAACTTTTTCCACCTTTAATGTGACCTATAAACTGTACAACTCAATTGAAAAACAAACTGAAATCTTTTAGGTAGAGGGAAGAAAAAAATATAAAAATAAAATAATGTGGTTGCATAAGTGTGCACACCCTTAAACTAATACTTTGTTGAAGCACCTTTTGATTTTATTACAGCACTCAGTCTTTTTGGGTATGAGTCTATCAGCATGGCACATTTTGACTTGGCACTCCAAAACACTCCAAATCTGTCAGATTTGCAAGGGCATCTCCTGTGCACAGGCCTCTTCAGATCACCCCACAGATTTTCAATCGGATTCAGGTCTGGGCTCTGTCTGGGCCATTCCAAAATGCTGAAAGATGATGCTGAAAGATGAAGTTCCTCTTCATGTTCAGCTTTCTAGCAGAAGCCTGAAGATTGTGTGCCAATATTGACTGGTATTTGGAACTGTTCATAATTCCCTCTATCTTAACTAAGGCCCCAGTTCCAGCTGAAGAAAAACATCCCCAAAGCATGATGCTGCCACCACCATGCTTCACTGTGGGTACGGTGTTCTTTTGGTGATGTGCAGTGTTGTTTTTGCGCCAAACATATCTTTTGGAATTATGGCCAAAAAGTTCAACCTTGGTTTCTTCAGACCATAACACCTTTTCCCACATGCTTTTGGGAGACTTCAGATGTGTTTTTGCAAAATGTAGCCTGGCTTGGATGTTTTTCTTCGTAAGAAAAGGCTTCCGTCTTGCCACTCTACCCCATAGCCCAGACATATGAAGAATACGGGAGATTGTTGTCACATGTACCACACAGCCAGTACTTGCCAGATATTCCTGCAGCTCCTTTAATCTTGCTGTAGGCCTCATGGTAGCCTCCCAGACAAGTTTTCTTCTCATCTTTTCATCAATATTGGACGGAGCTCCAGTTCTTGGTAATGTCACTGTTGTGCCATATTTTCTCCACTTGATGATGACTGTCTTCACTGTGTTCCATGGTATATCTAATGCCTTGGAAATTCTTTTGTACCCTTCTTCTGACTGATACCTTTTAATAATGAGATCCCTCTGATGCTTTGGAAGCTCTCTGTGGACCATGGCTTTTGCTGTGGGATGCGACTAAGAAAATTTCAGGAAAGACCAACTAGAGCAGCTGAACTTTATTTGGGGTTAATCAGAGGTACTCCCCCAGATGGAATTATCTTTTTAAAATGTTTCCCTTAAGAGTTCCTGCAAGTTGGTTAAAATTGGCTCATCGATTAATAGATTCTTATGGCAGGGTACAAAAAAACTATATTAATTTTAAGTGTTTTCCTTGATGGTAAAACAGGTGGGTCTTCCTAATTTAGAAGAGTACCACTGGGGAGCCTGCTCTACTATGCGTTAGAGGCTCAGTATGTGCAAACAAATTGGTGTGTAGACTTTTTATATCCACTGTAAGCTTTTAAGTCCTCATCAGGAAAACCCTAAAGATTTCCAATCTTTTAGTTGTTTATTAGTATTTCTCACCAAGGGTAAGAAATTTATCTCAATGATTTTTTTGGGGGTCCCGACAGATATTTATGCCGAGGTACCCTATATACTCCTTAGCCCATACAAAACCATATTTTTCTGAAAATAAGTCATTCTCGGCCCGGGTCAGATTGCAAGACATTGCTATTGATTTCTGGGGTTACACCCTAGGCACTTTGAGAAGTCGTCTATCTCATGGCACCGACACCAGAGAAGTATGGTATTGTCCGCATACATATTCAGTTTCAGATCTCTTTGCTTAGCTTCAATACCCGTAATTCCCTGACTATCCCTTATTTAAATAGCCAATGGTTCGGATGTAATCATTTACAGGAGTGGAGACAGTGGGCACCCTTTTCTGATCCTGTTTTTTAGAGAGAACCTTTTTAAGAAAGGTCTTCTATGAATCTTTACTCCCTCCAATATATCTATCAATCTTCCAGCCTGACTCAAGGCTTTTCTGCCTGGGACAAAGCTGACTTGGTCAGAGTGTGTAATTGTTAGGATTAGTATTTTTAGTCAGTTGGCCCAGATTGATGAGTAAATCTTATTATCTACATTCAGAAGAGAGAGGGTTGGGAAATGTGTTAAGTTGTCAGGGTCTTTCTCTGCTTTTGGGATGGGGACTATATTTGCTTGAATCATCTCGTCCAGGACTGACTCCCCATCAAAAATAGAGGCAAAGGTCTTTGCAAGAAAGGGCACCATATTGTCCTTCAGTAGTTTATAAACTACATTACTGTATCCATCTGGGCCTGGTGACTAATTTTTCTTTGGATGGGCTATAACCTGAGCCACCTCTTCTGTGGTAATAGGTTTATTGATAAGTTCTAGCTGCTCTAATGAGATTTTTGGTAGATTTTAGTTTTGTACGTAGTCTTTACATTCGCATCTGGAGGCACCTTCTGGAATGTTATACAGATCACTATAATCATTTTCAAAGGATGACCCTATCTCCTTTGGTGCGAGCATTAGCCTGTCGTTACTTTTAATTCTAACTATACATTTTTTTAACTTTCTCTTTCTTGATTCTAGTTGTCATTAATTTTTCTGTTTTATTCCCCATATAGAACCATGTCCTCTTTAGGTATTCCTGATTTTCGTTAGCTCTTTTGATTAGTACATCATTTATCTCTTTTTTTATGTCTATAATTTTTGTTTTTGTTTCTATAGTTGGGAGTATTTTATTCTGACGTAATTCCTTCTCTAGTGCTACATAGAATTCAGTCATGTTTATATCTCTATCTTTCTTTTCTCTAACACCTAATTGTATTAGATACCCTCTCATGACACTTTTAAAAGCACACCAAGTGATCATGCAGGCTACTTCTTCATCTCTATTCTCTTGATGTACTCAACATTCCTTTATTTTTTTTAAGAGATTGTCATTCATTTTCCAGTGGGTTCTGTATTGCGAGAACTGATCTTTTATGTCCAAGATCACCATATTGTGATCTGACCATGCGGGGTCTATAATGAATGTCTTCTCTACTCTCTCTGCAAATTAGAGTCCAGCCAGGATGAGATCTATTCTAGAATATGTCAAGTAAGATTTTGAAAAGCAGGTAAAAATCCTTCTCTGCAGGGTGGAACATCCGCCATATGTCCAATGGGGTATTGATCTTAAGCAACTCTCTGAATCTTTTCACATTACTTACTAGGTTCCTATTCTCCAGGCCTCTGAGCCACTGGTTCTATCCAGTTGAGTGTCTAAGAGACAGTTGAAGTCTCCCAGCATTAGCACTGATCCCTGTCTAATTTTCTCAAATTCTGACAGGATCCTCTTTATTAACAGGATTGGCTTTTGGTATGGTACGTAAACATTGGCCAGAGTAAACCGTTTATATTGATTTTACAGATTAATATTATATATCTTCTTTCGGGATGAATAATCTCATGGTAATCAATTTGAACCGATAGATCCTTCGAGAATAAAATTGATACACCCCTCTTCCATTCATCAACCAAGGTGGTCGAGATGACAGTGGATACTCTCTAGACTTAAATCTAAGGCAATCTTCCATCTTACAATGGATCTCCTGAAAACTGCATATCTGGATTATTCTCTTTCTTCAGGAAACTCAGGACAACAGACTTTTATTGCAGCGAGTTAATGCCCTGTGCATTGATGGTCGCTACCCTAATCTTTGGATTCTGGTGTGTCTCCTAAATCCTGTCCCCTTCCCACCCCACCCCGAACAAGTGTATATGGCATAATTTATGGGGCTCCTGATCTGACTGGCATTACTAAGGAATCTGTTTGGCATGGTATTGGAGGAAATCCAGGGGGTGACACCATGAGTTACCGCACCGGGTGACACCAACCCTAGTGATGCCTCTGAGGGAATCATAGACAATTGAGAAGGGAATTTCAGACTTAAACAGATCCTGCTTCTGATTAAGCACATTTTAATTGTGAGAAATGCGCTACATGTTTGGTCTATGGACATGGATAAAGGATTGTTTTTATTGAGGAATTGAAGTAGGTAGTGCCTTTCTTGAGGAACGGCAGCTTTTCAGTGTTCCCATAGTGGATTTCTACATAATCATGTACCCAGGACATCTCACTGTATCCTTCCTGGAAAATAATCTGCTGTTCTTTTCCCATCTTAACATTGGTCATTTTGTTCCAGTGTGAATTTTCAATGTTTCCCAATTCAGTGAGAATTTCCAATGCAGCAATGACAAAACATATAATGTATTCCAGTAATACTAGCTCACCGGAGAGGACTAGCGCTCTAAGGTACTGTCTCTCTAAAAAAAAAAAACAAGAGCTCCTTTTTTGTGCTTACCAAAGTGACCCTGCCTAATCTTACATCTAATCTTAAAATAATACAACATTTGAAAAGAAGACTTTTTATACCACAGTTGAGCACCAATCCTGTTTGTTTTAAATCTATTTATTCCTTCTTGTAGTGCTTTCTAATAGGCATACTCAATAAAAAGAGAATTGCAGGGAATTGAGAAGGGAATTTCAAACTTAAGGCCAAAGTAGCTAAGTTGAAAAAATTCTCCCACATGTCTATAGTGGTCTAACTTTAAATTCCCATCTCAATTGCCTGTCTATTGAGTAGACCCCTAGTAACTCAAACTATCAGGCAAGATTACTTTCCACATTTTCAAGAGATGGACAAGCTGTTTTCTTTGATATCAGTTAAACAAAACATGTCTAAATTCTGGCCTGTCTGTTTTACATCAGGGCCTAGCTTTATGGAGGTGTGTGTCTAAGACAAGAGTGAGATTACGCTCATGTAATTATGCCAGGTGGAACCATTTATCCTGTTAAGGTTAAGCAGCATAATCACAGCCACAACTTGGAGGAATTCTTAGACAAAAGACACAGATATCATAGAGCACTGTCCTGTAGGAACATTGACCTCTACAATTATTCATAGTTGTCCAAACTTGAAAAACTGCAGTCCTGATGTGACCTAGTCCACTTTGCTTCAAACATTCATAAGGAATATTACTTTCAACAGTAATTTAATGATAAAACTTTTGGACATAATGGGGCCCTACTCAATAAAAAAGGGTGATAATTAGAGTTGAGCGGACACCTGGATGTTCGGGTTCGGCAGGTTCGGCCGAACTTCGAAAAAATGTCTGGGTCCGTGCTCGAACTTGACCCCGGACTTGACCCCGAACCCCATTGAAGTCAATGGGGACATAAACTTTTGGCCACTAAAATGCCTCTAAAAAAGTCCTGGAAAGGGCTAGAGAGCTGCAAAAGGAAGTAAAATGTGGGTAAGAGTAGGACAAGTGCCCTGCAAACAAATATGGATAGGGAAATAACTTAAAATAACATAAAATACATACAAATTACAAATACAGCTGAACCATAAAATAGCACTAGATGGAATCTTTTAGCTTTGGAAGAACATAAATCTAAATCTAAAGCATGGTTGCCAGGAGGATCAACAGAATTATCCATTTGAGAGAGGGTTGGAGTGCAGGGTATTCTCTTTCAGTTTATACTAAGTGACCCATAGGTTGAGGAGGCGGTGATCGTGGCGGTGTAGGTGGAAGCGGCGCTGGAGAAGGAGGAGGAGGGGGTAGCCAGAATTTTTCAAAGTGCGCTGTAAGCACCGTATTGGACTGTTCTATTTGACTCTCAGATATAAAGTGCACCGCAAGACGCAAATGTACTATTTAGCACCCAAAACAATTAGAATTTTTCAAACTGCGCTGTAAGCACAGTATTGGACTGTTCTATTTGACTCTCAGATATGAAGTGCACCGCAAGACGCAAATGTACTAATTAGCACCCAAAACAATTCGAATTTTTCAAAATGCGCTGTAAGCACAGTATTGGACTGTTCTATTTGACTCTCAGATATGAAGTGCACCACAAGACGCAAATGTACTATTTACCACCCAAAACTATCAGAATTTTTCAAAGTGCCCTGTAATCCCAGTATTTGACGGTTCTATTTGACTCTCAGATATGGAGTGCAGGACGCAAATGTAATATTTAACACCAACAAATTGCAGTATTTAAAAATGCCTAGATGTTGCCCACTGAGCTAACAGAACAGGATTAAAGTCATGTGCCTGAGACACATGAAGTTGCAAGTGCACTGCACTCTCTGTGGCACTGGGCTCAGGGCAGGGTACAAATATGTAGTATAGCACCCACTAAAATAATCACTGTAATTTGAATACTTGCTGTAAGATTATTCCCCTCAATATGCCAGGATTATGCCCCTCAATATGCCAGTATTATGCCTCTCAATGTGCCAGGACTTAGCCACCCAATATGCCAGGATTATTATGCCACTCAATATGCCAGGATTCTCCCACACAATATTCCAGGATTATGCCCCTCAATATGCCAGGATTATGCCTCTCAATATGCCAGGATTAAGCCACCCAATATGCCAGGATTATTATGCCACTCAATATGCCAGGATTATGCCCCTCAATATGCCAGGACTTAGCCATCCAATATGCCAGGATTATTATGCCACTCAATATGTAAGGATTTTCCCACACAAAATGCCAGGATTATGCCCCTCAATATGCCAGAATTATGCCCCTCAATATGCCAGGATTATGCCTCTAATTGTGCCAGGACTTAGCCACCCAATATGCCAGGATTATTATGCCACTCAATATGCCAGTATTTTCCCACCCAATATGCCAGGATTATTATGCCACTCAATATGCCAGGATTTTCCCACACAATATGCCAGGATTATGCCCCTCAATATGCCAGAATTATGCCTCTCAATGGGCCAGGACTTAGCCACCCAAAATGCCAGGATTATTATGCCTCTCAATATGCCAGAATTTAGCCACCAAATATGCCAGGATTATTATGTCACTCAATATGCCAGGATTTTCCCACACAATATGCCAGGATTATGCCCCTCAATATCCCAGGATTATTATGCCTCTCAATATGCCAGGATTTAGCCCCCCAATATGACAGGATTATTATGCCACTCAATATGCCAGGATTTTCCCACACAATATGCCAAGATTTTGCCCCTCAATATGCCAGGAGCATGCCACTCAATATGCCACGATTTCCCCACACAATATGCCAGGATTATGCCCCTCAATATGCCAGGATTATGCTCCTCAATATGCCAGGATTATGCCTCTCAATGTGCCAGGATTTATCCACCATCTTCCTCCCCCCTCCCCCCTTACTTACCTCCTTGCTGCTGCTCTGTCTCCCGGTGCTGCAGGTCCGTGGCTGTGAGGGAAGCGTTGTGCATTCCTGTCCAGCAAATGTGCATCCAATAAAGGGTGACTGAGGGAATACTGTGAGTGAGGATTTACCAGAAGTTTTAAGTGACTTTTGGCCAATTGATGGGTATTTATGTAGATTTTTAATCTAATTTTAATTTAGTCAATTAGAATAAAATATTGTATTTATTTTATATAAAAACAATTAATAACATAACTCATTTATTGTAGTCTAAATACACAGTATTGAAGTTTCGCTGCTTGTGCTCCTAGAAAAGATAGACATCAGGGTGAAAAAGAGGGACATTTGTGGCAAAATAGGAACTGTCTCCCCTAAACAAAGACACTTGGGAGGTATGCTTACCCACTTGCTTGCCCACACTGTGTATCAATATATGGCTGGAAATAAAGTTGATATAAACAATGAACAATATGTTACTCTGAGTGTGACTGAATGTATGTGCATGGGGTTATGTGGAAAATTTGGATTAAGTGCTTGTATATAAATGTGTTTTGGCTCCTCTAATCCACTTGCTCTTCCAAATAGGTCCTAATCCTTCTTGCTGAATGCCTGTGATGTAACTATAAAAATACACATACAAAGAATGAGCATGGTGCCATAATGAGACATGTAAGCTGACATTTAACAAAGAAAAGCTTATTGAAAGTTGCATTGGCAGTTTCTGGAGCTCTAGGTGCCTTGATTTGATGTGATGGACACAGGCAAAGCGTCAAATAAACAGATTTTTTTCAATGTTTAAGTTAAAATTAAATATCCCTCTGGTTTGTTGCCATAAGTCACTAGCTAAGTGATTAAATCACTGCAACTGACAGCATGAACCTGAAAGAGACATGCATGAAGTCACAGAGTCTAATAGGCACCCAATAGCTGACAGGCGTAACAAACTATACAGTACATCCTATTCTTTCCTGATGTCTCAAAACTCTTACAGGCAGCCTATTGGGACTAGCAATCTCAACTTCTTAAAGACATCCTGCTCCTGTTGGGTCCAGATGATGTTCCCACAGTAGTAAAGTAAAGGTTTAAAGGTGCAAACTGGAAATTATTTGCTATCTTTTTTGACAGAGAAGGGAGGGAATAAAATGTCTATCTTCCATAAAATATTAGGTTACATTTTTTAAGCTAAACAATGTACAGATTTTTTTTTTTTTGCTCAAAATGATACTTTTTGATACAAAATATTACTAATGAGGTTTCTTCAACATATAAGACAAACTCCCCTGGGGTGCTTGCATCTGCAAAACATTGTCTTCATTGCCGATTTACAGGCCATTGATAAAAAAATATGATATTGAAGTAGTCCCAGCACTTTCACATATTGTGTCCAGGTGAAAGCTTCCACTCATTACAACTTCCTATTCAGCATCGTTCTAACAATTGATATCCAAAACAGCCTAAATAAAGCAGCAAAAGGGTGTTTAGGGACACATGACAAAACTAAAACTGTTTTGGTACAGAGATTATATAGAAAAGTTGTTTGGGGAAAAAGATGGCACAGACAAGCTGTTTGGGGACATAGATGGCCCAAATAAGCTGCTTTGAGACAGTGATGGCACAGAAAAAACCATTTGGAGGTAACTATGGCACAAGCTGTTTAAGGACAAGTATTACACAGACAATTTGCTTGGGGACAAAATGACACATGGCATCTGTTTTGGAACAAATATGGTACTGATGAAATGTTTGGGGGCAGAGTTGGCACCATGGAACTTGCTGCTTGGTGAAGTTGGTGGGCCCTGGGGCACTTTTAGCTGTGCGTGGTGCTGTCACTCTACCTGACTGCGCATAGTGCTTAGAGCGCCATTTTGTAGGTTTTAATCCTGCTATCCTGCCGAACTCTACTTCTGTCCCGAAAACCGCGACAGAGGTAGAGCTTGGAGAGACAGCGGGACAGACCTCCAAAATCGGGAAAGTGCCGCTAGGGAGGTATGAACATGCCATCTAAGACAATGCAGTGTTCCTGTCCCAAATAGGAATAGTTGATGTAAGAAAAAATGAAAAGACATTTCTCTACATGATGTAGCACTTATCTAATAATACTTTTGGACTCTGCCTCTGTAAATGAGTTCATAGCATTTTTATGTTTCATTTATATTCATCAGAAACAGTGCTGGCGGGAGCTGAGACCAAAGGTTTGAGTAGGATGGTAAAGCATTTCTTAAAAAAACAAAAACAAAAAAAAACTATTCAGATTAATTAATTAGCATTAAAACATTTGTGATCTGCTCCTGAGTGGGCACCATTCAATATGGCAGGCTTTATTAGATTTGGTTGTGTCAATACCCATTGTGCATCAAGGTCTGCAGGACCAGCAAACAAAACTGACATAGAACATCTGACACTGTGTAAACATAACATGTGTTCAGTACAAAATGCCTGCAGAACAAATTTTTCTAAATGTATTTCTACCTCAGTGTCAAATAGTTTCCGGAAGTCACTGGCAGACTGCCAAACGTCACACACACAAATTCCCATAGACTTACTGCCCCTCTAAGTGTTACACAAGCTGGAATAGTTGACAGGAAGCAGGAACGCCTATCAATCTCTCTGCAGAAAGCAAGTCAGTTACATGCAGCAATCTGACTTTATTAATTACTGGTGGAAGCATGTGTGGTGTTAAAAATGAGTAGAATAGGCCCCAGTCATTTCATATCTTCCGTCAATTACAATATAGAAAGAAAAACAAAAAACTTTACAATTAAATCGTGTTACCCTTTCCGTGTGCATGCCTGATAGCTCTGGTTAGGATTCTCTGGAAATTTAAAGGTATATTCCTACGTTTTCCATTTTATTGTCAAATTGCTTCTGGGGAGTGGCAATCTCAGTAAGGCTATTAAAAGTTTAATTTGCTATCAGACCTTTGTCTGTGAGAGTGCCCTTTGCCTCTCTAGCGTTCCTGCATTGTGATTGTGTTATTCTTATACTTTATTGACCACAGCCTGTTCCTGACTATTCTAACTACAAGTTTTGACACTCGCTTTATTGACCCTACTATTTTTGTTTCTACTGTTGCTGAATCCAGTCCTTTTCCTGACTTCTGAAACTTTGCTGCCAGACCTGACCTATTTTTCTGCCCTGACATCTCGTCTGCCTCATCGCTGGTATCTCGTCTTCGGTATTCTGTTTTTGTATTGTGTCCTTCGGTAGGTAGGTAGATGCAGCTCAATCTTGGGTATCCTCTCATTAAGGTGAATACCTTCACTTCACTGTTTAGTGCCTTGGACATGAACCTTTACCTATCTGAGGAGCAAATACTAACCACAATTACATGGTTACAAAATATGCATTCAGTACCACTAGAGTAAGTAAGTTTCCGTGCTCTTATCCAACACCTATCTAATAATAATTTTGTCATTGTGTCTTTCAATGTATGTATAGCATTTTATCCTTCCTATACTTATCAGAAACCCCTTGAGGGTGCCAGTGGGAGGTGGGTTAGAAGTTTAAAGTCTTTGTTCATTAAGTAAATGTAAGCATGAGAAAGTATGGTATCTAATATATGTTGTTGGAATGTTTTCACCTATTGATCCCTCAGAAAGTTTCTACTTACAGGTAGAAATGTTGTTTTCTATCGCAGTTCTCCATGATTCATTGAAGTGCATATGTTTGACTGTGATTGTCCTAGAACAATTTGATTATAGGCATCAGATAGTGACATCATTGCAGTTTTTGTTACTGTTCTCATGAAACAGACATAAAGAGGTCAAGGGAAAGCCTGAATAACTTAATTTACTGGCAGGTCATGTAGTGAAGGATTGTGATTTTTGTTGCAGTCACTTAAAGAGTAATATCATTCCATCTAGAGATGTAGTATGATGCTGTGGTTATTCTGTAGAATCACTTTCACTGCTAAAGAGATGTAGCGTTAGGGCACAGCAGTAGCGCTGCTGGGGTTGGCTATAAATTCTCCACATCCTAATGGGGTGAGAGGAACACAACTAGCCTGTGGTAACAGGATCTTATGTCTTCTTAATTATAGACTATGTAATATATATGTCTACATTAAGGTGTTGAGATGCAGCCTCCATGGTGTCCATTTCTAGGTGACAGGAAAAGTTGTGGCAATAAAATGAAAAAAACAAACAAACAGATCTGTCTACTTTACAATATACAGCACTTATCTAATAATATTTTTGCACACTGCAAGTGTAACATCCCCTTTAAAATGACCTTGTACCATGACTCTATCCTATCTCTATAGTTGGATATTGACAGTCTTACGAGGATGTCTATGGTGCTTGACATATCTTTTTCACCATTACCAGAAAGAGGGAGACATCTCTCTTCCTTGACAATTCTTTGATGTCTGAGGTCTCTCACACCCACAAAAGGGAATGACAACCATGCAGGAGAGTGTGAACTTGTGAACTAAGTTGGGATTATTTTATAGAACAGACTCCACCTGTAATATAGGTGAACTCCCAGTTCCTAAACTAGGTAAAATGGCACAGACACACCTTAAATATCAGCATATTAAAAACATTGTTCATAAAATGATGTGACTTGCTTACACCACATAACAAGTTTTATAAATGTGTCCTTATTGCATGTAATTTTATTTTTCATTTAAGGCACGTTTGAAACATCTCATGATTTTAATAGGTGGCAGTATGTGTGAGTGGGTTTTTTTTTTGGGGGGGGGGGGGTTTAGAACTGTAAACTGCCTTAAATTAAAAATAGGCACATTTCATATATATGCATATATATTACACATATCTACAACATACAGAACATAAGCTAGAGAGAGGTGCCCCTTTAAGACATGTCACTATTGACCACATTTGTTGTCCATGAAGAGGAGCAGAAGGGTGTTTCTGTAGAAAGTGTGGTCCAGCAAAAACTCCGACCTTTTCTGAAGCAGAATAGCTCTACATTTCGCACAGCATTACACAGTGTCTAAGACCAGCCAAGTCTTCCAGTAATTCTTATGAATGAGCTGGTGAAGAATCAAACACCTGCTTTCTAGCAGCTTGGACTAGATGTGAAGCCAGAAACGGAATCCAGATATATGAAATATTCCAGAAGCATTGCAGCTGTCACCACTAACCTCTATCTCATTTCTTCTCTAGAGACAGAGAAGGACTGAATTACTATTCAGCTCCTTCTACTTCCTGGCTTGAGAAGATGTAACTGACTTCTAAAGTATCCTCTGTGGAGTTTTACTCTCGGCACATCTTAATATAGACATGTTATGCATTAGGAGTAAACATGTGTATATTATTTATATATACAGATTGTGATCGCTAAGGGCAGCATCTGTAGTGCGGTAATCTAGACAGTGAGAATGGCCTGCACAATAGTGATACGTTCCGGATGTGATAAATAGCTTTTCAGATGTCTATGATCTTTTATGAGCATTTACCAGATGGCAAGTCCTTTCTGATTTGTATGATTTAACATCCGTTTTCCAGGATATATTCTCAATCCAAGAAGAAAGAGGTGAATTTTAAAACGATAGCCTGAAAAACTCTGTTCAGCACAATAATTTTGTGATCATACTAGGAGCAACATCTATATCACTTTTGTTATTCATACCAAAAACTGGTAAATATTATATCATGCCCGATTTTTACCAATTTATATATTTGGCGGGTCAGATAAAATCTAGGCTGCAGTCATGAGACAGCTATTTTTTCTACTTGCCTTACAAATTGCACAACTGGTCACAGTGTTATGTATCTACCACTTTATTGTTTATTATTCTTTGTAAACTGGACCTTAAGTGGCCACTCACTTAAATAGTCAATCCCACGACATGATTTAATAGCTTTTCTTGTTATTAAGCCATGTCTGCCTGTTAAAGGACAACTGTATCAAAAAATCAAGTCAACTGAAAGATGGCTTCAAGGCGTTTTATATAGAAATCCTTGAATGAAAGAATACAAATAAAGTACCTTATTAAGCCTTCTTTACTTCATATAGCTCTACCAGGAGAATGTTTGGTCATGTGGGTCAGATTTTTGTTCATCTGAACCAAGGTGAGTGAAGAATCTAAACAACATGTCTACCCAATGAGAGAACTATATGGAGTAAAGAAGGCTTAATAAGGCACTTAATTTGTATTCTTTCATTAAAAGAACACTACCACTTACATAAGATGTGACTAGATTACCTGTGCATTTAAAACAAACACAAATATAAGACATATGCCACTTTTTTTCTTCTATGTTTGAATTAATTGCATGTAAAAGTAAAAATAAAATGAGGAGTTTATCTCCAATATCCATTTTGAGAATTGTTCCCATGATGCAACATTCTCCAAAATCTTCCATCAAGTCTCACTTTACAACTGTGGCCAAAGCCTGCATGATGATGTCATAAATATGTATACACCCCTGCTCTCTTTCTTGCTCCTCTTTTTACCTGCCTTCCAACATAAAGAGAGGAGAAAGACCTGACCATCAGGATTATAACTCCACCCCTTGTGATGTAATAGTTACATTATCCTTCCATTCAATGCAAGTCTATGATCAGAATTCTGACTTATAGACTGCATTCTGTGTCCCCAGCCCCAAAATGAGATACTAGTGCTGTAAAGTCTCTGAGGGTGGCCCCCAAAAACACTATATTTCACAAAATAGCGGCACACAGTCACAGTTGTTTAGTAAAATATTTTATAAAATAAAACTCACATAACAAAAATAAAAGACATATCTGAAATCAACAATGCAAAAAAAAATAATAAAC
The DNA here is from genome assembly GCA_036172795.1 of Pelodytes ibericus. Lineage (NCBI taxonomy): Eukaryota > Metazoa > Chordata > Amphibia > Anura > Pelodytidae > Pelodytes > Pelodytes ibericus. The sequence goes on from CM069863.1 coordinate 157,253,240, forward strand.
CCTCTTCATTTTTTGGTGGGATTGTCCCTTTAAATAATTTCTTTCTTAATTAATTTTGCTTGAATATAAGACAAGGTTTTTTTCAAATGCTCTGAAAAAGACACCTCATCTTATATTCGAGGTTGTCTTATAGTCTGACCTCAAATCGACCTGGATCCCCTCGCTAACAGACAGTGGATGTTTGCGTGATAAACACAGACATCCTCCGCTGCTGCCCGGCACGTCCTTCGGGGCTTCTATGATGAAGCCAGGACCTTCTGGCTTCATTATAGAAGTACCGGCGGAAGTGTGACAAGGTGAGGGGGAGGGAGGGGGAGAGACAGAGAAAAGGTTGGTGGGAGAGAGAGAAAAGTTTTGGGGGGGAGAGAGAAAAGTTTGGTGGGAGGGAGGGGGTGAGAGATAACACTGGGGGGAGACAAGAGACAACACTAAGGAGGAGAGAGAGAGAGACAAAGCTGGGGGGAGGGGAGAGAGAGGCAGCACTGGCACATAAAAGGAAATAAAAACAAGAAACGCATTTTTTTATATCATCATTTTTATTCAATATTAAAAAGCAAATTACATGTGAATATATACAAGTTAAACCTTTTTCCTATAGGCTAGTCTCATATTCAGGCTTTTAGTTTTTTTCCTAAAGGAATATTCAAAGTTTGGATAATCAGGGTCGTCTTATATTCGAGCAAATACGGTATCTACTAGACAAGTGCATTTCTTTTTCGGACGAATGCATTTTCGTCCGAAAATAGCATTTTCGTTCATTCGTTTGAAAAACGAATAACGAAAATGCTAAGCTAACGAAAGCCGAATGAACGAATGGTTAATAAACGAAAATCATTCGTTCATTCGTAGTACTATTGGCATTCTATAAGCCGAAATAGAGTCGGTTTATAGAATACAATAGCATAGTACCCTACATTCCATAAATCTACATAATGAATGACTTTCGGTTTATGGAATGCATGTAAGTCTATTGGCATTCTATAAACCGACTCTATTTCGGTTTATAGTAATGCCAATACTATAGTACGAATGGACAAATGATTTTCGTTTATATTAAACCATTCGTTCATTCGTTCAACTTCTTAGCTTTCTATAAACCGAAACAGAGTCCCCATTCATAAATTTTTATGAATGGGAACTCTAGTTTGGTTTATAGAAAGTCTATAGTATTACATGTAATCCATAAGCCAAAAGTCTATAAACCGAACGTTCGGTTTGTAGACTTTCGGCTTATAACGTTCATAAAATGAATGGAGACTCTGCCTCTGTGTAGTGAAAGCCAATAGTACTATTACATTCATTACAAATGCCGAAAGTCTATAAACCGAACGACCTTCGGTTTATAGACTTTCGGCTTATGGAATACATATAATCCTATTGCTATTCTATAAACCGAACGTTCGGTTTATAGAATAGCAATAGGATTACATGTATTCCATAAGCCGAAAGTCTATAAACCGAAGGTCGTTCGGTTTATAGACTTTCGGCTTATAGAAAACGAACAGTAGTAGTGCCTTTCTATGAACCCATTCATAATTCTTATGAATGGGTTCATAGAAAGGCACTACTACTATACGTTTTCTATAAGCCGAAAGTCTATAAACCGAAGGTCGTTCGGTTTATAGACTTTTGGTTTATAGAATACATAGAATTACATGTAATTCTATGTATTCTATAAACCAAAAATCTATAAACCGAACGACCTTCTGTTTATAGATTTTCGGCTTATAGAAAACATGTAGTACTATTGCCTTTCTATGAACCGAACGAGAGCCCCATTCATAAGAATTTCTTATGAATGGGGATCTCGTTCAGTTTATAGAAAGCCAATAGTATTACACGTATTCTATAAAATGAACGAATAAAACAAAACGAAAATAATGAACGAATTTCGTCTGAAACGAATGCAGTAATGGACGAAAACGAAACGAAAATTTTAGTTTTGCACATGTCTAGTATCTACACTTGATTCAATCTTTCAATTAAACATAAGGTCATTTTTTTGCTACCCTTGACCTTTAAAAAAAAAAAACTTCTATAGTGCAATGCTTGTATTTTTTTTCTAATGTTCTAATTAGTTAATAGTCATTGATGGGACACATTATTGTTAAATCCTGTTGACCTAGTCACTCATTTTACTTTACAATTAGGACTTTTACATTCATAGCAACAGCAAGAGATAGCATGTGAAAAGAGTGACCTTGAAGGAATTAGTTAGCAATCTCAGCCACTGTTTCTATGTTACTATTTACTAACATAACATCAGTGAATGCTAGTGAATGATGGCCATTTCAGAGATGCAGGTGCCTTTCAAAAGATATGATTCATTCAAAACAAACTCTTCACGGGGTCATTAGAAGAGATACATACCCTCATGTTTAGTAGGTTTATTTATCTAATGATACTCTATTACAAATACAGATACACTGAGACGATTCTAGACTTCACTTAGTATGAGTCAGTAAAAGTATACGAATTTTCGAAAAATTTTCATGCTTGTTGAATTGGCAGCAGAGTGAGTGACTCTGTTGCCGAATTCAATACAGCGTCATTTTTCAGAGGCACGATGTCTCTCGGGTATTTCTGGAGGTTTGTGTGCTGAGAACAGCCAGCACACAAAACCACGTAAATACTCGAGAGACGTCATTACATCCGACGAAAATTCGTATACTTTTCGTGCTTGTTGAATTGGCAACAGAGTGAGAGACTCTGTTGCCGAATTCAATGCAGCGTCGTCTTTTGGATGTATTTCTGGGGTTTGTGTGCTCTCTGCTCAGAGCACACAAACCCCCAGAAATACACAGCGCGGGTACTCCGTGTTAGGTGTTCGGCGCACACCTAGCACATATAGAACATCCGCCACTGGCTATTACCTGGGTGATTTTTTTGATTTTTTGAACCAAACGAGCCACCGTACCAGCTGAGGTCTGTGTGTTTTTCAAACACACCCGGAAGTCTGAGAACAGCCCCGAGGCGCACGGAGAGCTGTTGCTCACAAGAGACTGGTTACTTGTGGTGTTTGGAATCTAATTGGAGTGTTGATTAACCCCTCGAAGGACTTTTAAATCTTTTTATTGTGTGCTTTTGCATTTGGAAATAAAAAACCTTTTCTACTACATCTGAGAGTCAGTGGACAGCTCTACAACACGGTGGAAGTGATCCCTTGCAGAGGGGCAAGTATTACACTGCACATGCTGTTTATACATGCTCCTAGTATTTTAGGGGCTGCAATTGTGCTCATTTATCAGACTACCGCGCCGAATTAAGTATATTTATATTGTTTTAATAGACTTATTTGTTTATTGCATGATTTTTAATGCACAAATTCATTGAATAGCACCAGCACTTTATTAGCATTTTTCACAGGTTGTTTCACTATTTCCTATTACCATTTTATACAGATTGTTGTCAAGTGTCTATGTACTGTGCGCTAGATTGTACACTTTTTTTGCACATCTCCCATGCCGATCCTGGAGTCCTGGATTGAAGGGTGAAGAAGTTGCGAGGAACATGTAAAGGTGACCACAGAAACTACTGTAACTCACATAAGGCCTAGAGATTAAGATGATTGATTTTCATGCATTTGCTTAAATATATTAAAAGGTTGTACATAATAAAAATAAAAAATACTATAGGTTTCATAGTTTTAATAAAACAAGATCAATTGACTTCTGGGGTATAATTACCAGTTTTAAATGGCCACTACATACAACAGAGCTTTAACTGCTTAGTAAATGTATAATACTGATTTTACAAGGTTATTATTTTATTGCTATGTTTACTATAGGTCCACATCTGAATCTTTTGAGAAGTGGTACAGGGCAATAGACTCACAACCTCTTTTGCATATTTTGGTACTTGTACTGAATGTGTTTTTTCTTGGGAATAAAGAATGCATAGTGAAGCTGATCTTAAGGGACTCTATCACCTCAATTGTGCTCATGTTGTGAATATAAATAACTAAAACTATCACAATAGTCTATAAATTGTGTTACCAGAATAGCATACAAATGCATAAATTGAGAGTAAACGACTGTTTAAACTGTATCTGTGGTGTCTCCTGTTTATGACACCACCTGTGACTTAGTTTGAAAATGATCTACTTTTCAATGGGAAATGTGTAATTTGTATATCAAGCCACACGATGATGTCATAACCAAGAGACACCACAGACACATTGATACCTCCCAACTCATGCCGCCGGCACATGGGGATGCTGGAGGCGGAGCTTTGGAGGTGTTGGCACTATTAGGCATGCTCAGTGGGCACAATCACTCCATCTGGTGGGCCTGAAACCGGATAATTACATTTTTGTTGCAGGATTGTGGTCAAGGCCGGACTGGCCTACCGGGATACCGGGAAAAATCCCAGTAGGCCGTCATCCCTGGGGCCAAAGAAGGTGATAAGAACGCGGCCGCCGGGTCCACTTTAAGGACGCGGCCGCCGAGGCGGCTTTAGGGACACGGCCGATGGGGCCGCTTTAAGAGTGCTCTGCCCCCCCCAACTTCCTCCGAGACTGTCTGAGCGCCGGATGTAAGTGACATCCGACGCTCAGGAAAAAAATTAAGAACGGTGTCCTGCCTCTGCAGTTATACGAGGCAGGACACCGTTTCATCCCTCCAGCATTTTTTAAACATTTTATTAAAAAGAAATTGTGTGTGTATATGTAAGTATGTCTTCGTGTGTGACAGTGAGCATGTGTTACTAGTGTAAGTGTATCTGTAAATGTGAATGTGTAACTTTTTTTCTGTAAGTATGACTTCATGTAAATGTGACTGTATAAGTGTGTGTATTTTTGCAAATGTGTACATCCACCTCCCTGCAGACAGCATTTAAAAAAAATAAGTGTGTATGTGTAAGTGTGTCTGCATGTGTGACAGTGGGCATGTGTTACTGTCTGTAAGTGTATCTGTAAGTGTGAATGTGTAACTTTTTGTCTGTGAGTGTGACTGTATGTAAGTGTGACTGTATGTAAGTGTGTGTATTTCTGGATATGTGTGTTCACTGCTTGGTCTGAACCAGCCACCTTCCTGCAAACAGCATTTAAAAAAAAAAATCTGTGTGTATATGTGTGTCTGCCTGTGCGACAGTGTACATGTTACCGTGTGTAAGTGTGACTGTGTGTGTAACTAAGTGTATCTAAGTGTGCGTGTATGTGTATTTCTGTATGTGTGTGTGTATTTCTGTATGTATGTGTGACTGTGTGTGTGTAAGTGTGACTGTCTGTAAGGGTTTATGTCTGTGTGTATCAAATAATATCAGAAAAAGTAGCAGTGCAGTGTCTGCTGTGTGCCAGACTACTCTAGCGGCCAATGCGATATGGCCGCCTGTTCCCTCCTACACGATGCTGGAGCCTTCTTTCGTGCTGGGGCAAGGCATGTGAGTGCAATCTAAGTGATGGGGTAAGTCCTGAGTGCTGGGGGTAGTCCTGTCAGTGCATTCTAAGTGCTGGAGCATGTCATGTAACTACAATCGGCTTTCTGAGGTGCTGGGGCAAGTTCTGTGAGTGCAATATGAGTTTTGGGGTAAATCCTGTGAGTGCAATCTGCATGCTGTTATAAGTCCTGTGAGTGCAATCTATGCGCTGGAGTAAGTCCTGGCTGGGGCAAGTCCTGTGAGTGCAATCTATGTGCTAGGGTAAGCTCTGCCTGGTGCAAATCCTGAGAATGCAGTAAGAGTGCTGGGATAGGCCATCATTTGGGCATGTTCTGTGAGGGCAGTCCGGGTGCTGGGGTAAATCAATATATCCACTTAATATGTTCACAAGTTTAAATGTCACACATTGCCTTGATATATAACCCCATGCACAGGGCAATTCCTATAACCTTGTGTACATACTGGGGTACTTAAATATGGCAATGTGCATGGGGATTATATTAGGGCACTGTGTTTGATTTAACCTTGTGTACATACTGGGGGCATATATTGCCCTAGGCGCAGGGTTATATATCCGTGCTATGGGGCTGGTATAATGATGTTATGCTATGGGGCTGGTTGATTTAATGATGCCATGCTGTGGGGCTGGTATAATAATGTTATGCTATGTGGCTAGTATAATGTCATGCTATGGGGCTGGTATAATGATGTCATGCGATGGGACTGGTATAATGATGTTATGCTATGGGGCTGGTATACAATTATTTCCAGGGCTGTTTTTTTTACCCAGTCCGGCCCTGATTGTGGTCAGCTTTGCGGGACATCGGGATTGCCACAAAGCTGGACAGTTGGGAATATGCACATTTAAAAAAAAAACATTGTATATGTTTGAAATTCTGCTAACACTACTAATAGATTATTTTTTCATAATTTTTTTATTCTCTACGTTCACATTATTAAAAAATATTTAAGTGACAGGGTTCCTTTAAACCTCATGTATTCGCTACTTATTCCATGTCCATTTCAATGCAGTGTTATACGCTGTATGCTAAACAACCATTATTATCATCTACATTTCCACATAAGATAAAACTAACATGTAGCTTTTTTACCTCTTACTTCTTGTGTTAATTATTTAATAGATTCTCTTTTATTAAAGTAGACTAATACCAAAAGCAGATTATGCAGTCGCTCTCACTGTGTAAATTCAGCAAATTGTTTCTTTAATACAGTCAGTACCAGATTACAAATTCCTTTTGCATTGCTTAATCTTATAACAACCGAATGAAAGTAAAAATGGACCTCACATTCTAAATCAATATGCTTTAAGAGAGTTATGAGAGCACAGCACACTTTATTAAAATAAAAAAAGTTTGTGAAATTCCTAAGTAGAATGTGTTATTATTTTTAAAGTGAGACTATTATTACTTTTTTTTTATTAGCCGAGTTTTTTTTTTATTACAGTGTCTATACTTTTTTATGTTTAGATCTATTTATTTATTTTACTCTGGTAATAAAGGTCATGTAAATCTCTACTGAAAAAAGTTTCCTAATAGGCAAAATCTCTTTGATAACAACACACTGTACATATAGCATGGCCAACCCACCTCTCACATCTGTTTTAAGCTCTGTGGAATGAAAGCCTTAATTTAATATATGTAGTCATATTTAGCAGAGGCAACTGGATAAAGTGATCTGTATATAATGCATTTGTAAAGAAATGTTATTATTTTATGAAATATGATATATTGTTATCAAAAAATAAAAAATAATTAGACTTTGTTTTTGGTAACTTGGAGCAACAATTATCTTCACTTGATTATTAAATTGGAATTATAAATCTGTATTTATGGTTGTATACACAAAAAAGTAAGTAAAGGGGGTGCAACAGACTAAATCTTATAAAAATGTAACCATATACACAATCATAAATATGTATAAACGAAAAAAATATCTTAATATTTATTTGTGCAGGTAAGTGTGGAGCAATTGAAAAAATTATAATTTGATACTTTATAAACACAATTCAATATCCAGGGGACCCAAAAAATATAGAAACAGAAACAAAAAATGTTGTACTAGAAGAAGCCACATGGGCGAAACGCGTTTGGCATGCCCCCTCCTCTCTACGAGCTTCTTGTCGGACTACTGCAAAATCCAAGCAGTTTATACTTGTGTCCTGTGTCAATTCCACTCCAGCTGGCCGAAGGAAGACCTTGCAATTAGGAGATACTTCTGGGCAGGGAGACGGACGAACGTCTACTACCGTGGTCAGGCGGTTTTGACGATCTTGCATGTTGTGTGAGCTACAGAGGTGTACTCACACTGATTTTATGTAAGGTTTTTAAATATTTTTGTATGTTAAATTGTTTCTACATTACTATACTCGTGGGGCATGTATGCCTTCTCTTTTATTTCACATAAATCATTTTTGTTGCAACAGGGAGCATTATTTTTTGTTTCTGTTTCCATATTTTTTGGGTCACCTGGATTTTGAATTTGAGACCTTCAGTCAAATATACATCTTTAAAATTGTGTTTATTAAGTATCAAATTATTATTTTTTCAATGGTTCCACACTTACCTGCACATATAAATATTACGATATATTTTTTTATATTTTTATAAGCGCTAGTCTATTGTGCTCCCTTTACTTACTTTTTTGTGTATATTACTCTAAGTGGGAGCAGAGGTAGTCTCCCACATAAAGGTGAGCAGCAGTCTGTATATACAGTCATATTTATTTAATTTTGTAGCGCCTAGCAGTAAGTCACCATTTCGTTCTTTGTACTTATGGTTGATTTTTGCTGTGAGTTATATATATATACCAAAATAAATATAGATGAATATATAGCATATCTATGGCTTAATATCTAAGTCCATTAAACAAATGTGAGTAAAAAGAGTAAGTAAATAAAAACTACTTTACTAATACAACTGTGTTCTATTTTCAACATATGATTTATCTCTCGTATTTTATTTATGATTAAATTAAATCAACCAAATACAGAGGTTTTTTTTTACATTTTATTATGAAATTGTAAAATGAAAGAACTCTTTTTCAACATGCTTGTTTTTAATCTGTCCACACTGTTATTTTTTTTAGAATGAAAATCAAAATAAGTTCACAGATAAAGTCTTCAGTTATAGTGGACCCACCCTACAGGAAGTTTGCACCCATCACTTAGCTATTTCTAGTGAAAACAATAACAAACACCCATGTATCTGCAGAACTAAATGCATTTAGTGAAATTGCCATTGTGGCTTGCAGAGATCATGATTTACAATCTTTTTCTGATGCTCTGGTGAATTGGTGGTTGTCTTTGAATGGGCGAGGTTTGGAGTGTGACCTTGTTTTTTCAATGTCATGTTTGGCAACAATACTCTGACATGTTGATCTGTTAATGGCAGTGGATAGTTTGTTGTGTGTGAGCAAATATAATAATCTAATGTCAGGTCAAATACATTAATTTAGAAAAGAGCTATGTTGCCTTTTAAAGATACCCGTATTTTACTGGCTGGGTGGTAAAAATTGTTAAAGGACAACTGTTAGCAAAAAAAAAAAAAAATGTTTAATTGAAAGGTGGCATCAACTGTAGACATTTTAAAGAACTATAATTCTATCAGCAGACATGGTGTTTCGATTCTTGGATCAGATATTTCGTCACCTCCAATATTCCAAAAAGAAAAAACCCAAGAATAATGTCACATTTTCTACACTATCTACACTCTTTGTAATATTTAATTTAAACATAAGTTAGTAGACTTAAAGTTGTCCAATAGCATGGCTGTTATAGTTTCAGATGAAATGTAGCAACACTATTCCTGACCCATATATAGGCATTTTAGAACTATCTCTACCTATATAGATATATACAGTATAAACAATATACAGTATAGATTTTAAAGACACACTACCATGACAATGCTTTATTTAGATATTCATTTTCAAAACGCACTGTATTTTGTTTCAGTAACCTAGATATCTGATTTCATAAAATGATTACAAAATCAAGAAAACATTATTAATGGACTTGAAGGTTGGTCGACACTCGGTGTGTCAACAACAATGACTTGGTGAACTATTGTTTACAGCAAGAAGTCATACACTATTCTAATGTCTGTTTTTTTCCCACTGTCCAAGAGGTTAATAGCTTTATAATCACAATTACTTTGCAGAGAACTTAACCTTCAATGCAGGTTTAGTTTTATGCAATTTACATCTATGCTGCATCTAAAACAATATATGTTTTAAAAAGGTGTACAAGCCCTTTATTAGATCTTAAAGGGACTGTGTCACCTAAACATTATTTTACTGTGAATGTAGAAAATTAAAAAAAAAAGGGTTTAAAATGATCTATACATTGAAACAAAAATTGAAACAAATTTCCTGAATTAGGAGAAAAAAATGTTTTTAGTATGTCTGTGGTGTCTCCTATTTATGACATCACACACGTGTGGCTTAATATGCAAATTAACAGGTTTTCAATACACAATGTATAGATCATTTTTATTCTTTACATTCACAATGAAAACAACTTTTTAGTAATACAGGATCCATAAATTAAGATAATAATACATGAAACTATAAAGGCAAGTAGATAGCATCTAGAAGAGGAAGGTCAACATATACCACTGCACTTGACCATCAATTCATATCAACGTGCATACTGAAACACGTTTTACAAATTTTGAGTGAAGGTGGCTTTTTAATTGTTTGTATAGTTGAGCCAATAGAGAACAATCCAAGGAAGTCATGCAATGTTCCAACAATTTTCCAAACCCAGAGAATTAAAACAAGTAGGAGTTTAAAGGTTTGATTATCATTTTTTATCCGGCCCTGGAACTGAGAGCCAATCAGACAAAACACATCATAATCAAAATAATCAGGACATTTCCACATCTTTCCTCACAAAATAAAAAAAATGGTGGTCAGTAATAATACTCTTTTTTTTCTGGAGGGCAATTCTCCTGAAGGGGACTCGTTACTTTAGCAAACACTTGTGGATTTAGCTGAATCAGTAGCTGATAATAATGGTTATTATTATCCATGTTGGGTACCAGCCCCTTTGTCAGGAATATATCCCCATTCATATAATGACTGGGCTGAATTTAGACTCCATTTCCATTATTTTTATATACATAGCCTTTCCCAGATACTAAACTTTTTTAGGGTGTATTTTTAACCCATATGATTGCAGATGGAAGTATACTGTAAGTGTTTATATACTTGATTATCCTATATTCAGTGCTTATCTTTTCATTCTGATGTTATGATACAAGGTGGGATTGTTTGGATAAATGGTTCAAACCTTCAATGTCTCACAACATGGGATTCTGCTCCTACACCTCCCTTTGATACACCACTAATCCTAGGCCGAAATCAAAATCAAAAAGCTGACAACATTCATTTCATGTCTACATCACACATTCCTTTCTTTGTCATCCTGTTACATGTAGCAGAAGGTGGCTGATCAACTCTGTCCTGCCCAGTTATAGACTATTATTACATTGGGTGCAGTCACAAATATAGGGAGGTGCAGTTATGCGAAGGACAATTATGCACACAGTGATATGCTTTGCATATTTATTTCTCTCGATAATAAAAAAAACACAAAGACTAAATATACACACACAAGGTGGCTATCTCTGGATTTTACATACAAATTACCTTTATCTGGTCTGTGGGAGGTTGGAATATGTGTATGGTCATGTAAAGTTGAGCAGATTACCAAGCCACGTACAGGAAAGGTATGTAAGAGCGAAAGAAAGAACAAACATAGTGATTAATCATAAACAGAAATATAAAATAAAACTGGGTGTGCGTGTAAACAAACATGTACTCCACCCTGGCTTGGCATGCCTAACGTATAAGACTTAATTGGCAGGTCACACTTCTAGCTCCTAATCCATAGCATATTCATAATAATATTATTATGAACTATGAGTGGAGGCTAAATCATTTCCTGTATGTAGGGACCTGGGTATATTACACACTTTCACATTATACAGGAGGCAGGGCAAGGAAGTTTTTAATGATATTGTATAATTAATTGCAAGCTTAATTGGTCTTTTAATTGTCACCATGCAGATATGAATCATTGTTAGAGTGTAGCGTTCTCTGATGCTCATGTTATTTACCATTGATGAATTTTTTTTATTATGATTGTATTTAAGACTGACCTGTCCTTGCACACCCAAGATGTATTGTATAGTGCCCTAGAAATAATGTCATGTTAGTGAACATTCTTATAGAATGTGTTCAGCTGTGATCTAACTGTTTTAGATCTGCTTCTTTGTTTCTGTTTTGATACTTTTTAAAAAACAGATATATTTCAGGATTAGACACCCGGAAAGTTGAGAAATATATAAATAAAATATTCAGCAGTAAAAAAGTTGTTTCTTTATAACAACCTGTGTTTTTAAACTGATGACATGTGACACTGTAACAGTAACATTACTAAAAAAAAAAAAAAAGTATGCTGCACTATTAAGAGAACAAAAAAAAAAAGGAGATTTTAATATTAATGATTAGAAATGCCTACTATTCAGAATCACTATGAAAACTGTGCCAAATGATGTATCTTTAAAATAACAACTAGTAATGATTAACTGCATCAGCACGAATCAACAAAGCTAGCCACTGACACACCCCCTATGTGAATGCTGATTCATGTACATGGTTTCTTTAGCTTCACGCACTGTGTGTTAGTGCTGACCCCCCCCCCCCCCCCCATTCACCTTTGTGTCAGTGCACTCTATTATTTCACAAGCTATTTCTTCAGCCACCTGGAACATATCTCACATGGGGCCCTTTCAGGTAAACATTAATAATATATTACACAGTGTTAAACATGCCTTCCAATATTTAGTCTTCAATTTAATATGAATTACACCCCAACATTCAGGATTACTCCGAACCAATACACGTTAAAATTCTTCTTGGAAGTGTGTAACTTTTAATCTATGAATTGTGCTGACAAATCTACTGTGTTATCAGGGAATGATCGCAAGCTCTTAAAGGAACTGTATCACCTAAACATTGTATTTAAAGTAAATGGTGAGAATAAACGATGATCGTGTTAGCAAAATGTTGTTTTTACTGTGCATGTAGAGGATAAAAAAAAATATTGAAAATGATCTAGAAATTGTATTAGCAAAAGTGGAAGCAAATGCCGAAATTACAAGATTTTTTTTTTTTTTTAAATGTGTCTGTGGTGTCTCCAGTTTATGACATCACATGTGGCCTGATATGGAAATTACACATTTCCCATTGAAAAAATATTAATTTGCAAATCAGGCCACAGCTGATGTCATAAACAGCAGACTCCACAGATACATTTTAAACACAATTTTCTGCTAATTTAGGCATTTGCTTCCACTTTTGCTTCCACAATTTATAGATCATTTTCAATATTTTTTTTATCCTCTACATGCACAGTAAAAACAATATTTAGGTGATAAAGTCCCTTTAAAAGTAAACCTTAGAGTTAAACAACAACAACAACAACAACAGAGAATAGTTAACACATTAAACCCCCTGGACATATATATACGTAAATTGAGGACCATGAGGACATACATATATATGTAAATATCTAGATGGACAGAGCTATAAATTGAGTTGCATTAAACTTGAGTAAAAAAAAAACCTTATACATAAAACAGGTCAACACAGGAAATTATAAAAATATATTAAGTTTAATAAGCAAATAAATATCTATGAACACAAATAGTACACATATAGGACAAAATACAGATAATATTATGTAATAAAAAAAGGCTCTGGGCAGAAAGGTGTAAGGAAAAGACTCAGGAGCACAACAAATATACATAGGCATATATAAAACACAATAAATACTGTACAGTAAAAATAATACAATTGATATGAATTGACTCTAGTGGCACAGAACCATAAATCTCCCCAGGGAAACAATTGTATAGATAAGTATATAAAGAAAGTTATGAAACAATCAGCAATAATGACCTAATTTCCAGCTGCAGAGTGTGCTGCGACATAAAACAGATACAGGTATGTAAAAACACTAAGGACACCAAAAAACGCATTTTTTCAGCCTAGAATAGGCGTCCTGAGTTTTAATGCAGCGTTGTGGTCCTTAGTGCAACGCTACATGCTGGTAGTTACTCTCAGAGGCTGCTTCGGATTGACCTTTCGGCCCCCAAACCTCCCCACACATGCAATCACCACGAACATGATCGTATGCGTTCAAACTCGCATAAGCAGTGATAAGCTTTATGCAACACCTGTCTCTACCCCCAGAGCACCGCCATCACCCAGTGATCGCGGGTGCCATATTGAAGAGTCAGCAACATTACAGTGGAAAAAAAAGGAAAAAGCTAACCCTAGATCTATACAATTAGTGTTATAATTAGGGTTACAGATGGATTAGGGTTAGTACAAGGGTTATATTAAGAGATAGGGGTAGATTTAAGGTTAGGGTTGGGGTCACTGTAGGAGAAAATGGTTAGGAAACAAAAAAACACTACTATCAGTTTTTTCCCTATTACTTGAAAAAAACACAGAAAAACATCGAAACATTGGTATTTCTAAACTCCGGACAAATATTAGAAACGTTATAGACAGGGTATATTTTACTGTTTGTAACTGTTTAAAAAAAATCAGGTCAAAGTTAGAAAAAGTGTTTTTCTGGCATATTTTCATCATATTTTATATATTTTTTTTTAACAGTAAATTATATCATATGATGAAAATTATAGTATGACAAGAAAGCCCATCTGTCCTTTAAAAAATTCTATATAATTTGTGTAGGTGGACTGAACACAAAGAAAGAAATCCCAGTTGAGAAAACATATGACAAAAATAATGCTGTTCTGGTCTTCAAGGTACATCAAATGCAGCATAGAACTTTACTAAGGGGTTAAAGGGTCACTTATACATTGTTTATACTGCTAATGTAGAAAAGTGATAGTTGATGCAAATGACAAAAAAGACAAAAAGGTGTCTGCTATGTCCTCTGTTTATGACATTACCTCTTGCTTGATATGCAAATGAACTACTTTCCATGGGAAACGGTTCAATGTGCACATTAAGCCACAAGATGATGTCATAAACAATGTGATGTCACTAATTCTTTCCAATGTATGACTGAGCAAACAAAACCAAACAGGTTTGAGTCTACCCCATGGGGGAAATATGATCAACGCTTGAGAATAAGTCAAACTCAGGGGCCGAATTTGACTTAGTCTCAAAATGAAAGTCCACATCCAAGACTCCTTCATGTTACTTTAGTAGTCTTAGTATATTGTGTAGCCTTATTCGTAATTTGATGAAAAGGCTCCATGGAATAATACAGGGTACTTCAGAGGAGTTTTACTACTTTTACTACTTTAATAAATCCCAGTCTATAATACTAAATATTTCACAAAGTAATCATTACTTAAGTAAATTTCGCAAACATTTCTGCAGTTAAAAAAATACACAGATCCCCCCCCTCCGTTATCAAGGAAAACACTTCTCCTCCGCCTTTTTCAAATGCCTGAAGTATTTATGTATTTCTGCTTTGCTAACAGTCTAGATTAAAACAAATCAGAGTTGGCAGAATTAAAAGTTAATGAACTTTTCAGATCACAAACAAATGCCAATAAGTACATAAGGATGGTTTGTGCTTCGGTGAGTGGGAACAAACCCCCTCTACTGTCTACTCCACTGAGCTGTTTTCTAAATGACTTTTCAGTCAATTATTCAGGAATAAGTTTCTCGAAAGCTGGACCTTAACTTTTAAAAGCAGAGGATGGTTTACAAAGATTGTGTTCCAAAATTGAAAAAATATCCAACATGAGACAGGACTGAGACACAAAGTTGTAGATGTCTGAAAATTGTTAATAAACTTTAAAAAATTGTGTAAATTCATTCATATCACAAAGTTTCCAGAGGCTTAGAAACCTCAAATGAAATCACTGTAAAGGACCATCCAGGCACAAATGCAACATAACTGTAACTGGCATTGTACACTTTTCTGCATCAAAATCCATGCAGGGAGTCCTTTTCTCAAACCCTCCCCCTAGTAATGTCTGTATATAAGAGAAGAATAAAAGACCCTTGTGGCCACAAACTGGCTCTGTTTTATCATTGACTTCTGCTTTATCAGTGAAGTCAGTGCAAATCTAATGGGTCTATTCGCTAAAATTCGAGAATAGCTCGAGGAGGTCAACTTTGAGGTCAACTTTCATTTTGAGACTAAGTCAAATTCTGCACCCGAATTTTGAATCTTCCCCATTGAAAGCAAAGGGCGGAAAAATGATTAAAGCTATTTTTGAGGCTAAGTCACACTCGTGTGCCAAATTTGTCTCAATATGAAATAGATCCATCTGTTTACTAAAATATAGAGCAGATTTTTACTCCGATACATTTTATTACCCTTGTGATTTTCTAACTCAAAAGTCCTGAAAAGATCTACAATATTGGCTCAAGTCTAATCCATGGGATTCCACAGGTGGGAGAGAAACACAGAGTGCAGCAGCTAGAGTCTAAAAGATAGAATATTGGTATTAGAGTAACATTAAACACACATATGATATGAGTAATAATAATGATTAATTTGTAAATATTTTATGTTCACGAGTAGAGTTGAGCAGACACCTAGATGTTCGGGTTCTGCAGGTTCGGCCGAACTTCGAAAAAATGTCTGGGTCCGTGCTCGAACTTGACCCCGAACTCCATTGAAGTCACAAACCTTTGGCCACTAAAATGCCTCTAAAAAAGTCCTGGAGGGCTAGAGGGCTGCTATGTGCTTTCTATAAACCGAAGAAGAATAGGGACTCTATTTCGGTTTTTAGAATATCAATAGCATTACATGTATTCCATAAACCGAAAGTCTATAAACCGAATGTCTTTCGGTTCATAGACTTTCGGTTTATGGAATACATGTAATGTTATTGGCTTTCTATAAACCGAAATAGAGTCCCCATTCATAAGAATAGGGACTCTATTTCGGTTTATAGAAATCCAATAGCATTACATGTATTCCATAAACCGAAAGTCTATGAACCGAAAGACATTCGGTTTATAGACTTTCGGTTTATGGAATACATGTAATGCTATTGATATTCTAAAAACCGAAATAGAGTCCCTATTCTTCTTTGGTTTATAGAAAGCACATAGCATTACATACAATGTAATCGCCGAACCACGAACTACAACCCGAACATACAGTGAAATGTCCGTGTTCAGGTCCGGGGTCCAAAAACCGTAATGTTCGGTACGAACCCCAGTCCACAAATCTTTCCGAACTTAGAGCCAATTACTTTGGGCCCAACTTTAAGCATCTATTGTGTAGACCCTTAAGTTAGATTCACCAGTCATTAAATACTTTTTTTCCCAATATTTTCCTCCATTCTCACTTTTTAGAATCAACCCCAGTCATTTTAGAAATTAATCAATAACGATAGTCTCTCTATATATCTTTCTCTTTCTCTCTCTCTCTCTCTCTCTCTCTCTCTCTCTCTCTCTCTCTCTCTCTCTCTCTCTCTTCTTTTTTTTCATTCCTTTTTGCAGTATTGGCAGAATGGAGTAAACTAAGCCAGAAACTTTATATTGTGTTTGGACTGATGCCACTGTGTTTTAGACATAATAACGTATTTTACTATTGCAGCAGCTTACATTTTATTGTCTTTCTGTCACATTATGAACCTTTTGTTACCTGGGTTCAGATTCTTTTTTATAACATGAGGGCACTCTATTCACACTAAAAACTGTGAGACGCTTAGCTTACAAACTCCAAAGGGGCAAGAATGGATTACTCGTTTACACAAGACCATATAATCACAAATATGCCAATAAATTGGTACAACTCAAGGGCATGCTTTGCCATGCCTGGGTTGTCAGGGAGATACCCCTCTCTGCTGTAGCGGACTATTATGACTAGAGCTGCTTTGATAAGGAACAAGCGGTAAAATGTATGAGACAGATAGGATCCAAAATGTATTATTTATTTACAGGAACTGTATTGTACCAGAACACCAGAATTTTAGTACATACTTTCAGATACCACATAATTAGTTGTGTAAGTACGTTCACAGACAATGGGGTAGATTCAATGCCGGCAAAATTTAAAGTTTTTATACCACACATTATTCCTGACGGCATAAAGTGAGATTCAACTGCAATGAAGCTTGCAAATATCTAGTGCATTAGAGCACAGGGTGCCTTCTAGGGGGCACATATACCTGTATCAGGATTGTAGTGATGATCCGTGAGCCTCAGCTTCTGGCCCACTAAAAGGGACCATTCGTAAAGAAATAAATAAAAGCACTGGTACCTTATTTTCCCATTAATAAAATGCTAGGGGACTGGGAGTGGAATAGATTTCCCCAGTTCCCTAGCATCACCCCCCAAAAATGTAATTATTGGCCCCCTGGGGCATCATGTGGGAGGTCCCCCTCCCCCACTTCATAGCCTAGAGACAGGGGCTAGGGGGTGGCACCTCATAAAGACAGTCCCTATAAAAGCCCTTTACATGGTTCATTCCCTGCTTGCTTGTTGAGCTAGTTGGTGTGCTGTCTATTTTCTCCTGCCAATTGATTGTTTTCCTAAATTTGATCCTTGGCTTCCCGTTATAACTACTCTGCTATCTCCTGACCTCTGACCTCAGCCTGACTATCCATTCAAGAATCTTTGCTGCTTGCCTTGACCCTTTTGCATTGTCTTCTAACTATTATTTTGCCTTTCCCCTTGATTTAATGCCTCTTCAGTCTATATTGGACCTCTGCTGATGTTACTGATGTTGGGCAGCCTGTGCTGCACTCTGGCAATACTCTCAGTTCCCGACACTATTTCTTATATATCTGCTCTCAGTGCACACAGATTGAAATACCACTCACAGAGGTTTTGGTATATCAAAAGACAGCAGAAGCCTCCCTGCCCCTACTGTTGGCTGGTTTTCAAAACAGCCTACTATTGGCAGCTAATGAGGCGCGCCCTGCTGTCTTTTGATATAACAGACCTCCCAACATGTAAGAAATACACTATATGGACAAAGGTATTTGGACACCTGACTATTACACCAGCAGGGACTTTTATGACATCACATTCTAAATACATAAACATCAACATTTATTCTGTTCCCCCTCTGCAGCTATAACAGATTCCACTCTTATGGCAAGGCTTCCCACGCTCAGGCACTGATGCTGGATGAGAAGCCCATTTTATTCCTTCAGCACTTACTATAGCAACAGTTCTATCTATCACCCCTATGTTGTCATACACTACAAATACCTGACTGAACGCACAGCCTCCTACTTTCCAAGAACTGCTGAGGAGAGATGGAGCTTGTCTCTTGTTTAGTCCCACTCACTGATGTCTCTGAATTTAGAGGCCTCTGCTTATTTAATTTTGTTAAAATAAAATTTTTATTTAACTGTTTTAAAGTTAATAAGAACATGCATAACATACATAAAACAAGCTAGGTGGAACTGCCCCTTTAAATTAATTCATAATCCAGCAAGCTGAGAATGAAAAAAGGAAGCACTAACAGCCAACCTTCACATGTTTAGGATAATAGATTGTGTTTCTTCTATTGGTTTTATGATAAAAACCATCTCTAAACCATAGGAATTACGACACAGGGACAACAGCGGAATGCGTTAGACATGACTAATTCTCCTGCAAAAGATTTTAGTGGTTGTAAAAAGAAAGAAAAAAAAAGAGTTTGCTTTAAAGAGTCTACTCATGAGGGGATAATGTAAGGATTTGTGTTTGAAAGCCAGGAGTGAGGCCATATGTGTCCTATTTGGAGGAGATAGAGAGTGTCTGTGCACTGATGAAGTGGCAGGATATAAAGAATATGCTGTGCTATACGGCTAATGCTTTGTGTCAAGTGAGAAATGTATAATCTAAAGAGCGCATAACATCATTTCCTTTAGTGCCAACAGTGCGTCTTTATCTAGCATCGCTTCACTATATACTGCTTATAATAATAGCATATTTCCCCGTAGCTTGGCAGCACAACCCAATCACTGTATAGTTTTAACAGTGCTGCACTAAGGTAACCCTCATGATTACTTTCTTCCCTGTCGAGAGAATTGCTGGCATCCTAAACAGGACAACTATTGACTGGCTTTCCTCAGTGTCTCAGCTGTTGAGGATGTCTGCGTCTAGTAGTAATCTATTTTAAGGGACTTTATCCTAATTTGACTATGAATGATGTCATTCACCGAGCCAGTGAGAAAGGTTTTTGTATATGAAGAAATGACACTGGATGTTTTTAAGACTTTTTATATGGCATGTATTGTGATTTATGAATGTAGCAAAAAATGAAAATACATCTTGCATTTGCAGGTTACTTGAGCAGGCAGGGCTGAAAGTAAAACTCCAGCTCACCTAGGGAGAGAAGCTACAGGCCTACAGGCCTAAGTGCCTAAAAAATTGGAAATCCAATATATTATGCAATATATTATGCAACCAAGACTGGCAGGATTTGCTTACAAAAAATGATGAAATGAAACTTGTTTCAATAACCAAAGGTGTAGCCTATTTGTATCTGAATTGAAATGTCACAAGTCCACTATTCATCACATAACTTATATGCCTCTATGTATATTTGTCCAAATAATCCATGGATAGCGGTAATGCTGATGTTATATGGCCTTCCATGATAACTGGGACATAGATCCATTCAAAGAAGCGTAGCAGTGATAATCTGCATCTACGAAGCGATGTAATCACAGCGCCATCCGCAAGGGTGTTATGGAAGTGAACATATAACTTTAATTTCAAACAGAAAAAGAAGCTCAAAGTGCACAGTGAGAAACTTGCAGTATAGATAATATGTGACCAAAACTGTGCAAGAAAGTGACAATAAAATATCAATGTGCTAATAAAATTCCCACCACAAAACTCTTATTCACTAAAATTAGACTTTAGAAGTCGACTTATATTTTAAGACCCGAATTTGAGTTAGTCTCAAAAATAGCTTTGATCACTTTGCCTGCCATTACTTTCAATGGGGAAGATTCGAACTTGGGTTGATGTTGTAAGTCAAACTTGGGGCCGGATTTGACTTAGTGTCAAAAGGAAAGTCGAATTCTAGTATAAAAGATCCATAAATGTTTGTGAAATATGATAACCCTAGTGATTAATACCTAGGTTTAATTCCTAATCATGACAGAAAGGTTCTCTCTAATGTTTTTCTCAAGACAACTTTCATGTATCTGGGATATATTCGGTAAATAATATTTATTTATTACATGTGTAATTGTGTTACATACTTTCATAGTTTGTTTGTCATTTGGTGATGTTGGAAGATCAAACAGTGGTATTTATTTCTATTTAGAGAAGTACTGAGATATTTGGATGTTTGACAAAGATCCAGATGAAGCTTGATACACGGTATGGACAAAAGTATTGGGACACCTGCCCATTACACCAGCAGGGACTTTTATGACATCAGATTCCAACAGCTTCCACTTTTCTGGAAGGCTTCCCAAAAGAATTTGGAGTGTTTCTGTGGGAATTGTTGCCCATTCATCCAGTGGAGCATTTGTGAGGTCAGGCACTGATGTTGGACTAGAAGGCCTGGCTTCCGTTCCAGTTCATCCCAAAGATGTTCTATGGGGTTGAGGTCAGGGCACTGTACAGGGCAATAAGTTTTTCCAACCATGTCTTCATGGACCTTGCTTTCTGCACTAGGGCACAGTCATGCTGGAATAGAAAAGGTATAAAATCAAAGACAAATGATGAATGCTTGTTTCATAGAGCTGCTTTCAAGATTTTTTTAGAAGTCACATAGTGCATAAAAGTGCATAAAAACATAGTGCATAAAAACTGCTTGACGAGTTTCAGACCACTGTCCTTAATCATAAGCTATCTCAACACACTCAGAAATCCCATTGCAGCTAATTACTGTGAATAAATGGCCTTCAAATCAAAATATGTCTAATTAAATAATATATATATATAATATGTATAAATGCTGTTTAATCATTGTGGCAGATTCTCCATTTTAGCCTTCAATATACAAAGTAAAACAACCACCCCAGCTGCCTATATGTGCAAGATAATAATATTTATTAAAAATCAAGTACAATTAAATAGAGAATAAATGAGAGCAAATGTGTGCTGTTGTAAAACATTTTTTCTCAATCAAAAACACATAGGTGTTATAAATCTAAGTGTCAAAATCGACAAGTGATTTATATATGGAATACAAAATATATTACAGCATGCAGTATGCAATTCCCTATAACAATAAACATAAATGTCATATACATGTCATAAATCCTCTAAACTAACAATATCATGGACTAGAATAAATCAATTTAATAAAGAAACAAAACCAAATATTACTGTCAAATTAAAATACAAATAAATTAAGACTATATAATATATATATAACTTATTGCAAGAATGGCATTTTATCACAGTACCACTCTTGAATTCACTCTACAGAACGACCCATTACTATATAATATGTGTAACTTCTTGCAAGAATGGCATTTTATCACAGTACCACTCTTGAATTCACTCTTCAGAACGACCCATTATTTTCACAAATGTTTCTAAATGCAGACTGCATGAATAGATGCTTGTTTTTATGATTGTCGCAATGGGTGTGATTAAAACGCCTGAATTCAATCATTAAGAGGTGTGTCCCAATACTTTTGTCCATATCTTAAATTAGGAGATAGGCTACGGAACATGTTAATGCAATTAAAAGCATAATCACTTTTTGATTTGTACATTCACAATGTTCTACTGAACTTAACGGATTCTTCGACTATGATGACATCTTCAAAGAAACCACAATAAATGTTGCAGAAGGAAAGTATTTAGCTAATGTTTATGGATGGTATGTGAGTTTATTGTCTCATGTTTTTATGTACGTCTCATGCTGAAACCTTTTTGAGGTATAAATCCGGAGAGCTTTAATCCAGAGAGCTATTACAATCTCAGACATTAAGTGCTGAAAATTCTGCTCACCTCATTACCATTCACACCCAATCTATGAATGCATGGTGTGGTTTCTTGGGAGAGTTGTGCCCTTAAGCATTTAGTTTTCACGGCCCTCCACACTTGGGTTAATGGTGTTAGCAATCCAGAGACCTGAAACCATTTTAACTAAATGATTTGTTTTAAAGTGTAAACATAATAGCATGAAATTATTAGTTATGTTCTTTGGAGGGTTATTTTTTTAAAGTTTGTGAAATTGATGGAACAACTTTATTAAAGAGACGGTTCCATCTACAGTGTCTGAAAATTATTATTGGATAAGTGCTGCTTCTACACAGTAAAGAAAAAAAACATCTCTGTTTTTTCCCCTCAGTACTTTCTATCTCGTAAAATCTGCATAAAATGTTTAATCTTGTTACTGTTGTTGCTTTGGCAAAAGGGCTGCCTATTTTGTCAACCCCTCCTTCATGTGATAACAGCAGGGAGAAAGTCCGCCACTTTGCATTCCGAGCACTTGAAACAGCTGCGTTCAACAGAAAGAGGCTGATTTCACTTCAATAGCCAATGACTGCACATTCTTAAAGGGGAGCATGTGACCGCTGCAAAGGGAGACTGCCTGCTTGAACTCACTGATGTCACTGAATTTACAGAAAATAATACAAATTACCATGTCTTTGACACTTCCCTCTTGAGCAGTCTTATTTGTTAATTTATATACATCATTGTAGAAAGCAGGTTACAATGGAACAGTGCACTGTTTGAAAGGTCAGCATGACACAATGTTTATAGGAAATATTCCATACCCAGTTCATTAGTAGAAATTTGGCCTATGTTTAGAAATTAACCCTATTAGCTACGGTATATGGCATAGTTCTGACTGAACAGGTGTCCCACTGCAGAGGGGTTTTGGTATCCCCTGCTGGGTTTGGCCAGTCACTCAGTATGTTGCGTTATTGGGGTGAAACTTCTACAGAGGTTTTCCTGCCTGTATGGTGCCTTGTTTTGTTAGTCTCAATTGGAAAATGTATTAATGGAAGGGTAAACAACATGAATATTGGCTAACTGGTGCTTGCTTCTACAGATACATTACAGACAGACGACATTTAGTCAGGATATAATATTTCTGGAGCACTGGTTCCTGGTGCCTCAGATCCTAAGGTTGGCCAGCTAATCTTTCTTCTTAGTAAGCACTGGTAAATGAAGATAGCTTTCAGCCAATCTTAGTCCAAGTGTAATACATTTCAGCAGATGGCGGGCAGACTTGTGGGAACACTGGCCACTTATTGAATAAAACTGATCAGCACACTAAATAACACACTTTTCCCTGAACTGGCTACAATATACAGGGGCCTTAAGCTGGCTAAAACCAGACAGGACTGCATCAGTCTTAAGGTTTGATGACACAGCAGAAGAGCATTCTGGGAAAGAGACAAAGTAGTCCACTCTGTAGTTAGGGAAATATATATATATATATATCTATGAACGTAGTACCTGTATTGAAACAAAAAAAAAAGTACAGAATAAATAATATCAGCTTTGGATTTTTTGGGGATTCTTTTCCTGTCCAATAGAACTACAAATTTGGCTGATGTTTTATGATCAAATATATTTGTTATAGACCGTAGAGTTTTATACAATGAAGGAGTTCATGCATACATAGAGGATTTTACATGTTTAGGTATATGGGCAGACTATATGGGCTGAATGACTTATCTGTTGTTACATTCTGTGTTCCTGTACTCTATTGACATATTAAACTCTTTGCTAAAGCAGGGCATTTTTTTGGGGGTTTTTGTATTCATTTGTATATTAAGTGGAAAAAGCCATCCTTCACCCATGACACTTTCTGCATTGTTCTACAGTGAGCTGTTCTCAGCTTGGAAAACTCCTACAGTTCTATAGTCTTGGCTTGCTCAAGCTGCAGGTTAAAGGAACAAAACAGACAAAGGACAAGCACTGTGAAATTATGGCAAACACGGGAGACCTAAGTTAAAAGAATATTTCTTAAGACTGATGGAATAAGAAGTTATTTTACAAAGCCTCCACTCTGAGGGAGAAGTAGCAGTATATTGAACTGAAAACAGAAGGGTCTAATCGATAAAGAGAGAATTGCAGGGATTTAGATGGCGATTTAAAACTTTAGGCCAATGTAGAAAAATTCTCATATGCAGTTGAATGGGAGAATTTTTTTCCAACTCAGCTACTTTGGATTTAAAGGACAATTGCATATTTTGTAACCCTTGGATAATGCATGTCCTACTTCTAACTAAACCCTTAGGGGTCTATTCACTAAAACGTGAGTTGCAGGAGAGTTGAGGTGAGATAAACATTCCGTTTCACCAGTTTAGCCATACATTGTACAGTGCCAAGCCTGGTGGGTATCCCCTGGTTTGCAAACTCACCAGGTTTGTTCCTACACAATGTATAGCTAAAATGGTGAAAAAGTTAATCTCACCTCAAATCACCTTATCTCACCTAGACTCACCTACACCTCACCTTTTAGTGAACGGTCCCCAAAGTGCCTCTGAATAGATACACGTGGGTTTACTCTCTGCTGTGTCTCAGTCTGAAGGCTGGCATGTGCTGACAGTGTGCTCCCTATAAACTGTTTTTTTTTTTTTTATTTTTTTTTTAAAGTCTGAAACTTTCAGAATACTACAACAAATCACACTAATATTTCTGATCTCTGTTATTAATTATACATGAATATGTTGGATATAGATTTCCTTTTATTGTATCATCTGTACACCTTTCTCTCTAGCAATTATCTGGATATCATCCCTTTTTTTCTTTTCGCAGTACCTGTTACCAGTAAAAGTTCAAATAAGGACTATTTTATTGCAGATCCATGATAGGGAAACAGTATCCATTATTCCTGTCAGTGTAAATGTGTTGATAAAGATATATACTGTAGTTACACCCATGCCTATAGCATTTTATATGCTAAATAAATAGTGTATCATCCCACAGATCTTATCGCATCATGATAAATGAGCCACAACGTGTGCTGTGTCCACAAAATGCAGTCAGTGGAAGTCACATTTTAACATTAAAGGCAAATTCTATAATATAATAAAAGACTGGCATTGAGTACATTATCTTGGATGCTGAATCATGCTTGTCATAGCACATTTATACAGTAAATGTTTTCCAAAATAAACACATTAAAGTTTAAGGGAGCAGCGTGTAGCTCTTTTAGCTGATCCTATAAGAAACAGCATTTATAAAACCAGTAATCACTGATTTTGCTTGCTTTAATTTATATGCAGCAAGTTACAATGTTATTAGAAAAAAATGCAAATAACATCTTTATTTATGTCCAAGAGCATTTTAGATTTTAAGAAATGCAACAATAATGGTGCAAAACTTACAAATATATTGTATACAGTGTGTTTCCAAATTGTAGAGAACACAGGGCTGCCCCCAGGAATTTCAGGGCCCCTTACTGAACACATTTTCTGGGCCCCCTACCATCCCCTCAACAATATCTCCCACTCACAAGCATGTTATCCCAGTCTAGTGTAATATGGAGGGTGGTTGGGAGCAGTTGGTCAATATGCCAGTAATATTTTGGAATTCAATATGCCAGTAATATTTTGCCACTCAATAAGTCAGTATTTTGCCATTTAACGTGCCAGTATTTTGCCCCTCATTATGCCATTCTTTTGCCACGCAATATTCCAGTATTTTGCCACTCAATATGCCAGCGTTATGCTCGTTATTTGCACCCTCCCCTCCCCTTCCCCAGCACTTACCTCCTTGCTGCTCCGTGCAGGAGGGAAACTCCGGTAGCATTTTTTTAAAACAAACTTTATTGAAGCCGCGCAGCTGGAGGGGAGCGCAGAATGCTTCCCTCACAGCCGCGGACCGGCTAAACAGAAGGGAATTTTTTTTTTCCTGGAGTGACCTGGGCCCGCTGGGCCTGGGACACCAGTATCGCCCGTCACCCCCTGATGGCGGGCCTGAGAGAACATGCTAAAGCAGCAATGCTAAAACACAGTATCATTATATGACCAGTGTAGCCTATCATTAAAAAAATGGGATATATTGAGATAATGCAAATTTTGTAACATACTTATTATTATTATTATCATATCCATTGCCTTCCAAAACATTTCTCAGTTGAATACTCTCAGTGGCTTTCATATTCAGCCTGCCTCTATGTACAGTAACAATACAAAACATGCTATGAAACATAAGTGACACCCATCTGTTCTCTGAAGACATTTCCATTTGTTATAATATTGTTGAATTGAATAAATGCTGGTGTCATTATCACACCTATCACGCAGCAATGGAAAATTGTATCTGAGCAAATGTACAATGTAAAACAAAATCAAAAGGGTATTGTTTAACTTTTTAGTATATGAAAAGTGGGCAATGCTTTTTGATCACCCCATTTGGCAATTAAAAAAATATTCTGGATTGACACAATTAACTGGAAAGAAAGCTCATTTCAGAGTGCGTACCTGGTTGTAACTTTTGCCACTGGCAAAAGGTATGTGACTTTAATGATATCTAATTTAGTGTACTGCGATATATTTATGAATGTCAGTTCAACAGCAAAATTCTAAATATGGAGGTATTATCGTATTAGCATAGTAACCAATGGAATATCCATACATTTTGTTCTACAGTGAGAATGTAAATAACTTTATTTAGATTGTAAATAACTTCCACTATAGCCAGTCCCATCAAAGGGCCATTTCATGGCCTAGGAAAGTCCAAAACAGAAACCACAAGTAATGAAGTCCTCAGTGTGTTCACAAAGTAAGAGACAAATGAAGCAGCAAGTAAGAGTAGTCAGCGTCACAATTAGGAGAGGCTCTGCTGGTAGCCAGAGAAAGTCTAACCAGAGCAGTCCTACAAATACCCAAACCACTGGGAAACCTCTAAAGTCCTAGGCCGGCTAAACCTGAAAGTCAAAATGATCAGGGCAGAAAAACTCCTTAAGTTGGGAGGTCTGTGTGTAGGCCAGCGTGACAGTAAGTAGTAAGTACCTCAAACAGCTTTCAAGTGGAAGTACAAACATGATAAATTATTCCTAGCAGGATTTGGCTAAGCACAAGTTTACCCTATACAACAAGTAAGTTAAATATGTATATTTTGTTACGGGCAAACAAGATTGATGCCCTGGGTAATAGGTGGATAGCTCATCTGTCATAGCAATTAATGTCTTCAGGACCATATGACGAGTTAACTAATTATATAGTTATCAGGTGTGAACCAGGACTCTGCCTTGCACCCGAGGGAATGTTCCTGGACCTGATCGGTGGGTTTCCAGTCATGTGATCACCACAAATTAGACAGCAAAGTCAATGTTATTATACATTGACTTTGCCTCCAATTCACTGCCTGTGCTTCATCCACTAGTTGTGAAGTTCAGAGAGTGACAGGCAAGTGAGAAAAAAAACCATTTCCTGTAAAAAAACAACTCTTCCCATCCCTTGCTGATCAGTTTGTGTTACGGGTATCAGTTTCCTTCATTTTTTTTTTTAGCAATTTTTATTTTTTTTTTGCAATTTTACAGTTTTTCTTACCCAAATATATTAATTATATTATTTTAACATATTCATTTAATTGCAGTTAACCCCTGCATGCCCGTACTGTGGTTCTGATTGCTCTGACCAGTACATTGTACTAGTTTTGAAGAATTTGTTTGGGAAAACACTTTTCTTTTCAAAATTTTCCCCCTTTTATATATGTTTTTGAATGCTAAATTATAGATAATTTATATGCATACGTTATCCAAAGAAAGTTCTAACTGTCCTTTAAATAACAACATATAACTTGTATGGGTGTACTAAATGACAGAGAAGATTCTGATTTACAGAGAGACTGCTTTTGGGTCGCTTACTGTGGAGCATAGTCTGTCAGTGCTGCAAAGAAGGTAACAGAGACCCAACCTTAAAGATGGGCATGGTCATATATGGCTAACATGAGAGTCCTATTTTAACATTTGTAAATTGTACTACTTAGCCATTTAATATGACTGGATGCTCAATGATATATCTGAAGTTGTAAAGCAGGCTGCGAACATCATTGTATAAGATTTAAGGTTTGTGTAAGATGGAAGTAAGGTATTTACATGTCTCCCAACTATCCCGCTTTGCCCAGCGATGTCCTGATTTTGGGACTGTGTCCAACTGTCCTCTATCTCTCTCCTGCTTTCAAGACAGAGAAGTTGGGAAGTGTGTGATTATTAGAATTTTGGAAATTATTAAAGACAGTGTTTTTGGAATAAAGGTACATAACTAAGCACTTGTATTGAATACAAAGCAAGAGTAAAGGTACAGCAAAATTTGGAAGCTTAAAGTTTGGAAACAGCGATGCGCTATTTGTAATTTTTACCATAATTGGCAAGAGTAGGTCATAATCATGGACACAGGAGGCACTTCCATGCAATCAGGGCAAATAAATGACTCTGTTTTATTTGTTATTTTCTTTAAATGCATTTGAGTAAAACAGAGCAGAGACAAAAAATGTGTTCTTGGTTTTTTCAATTACCAATTCATTAAAAAAAATTATACTAAATCATGTGTAATTTCAAAATAAGAAATCATTTTTGTTTATGGGTACACTAAATAATAAAATGGAGATTGCAGTTAAATAAATACACAGAAATAATGTCAAAATAGCTCTGGTCTTCAATGTATAACATTGTCAAAACAGATAACAAATACAAAGATAATACACTGCGCCTATATGTGTATATTGTCAAAACAGCTCTGGTTCATAACTGGTTAAACTTATAGTTGTTATATTTTTTTCTTTTTCTTGTGCTTTAATGAGTTAAGTGGGGAGTTCAAATGGCATGTGTGCAATGTCATAGGCACATACGTTACAACTTGCCCCTACTCACTATGGCATGGAGTGCTACATGGGACATCCTGTACATGCATGAACTGCATGTGCACTAGACCTGAGTAGGGTATGTCCAAATTAGAGATCAGAGTTAATATAAGAATATCTAATTTTAACATGGAAAGGAAACATATTTTTGAGTATGCAGTATAATTTTGCTGATGAACAAATAAACAATATAGCATTAGTGTAAAAAAAAAAAAATGTGAGGATTAAATTTCAACCAAAGTGTTAAGTGCTGCAGGGAGTGAACTTTGATTCAGCCTGAGAGTTTGACTTTTATGCTCATATTACTACTTACATGGTGGGGTAAGGGTAACAGGAGACCTGCCCACTGTGAAACACAGCACACTCAGCAGAGCATAATTAAAAATAACATCCCAAACCAATCAGCAGTCCTGCATTTACCAAAGAATCAGTATACATTGCTGAAAGGGATTCTGGCAGCCAATATCCAAATAATGTCAACAATGACAGCCATCAAGGCCATCAAGGCCGGCAAAAGTTAAATCTGCAATACTACATTCCTGAAGGAATAATTTAACCTAAAAAGTGACCGCAAAAATACTGTAGTTTAACGCACTGGTAGTGTGGTAAGAGAATTGCTGCTGTCAGCCAACCAGAAGCATCCCTGTCCCAGCCCTACAACTGGCTGGTTTGAAAACCCTGTCTGACTAGGATAGGGAGACTTCTGACCAGCTGACATAGTCAGTCAATCAGAGCCTCCTAGAGGCTACTATTGGTTGATTTGAAAACCTTGCCTGGTTGGGACAGGGAGACTTCTGATTTTAAATACCAGCCTGTCTTCGGTAAGGCAGGCTTAATAGAGGTAGTTGCGCACAATTTTTTTTGTCCACCAGGTTATTTTTTTTAGCTCTTTTGGAATTGTGCAATATGAGCTTTTATTCTGCCAAACTGCTTGCAATGCTTGGGAAGGTGGGCTCAATTCAAGTGGAGTGTGTTAATTTAAAAATGATGTGATTTGCAATAAATGAAGGCACAAGTGATTCCATGCCCTCTGTTAAAGCCATTAATGGGGTCAGTAAAATCACTAATGCACCTTGTTAAAAGTCCTATTTCTAAAACGGAAGCGCACGGTAATTACTGCACAAAAGTGTTTCAGTGATCCCAGTTACAAAGTACGGTAAGGGATAAAAAAAACATCCTAAAGTGCTCGTGGCTCCTTTAAAACAACTTTACACTGACCAAACATTTTATCCCAAACATTTAGTGCATGAACAATACCAGCACCCCCCTAGCAATGGTAAATTCAATGAACATTTCTACACCTTTTGAAACATCCCTGCGCATCCAAAAACACTCAGAGCAGCACAACAACATTGTTTCTTTGTTGAAAGCTATTGGCTGTCTAATTAGAATGTTACATTAGATTATTAAGGTAATGTCAAAATGAGTGTCTGGAAGAAACGCCTTTATTGCCTTAACACACGTTAATTCGGAACACTGTGCTAGGATTTCTGCTATAACGTGATAAAAATACTTTATTTTTAGAGTTAATCATCATCATTAAATAGACCCAAGTATATCAAACATGCATCTATTAAGATGGTGAGGAAGGCAGCAGGAATCCACTCCATTCAAAAATACATTAAAGTTATTATTAAATAAATCTACCATATGACAGAAACCAACCTCATGCTAATGAGTTAAAACTAGCAGATATAGGGACAATTTTCTCTCCATTTGATCTGTAATGGTTCAGTCAAACAGGGACATCATTTTGGCAGCTAAAGTCATCCAAGAAGCTTGGTAGTCTGCTTATCACCGAGATCATGGGAGAGGAAGTTGTTCATAAGACATGGATTCTCTCCCTAGGGCAGTATCAATAGCTAATTTGACTGGTTCCTCCACATTAACCGAAGCTTTCACATTTTGAAGGAACTTAATAAATGCAGACAACTACAGGTAGGAATGCAAATAGTGACATTTTTGAACTGGTCAAAACATTCCCTGGGGCAATGGGCTGTGCAAAATATTCCTTTCATCTTCAGATAAATGTGACAGCACTTGAACATGTTCCTCAGAAAGGTATTACTCAGTGGTTACTTTGTAGCAAAACAATAATTAGGTCAGTAATTTATTTTTTTCACAGGGTTTAAATTCATTGTAGCTATCCACCCAAGACACACCCGTTACATATGTGTGCACAATCATATTTCCATAGATTACTCACACCATATAGATGCTATTGTTCCTGATCAGCAACCATTGTGAGCCACATTTTAAAAAACAGAGCATTCTGGGTGTGCTGGTGCAACCAGTTACATCATTTAACATAAATCTGAAAACTGCCATGCACTTTAACAAAGAAGAAAACATTAAAATGCATATCACAAATAGCTATCCAGTTCAGTGATTTTCTCACAATTCAAGGATGATAATTCATATTAATATTGGGAAATATGATATACTGACAAGGAAAATGCTAAATATAGTCCAAAAACATAATAGATGATTGAAATATTTTTGTTCACGGTATTCAGTTTTGATCAAAATGTTGCAATTCCCTCTTCAATCAACCTGTTATTTTAAATGTTTTCATTTCCTACATTAAAAAATAATTGAATCCCATACGCTAATTAGAGAGAGAAAGGAGGGACAGCATTACACCATGAGATCAGTACAGAGGTCGGAAAAGAAGGTATATATTGAAATGGAGGCAATGAATGGGCAGGCCAAGTCATGGAGGACGTTGTTTGTTTCCTTGAAGGAATGAGAAGTCAGTGGAGGGATTTACAAAGTGGAGCAGCAGATGAGGATCCAGGAGGAGGTCTTGTGAAGAGAGACAGGGCTGCTTTATATGAAGATTTTAGAAGATAGGAAGAGTTGATTTAAAATGAAAAGACATGTGTTTCTGAACACTTAATAAATGTTGTTAGTGTATAATAATACTTATTTTTTGTGCAGGCTAGGGTGTCAGAGGCAAACGTGGTTGTATCTTTTGGTTAAAAGTGTCTGTAACGGCACAGCTTTGCAAGGCCGGTAGCACCTCTGCCCATTGTAGGAAATCCCCTTCTTAGCCCCTGGATGCTGAGGAACCAGCTGGACTGAAGAGCTTGCACTTTCCGGCCATGGTGCTACTTGTAATCCCTTGCTGGTGCTCTGCTGCTAATCCACTGGGCTCTTGCAAGGAGGATCCCACTTCTTGCCACCAATGAAACGGAACAGCTACCCAAGGCCGGTAGACCCTCGGCCCGTTGTAGGAAATCCCCTTCTTAGCCCCCGATTAAAGCTCAGCATTCACCCAGCAAGTCTTTTCTGGAGCCTTGCTCTTTGCACCCAAATAGCAGACAGGACCACTAGCAGTTAGGTACAGCAAAAATGAAGAACAAATTTATTGGAACAGAAAATAGAATCTAACATACAGACATAATCAAGTTAACATCACTCAAGCCATCTATTAACATACAAAACAAGAGAAACCAAACAGCAATTAACTAGCATTCCTACAGATATAGAAAACCACATCATAATCAGTTTAACAGTACATTCAATTAACACAGAAAAATGGATGTTGGAGCTAACTATCAATTATTGTCCCTGACACATTGTAATCCTTCAGAGTGGTCTACTCACAGAATAATAAATAAAACACATAAACCAATATACTAACAGAATCTGACTAAATAACACTATTAAAATATGGAGTAATAGCACATAAGCCAGGGCCCATAATCTATAGGGAGGTGTTTGGCCCTCAGGCCCCTCCAAGAACCCCTGTCACAGTGGATCTCCAAATCCATTTTGTGGCATTGTCTATTAACCCAAAAAAATTATATTTCACTACACCCTGCTTGAAACCCACTATAACTACAAAGAGCAACTTCTTTATTATTTTTTTCTTTATTTGACTAACGCTTTATTTTGTTTATGATGTTGAAGAATGTCTGTAGAAACCACAAAAAAGGCATCTAGAATTTCTGTACTGCGGTAACAATACAAATAGGATATTTCCTAACTTTTCACAATAAAAAGAATGAATTAAGTTCTCTCAGGATCAGCCAGTATCTTCTATCATGACCAGTCAGAGTGCAATCCATACTCATAAGTACTGCTCTGCCCACTCAATAGGTGTTTCTGTCCCTTATTTAAGTAAGGGGAACACAAAAGGATTGTACGGCAGGACTAAATGTTTAATTCCATTGCCTTGTTAGGACAGCTTACATCTTAAATATATTTAACATACGTGTCCAAATATCCTGACTCAACGCACTTCTCCAGGTGTTGCTTCATGTTCTTAACAAAGATGACCTCATCCCTACACTACAAGATGATCAGGTTGAATAGCTGTGCAGAGGATCTTACTGTTCATTCATTTTGTTGTTGTAAGGGAATCTACCACAACTCTTTAAAACAACTCTTTTGTTGCATTTTGTATATTGTCATTTTGTGGATGGGTTTTTTCCCCTAGTATTTGGAATATGAAATAAGCTGTATATTTTTGTAATCACTACTGGTATCCATTAGTTTTCCCCTACATGCCCAGAAAAGGCTGTCAGTGCTATGCTTTTATTCCATCATTAAACAAATAATCTGTTAACCTGGCTGCCATCCCAGAGCAGTAATACCAGGAGCAAATGCACTACTGTCCTACTGTCACTACATGATGTATCATCAGGGTGTCTGGAAACTTATTATGCAAGTGGGTATGAGGTAAATCTTTTTTTTTTTGTTCGGCTTTTTGTTTTGTTTAAAGGACAACTAAACTTTTATTTAACCCTTGGTTCACGGTAAAACAATTGTTTAGGTGATACAGTCCTTATAAGAAGGACCTGTCTTGTTTATAACTGGGAATGTCAGGTTCAGACAGTTTGAGGGAGAAATTCTAATTAATGCAATACCTGAATTTACCAAATGCTGGTAAAATATATGTGGGCTCCTAGTGGGCTCTAGGACAGTTCAGCGCGGCGGCTTCATCGCTGACAGTTCAGCACGGCAGTTAGAGCTGCCAGCAATGAAGAATAAAGCGGCCTCTTTATCGCAGCCGCGGCTATGTAAGGGCTGACAGTTTAGAGCTGAACTGTCAGCTTTTACAAACGTACAAGTTAAAATAAAATACCCCCCCTAATAAATGAATCCCCCCCCAAAATGCCCCCCAAAACCAATACTAAAATTAACCCCAAAACCCCAATACTAAAATTAACCTCGAAACCCCAATACTAAAATTAACCCTCGAACGCTAATACTAACCCCCGAACCCTGATACTAACCCCCTAAACCATAATACTAACCCCCTAAACCATAATACTAACCCCCGAACCCTAATACTAACCCCCGAACCCTAATACTAACCCCCTAAACCCTAATACTAAAATTAAGCCCCGAACCCTAATACTAACCCTCTAAACCCTAATACTAACCCCCAAACCCTAATACTAACCCCCTAAATCCTAATACTCACCCCCGAACCCTAATACTAAAATTAACCCCCTAAACCTCAATACTAAAATTAACCCTGAACCCTAAATACTAATTCTAACCCCCTAAACCCTAATTCTAACCCCCTAAACCCCAATACTAAAATTCTAATTCTAACACTCTAACACTTTCATTCTAACACATTAAAACTCACCTTTAGCGATGAAATGTCCCGCAATGAAATATCCCCCGACGAGCTCTGTTGTGGTGAAGAGACGGCGGTGAAGCGGCTGCGCTGATGCAGCCGCGATGAAGTATCCCATCCCCTCCTAGTGATATTATGCATAAACATTCATTTTTATGTCTCCTGTTCCTTAATTTTATAAATACCATGACTATATACAAATAAAAAAACCTAATATAGCAGCCAACAAAGAAAGTATTTGATTTACATTTAAAAAAAGGAAATACCATACATTTGCCAAACAATATTAATGGTATATTCATATTTAACATACAATACCACATAACTACCAGCTTTATTGCTTCAGCGATCTGGACATAGCTTCAAAGGTCGAGGGTCAGCGCTGCTGCCCAAGTGATTGAGCTCTTACTCAAACTTACTGTGAATGCACAGACCACTGCACATGGGAAGTGTTCATTCTTCAGTGTGGACCTGGGATTGCAGTCCTGGATTGAGACTGCCTTGCATCATGCTGGACAGTTGGGAGGCATAATATTATTATAATATTAAAACAATGTGTTAATACCTCATCTCGCATGAGTGTCAAGCAAAGCTCTGCCCTCTTATTTATGCAACACTCAGTCCCACAGCATTTATTGGGTGATGCTCAGCTCCATGCCCTTAGTATCAGATGCTAAGATCTGCCCCTTTGCCATGTCTTCCTAGCACTGTTTCTTGCTTCCTGTCCTGCCTCCACTCCTCCCAGCCTTTGACTATGCTGCTCACTTGTGGGCAGACTCACACTTCTACTATGCTCTGCCTACTTGTTATGTCCCGTTCTGCCTAATATAGCGATAAGAGCATATTTACCTATTTCACTTCCAATGTCACTTATCATTGCTCATCATGACATTACTGTGCTTTCCTGAAAGTCTTCTTGTTCGCATGATATTTGGCTTCACCTTCATTCCTAATCTTGTCTGGCTGCTGCCAACCCCGAAACCTGTTCTGTTTACCGTCCTTGCCTTTGCGCATCCTGGTACTGTCAGGGGCGGATCGGGCCCCTGAGTGATGGGCGTGCTGCCAGTACGGAGCACACCTGTCACTCGGAGGCACGACATCTCTCGTGTATTTCTGGGGGCATGTGTCCTGCGATCAGCCAGCACACAAACCCACGGAAAAACACGAGTTACATCCAAGGGACCGACTGCATTTACAAATTCGACAACAGCATCTCTCACTCTGTTGCCAATTCAACCAGCACTAAAAGTATATTAATGTTGCTGAATTCGTATGTCTTCTGGATGTATTTCTGGGGTTTGTTTGTTCTCTGTTTGGAGCACACAAACCCCAGAAATACACGGCGTGGCTGCTCCCTGCTAGGTGTGTGGTGCACACCTAGCACGCCTGGATACTGTGAATTATTTTCTCCTGCTGGAACCACAGCCTGCACAACAGACAATGTATTTTGGTTTTATGCTGCCCTAGGCACAACTACATTTGGGCACCACCCTCCACCAATATTGCACACCAAGGACATACTCCAGCATGCCAGGATGTGCTCCATCAGCCATAATGCACACCCAGGACATAGTCCATCACCCCCATTGCACAACCAGGACATACACCAGCACCCAGAATTTGCC
This sequence comes from Pelodytes ibericus, assembly GCA_036172795.1. Lineage (NCBI taxonomy): Eukaryota > Metazoa > Chordata > Amphibia > Anura > Pelodytidae > Pelodytes > Pelodytes ibericus. The sequence continues at coordinate 157,289,615 of CM069863.1, forward strand.
CCATCACCCACACTGCACACCAAGGACATGCCCCATCACCCACACTGCACACCTAGAACATGCCCCATCATTCACACTGCAGACCTAAGACATGCCCCATCATTCACACTGCACACCTAAGACATGCCCCATCATTCACACTGCACACCTAAGACATGCCCCATCATTCACACTGCACACCTAAGACATGCCCCATCATTCACACTGCAGACCCAGGGCATGCCTCATTACCCAGATTGTACACACAGGACATGCCCCATCCCCTACATTGGGCAGTGCGTTGGCAGCACACAGACACCATGCTGCCTGCTCACCACATAAAAAGATCTCCCCAGCCCATTGACTCTGCCAGCTATCTTTTTTTCTTTTAGTGCCCAATGCTCTTGCCTTATTTGCACTAAATACAGTGCTGCAGACTCTTTTTTCATTTGTTTCTGGTACAGCTTGACAATATACCTACTTTTAGTAATACACAAGTCTATCAAACCCACATGTTGTTATTTTCATATCTTTATAGTGTGTGTTTATTATTATATTTCATCTTAAACTTTGTTTACTACCTCTCTATTTATGACAAGAGGTTCTTCAATACCTTCTTGGATGCACAGAGCACTGCATGCTTCCCTGGGAAAGATGCAGATTGGGAGCAGTTGGCTATAACCTAGGAACTACAAGATGCTACAAGAAAGATAACAGGGCCCATTGTCCATATTAATGGACAATAAGGACGTTCCATTAATACCAGTGAGTATTGAAGGTGAAATGAATAATATTGTCACAAGTAACTATAATTTAGTCTTTTCAAGGACAACTGTAGGCAGAAGTCTGAATAAATCAGTAAACAGATTAGGTGAAGAAAAAACAAAAAAACGAGTCTAGTTCTGATTGGGTTATATTGTTTGATCCTGAGCTAGAGGTGGAAAGAAAATAAAGGTTTTAACTGGCAATAATATAGCGGGAGGATTGAAAGTATTGTGAAATATACCTGACAAGCCAACATGAACTGTAATAAATAGTTCAGGAAGCCTAGATATTGTGTGTTAACAATTAGAAAGACTGGAGTTAAACTGCCAGTATTCTCAGAGTGAGGCTTATTTCCTATTTCTTAGCCATCTGTGATACGTAATATGAAGTAAATTCAGTTTTTCCACTTGAAATCCAGTGAGATAGCCTATTTTATTCAGCTTTTGGATGTTATGAACATTCCAACTGTGAAACATCATTTAGGTACGAGCCAAATGAATTACAACATCACGAATATTGTTACAATAGTGAATTCACTCTAGTTTAGTTGATTTTTTTGCATTGTCATTTAGAATGATTTCATCTGAAACCAGTGGGCACAAGAGAGCATTACCCAGCTCTTTTACAGTTCATGTTGGGTACACTTTAGGATTGAATGCCTAATCTCTATGCATTTAAGGGGGTCATATATAAAGGTAGCTCGTAAGCTATAATGCTAACAAAAGTTAGACGTTAGCAATATGTCTGCTGAGAACCTTGGCCACACCCATTTTGGCAGAGGACCAATCACAGAGCTTCCGCAAAGTATCGGAATTTTTTAAAAATGGGCAATCCGTTCTGTACTTTTTTATCACTTATTGTCACTTTGCACTGCTGGCATTTTATGCATATAACAATGTATGTATAATGTCTGTTTGATGATTATACTGTATATAACCCCTTTCCATGAGGAGGCATCAGGCACCACCTCCAGTGTTTATACGAATGGTCCTAGGAGAGATCCTATGTGCCATACTAGAATGACGCTGCCCTGTTGTGGACAATGTCTTCGGAAGCGGTGACTCACCACTTCCATCACTCTATTGTAGTTGCTATACTGCCTCTGGTGGCAGTCAGCAACAAAAAAAACTGCAATACTTAGGGTTAAGATCTAGGGTTAGGGTTCAGTTAGGGTAAGGGTTAAGTTGATTATCAGGGTTTGGGTTAAAAGGTCACTGGCTATTTCATAACTCAGATCCAATTTTAGAAACTATCTAGATGTTTTTATTTTACCGATCTCCTTAGATCACCCCTAGTCACCAGGGTTTTGTTAGCATTAGTGTTGAGCGAACCCGAACCCCACTGTTCGGGTTCGTACCGAACATTACGGTTTTTGGACCCCGGACCCGAACACGGACATTCCACTGTATGTTCGTGTTGGAGTTCGGGGTTCGGCGATTACATTGTATGTAATGCTATTGGTTTTCTATAAACCGAAATAGAGTCCCCATTCATAAGAATTTCTTATGAATGGGGACTCTATTTCGGTTTATAGAAAGCCAATAGCATTACATGTTTTTCATAAACCGAAAGTCTATAAACCGAACGACATTCGGTTTATAGACTTTCGGTTTATGGAATACATGTAATGCTATTGCTATTCTATAAACCGAAAGTCTATAAACCGAATGTCTTTTTCCTCCTCCGAGGAGTCATCAGAGTCAGATCTTGTCTGTGGGTGTGACAAGCCTGTAGAATGTGCAGCAGGCTTTTGCTGTCTGGTATCAACGTGTCACTGTTGCTGTTAGGCGGTTGATGTTGCGATGTCACCTTTTTTATTTGGACTCCCCCATAGTGTCCGACAGCTTTAGATTGAGTTTTTCTATGATTTTGGGGTGTTTAGTCATTGGAAATCGCCGTTCGTGAGAGTGTGTACCCGGAGCTCAGTGAAAGCAGGTCTGTCCACGGCCATTGCTGACTCTGCCCTCCCTAAAGTCTTTTTTTTCATACAACACTACTGAAAGTTTGAGATTTCTTCCAATTTCATGTTAAACCTCCAAAGGAGTTTAATAAGCTTCAATATAAACATGTAAGAAAGCAAAAAAAGGGCAATAGTGTAGACTAATGGTTTTGTATAAGTTTGTACATTTCTGTATGCACACATACATACATCTTTGTATCATAAATAGTTACAATGTAGTACATGATCCAATAAAGCAGTGGTGTCCAAACTTTTTTCAAAGAGGGCCAGACTTGATGAAGTGAACATGCGTGAGGGCCGACCATTTTGCCTGACAGTTAAAATTAAGTACAAATGAACTATTTTATGCAAACTTTATTGCAAACGATTTGAATGACAATTCTAAACAGTAGTAAAATCACTCTGCCTTTCATATCTGAAGGCCAGATGAAAAAAAACAACAACACAAGATGCTGAAATATATGTCAGGAACACAACTAACCCTTCCCATATCTGTCTGTCTCTCCACTGCCATCCCATATCTGTCTGTCTCTCCTCTGCCATCCCATGTTTGTCTGTCTCTCCTCTGCCATCCCATATTTGTCTGTCTCTCCTCTGCGAACCCATGTCTGTCTGTCTCTCCTCTACCATTCCATTTATGTCTCTCTCTTCTCCCTTCCCATGCATGGTTCTCTCGGCCAATTTGCCCAATAATATGCCAGTGTTATATGCCATTTAATATGTCCCTGCCAATTTTCCCAATAATATGCCAATGTTATTTGCCATTTAATATGCCCCTGCCAATTTTCCCAGTAATATGCCAGTGTTTTTTGCCATTTAATTTGCCCCTGCCAATATTCCCAATAATATGCCAATGTTATTTGCCATTTAATATGTCCCTGCCAATTTTCCCAGTAATATGCCAGTGTTATTTGCCATTTAATATGTCCCTGCCAATTTTCCCAATAATATGCCAATGTTATTTGCCATTTAATATGCCCCTGCCAATTTTCCCAGTAATATGCCAGTGTTTTTTGCCATTTAATTTGCCCCTGCCAATATTCCCAATAATATGCCAATGTTATTTGCCATTTAATATGCCCCTGCCAATTTTCCCAGTAATATGCCAGTGTTATTTGCTATTTAATATGCCCCTGCCAATTTGCCCAGTAATATGCCAGTGTTATTTGCCATTTTATATGCCCCAGCCAATTTGCCCAGTAATATACCAGTTATTTGCCATTTAATATCCCCTGCCAATTTGCCCAGTAATATACCAGTTATTTGCCATTTAATATCCCCTGCCAATTTGCCCAGTAATATGCCAGTGTTATTTGCCATTTTATATGCCCCAGCCAATTTGCCCAGTAATATGCCAGTTATTTGCCATTTTATATGCCCCTGCCAATTTGCCCAGTAATATGCCAGTTATTTGCCATTTTATATGCCCCAGCCAATTTGCCCAGTAATATACCAGTGTTAGTTGCCATTAATATTCCCCAGCTAATTTGCCCAATAATATGTCAGTGTTACCTTATCATTAATAAGCCCCTGCCTCTTTCCCCAGTACTTTCCCCCAATCTCCCCAGTCCCCAGCACTTACCTTTCCCTGGTGGCTAGTGGCAGGCAGCATGGTCTTCTCCATGCTGCCTGTTCGTCTCACAGGTGGTTGTGCCGATAGGTCACGTGACCCGGCGCGCGTATGACGTCAGCGCGCCGGTCACGTGACCTGTCGGCACTTCCGTGTCGGCACACTGCACGGGGAGCCGAACAGGCAGCACGGAGGTTTCTCCGTGCTGCCTGTTCGGCTCCCGTGCAGCCTGGCAGGCAGAGCGATGGTGGGGGGGGATCTTCCGATCCCTTCTCACCTCCGTCTCTGCCTGCAAGCTTTTTTTTTTTTTCAGAGAGAGACATTGATCAGCCGTGTCTCTGGGGCCGTATGGAAGTAAAGGACGGGCCGCAACTGGCCCGCGGGCCGGACTTTGGACATGACTGCAATAAAGTATCCCCTACTGTCATTTGGAATGGGACCATACCCATCTTTTTTTCCACCCAAAAAGATTTGAGTCAACCAATAAAGAAAATAAAGAAACATAGAATGTGTCAATGGCGGAAAGGAATAGTAGGATAACACCATTAGATAATAATAAACCAAAGAAAGAAAGACCTTAATAGACTGATCCTACTTTTACTTTCTACAATGCATAATGAGTAGACATGTGCAAAACTAAAATTTTCGTTTCGTTTTCGTCCATTCGGACGAAAATGTTATTTATTTCGTCTAAAACGAATTTCGTTCATTAGTGCATTCGTTTCAGACGAAATTCGTTAATTATTTTCGTTTCGTTAATTTTTTTCGTTCGTTTTATAGAATACAATGTAATACTATTGGCTTTCTATAAACCGAACGAGAGCCCCATTCATAAGAAATTCTTATGAATGGGGCTCTCGTTCGGTTCATAGAAAGGCAATAGTATTAATTGTATTCTATAAGCCGAAAGTCTATAAACCGAACGACTTTCGGTTTATAGACTTTCGGCTTATGGAATACATGTAATCCTATTGCTATTCTATAAACCGAACGACTTTCGGTTTATAGAATAGCCATAGGTTTACATGTATTACATAAGCCGAAAGTCTATAAACCGAAAGTCGTTCGGTTTATAGGCTGTCGGCATTTAACTAATAAGAGACAGAGTCTCCATTCATAAAATTATGAATGGAGACTTTGTCTCCGTGTAGTAAAATGCCGACAGCCTATAAACCGAACGTTCGGTTTATAGGCTGTCGGCTTATGGAATACATGTATTCCTATTGCTATTCTATAAACCGAAAGTCGTTCGGTTTATAGAATAGCAATAGGAATACATGTATTCCATAAGCCGACAGCCTATAAACCGAACGTTCGGTTTATAGGCTGTCGGCATTTTACTACACGGAGACAGAGTCTCCATTCATAAAATTATGAATGGAGACTTTGTCTCCGTGTAGTAAAATGCCGACAGCCTATAAACCGAACGTTCGGTTTATAGGCTGTGGGCATTTTACTACACGGAGACAAAGTCTCCATTCATAATTTTATGAATGGAGACTCTGTCTCCGTGTAGTAAAATGCCGACAGCCTATAAACCGAACGTTCGGTTTATAGGCTGTCGGCTTATGGAATACATGTATTCCTATTGCTATTCTATAAACCGAAAGTCGTTCGGTTTATAGAATAGCAATAGGAATACATGTATTCCATAAGCCGACAGCCTATAAACCGAACGTTCGGTTTATAGGCTGTGGGCATTTTACTACACGGAGACAAAGTCTCCATTCATAATTTTATGAATGGAGACTCTGTCTCCGTGTAGTAAAATGCCGACAGCCTATAAACCGAACGTTCGGTTTATAGGCTGTCGGCTTATGGAATACATGTATTCCTATTGCTATTCTATAAACCGAACGACTTTCGGTTTATAGAATAGCCATAGGATTACATTTAGTACATAAGCCGAAAGTCTATAAACCGAAAGTCGTTCGGTTTATAGGCTGTCGGCATTTAACTATACAGAGACAGAGTCTCCATTCATAAAATTATGAATGGAGACTTTGTCTCCGTGTAGTAAAATGCCGAAAGCCTATAAACCGAACGATCCGTTTATAGACTTTCGGCTTATATAATACATGTAATCCTATGGCTATTCTATAAACCGAACGTTCGGTTTATAGAATAGCAATAGGAATACATGTATTCCATAAGCCGACAGCCTATAAACCGAACGTTCGGTTTATAGGCTGTGGGCATTTTACTACACGGAGACAAAGTCTCCATTCATAATTTTATGAATGGAGACTCTGTCTCCGTATAGTTAAATGCCGGCTTTTAACTATACGGAGACAAAGTCTCCATTTATAATTTTATGAATGGAGACTCTGTCTCCGTATAGTTAAATGCCGGTGTTCTGACAAATTTCTGGAGCAAATTCTCCTGCGCAATCGCAGGAGAATTTGCTCACTGCGCATGCGCATAAAGTTACAGCTGATAACTCAGCTGTAACTTTGTGACCACCGCGCATGCGCCAGCTGCGCAACCCACCTCCCGCCCCCTCACACCCCCTGCACACCCCTTCTTACCAGATCATCGACCACAGCGATACACAGCGCATGCGCACGCCTATCCAGCCGTTTGGGAATGTGCGCGTCCGTTGTTGTGTTCTTAAGGTGGTAAGTAACATGGGGCGTCGGGACATAAGGGGGCAAGCATCCTGGTGAGGGCTGCCTCATCTTGATGGGATTTGTGATCCTCCTGCTGCATCAATAATACAGCAGGAGGATCACAAATCCCATCAAGATGAGGCAGCCCTCACCAGGATGCTTGCCCCCTTATGTCCCGACGCCCCGTGTTACTTACCACCTTAAGAACACAACAACGGACGCGCGCATTCCCAAACGGCTGGATAGGCGTGCGCATGCGCTGTGTATCGCTGTGGTCGATGATCTGGTAAGAAGGGGTGTGCGGCGGGTGTGAGGGGGCGGGAGGTGGGTTGCGCAGCTGTCTCATGCACGGTGGTCACAAAGTTACAGCTGAGTTATCAGCTGTAACTTTATGCGCATGCGCAGTGAGCAAATTCTCCTGCGATTGCGCAGGAGAATTTGCTCCAGAAATTTGTCAGAACACCGGCTTTTAACTATACGGAGACAAAGTCTCCATTTATAATTTTATGAATGGAGACTCTGTCTCCGTATAGTTAAATGCTATTGTATTCTATAAACCGACTCTATTTCGGCTTATAGAATGCAATAGTACTACGAATGGACGAATGAACGAATGATTTTCCTTTATTAACCATTCGTTCATCCGGCTTTAGTTAGCTTAGCATTTTCGTTCTTCGTTTTTCGGGCGAATGGACGAAAATGCAATTTTCGGACGAAAATGCATTCGTCCGAAAACGAATGCACATGTCTAGTATATATTCACATGTAAATTGCTTTTTTAATAAAAAATTATGATATAAATAAAATCTTATTTTTATTTCCTTTTATGTGACAAAGCTGCCTCTCTCTTTCCCTTGCCCCCAGATTTGTCGCTCTCCCCCCCTTAGTGTTGTCTCTCTCTCACCCTCCCTGTGGCTCCCCCCTCGCTCCCCTTGTGTCTGTCTCTTCCCCCCTTCCCTCCCCTTGTTTCTCTCTGCCCCCCCCCCTTGTTATTCTGTCCCCCCCTCACCTGTTTCTTGCTCCCTGGTGGCTAGTGGGGGCAGCCGGGGGATGTATGCACTATACATAATAGACGGAAGTGTCGGGCAGCATGGAGGTTGTCTGCACGATTCGTGCAGACATCCCCCAGCTGCCCGATTCTCCCTGGTGGCTAGCGAGGGAGCGGAGGATGTCTGCGCGATGAGCGAGACCTCCCCTGCTGCCGCCCGGAACGACAGCCAGGACTTTTATGAGGAAGCCGGAAGTACCCAGCTTCATCATAGAAGTCCCGGCGGTCATGCCGGGCGGCAGCAGGAGAGGTCTCGCTCATCGCGCAGACATCCTCCGCTCCCTCGCTAGCCACCAGGGAGAATCGGGCAGCTGGGGGATGTCTGCACGAATCGTGCAGACAACCTCCATGCTGCCCGACACTTCCGTCTATTATGTATAGTGCATACATCCCCCGGCTGCCCCCACTAGCCACCAGGGAGCAAGAAACAGGTGAGGGGGGGACAGAATAACAAGGGGGGGGGGGGCAGAGAGAAACAAGGGGAGGGAAGGGGGGAAGAGACAGACACAAGGGGAGCGAGGGGGGAGCCAAAGGGAGGGTGAGAGAGAGACAACACTAAGGGGGGGAGAGCGACAAATCTGGGGGCAATGGAAAGAGAGAGGCAGCATTGTCACATAAAAGGAAATAAAAACAAGATTTTTTTATATCATAATTTTTTATTTAAAAAGCAATTTACATGTGAATATATACTAGACATGTGCATTCGTTTTCGGACGAATGCATTTTCGTCCGAAAATTGCATTTTCGTCCATTCGCCCGAAAAACGAAGAACGAAAATGCTAAGCTAACTAAAGCCGGATGAACGAATGGTTAATAAAGGAAAATCATTCGTTCATTCGTCCATTCGTAGTACTATTGCATTCTATAAGCCGAAATAGAGTCGGTTTATAGAATACAATAGCATTTAACTATACGGAGACAGAGTCTCCATTCATAAAATTATGAATGGAGACTTTGTCTCCGTATAGTTAAATGCCCACAGCCTATAAACCGAACGTTCGGTTTATAGGCTGTCGGCATTTAACTATACGGAGACAGAGTCTCCATTCATAAAATTATAAATGGAGACTTTGTCTCCGTATAGTTAAAAGCCGGCATTTAACTATACAGAGACAGAGTCTCCATTCATAAAATTATGAATGGAGACTTTGTCTCCGTGTAGTAAAATGCCCACAGCCTATAAACCGAACGTTCGGTTTATAGGCTGTCGGCTTATGGAATACATGTATTCCTATTGCTATTCTATAAACCGAACTTTCGGTTTATAGAATAGCCATAGGATTACATGTATTACATAAGCCGAAAGTCTATAAACCGATCGTTCGGTTTATAGACTTTCGGCATTTTACTACACGGAGACAAAGTCTCCATTCATAATTTTATGAATGGAGACTCTGTCTCTGTATAGTTAAATGCCGACAGCCTATAAACCGAACGACTTTCGGTTTATAGACTTTCGGCTTATGTACTACATGTAATCCTATGGCTATTCTATAAACCGAAAGTCGTTCGGTTTATAGTTTAGCAATAGCATTACATGTATTCTATAAACCGAACGTCGTTCGTTTTAAAGACTTTCGGCTTATAGAATACTATTGGCTTTCTATAAACCGAACTAGAGTCGAGTCCCCATTCATAAGAAATTCTTATGAATGAGGAGGGACTCTAGTTAGGTTTATAGAATGCCAATAGTATTCTATAAGCCGAAAGTCTTTAAAACGAACGACGTTCGGTTTATAGAATGCATGTAATGCTATTGCTGTTCTATAAGCCGAATGTCTTTCGGCTTATAGAACAGCAATAGCATTACATGTATTCTATAAACCGAACGTCGTTTGTTTTAAAGACTTTCGGCTTATAGAATACATGCTGCTATTGGCTTTCTATAAACCGAAAGAGTCCCCATTCATACGAATAGGTCAATTGACCTATTCGTATGAATGGGAACTCAATTTCGGTTTATAGGAAGCTAATAGCATTACATGCATTCCATAAACCGAAAGTCATTCATGTCGGTTTATGGAATGTAGTACAATGCTATTGGTATTGTAAACCGACTCTATTTCGGTTTAGAATGCCAATAGCACGAATGGACGAATGGACGAATGAACGAATGATTTTCGTTTATTAACCATTCGTTCATTCGGATTTTGTTAGTTAAAATTTTCGTTATTCGTTTTTCGGACGAATGGACGAAAATGCTATTTTCGTCCGAAAATGCATTCGTCCGAAAACGAATGCACATGTCTAATAATGAGTATGAACCATCAGGACCACATGGAGTCTTCCCCAGCTCCCTTTTCTTTTTTCTTTTCCCCCTTTTCTTTCCTCCTTTTGTCTGTGACTTTCTATTTTTTGACTCTCTCCGTATGTACAGTGTAGGACAGATGAAGAGGGTAAGGGGGATGGAAGATGATAGAATATAGAAAGGAATGAAGTAAGTGAAGTCCTTGGGGAGCTAAGAAAGCAAGATGGGTAAATAGTGAGATGAATCTCTCTTCTTTCTCACCCTTCCCTCAGTATACAGATATGTGGAGAGAGAGGAGGGAAAGGGGAAGAAAGAGGGAAAAGAGGAAAGAAGAGGAGAACTTTTTTAAATTGTAATCAATTCTGTCCAATATATGAATAAACCATTTAAAATGCTATTCAAATACACAAGGGCATTGATGACAATTTTCCTTAAGATTTAAAGCAAAGAAAAAGCTTGGATGTCTTCAACTGATAAGCTATAATGAGTGCAATTGTGAAAGGAAGGTCTGAGCCCAAAAATTGGTCACGCCAGGATAAAAAAAAAAAAAAATTCCCCCGTTTAAGCAGGTCTGCGGCTGTGAGGGAAGCGTTATGCACTCCCTTCCTGCCGTGCGGCTTCAATAAAGTTTTTTTTAAAAAAAGAACATTTGTTCAGTAAGGGGCCCTGAAATTCCTGGTGGCGGCCCTGCACATGATGCATTTAACGAGTGTGTCAACTACATTTTGTGTGAAAACTATTACATTTTGTGTGAAATTAAATAGTGGGACATTTTAGCCAGAAAAAAAAGCCATTTGCTTGATTTTGCACATTTATAAGTGAGGCAAATAAAAGCTAGAACAGTAAAAGTACATTTTCCATTGAAGTTAATTGAACTGCGGTCAAATTTTATCTACAATGACTTTCTTTCAACAAGCAATGTATTACTCTATCCCAATAAATGTCAGGTTTTTGTAGAATACTGTCTCAGTGTTTTGCTTTTGCCTGTTATAAGCAAACATGAATAATTTATTTTTATCAAAATTAAACTTTCTCAAAATGTAGAATATGCATTGTAAAGTACGTTGAATGTACATTAATATGCATTAACATTTGGAAGATGCGTTTCCACCAGGCAGTTCCTTTAATGGTTAACCACAATTACCACTCATTTCACTGGAATGATGTGTTTCTTGAAGCTCATCTTACGTCAAGTTTATCAATTAACATTTTTATTTGATGCCTAAATGCACCAAAATTCTGTTCACTAAATCATGAACTGTAATGAACTTGTATCGATCCTTATACCTTGAATGGCCTTATACCAGGTTCAGTCCATGATCGTTGGTACTGTGTTAGCTGTAGAAACACACGAGACAAGTAAAGTCAAGTTGATACCTTTATTGGCTGAGTAGGTTTAGATAAAGATATCAACTTGACTCCTCTACTTGTCTCCTGAGTTTCAATCCTGTCTTGTATCTGGAAACTCACAATCAAATAAAAAGAAAATCCACCATTAATAGTTGGGTTGTAAACATTCTCCATATTTCAAGCTCAGTTATTAATGCCTGATTTTTTGCAACTTATTTTGAAGACCATCCTAGTAAGCGAGTAATTTAGGTTGAAAAAAGCCCTTAGTCTATCAAGCTCAACCCACCAAATATTGAATAGACCTCATCTATTTGCTTCGACAAAAAATATCAAATCTCTTAACATTTGTTAAACATTTGCTTCTTAGAACTAGAGAATAATTATATACATCACCGCTTTATATACACGAAAAAAAAGGCCTTCCAAAAGTATAATGCTGTATAGGACTAAATATACACACATTTCCTATGCGCTGTCCAAACCAAACATTACATGTATCGGTGGCCAGGAATTAAAAGTGGCGTTTTGCAAGCACCATGCATCACAAAGGGGTTAAATGCCTATAATTTTTCCACAAAGTTTTAAAACTTAGCCAAAGTTATTGGCTAAAAAATGCTGGTTGACAAAGATGATGATTACGAATGGGTGTTGTTGTTCAACATTAGGAGAATGGGCAAATACTAATCAGCCCTGGTCTACAGATAAAGTCAAGCAAAAGAAGCATATAATTGGTCCTCTATTATTAAGTACAGGCTACGGTTTGGAGAACATTACAAGCAAATGTGGCAGATAGATTTTGTGAAAGGGATATTGGAAATGCATTTGGCATGATCTGAGAAATAAAAGCCCTGCATGCACTAAATCAAAAGGACATGTAATATAGTCATAGCCATATGGTATCTTGTCTCTCGTCAAGCATTGGAAAGATGTGCATGGATTTATTATATAGTTGAAGCAATTCCCATGTTTGGTCATCTTTTACCATTATTCTAGGAAATTGGGAAAAACAATATTAATTGGAGTTACAGGTTTACTCATTACTTCACTTAGCTAAAAGGAAGTTTAGGACAAACCACTATATTATTGAAACTGCAGCTGGAGCAAGCTTTGTGAGACTCATAACCCTTAGCAGAGGAAACAGTGTTGGTCTGGATAAATATAATGCCATGTTTACCTCAGGCTACAGAAAGAAATACAACTGAAAATTAATTAGAAATATCAGATTTGGAAATCTGCAAGAAAATGTAAATTTCATTTATACCAGTTTTTGATATATAAAATGATTGTCATACATTTGTTTTCTATAGAGAAGTGGCTGCCAGTTTCACAGTACAGAGAACTGTATTTGACTAAAATGTAAAAGTACATAATATAGAGTCTACTCAATAAAGAGAAACCATCAGGCCAAAGAAGCCATATTGGAAATATTCCCCAAATTCCCAAAGGGACTGTATGAAAGTTAGGATAATCTATTTATATACTGAGCTGTCCTACAGTACTAATTAAAGATAAGTGGGGAGTGTTCATTCATTGTTGTTAATGTTCTCTGCTGAATCTCCTCCTTCTATTTTTAATGCGACAGGTGCCACACAACACATACTTTGCTGATGTCCAGTCTTTTCCCCATTGACCTCTACTTGTTTGTTGGTCCACCAGGGGCTACAGTTGGTTTATTTCAGGAAGCAAATTATACACTAATCTGGATGAATGACATAAAGTCTTTCTGTGTCATATTATTTTACTGAGCCGTGACATGACAAAGCGGGGATATCGATAGATTGGTTCGAGAGCTCCGCGAACTTACCTCCTTACAAACCAAGGTGGCCGGCCTAGATGCCGTATCGTCTACATGACAAGAGACAACTGAGCACGTCGAGACCCTGATCCACCAAATTGGTAACCTGATGGTGATGTTTGATGCAAAACAGAGACACTGCAGTCTACAGATAAGGGGTATATCGGAGTCGATTTGGCCCACAGAACTCCGGCCTTACACTCTAAAGATGATGGCATCACTGTCACCTGACCAGCCAGGAACGTGATACACGCTGATAAATATCACTCAAATACGGAATACCCCAAGAGTGCTCTCTGAAGCACCAAGATATGTGATCATCAAGTTGACCATGGTGGAGGAGAAAATTTACATTTTGAACCAAGGCCGAAAAACAGGCAAGTTTATAACCAAAACCTCTCATTTATATTGTGTCATTATTTACATTTAATGCCACCTTTATTAGAGTGAGAATTGCAGACAGTTTTTGGTGTTTGTAACCTTTTCTGCGTCAGTCAATTAAGCTAACGCTGGTGCCGCTATTGTTTCTTAGCAGCATTCATGATCACTACGACCGTGGCTAGCTCATCACCATCTACATGCTCCATCAAGAGAGTTTTGGTACTCTGGTTGCTCCAGCTTGCCTGTTCAGTTGCATATTCTGCTAACACTACTACTGATGGTGCTGCTTTTTTTCTGTTAGTATATTTCAGTAATAATGCAGTATCCACAATTTCTGGTTTTACCCAAGACATCGTTTAAAATTATGAATCAGCTGGATTGATTGCATATTGTTTATAATTCATTGGCCAGGAGCCGGGGGAAGACAAAAATGAAAAATCCAGATGTGCATTAAGTGGAATCACTTAATTTCAAAACTTTCCATACTTTTAGGAAAGGAGGAAACTACACTTAGAAAATAATATACTACCAGGTACACTGTGGGTACATTTTTGTGTATTTGTGTTGCTCATATTTTTTTTTAAATACAATATTCCATTGTTTATCTATCAGCTTTCAATTAAAAACAGTGACTTGGGACAATTAGAGAGCAAACTCAAATAAACCTTAAAGAGTTGCATTCCTACTTAGTAAACTCCTGAAGGAAAAACACTACTTATTAAAACTTCAGCAGATAATCGGAAATAAAGACATAATAAAACTTACATAATCTGTCTATTTTTGGATTCCACAATAAATCATGCAAATCCACTGAAATACTATCATTTTGGAGATTTATAATACCCTGCTGTTTATTCCAACCAGCTAAGAACAGTGCACAAAATATATTAACCACATTCACATCTCCAGGGAGTCTGTTTCTCTATTCATTTCAATTCTTCCATTAACACTGGATTATTTAACCATTGATGCATGTCTTCTCCAAGTTCTCTTTGATTCCTTCAACCTATGCAGCATCGAAAGGGACAGTCTAGTGCCCAAAAAGCATCTTCCAAATATAAATGTATATTAATGTGCTTTCAAAGTATTTTTAAATGCATGTTTTACACTCTGCATTGCCTAACATATAAAATACTTACAGCTAGATGAAATGTTTAATTTACAGCAGTTTGCAAGACACCAGGACTGCCCACACTAGCTGAGTAAAAGTAATTTCCTTTTTTTTGGTTGCAGGAACCAATAAGAATAATTAGATTCAAATAAATAAAAATGGAATTTCCTGTTCCTTTAGGGATGTCATCAGACAATGTGTTGCACTGTTAAGAAATCCTACTGTGTACAAGAGCAAGGTCACTTAGAGTCTGCACAATGTATTCAATTTGAGGAGCACAGCAAATGACAAAATTAAAAAACATTTTATATGCTCAGTGTCTATATAACCAGTGCTGCCACACCTGTAGTAATCATGCAGAGTAATCATTAGGGAGGGCTTGAGTAAAATATTAAAAATGTAATTTATGCAGAATGTCTGCCTTGAATCACACTGGAAAAAAGCCTGTGCACTAAATAAGCAGTAATCTTCATCTTGCACCAAAGTGAGTTTGGGGACTAGACTATGCCTTTCAGGTATAAGTATACTGATGAGCAATCTGTCCTTTGTGAGCAGTAGGAGATTCATTGGCTGAGAATTCTAGGCAAAGAAGGCCCCAAGGTCCAGTGTGTCATAGTAACATAGTAACATAGAAATTTAGGTTGAAAAAAGACACAAGTCCATCAAGTTCAACCCATCTACCTATCATTCCAGCATTTTGATCCAAAAGAAGGCAAAAACCCCTAAGGAAGCTATTTAGGGGGGGGAAATCCTTCTTGACTCCAAAGGGCAATCAGAATTCTCCTTGGATCAATAAGCTCTATTATTAATGCTTATTCTATTGTTAATAGCCCTGTATGTTCTGCTTTTCTAAAAAAAAAAAAAAAACATCCAGACCATTTTTAAATGCAACTATTGTGGTTGATAGCACTACCTCTCTTGGCAGTGAGTTCCATAACTTTATTGTCCTTACCGTAAAGAATCCCTTCCTTTGCTGTCTATGAAATATTTGCTCTTCCAGTCTCAGGGGGTGACCTCTTTATATTTATATTTATATAATGTTATAATATCCCCTCTAAGACGCCTTTTTTCTAAAGTAAATAAATGCAATTTTTTAAGTCTCTCTTCATAATGAAGATCCTCCAATCCCCTTATTAATTTTGTAGCTCTCCTTTGCACTTTTTCTAGTTCCTTAATATCCTTTTTAAGGACTGGTACCCAGAATTGTACTGCATATTCAAGGTGAGGTCTTACCATTGATTTGTAAAGAGGCAAGATGATGTCCTCCTCCCGTGAATCTATACATCGTTTTATACATGCCAATATCTTATTGGCCCTTGCAGCTGCTGACTGGCATTGGGCGCTGTTGCCAAGTTTGTTATCTACAATGATTCCTAAATCCTTTTCGTTAGCAGTTTACCCAGGGAAATACCATTTAACGTATATGTTGCTTTGTTGTTATTTTTCCCATAATGCATAACTAACCCTTTTTTGGTGTTTTTTTTTCACAAACCTTGTACTTCAGACATGAATTCACAGATTTTGGTATGTGTCACTGCCAAATAACACCCCAATAAGTGTTCAGCAACATCTCTTGAGTACAGGGATACCCCCCATGCATAGGTTTGTTGGATTGTTTGGGGGGTAAAAGGCCAAATTTGGGAGGTACAGTTTTTGGTTTTCCAACTTGAAATTTTGACATGCAGACAGCCTGCACCCATGTCCCATTTGGGACATATTTGAAACCAGCCTGTGTATTTTACCCCATCAACCCATATATTTTTTAAAAGTAGACACCCTACGCTATTTCAAATGGTGGTATTTTAACACTTTCCATGCACTAATTCTACCACCAGCCTTTGTCAAAGTTTGTGGTAGTAATTTTTGTGTGGTTTGTTTTCACAAATATTGTACTTTAGACACAAATTCACATATTTCGGTATGTGTCACTGACAAACAATAGCACAATATATGTTCAGCAACATCTCCCGAGCACAGGGATACCACCCATGCATAGATTTGTCAGCTTTGTTGGGGGTTGAAAGGCTGAGAGGTGCGCTTTTTGATTTTCAAACTTGGCATTTGAACATGTAGAGCAAGGAAGGGGTTAATAGCTCTTATAAGAGCCTTTGTAGTACTGTACAAAAAAATTAACCCCTAAAAATGCACAGACAAGAAAAAATGTTCTGCTGTGCAGTGATCAGTGGCACGGAAGGGGTTAATACACTACACTATACAAAGGGTATGGCTTTTATAAAAGCCCTTGGTACTCACAATTTTTTAACATTTTATTTAATTTATTACAATTAAAAAATTATATTATACAGATCTGTCTCTTTCCCTCACTAAAACTCAAGTGAGGAGAGGGAGGGAGATCCATATGGGTCAGAACAATATTTACCAATATTGATCGAACCAGACGAATGGTGATGCTCATCTGAGAAATCACCAAACCACCTTTTCCACTTATCGGCTGTTACTGATCGCTATAAACGCGTTCAGACAGCTTCAAAAGGAATACACGTAATCCCCTAGTGGGTATAATTAACCCCTAGCAAGTGTGACAAAAAAAATGCTGATAGCAAAAAAAAATCCTTCTGTGACTAGATTGCTCCATATGCGCTGCTTAGGCAGTGACCATATGCACTGCTTAGGCAGTGACCATATGTGCTGCTTAGGAAGTGATATACGGCAAGGAAGGGGTTAATAGCTCTTAAAAGAGTCTTTGATATACTGTAATAAATCAAAGTAAAAAAAATTAACCCCTAAAAAAATGCATAGACAGCAAAAAATGTGCTGCTGTGTAAGATCACTGCGTACACAGCGATCAATTGCAGGGAAGGGGTTAAATACTGGAAACGGCTTTTATAAAAGCCTTTGGGTCTCAATTCTATTAAATATATTATAATTAAAAACTTACATTATACAGCTCTGTCTCCCTCCCTCACTAAAACTCAAGTGAGAGGGAGGCAGATCTACACGGGTCAGATCAAATATTTACAAATATTGATCTAACCAGACGAATGGTGATGCTCATGTGAGCAAACGCCAACTCGCCTTTGTCACTTATCAGCTGTTACTGATCGCTATACATGCGCTCAGACAGCTAAAAAATATTTTTTTTACGTTAAACTTAGTCCCCTAGCGGGTATAATTAACACGTGACGGGTGTAATAAAAAAGTTTTAAAAAAATTAAAAATGCTTCTGCAGCAAGATTGCTGCATTTGCGTCAGATCGCTGCTTAGGCAGTGATCTACAGCAAGCAAGGGGTCAATCTCTCTTAAAAGAGCTTTTTTTATACTGTAATGAATTACAGTAAAAAAAAATGAACCCCTAAAAAATGCACAGACAGCAAAAAATGTTCTGCTGTGTATGATCACTGCGTACACAGCGATCAATGGCAGGGAAGGGGTTAAATGGCTTTTATAAAAGCCCTTGGTGTTTAACATTTTATTGCCTGGACCAACAAACATCAATCCATATCAGAACATAGCCTGGACCAACAAGCCTCAATCCATATCAGAACATAGCCTGGACCAACAACCCTCAATCCATATCAGAACATAGCCTGGACCAACAAGCCTCAATCCATATCAGAACACAACCTGGACCAACAAACATCAATCCATATCAGAACACAGCCTGGACCAACAAGCCTCAATCCATATCAGAACATAGCCTGGACCAACAAGCATCAATCCATATCAGAACACAGCCTGGACCAACAAGCATCAATCCATATCAGAACATAGCCTGGACCAACAAGCATCAATCCATATCAGAACATAGCCTGGACCAACAAGCATCAATCCATATCAGAACATAGCCTGGACCAACAAGCATCAATCCATATCAGAACATAGCCTGGACCAACAAGCATCAATCCATATCAGAACATAGCCTGGACCAACAAGCATCAATCCATATCAGAACATAGCCTGGACCAACAAGCATCAATCCATATCAGAACATAGCCTGGACCAACAAGCATCAATCCATATCAGAACATAGCCTGGACCAACAAGCATCAATCCATATCAGAACACAACCTGGAATCAGCCAATGATCAGTGGAAGCACTGCCCTACCAGTTAGCAATGAGAAGAGACAAGCCATTATAACAGCATTCCTTAATAACAGACTTCACTCAGCCAGTTTCTGTAATATACTCGAAGAAAGTGTTTCAGAGAGCTGCAGTATTATAGGAGGAGTATTTTTGACTGGTAGTTGTGTTGCTTTTCTGTATCACAACAAGCATCAATTCATATCAGAACATAGCCTGGACCAACAAGCATCAATCCATTTCAGAACATAGCCTGGACCAACAAGCATCATGCACACAGCGACCAAGATCGTGCATTTTTTTTTGTGTTCCTAATTGCCTCGACTTGCGAGGCAATCAGAAACACTTACTGAGCATAGGAAGCGAAAAATTTGCTTCCTATGCTCGTTTTTTAATGCCCGTCGTTTTAAAGGCACTGTGCCTTTAAAACCGGCATTTCAATCGATCTCCGGAGCGATCGGAAGCATCGTTACAATACCGCTTGAGCACTGAAAGCGGAAAAACTCTGGTTTCAGTGCTCGTTTTGACACAGGACGGACTAGGTCCGTCCTGTGTCACTAACGCCTCGGCACACAGGACGGACCTAGTCCGTCCTGTGTCGCCAAGGGGTTAACAGAGTTTAATTGCTTAAGCACTTTTTCCTCTGTCAGCCAATCCCATGTTTGCGGTGACTGTTCTGTAACTTACGGTGTCCATCACCTCTCTTACAGAAAAGGCTCAGGTGTGCACGGATCCCCACAATATGGCAATGTGCTGGATCAGTCTGCTCCACAAAGATTGAGATCAGCAGCCAGTTGTAGAATCAATAACAAAAAATACGTTCTCGGGAATCTCTACAAACACCCAGTCTGGAACAACAAGCACCAATCAATCAATCAATCAAATACACTTTATTTTAATTGTATTACACTATATATGTTTTCTTTCTTTTCTCTGGTACATGCACCTCTAATTTGGTGTGTTTTGTTATTTGGAGTGCCAAAGGAGCACTTATTTGAGAGCTGCAGTATTATAGGAGGAGTATTTTTGACTGGTAGTTGTGTTGCTTTTCTGTATCACAACAAGCATCAATTCATATCAGAACATAGCCTGGACCAACAAGCATCAATCCATATCAGAACATAGCCTGGACCAACAAGCATCAATCCATATCAGAACATAGCCTGGACCAACAAGCATCAATCCATATCAGAACATAGCCTGGACCAACAAGCCTCAATCCATATCAGAACATAGCCTGGACCAACAAGCATCAATCCATATCAGAACATAGCCTGGACCAACAAGCATCAATCCATATCAGAACATAGCCTGGACCAACAAGCCTCAATCCATATCAGAACATAGCCTGGACCAACAAGCCTCAATCCATATCAGAACATAGCCTGGACCAACAAGCCTCAATCCATATCAGAACACAGCCTGGACCAACAAGCATCAATCCATATCAGAACATAGCCTGGACCAACAAGCATCAATCCATATCAGAACATAGCCTGGACCAACAAGCATCAATCCATATCAGAACATAGCCTGGACCAACAAGCATCAATCCATATCAGAACATAGCCTGGACCAACAAGCATCAATCCATATCAGAACATAGCCTGGACCAACAAGCCTCAATCCATATCAGAACACAACCTGGAATCAGCCAATGATCAGTGGAAGCACTGCCCTACCAGTTAGCAATGAGAAGAGACAAGCCATTATAATAGCATTGCTTAATAACAGACTTCACTCAGCCAGTTTCTGTAATATACTCGAAGAAAGTGTTTCAGAAAAGTAATAAAAGTTTAATTATGGCTCGTGTACACATAAGTCCTTATTATCATGTTGTGATAAGCCTATATTAGATGTAAACCGAAAATTGATGAGATGTGGCATCGTTAATGTGCTGACTTGTGAATTCAATCAACGGTGCTACGTCTTTTAAACGAGTTAACCCTATTAACACCACACAGATGGACAATGCATTTACCTACCCCTCTGGCTAGCATGGAGTTAACTACGGAAAAATAATAAGAAGCCATTTTTGAAGCAACACCTTGACATATGGAATGTACAGAATAATGCTCTATTGTTGTCTTCTAAACTCCTGCTGTCAGACAAAAGGTTTTTTAAGGTATTTAATTTTTGTGACCGAAGAATAACCTCTGCAAAATAAAATTGACATATAATGTTGCAAAAGCTCTGGGTGTGTGTGTGTTTGGATTCAGATTTACCCTCCTTTTCCCTGGAGGCAATAGGTGGAGTTGTGTATTGATGCAAGGAGGAGATGCGGCTACTCCTTAAAGAACCTTGTGTATACCTGTTCAATATTTAAATCCCCAATTAAACTTCATATTAAATGACATAAAGGTGTCTCAACAATTAGCTGAACTACATTTTCTGAACTCCCTTTCCAATATTATTATTTTTTTTATTTTTTTATTTCTAAAATTGTTTATGATATAACTTAGACCATATGAAATGAGATTAAGACTCTATCGCCTAAGCAGTGTCTGCATTGTGAATTAAGAACCAGAAACGTGAGTTGCACCTTGTTAAGGTAGAATTGTAAGCAAATATGTCGCACATAGAAGGCTTATCAATAAACTGAAATCTTTGAGTTTGGATTTCAATATTGTTGAATGGATTAGACAATGGCTGAGTGACAGGCAACAGAGGGTTGTAGTCAATGGGGTATATTCGATGCAAGGTCTTGTTACTAGTGGGGTACCTCAGGGATCTGTTCTTGGACCCATTCTCTTTAATATTTTTATTAGCGATATTGCAGAAGGTCTTTTTGGCAAAGTATGTCTTTTTGCCGATGATACAAAGATTTGCAGCAGGGTTGATATTCATGGAGGGATAAGCCAAATGGCAAATGATTTAGCTAAACTAGAAAAATGGTCAGAGCAGTGGCAACTGGCATTTAATGTGGACAAGTGCAAGATTATGCACCTTGGGCGTAAAAACCCAAAAGCAGAATATAGACTATTTGGTACAGTCCTAACCTCAACATCTGAGGAAAGGGATTTAGGAGTAATAATTTCAGAGGACTTGAAGGTAGGTAGGCAATGCAATAGAGCAGCAGAAAATGCTAGCAGAATGCTTGGTTGCATAGGGAGAGGTATTAGCAGTAGGAAGAGGGAAGTGCTCATGCCATTGTACAGAGCACTGGTGAGACCTCACTTGGAGTATTGTACGCAGTACTGGAGACCGTATCTCCAGAAGGATATTGATACTTTGGAGAGAGTTCAGAGAAGGGCTACTAAACTGGTTCATGGGTTGAAGGATAAAACTTACCAGGAAAGGTTAAAGCATCTTAACATGTATAGCTTGGAGGAAAGACGCAACAGGGGGGATATGATAGAAACATTTAAATAGATAAAGGGAATCAACACAGTAAAGGAAGAGAGTATATTTAAAAGAAGAAAAACTACCACAACTAGAGGACATAGTCTTAAATTAGAGGGGCAACGATTTAAAAGTAATATCAGGAAGTATTACTTTACTGAGAGGGTAGTGGATGTATGGAATAGCCTGCCAGCAGAAGTGGTAGAGGTAAACACAGTCAAGGATTTTAAGCATGCGTGGGATAGACACAAGGCTATCCTAGCTATAAGACCTGGAAAGGGGGACTAATAAAAGTACTCAAAAAAAAAAAAAAATTGGGCAGACTAGATGGACCGAATGGTTCTTATCTGCCGACACATTCTATGTTTCTATGTTTCTATGTTTCTATAATGTCTATCTGCTGTCTCCTTTTTACATAGTTGCCAACATCGGCCATGTTTCCAGGGACACATATTTGTTCCACATGCTGCAGAAAGAGCATGCAAAGTGCAGCCCGGCAGCATGTAGGATGGATATACGCACAGACAGAATCCAGTTAATTAATCAGGGTGGAGATCTCATAGGACCTACCATGATTAATGAATTGGATTGTGTCTGTGCATATATCCATCCTACATACTGCTGGGCTGCACTTTGCATGCTCTTATTGCAGCGTATGGAACAAATATGCGTCCCTGGAAACATGGCCGATGTTGGCAACTATGTTTTTATGACATCACCTTGTGGTGTCATTAGCATATGAAATAGTACAATAGACAATAATGTGATACCTATCAGGCAGCAAAACGAAAATGATATTTACACAGTCCCACATGAACACTATTTAGGTAAAATTCCTTTCAAATGAGCACTGTCAATTTTACAATACAGTAGCTACAGGGCCTTAATCGAGTTTGTCCCCCATTTATAGACTTTCTTAATTTCCCAAGGTTCCAGGCAACTCCCCCGTCTTATCCCTTGAGATCCAGAACTCTCAATGTGTTAATGTTCAACAGCAGTGCCCATGAAATCTGGGCTCCTAGACTGAGTGGGTTTCATTTCTGTTGTTGTATATATTGTAGTCATAAAGGTAACTTTTTCATTCTTTTTTGGTAACTTTACTGTATTAAGCACCATAAGGACAACTAAACACTGAGTCATTAATTAACTTAATTGAACTTTTTTTTTTTTGGGGGGGGGGGGGGGGGGGCGGCATCTTACTTTAAACTTTAAACCTTGACTAACAAAGTCCCCAGCCCCTCCTACTTTCATTTCTGACCCCTTGGCTCAGTTGTGTTTCCGACACAAATGAACCAAGGGGCCGAATGTGGCATCCAAATTGCATTTCTGATACAGAAATGGCCTGTAATATTGAAATATATGAAAGGGCACCATGACAACAGGTTGGTGATGCAGTCTCATCACAAGCCTGTCAGTCAGAGGCCCTCGGCCAGTTATTGCCCTTCATGGGCGGCCGTTCCTCCCCCTTGGTAGGCTGGGCAAAACCTTTATAAACCCTGGCAGAGGTTTTGCCCAGCCTCTTTCTACAATAAAAGAAATCAGTTCCCTCCCACCCATCCCTCTTTGTTTTGTCTATGTCAGGTGCCATGTTGGCAGGGGGCACCCGAGGTCTGGCATCAGTGCAGGGGGTTGGATGTCTTGGGTATGGCCAACCCGGGAGGCAGTAGCTCTGGTAGCTAGCTGCACGGGCTCCCCAAGGGCTGGTCCCTGGGGAGTGAATATCAGGCGGCTACCGTACAGGGGCATCGACGCCGGTAGCCAGATATTTTTGGTGACTCCTACGTCCGATCCTCAAGTACCCAATCCTAGATATGCTACTGCTTGGTGACATATACATGCCTGTACTTAACAAGATGGTGTTTTGTACATGGGTTTACATGTTATACGTGTTGAATGGTTTTGATACGTTTTTAGTATGCGTTAAAATTTTCTTAGTTACTGATATAAATATAAAATCTTTGTTGCAGTATTTCTCAATAAATACTGTGACCTTCATATCCAGTTTGTTGTCCGTGTCTTTTCTTGGGGGGAGGGTGCGTTCATTCTCCATACCTTTGTCAAGCTTGTGTGAGATTGTGTGGCTTTTAAACAAAAGCAGAATAAATGAGAACTACATCTCCCATGATTTTGCAGTGGAAGGAGCCGCGATCACAGGTGTTCTCAGCTTACTTTCTGGGCTGTGATATAGCACAAAAAGGCGGGCTTGGAGGCAGGACTGTTCCTACAGCTTTATATGCAGTTTGTAGGAAAGAGGAACTCCTGAGTAATACACTCATATTATTCAGACATTTTAGGTAGGACCACCCAGCTTAAAATACAGTCGGATCCTAGTATCTATTTGCCTTCTTTTGTATTGTGTAGCGCAGGGGTGTCCTTTTTTTTTTCTGCAGTGGGCCACTTCATCAGAAATGTGTGTGGGCCACACTAATTTTTCATTGAGAGAAAATATGGCCCTTTAGCTGTGTAATGTAGTGTATATGTACAGTCGTAAAATTCACAATAATATGCAGAATGACTGTATCACTGTGCTCTGTAGCAATAAAATACACACAACTTGCAGCATGTGTAAATACCAGACTCCACAGCAATACAACTCACAGTAATGTGCACAATTGTATGCAGTATGAGTGTATCACAGAGCCCCATAAAACTGACTAATGTACAGTGTGTGTCACAGAAGCCCACAGAAGTAAAATTCACAGTGACTAAACAGCAGCCACAGTCTCCTAATCTCCCCACAACAAGAGCCCCAGTATTCCAATGACCCCAGACAGATGCCCCAATGTCCCTTCAGCAGGTACCACAGTGTCCCAATGCCCCCACACTAGGTGCCCCAGTATCGGACTGCCCCCATAGCACATGTCCAGTGTCCCAATGTCCCAACAGCAGCTGTCCCAGTTTGTCTCTCAACCCCTTGCTTACGGGGATGGTCCAGGAAGGGCTTTGGTGGGGGATGAAGTATCAAATGGCTCTGCCTCCTCTCCATACATTGTGCTCCAGCTAGGTTGATGGGGGCAGGGACTCCTGCCCTGTCCTGAGTCAACATCCTCCTCCGCTATCAGATGGAGGACTATACCTAATGAACAAGTGCAGAACTTGGAAACAGCACCTTTCAGGAGCCTGACGTCCAGCTCTGCCGTGCTGGATGTCAGGTTGAACCTCGTTGGGGGATGTCCTGGTTGTCCAGTGTGAGTGATAGGGCATGTCTTGGGTGTGCAATGTGGGTGATGGGGCATGTACTGGGTGTGCAGTGTGGGTGATGGGGCATGTACTGGGTGGGCAGTGTGGGTGATGGGGCATGTACTGGGTGTGCAATGTAGGTGATGGGGCATGTACTGGGTGTGTAATGTGGGTGATGGGGCATGTCCTGTTGTGCTGGGGTATGTCCTAGTGCTGCAATGTGGGTGCTGGGGCATGTCCTGGGTGTGTAGTGTGGGTGGAGTAGGGTGCTTGAATTTAATCATGCCTAGGGCAGCACAAAACCAAAATACACCACTGCTTTTAAGTATTATTGGGTATACACAATAGAAGACTAAGAGTATTGAGTAAGGATCAGAAGGCTTAGGTGATAGAGTCTTATAGCTGTTATCACTGTACATCTGTAAAAAAAAATTATTCCACCTGAGCTTTATTATTAAAAATCCCTTAGTTTAGCTTGCACATTTTCTTTTTGAGTGATATACTAAGAGCATTAAAACAGTGTCAGTGTGTGATATGCTAACATTCACATGATCTACACAGAACCTATTTGATGATGCTATTCCTACTTGTTGAAACATAGCTTTTTAAATCCCTGTGTGAATGACTTTATTGTCAGTGAAATATATATATATATATAGAGAGAGAAAACTGATTAGTGAACAAGACAATTATAGAGTGAGGAGAAGCAGTTCATTTTTTATGTGCAATTTGCTTTATTAAAATGGGTCAGTTTGCATGCTTGGACCACACCCTACTACATAAATCCAATTATTGGATTAACTTTTTAGCACCAAAAGTGACAATTGTTTTCCTATAGCAGTAAAATAATTCCTTTCCATCAGTGCTTTATAAATAATTCACATATTGATGTCTTACCGGTTTAACTATTGTCTTTGATTATACAGTACTATCACAGTTGCCAACAGTCCTGGATCAGAAATGGCAGTCCTTTTTTTCGGGGTCCTGACCTGTTAAGTTTGAGTCTATCCCAGCATTACTATGTATCCATAGCTTTAATGTGAAGAAATGAGCTCCAGACATCTGATACAGGGCAGTAACTAATATAAGGTGACTGAGGTATTAGCCTCAGGCGCACACTTTTGAGGAGGCGCAGCTTGGTCTCATGGGCACTATATTCAGCTACCACCATTAATATCTGGTAACTATATACTGAGAAGGAAATCGACTGTACCATGTCTGACACTCATTTATTTATCAATAATACATTCTTCAAATGTACTTTTAAAATTCATTGTTTTTTTCCTAATAACAACTGGGGGAAATATAAGTAGAAGGGTTGAATTTTATGGGTCTTTTTTCAACCTAAATTACTATTTTACTATATTATAACACTACTTTTGTTATGGTTTTGTGTAGGACTTTTTTTTTTAGTTTGATGCACATCTCATACTCTGTTGTTCAATATTAACACAATGCAAATGTTAAAATGTAATATTGAGAGATAATTAAAAAAAGTGATAATCCTTTTTATTAGCTGGATTTCAGTATTTATAATAGTTTGATCATTTGTTTTACATATGTGGGTGTTTCGGAGACCAGTGTAGGTTTATAACATGAAGATAGAGAGATGTGCATTTGAACCTTGTTTTTAGATTCAATGATCATTTATCTTGAGAAACCTAAAATTCCTGTCCCAAATGAAGAGAATACTCTTTTAAAGGCTTTTCCCAGGCATTAATAGTTGAGATGGATAAATAGGCAAGATTTTTCCTGGTCAGCTATTTGAGCCTGATTTTTGCAAAACCTTTAAGAGTTCATCCCAGTTCACTTTTTCATGAATAGTCCTCAACTGAGGTGAGATGAGGTGAGATAAACATTCAATCTTAACTCTTCTACATTGCGCAGGTACAAACCAGTGTTAATTTTGTTGACTAAACATTTTCGTCATAGTTTTAGTTAACTATGTGTTTTCAGTGACTAAAACTAAACAGCATTAAAAACAAAGTTAATAGGACTAAAACTATGACTAAAACCCATTTAAATTTTCGACAGCTGACTAAAATGTTATGGAGGGAATATTCCATTTGCCTATTTGGACTTCTGGTTCCCATGGATATCTGCTAAAGCCTTTGTCCCCCTGACTCTATCTGAAGCTGAATTGGCTATGACACAGGTTACCTATGTGGAACAACACCCTGCAAACCGCAGAGGAAGAGAATACTCCTCCATCTGATTTGCCTGGTATGGTCAGTAGTGTTTAACCACCCATCGCATCAGACCTGTTCCCTCCCTCACTGTTGGAGATTTAGTCGACTAAAACCAGACTAAAACTAAAACAAAAGTGAAAACACCCTCCCCGTGCAAAATAAAGTGATCAAGCAAAATAAAAACAATACTCTCCAGCGAAAATGCTGCTTCCCACAAAATACTCCTCGGGTATTCTTAAACAGCAACACAACAAATGAGGGAGCGTAAAAACATGGAAGAGAAAAAACTAAGTATCGTAGTGTAACACTGTATGGTGTAACAGGAGGTGTATAGTGGGGTGTATATACACTCACAAACTAATCTTCTTAAAAATCCCGTCAACAGATAACACTGGTGATCCTCACATTCATGGAAAGTTTTATTTTAATAGATCTATACAGTAAAAGATTAAAAAGCCAATGGCGCAGTATCCAAAACCAAACACAGATAAAATGCAAAATGACACTTAAAGAAACATAGACACATACACATGTGCACTATGAGCTCGCAACTGGGGGAGAGTCTGTGTGCAACTCCAACTCCCACCACTCCAAGGTACAAATATGAACGCGTTTCACCGGTAATATCTGGCTTCCTCAGGAGAAATAAACAAATAAAGTGTCCAGGTGCAGATTAGCTTTTTAATCTTTTATAGATTTATTAAAAGAAAACTTTCCATGAACGTGAGGATCATCAGTGTTATATGTTGAAGGGCTTTTTAATAAGATTCGTTTGTGAGTGTATATACACCCCACTATACACCTCCTGTTCCACCATACAGTGTTACACTATGATACTTTGTTTTTTCTCTTCCATGTTTTGGCGCTCCCTCATTTGTTGTGTTAATGTCACGGATGAGGTAGTATCTGATTATAGGAACCGCAATGCGATGACCTGGTATCTTACTGCAACAGGCTTGGAGACAGAACAGCGTATTTTCACCTGAATGGTATTATACCCTATGGTTGAGCCTCAGGAAAATGACCACCCAGGACTTGGTACACTGACTGTACCGCACACTGGAGCAGGGATACGCAGGGAGTACAGGATGAGATGGATAGTCAGCAGGCCGGGTCATACACAACAGGAACAAAGTACGATGAAGGTTTTTTCAGGAGGCAAGGTCACGAAACAAGCAAATAGATCGGGGCAGGCAACAAACAGCAGAGTCAAAACAAGGCAGGAGTCACAAACCGGAGAATCAAATAATCAGAGAATAAACGCTAGATCAAGCCACAGGGAACTATCTCAGGCAAGGTCTGAGTAGTAACTGAAGGTTTATATACTACTTAGGAGGTAAAACCTGCCCCCAATAGATCCCCAAAAAAGTATAAGTAAAGCACTTTAAGATAGGCTAATTTTCTGTGTGTAGAGGTACTGCGCATGCGCGCAGTGTCTGTTTGTTGCGCGTTTGTCGAGGGGAAGCAGGGAGCACGTCTGCAGCCCTGGAGGGCTGAGGCGCCAAGCAGAGCCTCCGTTGCCCGCCTGCCTTGTTTGCAGAGACAGCGGTGGCGGAGGTGCGGACCTCGTGGCGGCAGGTAAGTCTTTTTATTACATTTAAAACTAGAACAATTTAGATGACTTAACCAAATCAACACTGGTACAAACCTGAGGAGTTTCTATCACCAAGCTCACCAGGATTGTCCCTGCACAATCTATAGCTAAATGTTCATCTCACTTCAATTCACCTCATCTCACCTCAACTCCCCTGCAACTCACCTTTTAGTGAATAGCCCCCAATATGTAAATATCTTTATGTATTGGCATTGGGCATTCAACATTATGTCTGTTGATCAAGTGGAATAATTGCATTCATTAGGAACACAAGTGATGACAAGTGATGAAAAGCCTTGGGGCATTTTATGATTTCACACATTTCATGAACTTTTCAAACCAGCATTTTGTTTTGTTTGTTACTGAGACTTTAAGCACAGTATTACACAGCTGCGCTACTGTATAATTTAAAAAGAAAATGTTATGAATACTTTTTTGTTTTTTCTTCGAAAGTAACATAATTGTGGTACTATTTTGACGATCGCTCCATCACATCGCTGCAATATCTGTCTGTTTCAATAATGACTTATGACTACAGCAGCCTTTTGAACCCATCAAATAGTTGTCAGTGTTTATCATTTGGAAAATATATCTTTTCATCAGTTTTTGGCATAAGCATGTTAGCGCAGGTGCAACAAAAATTCAAGGACCGTGGTTAACCAACAGCAGTGAAGTGAAGTACAGAGAAATACAATTCAATGCTTTTTTTTAACTCTTTAGGCTTCAGAGCAGAGTGTGCAAGTCTTGGATTGGCTACATTTATCTTGTCATTTTTCAAATTTAATTTAAAATCTTAATTTCCAGGGTTCCAGTCAAGTTTTTCTACACAGTGAGCAAATATCTGGGATTGATTTTTGTGGCCTTTTTTTCTAGTTATATTAACTCACACGTTTTGTAACACAATGTCAGAATTCAGGAAGTGAGTTTTTCTTGTGTGCCTATGTAAAATGGATGCAGGTATAGTTGTGGATCTCTAGTAGGGTGATCTTATGTAATGTCATGCAAGCATCCAGTGCATTTTATTTATAAAAACTCTCTAAATTTAGATTCTTTAAATATGAACGAACAAATTTAAATATGCTCTGAAAGCCTGGCTGAAAAACGAGATTCCCGAATGTAATAAATACATAAAAATTACATTGTCCTGAAATATACCAAATAGTAATTGTTTTACTGTGGACAGGGCATTAATAACTTAAATAGGTGTTAAATTTGTTTTTAACTTTTGTTTCTTTTAAATGATAGCTGTAGACAAAGAAAATAACTTCTATTTAATTGAAAGATTGCATCAGTGTAGATTTTTAAATAGATAATGCTTTAATCTAATAATACAAATAAAGTGTCTTCATACTGCATATAACTATATTAGGGGATGACATTTTGTTTATAATATAGAAGGTATATTCAATAAAGAGAGAATTGCAGGGAATTGAGATGGGGACTTCCAATTTAAGTCTATAGTAGTCTTGGAAAAATGATTCCATTTCAGCTGTATTGGAGATTTTTTCAAACTCCCCGTATTGACCCAAAGTTTGAAATTCTCATCTCATTTCCCTGCAATTATGTATTTATTGAGTAGTCAGATTTTCATTCACCTGGAATCATTAGTGATACAAAATTGGCTAAGAAATATACATGTAACAGAGCTACTCACAAGATGTGAAGAATAGGTAGGCACATTAATGAAAAAAAGGAAACTGAATCCAGCTCTGTTTGAGCGTTCGCTACATTTCCTAAGTCAGACCGAAGCCACTGAATGTGGCCTCATCTGACACCTGGGAGTCCGCTGCAAGTCCCTGCAGTGGGATCCCCAGTACAGCTCATCACGGGAGCCTCGATGAGCTGTAACATGCCGGACGGTCTATGCTGTCCTGCAGGTTTTTACAGTAAAATGGAGCCGCTGCTCACATAACAGTGGGGACCCTGCTGCAAGTACCAAGTCCCTGCAGCGGGGTTCGCACACAGCTCATCGCAGAGGACCACGATGATCTGTTTAATGTAGGACGTTCCATGCCATCCTACTAGCCTCTTGGGACCAAAAAGTAGGATGGCATGGAATGTCCTACAAGTGGGAAGTGGTTAAACCAATTAGACTATTCTTATTAGAGCAAAAATATGTCATTTTTTGTATTTCTGAGAATGTTTTTTGGGGCACTGGGGCAAAGCATCCAAAACCGAGATTCTCCATGAAAAACCTGGGATGTCTCATCACCCTTTTAAACCATGCGACAGTTGTCCTTTAAGATCACTTTTCTCATGTGACTCTTACTTGTGTCTTTGAAAATATATGTGGTTGAACATTCATCTCTGTCTCTCAGCTGAGTGCTGGACAAGCTGATTGCAGTTTCTATTTGAATATTTAAAAGCACAATCGAAAAAGTAAAGTTTAGTATTCTTTGTGACAGTAAAATAATAGAAGGATCAATAGACCAAAGTGTACTCATAAAACATAACCTTCATTATTAAAAATTTAAAAGAGAAAACAATTATAAAAGAAGAAAGTTTGCTATAGTGAACAGACAAACAAAAAAGTCACTTAATCAAAAATATTTTTTTTTTATATTGTTACTAATAAGGTTTATGATTTATGAGTACTTAATTGCTTAATTTCCAGGGCTACCCTCTTAAAATATACCACTCTTGTAGGCTTAGTTTTTCAAAGTACTTTATTTAAGTTGGTTCAGGATTTGTCATAAGTAGAGTTGAGCGGACACCTGGATGTTCGGGTTCGGCCGAACTTGACCCTGAACTTGACCCCGAACCCGAACCCCATTGAAGTCAATGGGGACACGAACTTTTGGCCACTAAAATGCCTCTAAAAAAAGTCCTGGAAAGGGCTAGAGGGCTGCAAAAGGAAGTACAATGTGTGTAAGAGTGGGGCAAGTGCACTGCAAACAAATATGGATAGGGAAATAACTTCAAATAAAATAAAATACATACAAATTAAAAATACAGCTGAGCCATAAAATAGCACTAAATGGAATCTTTGATTTTAGCTTTGGAAGAACATAAATCTAAATCTAAAGCATGGCTGCAGAATTATCCATTTGAGAAAGGGTTGGAGTGCAGGGTATTCTCTTTCAGTTTATACTAAGTGACCCATAGGTTGAGGAGGCGGTGACCGTGGCGGTGTAGGGGGAAGCGGCGCTGGAGGAGGAGGAGGTAGCCAGAATTTTTCAAAGTGCGCTGTAAGCTCAGTATTTGACGGTTCTATTTGACTCTCAGATATGAAGTGCGCCGCAAGACGCAAATGTACTATTTACCACCCAAAACTATTAGAATTTTTCAAAGTGCGCTGTAAGCACAGTATTTGACGGTTCTATTTTACTCTCAGATGTAATACATGTAATGCTATTGCTATTCTATAAACCAAAATAGAGTCCCCATTCATACGAATAGGTCAATTAACCTATTCGTATGAATGGGGACTCTATTTCGGTTTATAGAAAGCCAATAGCATTACATGTATTCCATAAACCGAAAGTCTATAACTCGAAAGACAGTAAAATGGAGCCACTGATCACTTTGAGCATCAGCTACATTTTCTGTGTCAGAGTGAGGCCACTCAAAGTACCTAACTTAAAATATACCACTCTTGTAGGCTTAGTTTTTCAAAGTACTTTATTTAAGTTGGTTCAGGATTTGTCATAAGTAAATCAATAGAATGAAGTTAAAAGAAAAGTTAAGGGATGGAAATCTCAGTCAGATTTTATTTGGCAGCCCATTAACCTGAATCAAAGCCACACAATAGTTGCTGTATCAAGGTAGACTGTTCACAAAATTGACTGTAAAGAAAAGGATTAAGTAGTTCATTTTTAATGTTTATTTTTAATATTCATCATGGGTTTTACAAGTGATCAAAAATTAGAACCTGGGTGAGGTTTAGCTGTGTGCCACTCCAATGTCTTTTTACAACTTCTTCCCCTGGAATCTTGGCTACAATCTGTTTGCAGTACCTGTTCAAACCTCTCTATCACAGGTTTGAGTCCTGGCAGGGTTAACTCAACCCTTCATCTTTCTTAGGTTAATAAATAAGTAAGTTGTGTAATGATCATATCATCTATTATTTAGCTGCTGATTTATTTCATTCCAAGAGCTCGAATCCCACTGGGAAAAAAGAGCTATATAAAACATAGTTATCCTTACCCTAAAAAAAAATACAAGTTGATCACCCTTTGATACAATTATTATTAACACATAATGTAAACCATGTACTTGGTTAATGTAGTTAGGTGTAGGTGTACTATATTGTAGTTACTTTCTCCTCTTAGATCTTGGAAAACAATGATTACTAGTTTCTACCATTTTGAACTACTGCTAAAGCCATATTATAATGCAATTAATAGTAGCGCTTTGAAAGTCAGAGAAAAATAATAATAGCTGTAAATCTGTGCATTGCTCTTCAATGAAACATTGTAATCCTAGTTGGGCTAAGTTCTGTACAGGCAGTATGACTATTGCATTGACTTCTCTGGCATGCCATCGATTTAAATGAAAGTCAAGGCAGGTCTGTTGTAATTATATCAACACTGACTACATTGTTGACTTGGAGAAATGTTCCAATCTAAACTGGGGATGTAATGCCTCGGGCAAAAAGAATCAGGCCATGGTAGGGAAATGAACCATTCCATCAGCGGTGATGGTGCCAATAAGCAACCACACCTATTAAACTCCCTTCCTGACAGTTTACAGACAAGGAAGAACTTCTGTGGAAGCAAACAGCTATTGAGTTCATTGCAATCAGTCAACACGTTTAATGCATGAAGAAGTCTTAAGATCAGTCTTCAAAGGAAAAGCTTTTCCCCCCCGCTATTCTAGGACCGCTAACAAAAACCTAATAATTGCTGTTATCAAGAGTGGGCGTTATATATGAAATTCTAAAAATAGTGCAGATACAATGGAGCTTAGAGTGTTCCAATACAGTGTGCTTCTTTTACAACATTGCTCTATTGCTCTTTCTGCACAATGTCCACTGACATGGTTTTGACATAGTGTAATTGGAGGCAATGGCCAGTCGTAGGGATATATTGCCTCTTTGTACCGTGATCTACCCACCAAAAAACAACATTGTTCATGGTGAACATTTACTTGACTTTGTGATGGTCAGTGTTCAAGACATGGTCAAGACAATTTGTTGATGGTCTGTGGACCTTCACACACTCTGCCATATTAGATTTAAAGGTTGACTCAGGAAGCTCTAATTGAGAAAATCTGAGCTCTGAATTTTGGCCCTAAATTCGGTCTACACTGAGATCACCACAGTGATCCAAAGGGATCTTGAATCGGCACGAAAATCTATAGACTTCTATGGGGAAAATAGCCCAAATCCTCCTGAAATTAAATAAAATGGAAAAAAAATTGAAAATAAATAAATAAATACAAATGTAATTAAAATAATATAAAATATTTTAAAATTCTAATATCATAAATATAAATAATTTAAGTTAAATCAAATTAAATATAAAAAACACATAACAATTAATGAATAACAATATAAACAAAATTATTAGTTTCATTTTTTTGCCTGTTAGTTTTACACACACACAAAGCCTGTCTTGCTTAACACAGCAGCTATTTGCATATGTTAACCATTTTAGTGCGGGTGGGAACACAAACAGTGGTCCCTATAGCACTGAAAGGGATAACCTGTTAAAAAAACATGGGGTCTCCCTTAACGTCCACCACCTTTAAAATAAAAATAATTGCCACTCCCTGGTGCCAACAGCCTCCTGCTGGCTGCAAGAAAAAAAGGTGTCCCCCCATACTGACTGTGGGCCCATACCATGCCTGCGGTAAGTAAATAACTAAAAATATAGGCCCCCTGGGCCCACAGGCCGACACAATGCCAGTGACCCTTTAATAAATTAAACTTAAAATTAATTCCAATTTCCAGTAGATTGCAATCTTTGATAGGTTACAATGAACAACCGTATCTCTTTTGAGTCCAGCATGGGAGAGATACCTACCCTGGGGTCTGTTGCCAAGTGAATGAGAAGCTTGGAAGAAGGGGAATCAGGATGAGGAAGGGGTAACATTCAAGGAAAAAAGATGAAGGAGGTTTTAAATAAAGGCCTTAAATACACCCCCACATCAAAATTAAATACATTCAATTCATACATTGACCGTGAACAAATTTACAAGAAACTTATACTTGAAAAAATATTTTAAAAAACCCTACAGAGAAACCCTACTGGTTTCCCAGAATACTACATTTGTACATATTTAATTAAAAGAAATATCTAACTTCCATCCCTAACCTAAAACTCGACTCAAGAGGACAGAAATTTGGTCAAGAAATTATACTACGGCAACTTGACGGTAAAAGGAAAAAGAAAGGATAGTAATGAAATAGAAGTGTGGCGTCTAAGTAATATCAAGAGGTGTGCAAAGTTTAAAAGGTGAGTTAGATTTGGACAGAGGAGATTTGATATATTAATGATTACAGCCATACAACTATTGCTTTTTACTCCTAACAGACTTCAGCCAAATATTTGAGAGGCTAGTAGGAGGATCAGTAGAAGCTGCAAACCTGATATTTGAGAGTAAGTTAAATAGAATATGCATTGATCATAAAATATGTACTAACGAATGCATACTTTTTTTAATTTTAGAACTTCAAGTAGAGTCAAGTTGATACCTTTATTGGCTAACTGAGATCGTTTAGAGTGCAAGTATTCAAGACCACTCAGGTCTCTTTATCGGGCATATTATACAAAATAAATAAGAAAAACATTTAGAACTTTAATATCAGGCGCGGATGCTCCATATGCTCTAGGTGTTCGCCGCACATAATGAGCCGCACTGTCTATTCCTATTTAGTTTGTGTGAACATAGAGCACACACACCCCAGAAATACATCAGGGAGACAGACGGCAGCTGCCAATTCGACCAGCACAAAAAGTATATGAAAAATGACTCTGATGCCGAATTTGCAGCTGCCGTCGGCCCCTCGGATGTATCTTGTGTATTTCCGGGGGTTTGTGTGCTGTCTGCTTGCAGCACACAAACCCCCGGAAATATACAAGTTACATCATGCCCCTGAGTGACAGGTGGGCTCCAGGCAGCATGCCTGTCACTCAGGGGCACGATGCGCCCCTGTTTAAAATGCATTAAAGACAGGACATTTTTTTAATTATGGGATTTTACTTAGACAATAAAGTAAGAAAATATTTTTTTTTTTTTTTTGACGTTTAATATTTTGCAAGAAACCTTTAGTTTTATTTATGTGTAGAACCGCAAATTCGATTATTAGAAATGACCAGATTTAATGTTACAGCAGAGGTATGCAAAGCAATCCCTCTGAAAGCTTTCTTTCAATAACCAATCCAACCAAACACACATGGAATCACATCCAGCAGAACACCCTAATTACCTTCCCTAAGTAAATGCATGCTTCAAGTTGGTTTTCTTTGGTGAAAAAAATGGATAATGTTTTCTTTTCATGGAAAGTTTGACTCGAAGCATTTTTTTTTTCAACCACATTAGCGCCTTGTCCTCAGCGTACCTTGTCCATGTCAGAATTAATAATGAGTCGGACAGCATCAGGCTGGCTTCCTCTGCAGCATTACAGTGAACACACACAGATCTTGTACCCAGTGAAAGGTTACTATCAGGCTTATATTGATTTATGTATGAGATGCAGTCAATGAGAAGATTGTTTGAAAATACCAACACATATACTCATTTCATATTTAAAACAACAAAGGACATCAATCATATTGTTTCATGGGAGGGAACTTTCAGTGGCCTAATATTTATGATTCCACACCCTGTCTAGATATTTAACATTATTTCGAATATATGGGATGGTATCACGCTGTTAAATGTATTTAAAGGTGAAGAAGAGATTGAAAAATAGCCAACGGTTAGACAAGAGCCATAGCTCCATGGAAACACTTTGCATGATTATAACCCCAAATTATATAGTTGCACCAACACTGGATGGAATTAAAGAGACAGGTAACTTTCTTTTTTTTTTAAATCCTTGCTTCCTTACAAGTAGCAAGAGATTTAAAATGTGTGTCCTCACTCCAGAGGAAACCCGACATGTATCTTTACAGAAAAACGCAAGTTACTCTCATCTCTGCCTTAGTGAGTGCAGAGCCAATCAGAGCAGGTCGCCATCCGGCACGTATTATACCTGCAGGCCGATAACAAACTTGGATTGAGGCCGATGTAAAGTCTGTGGAGGCCATAGCATGGCCGGGAATTGTTTCAAAGAGAAGCTGGCAACCCTAGCAGGGGCTCACCCGGTGTGTCTGATGGAGGTCTGTCAGGAATGATGTCACCTTTGAATTGTTAGTTGGAATGTTTGGACATTTTTCCAACACTTCATGTATAGGAATTAGACAGCGCTCACACAGTAAAAACCATGAGACCCAAATACGAATTTGTAATTGTTTTTAATAAAATAGTATTTCTCTTAAAAATATTTTACACACAGGAAAAATATCCATACATTAAATGGACAGGAATACATAAACCTGCTGTATAGTTGACAGAAAGTACACAGCACATAAAAGTATCAGATGTCCTGTTCACCTGTACAGTGAGAAGTATATGTACATGTAAACTCTAACAGGGGCTCACCTGTTGTGCCTGATCGAGGTCTGTAAGGAATGAGGTCACCTTCGTATTGTAAGTTTGAATTTTTGGCAGTTTTTCCACCTCAGTTTTTAATGTCTGATATTTGCAATTCACGGTTCACTGTTTAGTCACCAGCTTCACTGTAAAAAATCGGTTTAATCATCGATTTTTATCAAGGGTCAACTGTACTAACTAGAAAAAAACCTTATAGTCTTATGGGCCTTGGTGATGAAACTCCTTTTTATTCGTCATAAGTGCCGATTTTGCAGCAGCTGTGGGCAGATATTGTGGCGTTTTGTGAGTGTACTCCTCACCATCTGCGTTGAAACTATTGGTGTTTTATAATATTGCACCATTACTTTGTGATTAAGGTGTCCACCTTCTCGCGCCATTCTGCTTTTTCTGTTATATAGTGGGCAGATATGCTACAAGGAAACCTCTATCATCCAAGCACAGATGACTCCACTGTTTCCTGTGCTGGTGTCGTCTCATTTTTTTGGTATACTTTGCCTCCCCCTTGATATTGTGTCATACACTTTAATTGTGCTACACACAGAGCACAAGGTCAGCTCAGCTTTCCTCCTTGTGAAGGTGATAAAATGACTACTCTTATAGTAACCCAGGATATATTTCAATATGAGTGATTATCTCAACGTTCTCTTCCTGGTAGAATGTATTGTTGTTTATTTTATGGAGAAATATTTTTTTTTATCTTTTTACCAGCTTTCGACTGCCATTTGTCAACAAAATTCTTTGTATCAACAGTGAAAGGCGGCAAATCAGATAAAGCCACTCCCGCCAGCAATCCGGTGTGTGCTTCCTCCAAATCACCTTATGATGTTACATGAAGTAACATGTTGCATTTATATTCCCTCTTTAGCGCAATAAATCGTGTTATGAAACTATAACTGTTTTAAGAAATCAACTAATAGAATGTGCACACTTCACAACACTCACACTCAACAAAAAAAATCATTTATCCTGAAATAAGACACAATTATAATTGCAAGGCTTAAGGCAAAGTTTTCTCAGCACTAAGCTTTCTGGAACTGGAATGTAGCCAGATTCCATATGATGAAGGTAAATGTCTGTCAGTTTGAAAAATGCTGGTGCTAAGAGATTGATCAGGGCTTATGATAAACGGAGGGGTGTTGGCAGCGTGAGGCCTTAAAGCAGGGTGAGGGTAAGATTCTGTGCGCTGGGGGCAGGGAGTGGTTCAGGAGATAAAGCATGGGGACTGCATGCAAGGTGTGGAATGAGACAACCCACCCTACCTTTTCCGGAGTAACTTATCTGTCACTATAGGCCATTCTTGTAATTTTGCTCGAACTTATCTGATCTCTCTGAGTTTCTGGAATTTGTGCTGCAACATATTTTTAAAGCATGCTTCCTTTTAGTTTTCTGCTGAAATGTTTATATTTCCTACACATTGAGGCATACCAAGAAATGGTGCCACGCATGCGAATAGTTAATAGTTTTGTTTTGTCTTTGTTTACATCACTTCCTGTCTGTCGGGTTCATTCTGTATGGCCCGAGCTGGTTCAAAATCGGAGAAATCCACAACTCGGGTATTCAATCATTTGGGCAGTTTTCAACTAAGTCGGGGCAAAAGTTTGTCCCTACTTAGTCCGGGGGAACATGTGTTTTTCAAGGGAAAAAAAAAACTGAAATCGGCCCAAAGTTGATCAAAATTACCAAATTTCGTGCATATCAAATATTGAACATGTTATGGCCTATAAGGGCATAAAAGTGGTTAATTTATATGGAAATTTCAAAATACATGCTGTAATATGTCTTTTTTTAGATCATGATTTACATGTTTTTTTAAATATGCTATTATGTCATAAATTGTGCAATTACTAAGTCAATCGGACAAAGATTGCAGCATTTTCCAAATACACTTGGGATAACCTGAAAGTAAACAATATACAGAATATAGAGAAGAGAATTACAACTTTGATTAGGAATATTTCAAAATGATGTATTATAAACCGATCAGCCATAACATTATTACTACTGACAGGTGTCAAGACTACGGAGGCAGTGTGATGCTTTGGGCAATGTTGTGCTGGGAAATCAAGGGTCCTGCCATTCATGTGGATAATACATTGAAGCATACCACCTACCTAAACATTGTTGCAGACCGTATACATACTTTCATGGAATCAGTATTCCCTGATGGCATTGGCCTCTTTAGGCATGATAATGCGCCCTGCCACAAAGCAAAAATTGTTCAGGAATGGTTTGAGGAACACAACAATAAATTGAAGGTGTTGACTTTGCCTCTAAATTCCCCAGATCTCAATCCAATCGAGCATCTGTGGGATGTGCTTGACTAATAAGCCTGGTACATGGAGGCCACCTTGTAACTTACAGGACTTAATAATCATCTGCTAATGTCTGGGTGGCAGATACCACAGCACACCTTCTGGTCTAGTGGAGTCCAAGCCTTGATGAGTATGGGCTGTTTTGGCGTCAAAAGGAGACCTATACTATATTAGGCAGGTGGGCATAATGTAATGTTATATAATACACACTTTCACTAAAAGTGAAAGGGAAAGTGAGTTGATGTGAGTAGCAGGTGAGCTGAGGTGATATGTATTGTGCAGGAACAAACCTGATTAGTTCCCCTGTTAAGTGAACTCATTAGGTTTGTTCCTGCACAATGTATAGTTGACTTGGTGAGATTAAATGTTTATCTCACCTAAACTCACCTACTATTCACATCAACTCACCTGCTATTCACTTCATCTATAGGAATTAGACAGCGTTTACACAATAAAAACCATGAGTGGGGACGGAGCTAACTGTGGACCGGAGTGGACGTGTATCTGTCACACTCCGTTCTGCACGGAGGATACCGGTGAAAATTGGATGACTTCCCAGCCAAAACGACCCAAAAAACACAGCCAGGCTGCACCTGATACAATGTGGCGCAGCTCCAAGAAAATCGGGCATTCTTAACGCCCTCTATCACACGATATAAGCTCCATGTTACAAAGGCTGCAGAAGCCTAAGCCTTCATGGCCTGATGAACCTCGGAATCAGAGGACTCTCTGAAGATGCAGCCCCACCGCAACAGACCTCTAGAAAGAGCGAACCCCCGTATATACCTTATGATACAACTCCCACAACCAGGGGAGACATGCAGAAACTATCCCTGGATTTGAAGGCTGTGATACAATCCGAGATGGGGTCTTTTCACGCTGACATGATGGCACTTGATTCAGGTGCAGACTCTGGAGTCCACAACGAACACAGTTCGACAAGAGACCACCGAAACTAAGGCCCAAATATGTGATCTAGCCATGCAGGCTCAGGACTTTTGCGACCAGATGTTGGGGATGGAGATGAAGAGCCGGTCAGCAGACATACGGGTACGTGGAATCCCGTAGACAGTTGGGCCCACAGCTCCCTGACCCTACCGGGAATGTCTCCTGAAACAGATTAGACCTGAAGCTAGTGTAAAAGATCATAAAATCCTGGACTGCTTATGTGTGCTAAAGGCAAAGCGAGCCCCACAGTCTGCACCAAGGGACATGAACGTGAAGCTACGTGGCACCGCTGAAAAGCTACGTACCATTCGGAATCTGAAACAGATCTTTCTCTCGAGCTGTCTCCTTATTTCCCCTCTTCTCTTCTGACTCTCTTTTCCTACCTTTGCACACCTCTATTTTTCTTTCACTTTTCCATATCATACCTGTGTATCCACATTTTTTCTAACTCCTGTACAAGATGAGGAAGTTTGACCCAGATTATTGGGGTTATATATTGCATAGGAGATTACTTATTGGTTTGGCAATGCCTCGTCATCTGGATCCCACACTGTCTATGACGTTTATCCCATTATCTACAATCTACTCTACCCTATGTCACTGTCATTTACCTTTTGTAGGTTCTGTTCTGTACAGTGAGAAGTATATGTACATGTAAATGGTATTACCTTGGTATTACCTTCAGTACAATAAAATGTCTAAATAGCCAAATAAAACTACATAAAATAATGCTGACAAATAATCAACGAATATACACACCTCCTTATATAAGTTTGACCTGTCCAGGTACTAAGGTGCAATCGTAGGCAGAAATACACAAAAAAGTGAGACTCACATGGGTAACGTTTTGTTACTTTCTCAGCCAAGGTGAAAGAAGTATGTCTTTATAGTCCCACGAGAAGTGGGAAAAACCAGCTTTCAAAACAAACTTTATTTATAACAGACAAAAGAGGAACACTACCGCATCTACGTGAAAGCATTGTTTTGCTGGTTATAAACGAGCAATATAAAACGAGCATCTTAAAAACGAGCATTTTATGTAAGCTATTCCACTTATCAGTGGACTAGAAACAAGAAATATATAGAAGGACAGATTTTTTTGCTCCTCTTTAAAAAAAGTGGAGGTAACATTGTCATGGCGAAGCATCAAACCTCACATAGCTGGCATTGTGGGCACGTCACATACCAAAATATACAACATCTGAACCAACCTTTGATAAAAAAACAAAAAAACAGCAAGACTTATTTCGATGGCTCCTTATATAAAGATTTTTCTGCATAGCTATATCTACTTTTCAAAGAATATTTTTCACCATTTAAGTTTTAACCTGCAGGTGTAAGCAAAAAGTCTCTACAATGGTATTTGATAAAGTTAGAAGTGCTTCAGTATACATAAGGAAAGCTACCATTTCAAAATATACAGTACACATATAACATTAAAGAAAATCAACCACCTGGTAACCTCCCCCATCTATACAAAATTATTAGCAGTGTGTTATTGCCTCACTATACTCACCTCACTCACTCACTTTCGGTGAATCGAAAAATTCCCCGAAATACGGATACTTAATATACATGTATTTTGCTCCAAATTGGCATGTAGGGTCCATTAATATCATTTTGGGCCTTAATATAATTTACAATACAAATATCCAGAATTAACAGATTTGGAGAAAAGATTATATTTGCACATATATGCAACTATGGTCATGGCAAAAAAACACATCAAACAAGGGTCATGCAGCTAAAAACATGTGCACAACAGAAACCAATAAGTAACCAGGAAAAGCAACATGTACTCATGTAGAATGATACAACATTGTGGAAAGAAAAGGGTAACATGAACAGTGGAGGTGTGGATTTACCTGCATAAAAACACAGACACAATGAGATGAGTTGGAATAAAAAAAAATGCTTTTCATTGCAGGGCAGAGAGGGAGCAGTCAGAGGGGGTGCAGAGTTTGTCAGCGGAGGAGTACAAACAAGTTACAGGAATGGTAAGTTACCAAGGGTTACATGCCTAGTAAAAGATAAAATCATGGGGGACAGAGAAAAAGATGGGAAGAAGAGGGAAGGACATTGGGGAATCAAGAAATACATGGGGAGCATTGTGGACAGAGTAAAACATGGGGCAGCATGCTGGGGAATGTCCTGTTATTGCAGTCAATGTTTTGTCCTGTTGAAAAGTCTGAGGGGCAGATTGGCATGTCTGGAAGGCTGATTGTCAAATCAGGGGGGGGGGGGGGCAGATTGGCATGTCTGATGGGCAGAGTGGCTTGTCGGAGGATTAGATTGGCAAGTCTGGGGGCAGATTGCCATGTCCAGGGGGCAGATTGGTTGTAAGTTTTTAATGGGCACCTGTATGTGGCATATTTAATGAGCTCCTTTATGTGGAATATTCAATGGGCACCTGTATGTGGCATATTTAATGAGCTCCTTTATGTGGAATATTCAATGGGCACCTGTATGTGGCATATTTAATGAGCTCCTTTATGTGGAATATTCAATGGGCACCTGTATGTGGCATATTTAATGTGTTGATATTTAATTGGGACAATAAAGTTTATTCAGACAGGACCTGCCTAACAATATTCTGATGGGAGCCATCATATACCGTGTCAACGTCTGGCTAACTATAAACTAATGGGAACTATGCTGTACCGCGTAAAGGATAATTATCTGTCTAGCTAACATCGCATTGATTAGAGCTGTTCCGTACAAATGGGTGCTATACTGTACCACATTGAACTTGGCCATCTCATAGCTGGAATGGTAACACTACGTGGAAAGGGCAGCAAAGTCCATCTTTGCCTAGGGTGACAAAAATCCTTGCACCGGCCCTGCTTGGGGGGCCATGTGCCCCAATGATTAAATTTACTTTCCTTAATTAACTAAGCTGAGCTCTCTACTTCAAATTATGAAGGATGGCAATTCCTATTTCTTTCCCAAATTGTCAGATAGCCTTGTTTGAGTAATGATTTATAAAAAAGGATTGTACTTTTTAAATCAGTAAGGGGAAGCATGGAATAACTTCATTGCAAGTGAAGTTATACAAAACTTGACAGTAGAATGAATTGTCTTTATAATTGTTGACCAAAATGTTACAGTTAAAGGGCACTCATACCCTGTCTATAGATAGCACCTCTAGTATCCATAATTTCTAAGTGTATATATTGTATTGTCCCTTTTGGAACCCT
The DNA here is from genome assembly GCA_036172795.1 of Pelodytes ibericus. Lineage (NCBI taxonomy): Eukaryota > Metazoa > Chordata > Amphibia > Anura > Pelodytidae > Pelodytes > Pelodytes ibericus. Next base: position 157,333,836 of record CM069863.1, read on the forward strand.
GTACTGTCTAGTAAGAATTTCACTTGTGTATTTGACTGAAAATAAAAGATTTATGCACAAATTAATAGATACACAAATCCCTTTACCACATTGTAATATTATAAGGTAGTTTAATTTTCTAGATTTTTTTTTTTTTACAAATTACGGACATAAGAGCAAGACATTTCTGGAAATGTCTCTTTAGAACCTCTCACAGACAGTAAACAATGTTTTCATTGTAAATATGTGAGGTTTTTCAGTGGTGTAACTTCTAAATAAGTCTTTTTAGACACTTACAGATGTACTGACTATAAGGGCATTACATATATTCTAACCATGAAGAGAATGTGAGATATTTAACTAAATGTTGGAGGAGAATATTTCAGATCATAAACTGAAAGTGTTTGGGAAACAATTTTCCAATTTTTATATAATCTATAACCTTTATAGCTTTTACTAAGCAAACTCTCCAAATAACAATAACATCAATGTAAAATAAGAAGTATAGCGTCTGGATAAGTGGTACCCTATCTATGGTTCATCACTATGTCAATTGCAGACATTAGCACTACTTATGATTGTCAGTTGTAATTCCACGTTACAAGCTGTCCTGGAGAACAAAGAGCATCAGGATCTGTGGGCAAGTTGGAGCAATACACATAGGATTGCTACTCACTCGAGGCTTTTCACAGGGCTTGTGGCCTCAGGCAAATGAAGTTGTGCACACCCTTAAGTGCCTCATAACAATAAATTGTGTTTATAACTATTGCTTATTATTATGATCATTAACTTCTAATGATAGTAAATGTAAGAAAATGTATGACTGTTTATTTGTTGGACTGGGGAATTAACATTGCACAGTTTGAATAAAAGGCAGATTTTGTCAAGCAAATCAAACAAGAGGACCAGAACAATTGGCCTTGTCTTCTGATAATGTTTTGTGTTCTCTTTAAGGATACAGGAGGAAATGTAGCCTTGACTTAAAATTAATTATAATCTGGATAGAACTTTAATGATGGGGAGCTGGTGCTACATTTGTCAATGGCCTATGTATCAATAAAAAATAAATCAGAAATTATAATTGAAAGAAGAGATGCTCTTCCAATTCCAGGTACAAGGAAGGCAGTAAATGAGGCCTCTGTGAATGTGCTTTTTTGAAAATCTGGAGGTTTGTTTTACCTGAAGAACATAGATTTTAACTGAAATAAGCCTAACTTCTAATTTCCACAAATAAATAATATTGTATTTTACATTAGTTGGTTAAATAATGAATCGGTAATAACCAGACCATGTCATTGCTTACAAAGCCACCCACTCCTCAGCCCCTTCCTACATTGACTCTCTCATTAACGGATACCACTCTGCACAACCGCTACATTCATCAAGTGAACTAACGCTCTACTTCAACCTCATCAAGTCTTCCTATTCACACCCGTGAGACCATACCTGAGCTGCTCTTCTCTGGCACTCACTTCTGCAGAGAATCCAGCTCTCATCTTCATTCTCAATTTTCAAAAAAACCCAAATCTCACTTCTTTAAGGACGTTTATTACTCATTAGCCATTAGTGTCTTTAACTCCTCCCCTACCTCTACGTCATCAGTTGCTTCCTCAGGAGGAGGTAGAAGAAGAAGAAGAATACCGTTACAACCTGAGAAGGGGCTCACGGAACAAAAAGAGATGATTCCCACAAATGTAACCAAGAAAGGACTCATGCAAGAAGAAGAAATCAACTCCACAAATGTAATCAATTTATCGGACTATCTACTTTCTATTCTATTTCAGAATGGATAATCTAACCTTTGCCGACAAATGTTTGCTAAACACACTACAAGATTTAGAAACTGAGCAATCCAATTTGAGCTTACAGAGAGTTGACAAATTAAATACCTCACTAAAATCTCATTTTTACCCGACCAATAGTAGAACAATTGAAACTGATATTTTCCAAAAAACATTAGAAAGGGAACTTCAAAAAAGTATTCCTAACCATCATAACTTAACAGCTTCACAGAAAGACTCCCTTTCTAAATTAAAATACAATAATAACATCTTTATTAAAGAAGCGGATTAAGGTGGCTTTGTCGTCGTCCTAAATAAGAGTGACTACCTAAATGAAGCTGAGAGACAATTATTTGACGTAAACACCTACACGAAACTCTCCACAGACCCTACCACAACCTACCTCAGAAATCTTAAAGACATTTTGGACACTGGTGAATATTTAGGTATTCTGAATAACATGAAGTTTGAATACCTATACAAAGAAAATCCTATAATTCACATATTTTAATAATATTTACTAAAAATCCACAAAAACCCCACAAATCCACTAGGGCGCCCCATTGTCTCACGTATAGGTAGTCTTGGGGAGGGTCTGTCAGAATGGTTAGACTTCTACTTACAGCCATTGGTCAATCAACAGAAAAGCTTTTTAAAAGCTACAGAGGATGGCCTTATACAATTAAAAGACTTACCATGGCAAAGTAATTATATTTTGGTCACAATGGATGTATGTTCACTTTACTCCTGTATTCCACATAACCTGGGATTAGAATCCTTACACAATATCTTGATTAAATACAGTAACTATACAGATAATCTAGCCCAATTTATCTTGCAGGCCACGGAGTTCCTTCTTCTTCATAATTATTTTATGTCCAATAAAAACATTTATTTATAAATAAAAAATAATCTACCTATTTTAGCGGCAGACAAAACATACAATGATATACTATCATCAGGGGTCCGTTTTTCTGCCCAAAGATCCAGTACTTTAAAAGTCATACTTTCACCCATCATATACCACTGATCCTCATACATCGCAAGGTAAATGGCTTAATGCTCTGGGCACTTTTCTGTGTGGCAATAGAATATGCAGAACATGCAAACATGTAACAAAAAAACAGGATATTGTTTCCTATACTAACGGAAAAACTTTTCCGAACAAACAATACACCAATTGTAATACAATGAATGTAATCTATGTTAGAACTTGCATTAACTGCAATAAGCAATATGTAGGAAGCACAAGCAGAGCACTCAAGTGCCGTGCAAGAGAACAAGCAATACTAACAATATTCAATTCTTTAAAGTATCTATCACTGACAAAATTAACAGAAGTCAGAGAGGTAGTGACACACATGGACATCTGTGTAGACAGGAGGCGTACTGGATTTTCACTTTAGGCACAAGATATCCATCGGGCATGAATGTAGAATTCGAGATGTCTTGTTTTTACTAGATGCCCATGTGTTTCCGAATCTTTTGGGTCAATATTTCTTGAGATAATGTTTTTTGTCTTTCTGTATAGAATTTTTATGATCCATCGCATCTTTATTTAATAACAATTAGGAACTATTCCATTCATAAATAATCATGTGAACTTCCAGGATTAGTTTAACAGTTATTGCTTATTATTACATTTTCAAGGACACATCGTTCTCACTCTAAAGATCTAGGTCTTTTTTGTAACATTTTACTATTAAATATAATTGATGTTTATTGATTTTAAAGTGCTTTTTATATTTACCTTTGTCTGTATCTAAACACTTTATATTTACAACATATCTTTGTCAATTTTTTGCTCTTTAATATAGTGTTTATGCTTCACATTATTCCGGTAACGTTTATTCATGCATATGAAACCTGCTTTTCAGGTGACTCAATTAACATGATTTACTTAATCTTTTCACTGATTTGCTGAAGCATCTTACTTATTAGCACTGTTTTCACTTTGTTATCAGCCTATGATTAAGCGTGAGCACACGCGAAACGCGTAAGGCCAGTCCTTCACTTTTTTCCCCTGTATATGTCTTGCTGTTAGTTTTTTTATATTTTTCTTGTCGGAGCCAATATTTTGTAATAATAATTCTCTCACTATTTACTGGAACCAAGCATCGTTTCTTTTTTTCCTTCATTACTATGCCTCAACAGCTATATGAAGCACCCTGACACCAGCATACCATAACCACGGGAGCACTCATTTATTGCCAAGAGTGGAGCCAGCTTGCTGCAAGAGGAGACTCCTTTTCTGTTTGTAATTAGTTACCTTTAGCCAAACCAAGCTAGCTTTATGCATCCCCCAAATACATTAAGTAATAAGGAAGTTTGTTATTCATCCAACTAACACTCACATCGTTTAATCTCTGGCAAAACCCACCTAGCTCCGATGGGCCTCAAACACCAGTACTACCACCACCTTCTCCTTTGATCTTTTCACTGCCTTGTGTGTTTCATGTACCCCACTCCCTTTATATTGTAAGGTTGGGAGCAGGGCTCTCTACCTCATGTGACAAGACATTTTGTTCACTGTTTTTTATGAAACCAGAGGCATCTGGAACTTTTGGTCACAACCAACACATATTTTAAAGTACTTAGTACTATTTGGTCTCCATCTTGACAAGGTCTCATCAAAGCTGTATCCTAGGATACCAAAATTCACAAGTGGGAGAAAGAACAGCGGAGAGACCTCACAATCTGGTTTAAGGTAAGTGGGTGCTTTTAATACTCCATAGTCCCATGTGGAAAGACAGAGGACAGGTAAACGACCACCAACAACAGAAACAAATCTAACCTAGACTCCACAGTAATCAAATGTATTGTGCAGCAAATGTTAATGCTCATCTTAGACTATGGGGATGTTGTATGATTCTCCACCGCAGATCCATCTCGGTAAACTTGACACTGTGCCAATTTGTCATCCAGTGAAATCATAACACACTTTACCAGCAAAGAATAAAATCCTGCGAAGGATTGAAACGTTGCTTCTCCTGGAATAAATCCACTTCACTGAGAGTGCTGGTCTTCTTGTGTATAGTCACATTATCCTGACAAATGGTGTTAGTAAATGTTACATGATTAAAAATATATTAGCTGAGTGGTAGCTACACATAGGACATTACAGACAGGATAAACCCACCACCATTATAGCTCTAACTGCACACTACAGAGTGAATTGAATGTGCATTCACATGAAGGCATCAAGAGTTGACCTTATAGGCTGTGTATATATTTCAGATTCTTGTAGAAAAGGTCAAGCTTTGTGTTCATGTTTGATTATATAGTTATATAGAATTGTACATAGTTATCTGTGTTGTGTATAGTTTGTAGAAATGAAAGTGTCTTTATGTTATTGTTGATGATTTTCACAGAAACTCTGGAGGGCATTTTGAGTACAGGTCACATTTGCTGAGTGAACAATCAACTATTCTAGTCCAAACTCACGGAGTAAATGTACTGCGTCAGTGAGGAGCTCCCAAGACTCGCAAGTAACGCCAAGAAGGTGTGACTGGCATAGTGATACAAACAATCTAAATCATTTTCAGTGCACTTTTCAGGCAAGTAGTAAACATGATGGGTGACGTTTCATTGCATCCTTCCCTGAAGTGTGAAACCACAATATTGTCACTTAGTCAGCATTTTAATTGATCACCATGCAGCACACGTTTTTATATTCGTTAGTCGTCACATTTAACGCAACACACAGAAAGAATATTCATGGAAAGAATGAGCAACCTGACATACTGGATTTTATTGATTGATTGTTTGCAGCATGTTATTGTAACAGGGTGTGGAAGCATTTTAAGGACCAGCGTTCACTTACAAAGTGTTCTGTCTATAGACCTTTTTATCAGGACTGGAACCATCTTTTTATATCTCCAGCTGAAAAGTTTACATAGATCACATTCACATAATTAAATAATTTCTGTCATTTTCTTAACATAACATATTTTACCATTAAATGCTAAGGTTGTTTAAGAGGCCAAAACAGTTTTATAACGGTTCAAGAAAATGAAAGGCTTGCTGGGATGCACAGTTCCTTTAAAATATAAAAATGCAAGCTTACAAAGAATCCCAAAAAGCCCAGTAATGTCAAGGCCATTCATTACTCTGTAAGATTGTGCTGTATTGGAACCATGAAGTCACAGGAAGTACAGATGTCATGGTGTCCTCCATTTAGAATGCTAGGGATTGTCCTTTGCATGGGACAGATCATTCTTGCATCTTAAAATCATTCCCTTTTTTTTTCGGCTGGTTGAACATACTCCGATATTCTTCACCTTCCTGTACTAAAAACAAAAGTCTCCTAATAAAATATCAATAGTTTCCTGTCTCAGCATCCAAAGGAAATGTAAGCTGACATTTTGGCCTCTTCGTGGATTTCCTTCATTTTTCCCTTTCCCTCCTTTGAGCTTCTTTTCACACCCTCTAAATGGCAATGGTTTATTTTCTTTTTCCTGTAATGTTTTCCAACCGTTCTTCACAGTTGGAGAAGTAGAAGGCCGGACCATAGCCAAGCAAAGTAGAAGCTGTATTGTAAGGATTTACTCTGGCTCCGCTCTGAAGTGTAATCTTGCAAGTCATATTTATAGAACTGTTATTTCTTTTGGAATTTTTGCCACCTTTGCTTCTTCCTTCACTCTAGCATTAGATAGGTTTCTTACAAAATGCCCCATCATCTGTCTTGCATTACAGAAGCGAGAGACGCTAACCTCACTAAACAAGAATTAATTCATAGTTCAATCAGAGGTCTTTGGTTCAACTTTATAATTGCACGAGGAATGACCAATGCAGTCCATGGATGTCACTTAAAATAATATTGGCATTAAGGCATAAGGATATGAAGCATGGTAACATTTACAGATTTAATGGTTATACTGACAGGATTGTCGCATTCCTCAGCGATAACGTTTGTTATCTGAAAATTAAATATGTTTGATTTTATGTCCCCTGAGTCATCGGATTCAGGAATACAGAGGCAGATACCCAGTAAAGGTTGTTATAGACTATGTGAGTTTCTGGAGATAGCAACACTCTGTTATTTAGCCAGTCATCTGATCCACGGCCTGGATCTGCAGCATAGCACATGGGGGGAGAACTACAAAGCGCTGCAATTTAGAGAGCGTTCTCTACCATTGGCATGGGTGTTTGGGTACAGTTGAGTGCAGAACTTGTCACATCAACCTTCATTCATGAAATGATACATTGTGAATATAAGTTAAGTCCATATTCGGCCATATTTATAATTATTGTAAAGAGATTCTGATATTGGCAATTTTTCCGCTCTGCCAATTTGGTCATAACTTGGGTTCATCCATTCTGAATTCCATGCAATTCCCACTTTCATGAATGGAGCCATATCGGTTGTACATGCTTCCACTATTGGTGACATGCACATACATGCACATGTATCTGTATGTTTGATTTACCATAGACAGATGACAAGGAAGCCAGTGGAGCTATGGAGTCCGAGGAAGAGATGCTAGATTTTGTTTGGCCTTTGCAGGCCATGGGGGTCTCATCATCTGATGACGCTGGGGGTTCAATAGACACAGCAGCAGATGCTAGAAGGAAAGTGAGAGAACAGTGTTAATACATAGCAACTGACATGCATAACACATCAATGGATGTTCAGTACTGACAACCAGGTAAGTCTGTCTCAGTCGCACTCTCAACCTCCAAGACTCTCTCACTCCCCATCACCTGCTCCTCTTGGGAAGCCAGCAGGTCAGCAAGAGATGGCTTTCTCTTCCCCTGCCTCTTGATGTCAGAAGGTTCTGGTTATAAAATACATATCTATATATCATTAATGTTAATTAAAAAAAGAGGTTTCAATAAAATAGTGTGGCCGATTAGCTACAACTTGAAGCCAAAGAGCTGCAACACTATGGAAGTTATGGAAGGTTTCCAAGACATTAATCCCTGATTAATGCCACATGGTTGTCAGTTCACTGTTTAATGAATAAGCCAAATGCCAAAAAATAAAATATTATGAGTAGGCTTGCTACCTGGGCTTCCAAAAAATGACCGACCATACTTCTGCCTCCATAGGCCTAACACTGGCCTCAAGCCAATTTGTTAGTGGCTTGTCGTTAAAATACCAGCCAGGTGACAACTTTAATTGTGAGGTTTCTTTATTTGCATGTCTGTGCAAGTCTGTAAATAATATGATTTAATTTATGTTTTGATAATTGACCTTGCACTTACCTGCCCAGGTTGCCATGGGAACAGCAGCCTGCTTGTAAATAACGTGCTGACTCTTGCACAAAATCCCAGAGGGTGCATTCATTAGAGCAGGGAATGTTGGGTATTTACCTGGTATACCAGTGTCTAAAGAAGCAAATAGCACACGCTGAGGTGAACACGATCACTGGGAATAATTTACCCTTTAATCATAATGTGGGCAGATAATAAATGTCTTGTGCCTCTTTTCCAATGTGCATGGGCTGTGGTGATGTATTAATATATATATATAATAATATGTATTTATGAATCTGCACACACACACACACACACACAATGTTGTTTAGATTACTGCATGTTTGCCCACAATAATAATTATTCTGTATTTGCCATTTTTCAGTGATAGGTGTTCAACATATAGAAGATGCAGTTGAACAGGATGTTGGTCTGCCACTACATGACTGTGCTTTGACTGATAACAGGGCTATCAATGGATCACAACTGTCAAATAAGGTGTTTATAATATAAGGCATACTGCACCCAAACAACCACACACAAAGTAATGCTTTAAATGGTGTTTGTACAGATCACGATGAATCTTGTGACAATAAACTCATCATTAATTTCACACAGACACACTTGGGGTGTGCCTCTAAAAGTTGTAGTTGATGCTTGAAAAATAAAAAATATTAGGACATATTTTTCAGATAAGAAATATATTTGAGCAAACAGACATTTCACAAGTTTTACCATAAGTCTAAACCAGTGATGGCAAATCTTTTTGGGCCCGAGTGCCCAATTTCCTGCATGCAGCCAAGTTCCAGACCTCAAAGTGTCAACAGCGCTGTACATTAAATACCCACATACATACTCTGACACATACACACAGCACATATATACCCACATACATACTCTCACACATACACACAGCACATGTATACCCACATACATACTCTCACACATACACACAGCACATGTATACCCACATACATGCTCTGGCACATACACACAGCACATTTATACCCACATACATACTCTCACACATACACACAGCACATGTATACCCTCATACATACTCTCACACATACACACAGCACATGTATACCCTCATACATACTCTCTCTCACACACACAGCACATGTATACCCACATACATACTCTCACACACACAGCACATGTATACCCACATACTACATACTTCACATGTATACAAACACACACATCCATACAGCACATGTATACACACACTCACACAAACATACATACATATGTATACTGTAAATATTTATTTTGCTGTGAATTTTCACTTTGGGCTAATGGAGCTAAGATTAGGGGCTTCAGCCCCACAACTCTCCATAGTCACACAAAGAGCTTGGCGTGCCATAGGTTCGCCATCACTGATCTAAATCTTCCATTTTTTGGCAATGTTAATAAATTTGCAGGTGTGTTTTAAGCAAAAAGTAGGCCTCACTGTCCTGATCTAGGACAGAACCTGGGTGTTTCACAAATATGAGCTGGCAGTATCTTATCTCCTTTTCTCTTATGTTGGACCTGCAAAAGTAATGCTTTTCCGGTAAGTGCCTAGACTGCCTTATGGGGATGCCACCTCTGCTATATACTTGCAATGTAACCTATACTCAAAGACATGTCACAAACCACCATGCAGACAATATACAATGTATTATACAGCAGTGAACTGCAGCAGGATCCCATCCACTTTCATTGGCTAAAGGACACTGAAAGTGTGCACCAATTACATTTAGCGAAATAGCTCTCATGTGTCTGTAAAGATGGGTCTCTATTTCTGTTTCCCAAAGGACCCTTTCTTTAGGCGTGCCTTGGGAGGTGAAAGGGAAGGGCTTGGCAGTAATTTGTCAACTTTACTTTTACAATAAACACCACTATTTTGTTTATTCTACTTTTTAGGGTGCAGCCAGGGGCTAGAGGCACAGTGTAGAACAGGTGAAGTGTGTTTCAGTTACAATACATTTACAGTGTATAAATAGTGTTGTCACCTTTCATTCTAAATAATACCAGTCATGCTATTGCCTCCATATACTTAACATTGGCTTTAAGCTAAAATGTTACCAGCCTGCCAGTAAAATATTTGCTGGGTGGCAATCCTATATTTAAACCTGCAAGTAGTGTTAGCGCCACGCTGGAGAGTCAGGATGATGGCTTCCTTCAAAATATGTTATGAAATCTAGTTGTAAAGCCTAGATTCCTTCTGTTATATATTTACCTTGATTTTGTTTTTGCCTCTAAGGCCTAGAAAGTTTTTTTTATGTCAAAGCACCAACTCTAGCCATCTATGACAAGAAAGATTCTCAAACTCTGAAGGGATGCACAGTAGAACTGAATCAACTTTGGTAATCTAAGTTTAAATGATACCATTTTTTCTCATTAGTAGACTAGTTCACCTTAAAATAATTGTGTCATACTGCGGGCCCCTACTTTTTTTGATTGTTTTACATAGAACTTTTTGAAAGAATCAATTCTACACACGACAGACATACATAAAGCCCTGGCCAAAATCCAAACTCACGTCACACCTATAAACATTAAATTATTAAATTTAAACTGCCCCAACTTCATCATTTGTTATGGAAAAAGTAAGGAATTTGGCTGAAATATCCAGTTAAATTTGTTTAAGATTTTTCTAGTCTTATCCCAAGAGCTGACTGATATATGCGTCTGAAAAAAACTTTGACTAATTGTATTTATGCCTGCAATTCATCTTCGCTATCGTATGTTTATCTCTATTATTAAAGTTTAATTGAAGTATTACCTCATCATCTGTATATATAAACAATATAAGTATAAGAATATGAGCACTAGCTTAGGAATCCTAACACACATCTTTATTTCAGTAACATACATCACACCCTATTATTATTATTTTAAAAAAATGGTGACAAATGGTTTCTTCATTAGAGTGCACTATACACAGGCATCATTGCCTTTACCTGTACTCTGTAGGCTGAAGCTCAATCTTGTGGCATCACACAACGTCACATAATCCCGCCTACTTCAGGTTCAGGCCTGCCATGTCCCATGATCCTGTTCCCGCAAATAGATACATCTTTATAATATTAATATATTACATTTATTTGTCTTTTGTCTCAGTCCGTTTTTGTCTTGTGGCTATGACATCCCAGTGTGGTCAGGTTTGTCATTCCAACAGGGCAAGCAAAGTATTTGTGGCAATCTTGGCTACTAATAGTGAATTACAGACTCTCGACGGCTGACTTCAGTGCTGATACAGAGTGTGCTGTGTGTACTTTAAACCTTTTAATAGTTTTCTTTTATGTGATACTAGATAAGTAAAGCTCATTTTATATATGTATAATTAAAAACTGGGTTGCTAATTTGTCTTTTGAGCTGACGCCACATCACTGGTCATGGAGGTATTACTTCCTCCCACCTGTTATCTTTACCCCACAGAAACTAATTCTACTGAAGGTGGCAAACACATATTCCCCTCCCATCTCTTTGAAAGTTGGCTGGCTTGTGTGTATACAAGATATGAAATCTAGTTAATCTTTTTAAAACATGTATTCTTTGTATTTTTATGTCTACTTTTCTCCGTTCTGTGATTAGCGAGTTTGACAGGAATGAAACGAATGATATTTGCATAGTGTTAATATGCCTGAGTATATAGAAAACTATTTAAAAAAAAGCCAAGAGGTCTTTGTGGACCAGATTTTATTCAATCCACATTGCAAACAGTGTTTATAATGTTCAAATGTCATTTATTGTTATGTAACTGTTTGTTTTACATTTCAGTGTTTCATATGTATAGTTTTTTTTTTGTTTTTTTTACATGCATGTAATTGCGCTTACTGGTAGAGACAAACGAGGGTGAAATGAACTAGTGGGCTACATTAAGAGGTAAAAGTTGACCAGCGAAAATACTGGCATAATCTATAAAGATATTGTAGGGAGTATTCTCTCTTTCACCTCTAAACAAACCATCAATTTATAATGCTTTGATTAGAATTACATTATGCATCTAAGATCAAAGTAAAAATGACTAATATATGTGCAAGGTTAGGCAGCAAACTAACTTTGATCCATCTGTTAGTGTTTAACAGCTACAGGCCATTTTCACATTATGATGCGTGCAGGTTGTCCTTAGGAATCTCTTGTAAAGGTACCTGCTCTGATGCGCCCTCTAATTTTGCTTACCTGAAAGAGCATCAGTGCAGATGCACTGGGTCCTCTGTTCATGAGCTTGTGTAGTAACAACTTAATTCAGAAGCCAGTATCTGCCTTTCTGTTTTGTTTTTATTGCATCAGAGGGGCTACGAGCATTCTCATAACTCTCTATGGGACACCACTAACTGGCTCCAAGGATATGCTTCTTACTCTTGTGGTATGCAAAATACACAATGTTCCCTTTGTATAATTACCACTTTAGATGTTAGGTGCATTGTGTATTTTCATAAAATGCATTGGAGGTCTTTATAAATAGACATGCTTGTGAATATGTAACACACCCCAGTATCATTGGATCTGATATTCAATATATAGCATTGGAATTTAGGGACAGAACAGGCAGCTACAAGTAAAAATACCTGAAATAATGGTTGTGGATTTAATACAGATGTTCATGCATGAAGGACATAGATCTAGCAACCTATTAATCTAAGTTAAATATATTTATCTACCCTGAGGCACCCTGGCGGCTTTTCAGAAAATGGCTAATGAACTCTCCGATGTGACTCTAAGGGGACTATTCACTAAAAGGTGAGTTACAGGAGATCATTTCATCTCGCCTGTTAAACTATACATTGTGCAGGGACAAACCTGGTGGGTGAGCTCAGCTCACCTCATCTCAACTCACCTGCAACTCACCTTTAGTGAATAGGCCAATCAGACATAAAACTTAAGGCTTATTTAAATATAGCTTTATTAAAGAATCTCTAATGCCTATGGAATATTGAACTATCAATCAGACAAAATGTACCAATATGTATAATGCAACTTTCCTGCTGTCTAGAGCACCATATGCAGAATCTGTTGAAACAAAGAAACATAGAATGTGTCGGCAGATAAGAACAATCTAGTCTGAATCCTCATAGTTGAAGGTACAACTTCTGGTGGTGTTGCCTCAGTCTTTCATTCTTCTAAGATAGATGAATACCATTCAACTGAGTAATAGTAACATCTCCTGGATGTTGTACAAACATAACGTACTCCAGACGTATTTGAAAACAAGATGCTGTCTCAGCATACCCTTTCTGGTTATATACTCAGTTGTGATTATTATTACTGAGTATAGCTAATATGCTTTTACTATTACTGTACTAGTATAGAGAATAATCATGGTTAGGATAGAAGGAACTGCATTGTTCAGCTGTGCATCTGCCATGTACACTTGCAGGATGAATGCTGACGAATGTGGACATTTTTGGCATGAGCAGGTCCTCAAATGAGCGTGACTAGTCAATCCAAAACACCCTACATCTTTTGTGAAGTCTCACATACTGGCATTATTTCTTACATGCCCAATGAAGCAGTGATGGTTAAACAACCCATCATTAAGAAGCCTCGTGGACCCCGGATGTTAAGAAAGTATCATTTATTGCATGTATTAGAATTTAACAATCAATCTGATAAGAAAAAATAAACACTATTTGGTGTACCATTTTAACCTTGCCCATAACTTTATTAGTCCTGTTACATTCTTAATATATTTTCCTGACACACCTCCCACAAAGACCAGATCTGTTAAAATGCATTCTGTTTACCTACAAGAGGATCAGTGCAGCCATAGTTCATCTGTCCATTTTATGTTGGTTTTGAATTTGTGAGAACACCTGATCCCATAGCATCTGCTCCTGTCTTTAGCACATTCTTGCAATGACAAGGAGCATTTTTATTTTCGAATAGTAAGGGGGTATATGAATTCAATGGCAGTTGAACAGATGGCAATTATTATTCTTGATTTAAATATTACCTTGGTTCCTTTGCTTTTAATTCCCAGAATTGTTTTTGAAGAGATTATTCAGGAGCAAACTATTAAAAAAAAAAAAAAAACAGATTTAGACACTAAAACCTAGGTGGATATCAAACAATGTACTTCTATTATTCAGAGGTTTTCAGACTTCAAATGTCAATTTCAGTGTAATAATGCAATCTTTGAAATCTGTATCGGATATTGTTTTAAATATTCTGCAAGCACATTTCCACCATGGCAAGACCAAAGAATAACTCCACCAGATGTGATTGAATGAGCCATCTTCCCTTCCACGTCTCCAAAAGCTGGGTCTAAGACTAGGGTACATGTTTGTCATTTTTGTTGAGGACTAAGTACATTTTGTTCATTAATTTATAATACATTTCAACTAGGTTTAAGCAATGGGGATCAAGTCTCCTTTTCAAAAAGAAAATCAGTTTATTTTACAAATTAGAAAAGAAAAATAACTCAGCGGTTCCACATTACACTGTACAAAAAAATATAAGTTGTGTGAAGCATAGATAAATACCTTGGGACATATAGACTATTAGATCTACCTATGGAAATTATCCCCCCATCCCCCCCCCCCCCCCCATGTTTGTACATTTCAAATGTTCTTGGAAAAGCTTAATGGGTTGCTTTCACAATTCATATGTAATTGTATTATGACATTTTTGTTATTGTTTGTTATTGCTATCTATATATATATATATATATATTTGTATATTTTTGTATTTGAAGAAAATAAAGAAAAAAATAAAAATAAAAAAGAGGGGAAAAAAAGAAGGAAAAAAAAGATTTAGCAAAAAAAGCAATTGAAGAGTTCATTATATCAATGCATGTATTATGTTCAAGTAAGCACTAGAAAACAGAAGCAAGGTAACACGCCTTTGATCTCTGCTGAAATTATAGCCACCGGCATTGTTCTTGTAAAAATTGATACATAGCTCTGTCGTAACAAAGAGCAACTTGAAATATGACTTGATGACCTACAAATCCTGTTTGTTTAGTGAAAGGTGCTCTAGTCTCTGGAATCTTTAACACGATGAGGTATAATTATCAACTTGTCATAAAAAGATGCTCATCTCGAGCTAATTGACTTGTCACCTCTCATAAAAGTTAATGGAGACAATCGTTTTCATCCGTCTCATGCTCTCTGTTTTGATCTATGATGATTTATGGATTCTGGTACAAAGGCTCTAACATGTTTTCCTTGGTTCAGCGTTGAGACTTTAAGTTATTTTATTAAAAATAAAGTTATGCAAGAAAATCATACTTGCGAACAAGTAAGATGTTAATGTTACAGATCATTGTAAGAATTTGATCATTCACAAAACTGAATCTCACGCACTCTGTGTTGGACACGAAGCTACTCCATCATTGTCAGTGGCATCATTACACTCCAACAAACTCCATTTACATTCCTGAATACTGGTTTAACATAATGATAGTGAACTTCAGCCTTAGACTTCAATCTTCAGCGACAGGGAATTTTTATGTATGAGAATTTTTGGATGTTGGTACTGAGGCTCTAACATGGGAAAAGGTATGGTAATTAGAGATTGAGAACTGCCAACCTAGAGTATATAATAAATACAGGTGCAAGAAAATGAACTGCTTGTATGCTCTCTCCTAGGGGGCATATATATGGGAAAACAAAATATATAAAAAAAAGCAGACATGCACACTGGTAATGTTGAAGTAAAATATATTTATTGAAAAAGTAATAATGTAACGACAGTCAAAATAGTTGTGGGTAGGAGAAAAAAAGGAGGACAGTATATAATGAAATACTGAAAAAATATAGAAAAGGCTAGAAAAAGCTATGTAGACAGTGTGTGAGCAGCCAAAAAAGGGAAAATGTAGACAAAAATGGAAAAAATATATAGAATGAAAAAAACAAAAAATAGAAAAAATGAACAAAATCACAGTGAGAACAAAGCAAATGGAAAAGAAAGAGATGGAGTGGTTATACAAAGGGCTCAAAAATGGCAAAAATACAGTCTAAGCTTAGTAAATGGCCAACCACTGCAAAATAAACAAATAGCATGAAAGAAAGGAAAATTAGTTGTGGGAAAAAGGGTCCACAAATTATGCCTCTTGTATAGCAATAAATAAGAGGACCTGCATCTGTGATGGTATGGGGAAAAAAAAAAAAAAACAATTGTGGAAAGTCAAAAATAAAGAAAAATGTCCCAAACAGGGAAATATCAACATAGATATAAAGAAAGAAAAATAATTAACCACAATTGAAAAAAATAATATAAGTAGGTAGGTAGTCCATAAACTTTACTAGATCCAAAAAAAACCTTATAGATGCAGAGGTAGTCCTGGGGTATATCTTCTGAGGCTTGATCAGGCACGGGCCGACGCGCTCGGAGTGTCAAAGGGAAAAGAGTGTCGGAGTGTCATGGGAAAAGGTATGATGTCAGTGACAGTAACATATAAAAATAATTAACCCCTTAGTGACAAGACATTTTGGCTTTCAATTGGTGACAATGACTGTACATTTCTGGGGTGTTTGTGTTTAGCTGTAATTTTCTTCTCTCTCACATACTGTACCAACACAAATTATATATTTGTTTTTTTTCTTCATAAGAAGGGCTTTCATTAGATACCATTATTTTCATCATATCTTAAAATTTACTACAAAAAAATCATAAAATATGATAAAAAAAATGGGGAAAAAAAACTTTTTCTAACTTTGACCTAAAATATAATTTACACAAATATAATCATTAAAAAAGACCCCATCTAAATAGTTTCTAAATGTTGTCCCGAGTTCAGAAATATGCATGATTCCATATTTTTCTGCATATTTTTGTGAGTTATGGGACAAAAAACAAAAATAGTGTTTTTTTCCTATATTGACCTTTTGACCCCAACCCAAACCCTAAATTTAACCCCAACTCTAACCCTTATGCTATTCCTTAATATATTTTAATTTAATTTTAACCCTATCCCTTCTTCTAACAAAACATTTTTTTACCCTAACAGCTAATCTAAGCCTAATGCTAGTTTTTAGCTAACTAAACTTTTTTTTTACATTGTAGGGGCAGTCAAGCAACATATCCGGAGCATGCTGTCACTCCGTGGGGCGATCGTGGGTGCCCCAGAGAGCAAATTTCGGTGCTGGCTATTGCATCGACATTGAGGCAATAGACCAGCACCGTTAGAGCTCGTTTCACCCCAGGACGTGTCAGGCACGTCCATTGTCAGAAACACAGTTCCCAGCAGGACGTGCCTGACAAGTCCATTGTCGTGAAGGGGTAAAGTCTATCCGTACTCACTCTTCCAACTTTGCTTTGAGTGTAGGACTCCACCGGGTCCTGTACAATAACTCCAAGAAACGATGAACCACATAGTACTTAATCAAGTAAGGTATTTATTTTCACCAAAGTGGCAACATTTCAAACCTGGCTTGACAAATGTGTTGAAACGTTGCCACTTTGGTGCAAATAAATACCCCCGCTTGATTGAGTGCTGTGTGGTTGGCTTGATACAGCCCCGATAGGGTTGAAAAGTTACCACTTTGATGAAAATAAATACCCCACTTGATTGCATGTTATGCGCTTCATTAGTTTTTGGAGTTAATGACAGTTGACCTATACAAGATGGAAAGCTACAGATCATTAGTGTTGTAGCATCATCCACAATGCTATGGCACTCTCTCTGATTTGAGTAAATGTACGTGATCCATACGAGAGTGAAGAGAGCCTGCCAGTAATCTGCCAATGTGCACATTGACTATTCTACCTTTCATGTTAGGTATCTTGTTGGTGACAAGGATTATGTAGTTTTTTCTTAATTGTTTTCAATATGGCCACCTTCTCTGCTGATGAAATCATGTTGTGGCTGGTCCTTGTTCTTGAAATGATGGATTTTTTTCTGGATGTAATGTTATAATTATAAAATCTTCGGGTGTGATATTTAGTCAGTTTCGGGGGTGATCGTCTATTGAGTGATGTTTTACTCTGCTGCTGTCATGAGCAACACCCTATCATACTTTTCTAAGAAGCACAAGCGTGAAGAAATTTAGGCCAAGGGCATGGTACACGTCTGTTGTGAAGTGAATGAAAGAAACAAAAGGCAGCACTGATTTCACCTTTGCATTTATTTTATTCCACGGCTGTCATGATCAACACCAAAAAATACTTTCCCAAGAAGTACAAGATCGGTCACCTTTGTAAAGCTTGAAGAATTTTAGGCCAAAGGCACGGTACACGCCTGTTATGCAGAGAGAGAAGGAAACAGAAGTCAGGGGTGGTTTCACCTTTGCATATATGGGTCGTTCCATGTTACAGATTATTTATTAAGTTGAATAGTGTACTTTTTGTTTCTAAATATCTGAAATCATTAGCAGTGCTTCTTAAAGGGACACTAAACTTTATTTTTCCCTTATATAAAATAGAAGCACAAGTGAATAGTTAGTTGTCCGTAGTGTGAGGGTACACTGGCATTTCCTTTTGAAAGTACATTCCAGTTTATCTTCTGACCAGCAGCTATCATACTTCCATGGGAAGCAGGTGGCCCGGTCTGGTTGGCGATTGGCTCTTTCTGCTAGGGCAGAGAGAGACCCTCGTTTTGCAATGGGATCAGCAGAGCAAATGTTAACTAGGTAACCTCTGCACTAGCAAAGAGAGACCCCCACACTCTACAGACCCGATCAGACTAGCTGCACGAGGCCCCGCTCTGATTTGCTATGTGCGCGCTGACACTGTAGCAAACAAGGGTTAAAAAAAAGTTTATTTGTCCTTTAATAGTGCCATCACATATTCTACTGTGAAGTTTAGTCACCAAATGTAGACTGCCGCGAATGTATAGGAATTCACAAGTGAACTGAAAATATCAGCCATTAATAGTGGAGTTGGAAAAAATCTCCAGCTTGTCTATCTTTCCAGCTCAGCAATTAATGCCTGAGTTTTGGATTAAATTATAAATTCCCTACATTTTAGTGATTAGACTGTTCTAAAGTTTAAGGAAACACTGTATTGCGTTTAATCACTTCCCGTCATAGGGACCAGGTATGAAACCAAAACATGTCCATTCATGACAATAGACATATCTCGTACCTTCTCCCCAAAAACTCGCATATGCAGTGATCAATGGTCGCTATCAATACTTTGCTACAATATGACTTGATGTTGAGGCATCATGCAGCACCAAAATATGCTCCCCGCCCCCACTCCCCCCACAAGACACTATGATCACACCATACGGTGATCATGGGAGCCATGATGGAGAGGAGCATGCTCCTCCAATAGGGCGCTTGCCTGTACCCATAAAGAGAAATCAGAGTGATAATAAATCACATCTGTCACTCTGTTACTGTTCCTTGTCTGTCCATAGAGGAAGTTAGCAACATTACATTGAAAAAAGGCAAAAAAAACCCCGCTAACCCTAGATCTACTAACCCTAGTCGTAAGGTTAGCATTACTATTAGGGTTAGGGTCAGAGTTCAAATTAGGGTTGATTTAGGGTTAGGTTTGGGTCAAAACACAATCACTATAAGAGAAAATGTTTAGGAAACAAAAAACACTAAGTTTGGTTATTTCCCGTTAAATTGCAAAAAAATTACAGAACAACATGGATATTGCTAAACTAGGGTAAATATTTAGAAAGTATATAGATGGGGTCTTTTTACTGTTTGTTTTTGTGTAAAATATTTTTCAGGCCAAAGTTAGAGAAAAAAAAAGTGTTTTCACCATATTTAAAAAAAAATTCTATAGCAGGATTATATATGTTATGTTGAAAATAATGGTATCTAAAGAAAGTCGTTCTTATGGTGATATAAACAGTATGTGTAGGTAAATGAAATGAGAAAGAAGAAAAATAACAGCTAAACACAAACACTGCTGAAATGTTAACACAGCCATTGTCATAAAATGTACAAAACTGTCTGTCCCGTCACTAAGGTGTTAATGTGGATAGCTATACAATCTGGATAGTGCTCCCTTAAGATTAGTTTGGGAACCGCTGTTCTATATTAATTTGTAAATGTGTGATAGACCAGAAAGTAGATTTTGTTGATGTTTATGTTTAGTGGTAAGCCCTACAGCAGCTCACACCTATTATTATGACTTTATTTATAAAGTGACAAAATGTTCTACTGTGCCATTGCTGAACAAATTCTCTTAAGCATGGTTCTGCGTATTTACCGTTTCAGGCCCACAGGATATACTGCCACACCCTCCCCACTTACATAGTTCAGGGCTGCCAACTGTCAGTATATTTGGTTGCTGTCACCAAAAAATTGTTTATTTGAATCTGTCAAGTTATTAGTTGAGTAGAGGTTTTTACTACTGTTGTATTAATGAAACATTTAATATTCAATCATTAATATTCTGTTGAGATTTATTGGTAAATGTAATCAACAATACATTTTTAACATTCTTAACATAGTAAAAAAAAGTATACAGCATAAATATAAATAAATAGTTATAACTGCACCAAGATAAAGGACTGAATTTGCATTTCACCAATTCTGTGTTCTGTTCCCATAAACTGGGTTAAACCCAGTTATCCATAACCTTCGTTAACTTTAATTTTGTAATGATATCATGTACACTAGAGGCTTCTCCTGGGAGGATTGTGGAACTAGCCCTTAAATGGGACTACACAGTGCACCAGGCTGCAGAAGAACAATGACAATTTGAAAATGTCTGGTTCTGTCCAGTATAGGAGGCACTGCTTTCATAAGAAGGTGGAAGTGGGCATTGAGTGGGTGGGGTTACAGGTCCCCCCTCCCACAGAAGAAGGTTTAAACTAGCACCCTGCCAGTCAGCTACCGAACCAAGAGCCTCCAGATTAAACCCAGCCTGTTTCCAAGTTTTTCACTACAATTTGTATCATTAAACAATTAACACCTAAATGTTAATAACATAGCAAAACATTATATTAAATAAAATAAAATAGCAAAACATTATAAAACAATAAAACTATTTTTTTTATTGAGAGAAACAGTGAAATAACCTCACTGCCAATCTTTTCAGAGATCTGAGGTGCCTCATGCCAGGCCACTTACCTAAAAGTATAAATCTGCCTGCTTGCTAATCATCACGGGTTTGGACCTGGTATCAGAGGAAGTAAGCACTGCACATGTTACACAAACACCCATTAGCACACACCAGATGCATTATCTCTGCAGACAGAATTCAGCAATGAACCCCAGAACCACCCCATCCGTACAAAAAAACTCTGCTTCCGATGTCTTATACAGAGGAGGTATTGTTCTCAGAAATGAGCAATGGTGCCTTGGAATGAATGTGCCTGATTCAATATCCCACTGGTGCATGCAATTTATTAAAAAAAAAAATGGGCTTGTCTGTGTTTTTAAACACTTTTTTAAAAGCTCTTGTTTATAACAAGACCCTATAAAAACAAACATATAACTTATTTTGGCCATGGTGTTAATATAAGGCTTAGCTCATTTACAAGCTCATTCCAGTTACCCAGGATCGAGTCTGAATGCTTACCCAAGTGTCTTTGTAGCACGGACATGAAAGAGCTATTTGCACATTTTGTAATGTGACAGAGTTCTGGGTCTGATTCAATTTAGAACTTAAACAGGGTGGAGTAGAAATGGGATAGAGTTACAGATCTGCTCTCTCTGGGTTTAGCAATCTTATGTCTATTATTTATGGTGAGATTATTGTTCTGTAAGAGCATTCAGGATTAACCTGTGGTGAATGGGTTGGGACATTAATTCAGCTTCTTGGGGGGGAAAAAGCAAATATACAATTTGGAGGGAACATTACATTACATTAACATTTATTTGTACAGCGCCACCAATTCTCGAAGCGCTTGGTACAGAGCAAAGAAAGGAACTACATACTAATTTAGACAAACTAGTACAGACTGGTACATGAGGTAGAGAACCCTGCTCTAGAAGGATATAAAGAGGTTGATTTATTTATTCTAGATAAATAAGTCAACAGCTCAAATTACCTCAACTAAAATTCACTGTTACTTATTTACTATTGTCTTGTGAGGTTTATTTAATATTTTCCAATAAAACCTAAAGCAAAATCAAGATTCCAAATTATTTTTTTAGTCAAAGGTCAAAGTGAATTTAAATGACTGACATTGATTATAATGTAGCCGAAAACAAGTGTCATATAGATCTGTAGACAATATTGAGACTATCTAAACCTCATCAAACATCATGTAATTTAAAAGAGCAACTCAACATGCATGTCTAGTGCTCTTACACATTTATGGAATGAACTGCAAGGAGTAGATTTGAAAACTGGTGCATTAACCCACCTCACCATCAGTCTACTTTATTCAGACATAATCCAGTGCATTATTACCTTGATTCTGTCTGCTTACATTTTTTTTATTGCAATGTTCTTTGCTTGTCTATAATAAATAACTCTGGGTGTCAGTTGAACTTATAATAATGATAGGTGGAATTGTAGCAAGAGTATGGTAATAAATATCTAATATACATCTAAAAATTGTTACTTCTGGTTACAATGTATAGTGCAACTGACTTGTAAAATCTAGTAGTTTAGTTATCAGTACATCTAAGTCATGAAAAAAATCTAAGCAAGTTTGAACACTAATGGGTCTATTCACAAAAATTAAAGGAACTTCGAAGAGGTCACCCGAGTTTGACTTAGTGAAGAAAACACCAGGTTCTAATCTTCCCCATTGAAAGTAATATGAGGCGAAATGATCAAAGCTACATTTGAGAGTAAGTCAAACTCGGGTGGCAAATTTCACTTACTGTCAAAAATAGCTTCAATCCTTTCACCTCCCACTACTTTCAATGGGGAAGATTTGAAGGTAGGTAGGCAATGCAATAGAACAGCAGGAAATGCTAGCAGAATGCTTGGTTGCATAGGGAGAGGTATTAGCAGTAGAATGAGGGAACTGCTCATGCCACTGTACAGATCACTGGTGAGACCTCACTTGGAGTATTGTACGCAGTACTGGAGACTGTATCTCCAGAAGGATATTGATACTTTGGAGAGAGTTCAGAGAAGGGCTACTAAACTGGTTCATGGGTTGAAGGATAAAACTTACCAGGAAAGGTTAAAGCATCTTAACATGTATAGCTTGGAGGAAAGACGTAACAGGTGGGGATCTGATAGAAACATTTAAATACATAAAGGGAATCAACACAGTAAAGGAAGAGAGTATATTTAAAAGAAGAAAAACTACCACAACTAGAGGACATAGTCTAAAATTAGAGGGGCAAAGGTTTAAAAGTAATATCAGGAAGTATTACTTTACTGAGAGGGTAGTGTGGAATAGCCTTCCAGCAGAAGTGGTAGAGGTTAATACAGTGAAGGATTTTAAGCATGCGTGGGATAGGCACAAGGCTATCCTAGCTATAAGACAGGGAAGGGGGGACTAAGAAAAGTACTCAAAAAAAAAAATTGGGCAGACTAGATGGACCGAATGGTTCTTATCTGCCGACAAATTCTATGTTTTTATGTTTCTAAGATTCAAACCTGGGTTTTTTTTCCCTAAGTCAATCTCGGGGGCCAAATTTGACTCAAAATGAAAGTCGACCTCCAAAGTTGACCTCCTTGAGCTATTCTTGCATTTTAGTGAATAGAGCCATTTGTGTTAGCTGGAATCTGATGACCATGTATTTCCTTTTTATAACCTATAAGTAAGAGTATATATATATATCCATATGTTCCATTATCCCCCCCAAAATGCCACAAGTTGCAAATTCCACAGACACCTCTCAGAATTCAAGCGCAGAATTGTTTATTCAGTATCCAGCCCCCTTAAGCTGTGAAATAGCCTTTCCATGCACGATCAGATCCCCCCCTCCCCCTCCCCCCCCCCCCACACACACAGAGGGACAATGTTCTCAACGATGCCTCACACCACAGCTACATCAACGTAAAAAGGGATTTATTTGCTTTATACAATATTTGTACTAATATATTTAATGAGTACTGAGACTCAGCCTGTACATATCTATATATATATAGTATATACCAAGCAACATGCCTTGCCATGAGTGAGTAGTTTCATTTAAATCAGTATTATTAGTCTATTCCCATGCACCTTTCCAAGATTCTGAATGATCAAGTTATGGACCATTTTTAAAGCGAGGTAGAGGAGGGAGAATGAACATAATGACTGTGGTCACAACATCAGTGAAGATCTAAATGTAATTTGGAATGATATACAATGAGTAGGTGATAATGGCCAAGGTCCTCTGGTCTGTATCCAGTGTCTGCCATAGGCTTTAACAAGCTGGATGAAATACCAGGTAAATCTTGATTCAGTGTAACTTGATATAAATACAATAGATTTTGTTTTATACAATTTTAATAAGATCATAAAATGACTCACCAGACAACAATAAAAGTAATTTTTGTGTCAATGTTCTAAAAGTTAAATGATTGCTCCACAGAATTGTGTTTATTGAGATTATCCAATCCAACTCACTCCCTACCATATGCTATTGAATTCTGGGAATATGCCTTATAATGTGTATTGAAAGTATTCAAAATATACCATGAACACTGGAGTGCTTTCTTAGTTATCACACCTTAGCATGTTTATCCCAATAACAGAGCTGGGGTCAAACAAAATGACATCAGGTGAGCTCCACTATACCCCAAGTAGACCATGAACTTATGCATTATACCGTGTCAAAATAATACATCATTTATGTCAGGATGACTTCAACATAATATTAGTACACCTAAAAGTATGTTCTATTGCCCGAAGCAACCAACGAATGTGGTGACATAGAATTAGAGAGGTACACATTTCCTCGAAAAGATCATTGTCTGACACAATCATTTAACTGAAGCTTTCTAAATAAAAATGTTCTTAAAGAAATCTGTCAATGTTTACAACACTCAACATCTTTTTCTACCATAATATTGCTCTTTCTGGTATTGGACATTATAAGGCATCACTACTGGTCTCTTTAAATATTAATATCTCTTCATGATTGTGTGATTAATGACTAGGTTCTCTTACCCATCTCAGTAGAACACCCATTAAGCAATCTCTTACCAAACCTACCTAGCACCCACTGTGCCCCCAATGCCCTGCATACTGCCACAAGCTTCCAAACTTTTCACTTGTCTTATGTATCTTCAGTGGTGGGCTGGGAAGGTGGGCAGAGGGGGAATTGCCGGCCTGGCCTACCGTAGCTAAATTCTAAATGCCCTAGTGCCTTGGCATCCAACTGTGGCCCTCCAGCTGCTGCAGAACTGCAAACCCCATAATTCCTCACCAATTTTTTTCTGGAATGGCAGGGAATTATGGTAGTTTTGGTCTAGAAACCGCTGGTTGGCCGCAGTCTGATGCATAGGCACTAGTGTGTAGCAGGTTTTTTGTCTTGTCTGTCTATAATTGTGAATCTCTGTAACTTATCTGGCAGTGTAACTGTCCTGCCTGGCTATATGGGTATATCTAATGGGTTGGTTGATGAATTTGCAAGATGGGCCACTAAATTGTTATAGTCTCACTGGGCTAAAAGTTGCCAGCCCTCCGCTGTGTGTCTCTTCGTTGCCAGCCCCCTGCTGTGTGTCTCCTCCACTCCTTCTAGATTGTAAGCTTATGAGCAGGACTGTCTAACTCATGTATCACTCTCTGTTCGTCTAATGTAATCTGTCATTCCCTTTTATGTTCTGTATCAAGTGCTATGTTTATTGTTGGCGATATATTAAGTACATTAATGTCGTGTAATGATTTTTATGTGTGTACATTTTTTAAAAAAATACTCATACATGCTTAGCACTGGGGTTTATGGGACAATGCATCCTGTTTTTGGAGACACAACCGGCAGTATACACAGTTTATAAACGCCCTTAGTTCAAGGAAAAGTGTTGTCACTCAAAGACACACTTCAAGTGACATGTGTTGCTATAGAAGATCATACTCCCATTTAAATAGTGGGATTAACCCCTTGGGAACAATAACTGTTTGTGCTATCATAACAATGAAGTTCTTAGAGGGACTCTATGCACTGTTCAGTTGACACACTGTAAATGTAGAGCATTTATACATTGTGATAGCATAAATTCAAAGAACTGCAGAGATTAAAAGAGAAATATGTGTGCTTTTCATGACACTACATTGGAGAATAACACATTTTCATTTGGTCCTAATTTTATTTGTGAGACAATTTTAAAACATTTTTAGCATTCTTCATCGTTTGTTTCCAACATAATGTACAAATTCTGTTTATTTTGCTCAATATTCCCTCTGTAAGCCCTGTTTAGGTGATAAAAGACCTTACTCTGACCAGGGTTGCCATCCCCATTTTGAAGTTCTACAGATGAATTAAAAAAAGCATTATATCATTGGTGAATGACAGGTATTTTGTAATCTATGGCACTGTATGTAGGAGTATATCAGGGCCGAGGCCAACAAGGCATGGGGCTAGAGTGGCACTTTGCAGGGGGTGGCTTTTTCATGGCTTTCTAGGCATGCCTAGCCAGCAATGAAGATCTACAGCCAGTAAACATAGTTGTCATTGGGAACCTGTTTTAGGCACAAAAGTGTCTCTGGAAGGCTGTTTATGGTACAAAGGCAGAACTGGGAAGCTGTTGTGGGCACAAAGGTGGCACTGAAATGTGATTGGGAACAAAAGATGGCAGTGGGAAGGTTTTTGGGCACAACAAGGGCACTGGGATACTGTTTGGGCACAAAGAAGGCACTTGGTAGCTGCATTGGACACAAAGGGAGACTGTAATGCTGTTTGAGGCACAAACAGGGCACTGGGAAGAAGTTTGGACACAAAGATGGCAATGGAATGTTTTTGGAGACAAAGATGGCCCTGGTGTCAGGGGATACATATTGCACTGACAAGGTGTTGGGGGACAACAATGGCATTGGCAAGGTGTTTGGGGACAATGATGGTGTATCCTAAATAGGAAGAAATGTGGACAGTAAGGAGTGGGGCAAATTTGTCTCTCTTATTTAACAAAATATGTGCCATGCTATTACCTCCATAGACATAATGTTGACTTTTAGACAATTTTTTTCTATCCTGCTGTCAAAATACCAGTTGGCCAACAACCTCAGTCTCTGTGCTTCTTGAGCAGTTACAGAGGTAGCCATACTTGGTGTTCATGCTTTCCTAACCTTATCTGTAACTAAATATATTGCCCCATAAAAGTCAATAGAGAATGCTTATCAGATAAAGATGGGCTAACGGAAAATGAAGTCAGTTAAGAATAACTACATTATTAGTGTTCTAGATCACTGTGATTTATTTTTTCAAAATTATTAAAAAACATCTGGGTCGCTAGCTGGACATCGATTTAAGATAAAAATAAAGAAAGCTAGCTTACAAATAAAGCCTGCATCCTCATAGTGCACACCACCAACTGAACGCTGGTGGTCAGTATTATGCAGTAAGCTTGTTGTCTGTCTTAATCTCACCACTGCAAACACCCCAACATTCAAATGGCCAAAGATCCATACTTTGGGTTTTAGAGGGAGTGACTATGAGTGAGGTGGCTATGGGTGGGGCATTTTATGCGACTTTATGGCCAACTGAGAACTATTTATGAAATTTGGTAATGCATTAAGAATAATGGAATAATGTATCGTATTTATAAACAAAAAAAAAAACATTTATAAAATAAAACCCATTTTAAATTAGAAAACATTCTATGTTTTTTTTTATCTCTTGAAATATTTAATTTTAAACAAATTGTTTGACTTCAGTGTAAAATGAATTGACCAGTAAAATATTATTTGTAAGTTCCTCCTAGCGCTGAAGAGATCAGCAGTCAAACTGATTGCTGGGGAGTGGCTAGGAGTGTCGAGTACAATGGAAAGCAAATGACCTGAGGTCAGGAGATGCTGACAGATAAAGTGTTTGACCTTGGGCAGATCCATCAGGGCCATGCAGTAACCTACTGTTGGGTTCCGCCCTGCTGAAAATGATCCAGCTGATCTGGTTCATCAGGCCAAAATATTTTTTGTTTTTTTTTGCCTCACCCTTGCCTCTCACCTGATGGCTAACCATCTCACATTCCTGCACACTGGCAGGCAGCAAGAGAGGCTCAGTCAGTTAATATGCTATAAAAATGATGACAAATGACATCAAAAAGGCAGTAAATAATCAATATGAAAAGGGTAGTTTTGTCTAAATGTAGACAAGACTGTCACACAAACTGTCACTGCCATGGCCACTCATTGGTCTAAAGACTTTAGTTTTTAACACAGTAATACACTGTGTCAGATTACATGAATGTCATCTCGCCTTTTTTTTTACTATTCTGTTTCTATCCATGTGTGAGGCCTGAACCCATTGGCAGACTCACCCAGGTTGTATCCAGGTATTTTCTGTATGCTTTTGCTTTGTTTTCTTGCTTGCTTGTGACTTATTCTCGCTCCAGCACTTGGCTTAAATCCTTTCTCCTTGTCCTTGCTCGGACACAGCGTGGTGCCCCCACTTTGCTCGGCAACATAATGATATAGCCCACAGAGTGGCATCCCTCTATAGCTCGGCCACAGAGTGGCATCCCTCCATGCTCGGCCACATAGTGGTATCCCCCACAGAAAGGCAACCCTCTTTGCTCAACCACATAATGGTATCGCCCACAAATTGGCATCCATCCTTGCTCAGCCACATAGTGGTATCCCCCACAGAGTGGCATCTTTTCACTTGCTCGGCTACAGACTGGTACTCCCCCAAAGTGGTACCTGCCCAATCCAGCTACATTCCGAATCCTGCCCTGTTCCAGAGTAGCCCCTACCAGTGAGCGCCCTATGATAGATGACCAGGGAATCTGCACATCTGATAACTTCTGTTGCCTTAAAGAAGTTATCCAGCAAAAGCAGTAGGGCTGGTCGCCTCCGGAGGTTGCTCATGTAATGGTAGGCTGTCTGTTCTTTTGTCCTGTATCCTGAATCCCTGTATTAGCTTAACCCTGTCTGAGCTAAGACCTGCTATAGTTTCTGTCTTGTTTATAGCTCAGCCCTTACCTTTGCTCTGTCTTAGAACCCTGTTAACCTCTTAGTGACCGAGTGCTATGCTGCATTTGATGTGCCTTGAAGACCAGAATTCCATTATTTTTGTCATACGTTTACTGAACTGTGAATTTCTTTCTTTGTGTTCAGTCCACCCACACAACTTATATATAATTTTTTAAAGGACGGATAGGGCTTTCATTTGATACTATTATTTTCATCATGTAATATCGTTTACTATTAAAAAATATATACATTTTACACAATTACAAATGGTAAAAAAGACCCTGTCTATATATTTCTAATATTTGTCCTGAGTTTAGTAATACCAATGTTTCCTTGTTTGTCTATGTTTTATTTCAAGTAATAGGGCAATAAACAAAATTAGTGTTTTTTTTTGTTTGTTTTCTAACCATTTTCTTCTAGAGTGACTTTTTAACCCCAACCCTAAATTTACCCTAACCCTAAATCTACCCCACCCCTTAATCTAACCCTTGTAATCATCCGAACCCCCCTGTAACCCTAATTATGACCCTAACCCTAGATCTAGGTTTAGTAGATCAAGGGTTAGCTTTTTCCATTTATTTATTTAATTCATTTTCTCTTTCAAACTGTAATATACTTAACTGCCTCTAGGGGCAGTCAAGTAGCGGTTTCAGAGCGACGCAAGAGACATTTTTTTTCTCTCTCTTCCGTCGCTCTCCTTTTGGGCACGCTGTATTGGAGGAGCATGCAGCACCCACCCGCGATCACCGGGCAATCACAGGGGGGCACACAAGGTGTTGCATGATGCCTTGATCGAGGCATCATTGCAACACTTTAACACACATAGGCAGTGATCAGCTTTCACTGCCTATGTGTGTAACGCGCATACGATCACATTCGCGGTGATCGTATGCGTGGGGGGGGGGGGGCGAGAAGGCACTCTCAGAGGCTGCTTCGGATCTGAAGCAGCCTCTGGGAATAGCTACAGACATGGCGCTAAGGAGCGCAACGCTGCATGAAAACGGAGGATGTATATATACGTCCTCATGGTCCTAAAGGACCATGCTTTTCAGGACGTATATATACGTCCACATGCGTTAAGGGGTTAAACACTTTCATGTTTCTGTTACTTTAGTCTTTGCTCTGGCCCATTTCTGTTTTTCTTGCTTTCTGTTTTACTATTGCTCCATTCCAGGTTTTCTTAGTTTCCTCTTGCTCTGTTTCTCTATATAAATGCAACCACACCTGTTTCCTTTCTTCAGTCGTCTGCTGGTATTTTCTCTGTTTGTGTGTCAATTCAATGCAAGTCTTTTAAATTGTATTTATTAATTTGCTATTTATTATTAATACATAGCATAGGGACTTGCCCAATTGTGAAGTATCTTATAGCCATAATTTAACTAAATCCTTAATGATTATTATCTCACAATATTAGGTCAGTTCCTGTATGTTTGTTTGTTGTTTTATGTTCTCTTATCCTCTTTCCCTGAAGCACCTGAGGATCTCGGTTCCTCTCTCTTATCCCCATGTCCAACGTTCCCCTTATGAAGCATCTGAGGATCTTGGCTCCTCACTCCTTCCCTTGTGTTCTGTAGCGATGCACTCTGCATTTTGTTCATCGGGTTTCCTTTTCCCCTCTGCTTGGCTCATCTCTCTGTTTTAGCCTGCAACATCCTGCTAACATGTCCTACTTATTCTCCATGCTCGCCCCAGGATGTTTTCAGGATTCCTTAAATTGTCCCTTAGGCTACACTGGATACAGTGGGTGCTTCACAGGGTCTGGAAACGTAGCTACATAAACCTGGGATCTCAAACCACTGGGGGATTGCAGTTACCCCGCACCAGGCCCTGTGTCTCCATGTCTGCCCAATGAACTCCTGCATCGGGCATTCAGGGTCCCATGCCATCTGGACCCATCCCTGACATTTGGCTATAGACCTAAGTCAGGATCCTGACACCATGTTTTTTTTTTGTTTTTTTTTGTGGGGTTTTTTTGCCCTTAGTAGGTTACTGAAAATACAAATGTGGGAATAAATGTATTATAAAAAATTGTGTAGTCACTTGAAGTTAAAGGGAAAATTAAGTTTTACACAAACACACCCCACCAGAACTTAGGAACATTTAAAACATTAAGGACAAAATTGACTGTGTGGTTCCAGGAAGTTTATGTTCTTTCTTTGGCAGGCCTCTAACTAAGCTAATGTTTTAATGGCTGGTATTAAGCCAGAAGATAGGTTGTGGATAATAGTCTGGCAGTCTGCCACAGACTCATACAACTGGTAATAGGTATTGACTTATAATCCAGTCACACTTACAAAAATAATTATCAATAGCTGATCAAAAATATATATCAGAGGTGATGGCGTAGGTAAAATAGTTACTCCTTTAAGTACGTCTGCTCTAGTGCGCCCGAAGTGATTTGTAGATGATAGTCTCTAGTAAACATTCCCTCACAACATTACTCCCCCTACAACATTTTTTTACAGGCCCCTTACTGTTCAACCATGACTTTTCAATCAGATTTCTCTTAATAAATATTAATGCCTATTATAAGGGTACCCAGGTCTCTTTTCAAGGCATCTAAGGTATTTGCTAGCACCACTACTTCATCGGTGATTTCCATACCTTTAGGAGATTTCCATCTCCTTTCTTCAAGTCTTAGCGGGTGACCTCTTGTCCTTTGTACTGTTCTGTTAATGAACAGGTCTTTATATATGTACAGGGCCTTTGTATATATGTACAGGTCTTTATATATGTACAGGTCTTAATATATATGTACAGGGCCTTTGTATGGGCCCTGTACATATTTATATGACATCATCAGATCCCCTTTATTCTCTAGCTTGTACAAATTTAACTTTTCTAGGCTTTCTTCATAACTAAAACTTCACATTCCCTGTATTATCTTTGCAGTCCTCCTTTGCACTTTCTATAGTTCCATAATGTCTTTTTTTTTCTTTTTTTAGAAAATTGAACCGCATATTCAAGGTGGGGTTTTACCATGAACCTGTAAAGAGGCAGGACAATAGCTTCCTCCCATGAGTCAATACCCCTTTTAATAAATGCCAATATCTTATTACATTTTGCAGCAGTCACCAGTCCAAGAGGGAAGGATTAACCTAAACTAGCATTTTTAGGGGGGTGCTGTTGAAGACCAAATAGTTATACACAGTCCAAATGGATCGGCCCACTTGGATCAAACAAGTCACAAACTCTCAAAGATACTTAAAAACACCTTTCTAAGATAAAACAACTTTTGATTAAGTCCCATTATATGGCCATATTATGCTTAGCCCACCACTACATTAATGTACGCCTATCTAAGTGGGTCCTAACACTAAATGCTTTTGGTTATATGGGGCTTAATCTGTTCAATTGTATTTCTTACTAAGCAGTAATGGGACTTCCTACTGATGTGAGTTGGCCTTCTTAAAATTCAATATTTTGGTGGGACCCATATCAGTTTGCCATTTTGAATTGATCTCATACCATGCTGTGGTCACTATTCTGTAAGTGATACATTGTTGATTATTACCAGATCAAGACACACATCCCCTCTGGTTGGTGTCTGTACTAGCTTAGACAAAAAAATCATCCTTCAACTAATTCAGAAACGTACTGCTTTTAGTAAAATTAGTAGTTTCATTTTTTCAATCTGCTTTCGGCAATTAAAATTCCCCTTAATTACAGTACACCCTATTTAAGATTCCTTTTCTATTTGCATTAACAGTTGTGTTTCTTTGAGATCACCGATATTTGATGCTTTTTAACAAATGCCCACTATTATGTTCTGGCCAGATTCATGGGATTGTCAATCTATCAGAATTAATTTGCGTTAGCTGTTAAATCTGTTATTTGGCACATTTACCACTATAGTTTGTGGCGGTGATAAGGGACCAGTGGGTACTTTTTAAAATATTAGTAGAATATTTTTTAATATGCTTTTTGACCTTTCATAGTAAACACAGATGTCGACATTTTGTTATACTTTATAAGATAAAGTGCTACATGAGGTCAATCTATGCTTGATTTCAGGGAAACAAAATGTAGCTATAATTTACAGTGACCAGGGCCAAACACTGCAGCTATCATCCCGTGAAACATTACCTAAATATACTAATTATTATACATAATTTATCACTCAAAGGAAACATGGCAATCTTAAAATGTTCAACTTTTCTGCAGGTGATCATAACTCCCAGTTAGCTAATGAAAAACACCATCTCTCCAAAACCACTCCAACACTGTTTTTGAGAGACTTGAGAAGAATCCTGATGACTATTTTGAAGCCATTTTTTAGCCTTTTTGAAGCCAAATTTAGTCCCTTGTGAACGTATATTCAATTTTAAACAAGAGAACCATACCAAGATATCTAATAAAAAGTCAGCGCTAAAAAAAAACTAAAAGCAGAAGTACATCCATGTTTAAAATTCACCATGTTCGATGCAAATATCAGTTAGTTGTATGAAGTTCTTAGAAGTTCTCTACAAATTTGTTAAAAATAAAAAATGTTAAGTACATAAAATAACTGATCTTTTTGAGCAGGATTATTGACTCGAAGAAAAAAGGACGCTACATAGTGTGGTCTGACTGACAAGGCGCAGGTGGTATGTGAAGTACCCTCCTAAATAAGTTCTCACATTATTTGGAGCCTAATATTCCAGGCTCATAGAGTAATGGGAATGGTAGATGTCTTTATGACCATCAGAATTCCAAAAGATAATCAGTAAAATGTGTATCAAAATCATATAATACATTTATTTTACAAATACATTATTTTAATGTTGTAATTTCACTTAATTAATAGTATCGTTCACTTCATCAGCACACTGCAGTGTCCCATCATACATGGGGTCGATATCATAAGGAGGCATAGCAGATCTGTTGTACTGCTATAATGTTCGCCACATCCCATCTCTCATGCATTGTTAAGGCTTGCATTTTCATTCTATGTAGGTGATTTGTGCCCACTACGCAGCGGTAAAAAAAGGGGACTGACCCTGTCAACATATTAACTTACTGGTTTAGCAAACCCAGTGAGTTTCTACAATTACCTCTGAAAGAAATTCTCCTTGCCTCAGAGACCATTCAAGAGATCTCAACTGATCACTGGGATGGGATACATTTTTAAAGCCACTAAAAAATCAGATGCCCCCAACCCAACTCCCAAAGCAATATATTTCCAGTTGCCTTAAACAACCCTATAATCCTACATGTACCTACCATCAGATGGCTATAAGGGTTTAAGAATCCCAGTTACTAAAATAATTTAAAAAGAAGAAAACTGAACACATATAAACATGTTTGCACACTAGAAGCTTTAGTTCCCTTAACATGCAGAGGCAGCACACGCCTGCACTAGATTTAGAAAGCTCTTCAATACAATGTGTCTTTTTGAAACACAAGATCTTCTCAGCAAATACAAATTTTATTCTGGATTCTTCAATTAGTTCCAACGAGGAACACATTTATATAGAACTTTATACAGACTGCGTGTATGAATCTTTATTTTTTTATGTTATAACAGAGCATGTAGCAATAATTAAATGATACATGTAGCATACATGGTGCTTTGTACATATATTTCCAGTTATAAGTTGTTTAGCTCTGATTGTTTTCACTAGCTGTTTATATTGTGTATAAACCTATTGTTTGGCTGCTATTTTTGTACTACTTATAAGGAATAGGAAAATATTTGGTGTAGCTGCCCATTTGACAGACCTGAAAATGTAAATATGAAAGAGATATCTGTAGGTAATGGGCATTGCCAAAGTTTGGAGAAAGACTTCTATAAACCTGTACTAAACGCTTCATAAATCAGAGTCTGGATTTTGCTGAGAGCCTCATTCTTCAAAGGTGATCAACAGAGGGGATCTTAAACTGAGTCCATGCTCTGATTGGCTGAGTCTACCCACGTTAAATAGTTGCCCTCAGTGTTGATCACTGACCTCTGGTCAGACGAGCAGGGCGAGCCCTCGTTCTGAGTGGATGTAAGCGCTGACATTGGCTCTGCATGCCAGCCTCCCCCCACGTGCTCTGCCTCAGCTGTGAGGCAGAGCTGAGAGTAAACCTGCTTGTATCTCTAAGCATAACTCAAAACACAGATCCAAATCTCCAGCATACTATATACAGCACGCCTTATTCAAACTGGTTCTGACTGATAAACCTTATTGCAGCAGAAGACAATATTTCAAAACACTATATAATATGAATCATTTTGCAGCCAAATATCACGAAAAACTGCAGAATTTCAGTGACACAAATTCAGCGTGTGTTTATATTCAAGCATTTTCTTAATATAAAATGTTTATTATACTTGGATGACTGCACAGCTTGGTCTGGCCACAGTGACATAATGCCGCAGGAATCCAGATCCAGCACTGGAATTTCCTCTTTATTACACTACATTCCAAAAGAAACATTATTATATAGTGCACTGGGCTAGACTATAATTTTGTGATGACATATATTATAATCTGATGGTTTTTTTTTTACATTTCTCATTTTCAGATGTCTCTTGACAATACATGGGATTTACAGCCTACATATATTACACTTTAATTCAATATTGTCTGACCTCAACTTTGTCCGTATTACAAAGTTGAAGAACACGAATGTAGACCAAAGATTGTTCTCCTGATAATCAGTCACTATATAGCCAAGAACCATGTCAACTGCTCTACAGCAATAGCCAGAAAATCAACACTTGCCACATAGTCTATTTTTTCTTGCTCGACAAACTAGTGCTGACTCTTGGCAAATGTGTTTTAAGGATCACGATACTCCAAAACGTCTATGGGGAGAAAGAACAATAAATACAACCCAGATGTGAGCCTCAGAGAGAGAAAGGTCACAACATATAAACTAGTTAATATTATGTTATCCATGTCCAACATAGTAACCTCCATCTGAGGCACCAAGGCAGTATAAGAGAGATAAGGGAGACCAGAGTCATTCTAGGAGGAAGAGTGAACCATATAAGGAAAACATCTGTGAAGGTCCATAGAACATCATTAGAATGTCAGTCACAAAATCCAGGAAATATCCACCATGAACACCATGTCACATTAAAGGTGGAAAAAGTTCTGAAATGATTTATCTTTGTCTCATTTTTTTACAGCACAGAAACCTGACATTTTAACAGGGGTGTGTAGACTTTTTATATCCACTGTATATGTATCCATATATATCCAATTGTTTATGCTCTCGGAATCACTTGTAAATCTCTGCCCAGGTGCCGTGATGCTTAATACAACAAATCCAAAAATATTCCAATACTCACGGGACTTGAAATAAGTCAGTCTTTAATTACTCCACAAGAAACAACTTTACATGGGACTGTATCTACGGTTTCGGTTCACACTGCGAACCTTTATTAAGACAATTTAATCCAAAAACAAAACGTGCTATAAAACAAAAAATAGAAACCCGTAATTACTCACCTCACCGGTGTGCTCACTCCCCCATGAAACCGGAAACCTGATCACCCGGTGAACGGGAATTATATTGTTCACAAACAGAACCACATTACGCGACAAACATAACAGGGAACGAAAAGAAAGAAGTAAATGACAACAAAACTGAGAGTAAGTATGTACACGAATCCATTTGAAACAAGTCTCATGCACAAGATACAACTGACACCGGTAAAAACCAAGAGCCTGGTTTAGAGTATTGGTAAAATGTATACATATATATATGGTTTCATTTACACTTGCATATAAACTTTTGTATATTATATTCAACTTTTTTCATATTTAATAAATACCGTATTGAACAAATGCATTTCTTGTATTTATTTTCTTCCTCTGCCTCCACATTGCACATGACACTGGGGACAGAGATGAAACTAGGGTGCTGATTGGGGACAGAGGTGACACAGAGGCCCTCTCTTAGTACGCCACTGACTAGACCTCTGAAGGTGTGCTGTGGTATCTGGCACCAAGACGTTAGCAACAGATCCCTTAACTCATCTAAGTTGCTAGGTGGGGCCTCCATAGATTGAACTTGTTTGTCCAGCACATCCCACAGATGCTCAGTTGGACTGAGATCTCAATTTGAAGGCCAAGACAACCTGTTGTTGTGTTCCTCGAACCATCCCTGAACCATTTTTGCTTTGTGGCAGGGCGCAATATCCTGCTGAAAGAGGCCAGTGCCATTAAGGAATATCGTTTCCATTAAATGGTCTGCAACAATGCCTAGGTAGGTGGTATGTGTCAAAGTAACATCCACATGAATGGCAGAACATGCCCAAAGCATCACACTGCCTATGTCGGCTTGCTACCTGTCACTGGTCATAATGTTATGGCTGATCAATTGGGTTACCCCCAGTTGAGGTTTATTTTTACATTTGTTTGCCTTAGTTGAGGCTCTACCCACATTTATACATTTAGGGTTTTTCCAGTAGTATAGATGTAAGAATTGTATGAATAAATCTGAATAAGATTTTATAGTGATTAAAGATTATCACGCAACATATAATCAAAGAGATCTTGGTGATTACACCATTGTTTGCGGCAAGTAGTGAGACAGGATTAGCACAGTATTTCCTGGCTTGGTACATGAGGCTGTGTAAAGTAGTGTGTAATTAAAATCACTATCAGGAAGTTCCAGTATTATGAAATGTGGAATCTATCTTTGGCCCCAAAACATTCACAATATTTTTTTTTTTTATTATTGCTTTTTTCCATATGATAACATATATTATTCAATTTAGCATTCATACATTTTTGGTAAAAATCAATCACATATTAAACAGATCTTGCTTTTCCATTTACATGCGTCTTACATTCCCTTCGTGCCACAATATGAGCAGGAGAGATATAGAGAGAGGCAAGAAGAGGGGGGAGAAGAGCAGGCGAGGTTCCAATAGATAATAGGTATATGTGATAGGTTAATGTGGTTGATTTAATTATTTATAGTGATTATGCCCTAATTCAAGCTGGTGTTATTGTTATAAGTGTTGCGTGCTGTAAAAGTGTTCACAATTCACAATATTTTAAACTGTGTTTAAAGCGGAATAAGATAATAAAACCATGGTAGTGTTCCTTTAAGCTTTTTACCAATTTCTATATGGCAGTGAACTCGGCATTTTTATTCTTGCGATAAAAACTACTAATAGTAACATCCTCAGGACCTACCTGAAAATGAGAGAAATCTCAATGTATCATTCCTAGTAAAATAATGCTA
The DNA here is from genome assembly GCA_036172795.1 of Pelodytes ibericus. Lineage (NCBI taxonomy): Eukaryota > Metazoa > Chordata > Amphibia > Anura > Pelodytidae > Pelodytes > Pelodytes ibericus. The sequence goes on from CM069863.1 coordinate 157,371,831, forward strand.
TTTACATCTTGATTCTTCTAGTCTGCTCTGTAACTTGACATATACAATTTATTTTATATTTTCACATTGCAAGTGTTTGTGTGCACAGATACCATAGGGAATGTGTCCAACTGACAGCTTTCAATCAGGATCTTTTATGGTCTGTACCAAGTACTGTGCAAATTGTGTGTGCTATTTAAATACATGTTACATACAATAGAAAACAATGTAAGAATATAAAACATTACTTGAGAAGAAGCTGAAGAAATGGGTGGAACTAGGACAAGCCAACAGCATGTTTTGTTATTTTTATGTTGAAGGGTTAAGGAAGAAGTATATATAATAGACTGACTTAGAGATGGCCAATGCCCTAAAAATCCATTTTAACTTGGCAGAAATCAACTTCTCCTTGTTTAAAAAAAAAAAAAACTGCATTTGAAACAATTCTCCAATTACAATGCATCATTCAACAGTTATTCCCCACTGAACTTTGCCAAAACAAATCTGAAGGAGCAGCACGCTGTGGCAGTAAAGAGAGTCTATATAGCGACTTGCTCTATTCATCCTTGGTGTGTGGGCATGCCAATGGCATTGCACACAATTAATAGGTGCAGAGGGGAAATGGTCATCTCCTCCCCAGAGAGAAGCAGACCAGCTCACGAGCATCATTCAAAAGCCCTTTTAATCAGAAAGAAGTGGGATTACGTCTAATTAATAGCTGTTTTGCTCGATTAGTCCATCTTGAATAAAATAAACAGATACATAAGGGATCTACTTCTACTGAGGCGTTTCAAAACTGAACGGTGAAGATGATGTTACAATTAGTGAATTCTAGGTGTGTAGATGTTGAGTTGTTGTTTTGTTTGTACAATTTCGGAAAAAAAAAAGAAAACAATCTGAGTGGCAACTTGTGAACAGAAACCAAAGAGATCAAAAGAGGAACGTATACCGCAGATGCAGCAAGATTACAATGATAAAACACACACCTCGACCACAATGCATCAACAGGTGATAAACATGCATCCATAAGGGACAAGTGCATTATAAATGAACATATAGTCATTTTAAAAAGTCTACTTCAAGAATTTAAGGCTCATATTTATGGCCCTTTTATATACATATTTAACCATACAAAATTAATTACTATATGTCATCCAAGATGGAGGCCAGGTTTAAAAGTGAGCATGGATTTATATACAAAAAGAGAAAAACAATGGGACTCCAGGCGCCACTTTTGTTAATGCACACAAATTCAGAAGGGCTTCACCAACCTATTTCCCCTTAAGACAACTACAATGATAATTGCTTCCTTACAGCAATATGACACCATCTGGAGGACCCGTACACTGGCAGAGGCTATGTAAATTCTGGAGACTCTAGAGACAGGCTTGCAAGTTCACCAAAGGTATACATAAGACAGCCAGAATGTCATACACTTGGCATAACTACCACCAGTTGAAATTCCTTTTTAAATTAAATTACCTATGTACTGGCAGAGCCATGGGCATCCGCAGAAATTTTTTCAGGGGGGGGCATAATTTTACCCTCATACTTTCTGCGCCGTGCCTCTTTTTGACGAGTTATCATGAAGTGGAGGAGCTTTGTCATTATCAGTGAAGGCATGCAAAGGGTTGATAAACCCTGCACCAGATACAGATCCACAGCACCAGATAGAAACCAACCACACTAGATATAGCCTCACTGCACCAAATATAGATCCACTGTGCCAGATATAGACCCACAACACCAGATATTAACCCACGGTACCAGCTAAAAACCCATGACACAAGATATAAACCACAGCACCAGATAAATATCCAGAGCTCTAGCTGAAACTCCACAGCAACAGATAGAACAACATAGCAAAGATATAACCCCATAGCACCAGATACAACACTATAGCACACAATATAACCTCTCAGCACCAGATACAACACTATAGCACACAATATAACCTCTCAGCACCAGACACAACACTATAGCACACAATATAACCCAACAGCACCAGATACAACACTATAGCACACAATATAACCCAACAGCACCAGACACAACACTATAGCACACAATATAACCCAACCAGGGCCGGCCTTAGGGGTGTGCAACCTCTGCGAGCTGGTAGAGGCACTGGATTGGGGAGATCAAAAGATCCCCCCTCACCAGCCCTCTGCTGGATCCGACGAGGGGGCGGAGCTAACTGGCTGATGGGTGTAGCCAGTGGTGTATCTTGATTTTGTGCTGCCCTAGGCAGACAAAATCCGGGCACCCCCCTACCCAAGCTGCACACCCACGTTACACACCTAAGACATGCCCCATCACCTCCATTACATGACCCCACATCACACATAACATTCAGACTCACATCAAGCTCATACTTCCATCACACACACACTCCCATCACACTCAGTCACACACTCCTACTCCCATCACACTCAGTCACACACACTGACTCCCATCACACACACTCTGACTCCCATCACACTCAGTCACACACAGCCTCACATCACACTCAGCCTCCCATCACACACAGCCTCCCATCACACACAGACTCCCATCACACACAGACTCCCATCACACTCAGCCTCCCATCACACACAGCCTCCCATCACACACAGCCTCACATCACACACAGCCTCACATCACACACTGCCTCGCGGTAGATACACTACTGCATCTCTCATTCCACTGGCCGTGCATCATGGGAAATACAGTCATAAACATCAGGAGTGGAATGGTTAGCCATCACTGTTCTACAATAATTTAATCTTATTTGAGATTCCCAACATATGTATATTTACTAGAACTATAGCGTTTATATTTCTGAATTATGACACTGCAGTTTTTATAATGACTGGTATTATTAGAACCTATGTGATGGCTGGCTGCTATATGTAGAAAACTGCAATCAGTCTCTGGTACATTTTATCACACTCAGTCACACACAGCCTCACATCACACACAGACTCCCATCACACTCAGTCACACACAGCCTCACATCACACACAGACTCCCATCACACTCAGTCACACACAGCCTCACATCACACACAGACTCCCATCACACTCAGCCATACACAGCCTCACATCACACACACTCTTCCATCACACTCAGTCACACACATCCTCACATCACACACAGACTCCCATCACACTCAGTCATACACAGCCTCACATCACACACACTCTTCCATCACACTCAGTCACACACAGCCTCACATCACACACTGACTCCCATCACACTCAGTCACACACAGCCTCACATCACACACACTCTTCCATCACACTCAGTCACACACACTGACTCCCATCACACACACTCTGACACCCATCACACTCAGTCAAACACTAACTCCCACCACACTGTCACACACTGACTCCCATCACACTCAGCCTCACATCACACACAGACTCCCATCACACTCAGTCACACACAGCCTCACATCACACACAGACTCCCATCACACTCAGTCACACACAGCCTCACATCACACACAGACTCCCATCACACTCAGTCACACACAGCCTCACATCACACACAGACTCCCATCACACTCAGTCACACACAGCCTCACATCACACACAGACTCCCATCACACTCAGTCACACACAGCCTCACATCACACACAGACTCCCATCACACTCAGCCATACACAGCCTCACATCACACACACTCTTCCATCACACTCAGTCACACACAGCCTCACATCACACACAGACTCCCATCACACTCAGCCATACACAGCCTCACATCACACACACTCTTCCATCACACTCAGTCACACACAGCTTCACATCACACACAGACTCCCATCACACTCAGTCATACACAGCCTCACATCACACACACTCTTCCATCACACTCAGTCACACACAGCCTCACATCACACACTGACTCCCATCACACTCAGTCACACACAGCCTCACATCACACACACTCTTTCATCACACTCAGTCACACACACTGACTCCCATCACACACACTCTGACACCCATCACACTCATCACAACTCATCACAACTCCCACCACACTGTCACACACTGACTCCCATCACACTCAGCCTCACATCACACACAGACTCCCATCACACTCAGTCACACACAGCCTCACATCACACACAGACTCCCATCACACTCAGTCTCACACAGCCTCACATCACACACAGACTCCCATCACACTCAGTCACACACAGCCTCACATCACACACAGACTCCCATCACACTCAGTCACACACACTGACTCCCATCACACACAGCCTCACATCACACACAGACTCCCATCACACTCATACTCACAACCACCGTTTTCCATTTGAACCAGCTTACCTTCTGCTGTACTCTGACAGGCAGGGGGGCGGAGACTTTACACTGGCACGTGTGACGGGGAACGAAGGGAGGGGAAGTGAGGGAGCCCGATCAGGACAAACGGCAACGGGTGAGGGGAAGACTGAAAGGAGCGGTGGGGGTGGGAAGGGGAGAGGGTAGGAAGGTAAGAGAGAGGGAGGGGAGGGGGTGGTAAGAGAGAGGGAGGGGAGGGAACAACTTTTAACAAAACGGAGAAGAAAGTTAAAATCTTCGCCGCACCAGAAGTGTTTAAAGCACCAGTGTGCTTTAACAACCTCTGGGAAAGTGCCGCCCTAAACAAGGCGCCGCCCTAGGCGAGCGCCTTGTTTGCCTCGCGGTAGATACACTACTGGGTGTAGCTCCGCCCCCACCCTGTGAAGCAGAGCAACGTCTGCTTCACAGGGAGCCGCGGGCAGCAAGAGAAAGTGCTGCTCGGCTCCCCATGATTGCTTTAAGCATGGGGAGCCTGCATTAAGCATGGGGAGCGGAGCAGCACTTTCTCTTGCTGCCCGTGAAGCAGACGCTCTGAGAGAGACAGAACAGAGGGGGGGGGGAGAGACAGAACAGAGGGGGAGGAGAGAGACAGAACAGAGGGGGAGGAGAGAGACAGAACAGAGGGAGAGAGAGAGAAAACAGGTATGGGGGAGTTAGAGAGAGACATACATGGCAAGGAAGAGGAAAGGGACACATACATAGGGGGGTGAAAGAGACGGGGGGCGCCATGGGACAAGCCCGCACAGGGCGCCGGGACACTTCAGGCCGGCCCGGAACCCAATAGCACCAGACACAACACTATAGCACACACAATATAACCCCTCAGCACCAGATACAACACTATAGCATACAATATAACCCAACAGCACCAGGCACAACACTATAGCACACAATATAAATCCACAGCACCAGATACAACACTATAGCACACAATATAAACACAAAGCAACAGATACACCCAAATTCCTAAATCCATGACATTTCTTTATCTCTTTCCCCCTTTTTGATATGTTTTATTCCTCCATGTTTGCCATCTCTTTCCCCATCATTTTATGTGTTTTATTCCTCCATGTCAGTGACCTCTTTTCACCTACAATTTATCTTTTCTGCCCCATGTCACAATTTTGTCTGTATTCTGCTCCAATCAATCACCTCTTTTCATCCTCTATTATCTTTTCTGCCCCATGTCATCCCATTTTGTTTGCAATCTGCTTCCATCTATCACATCATTTTATCCTCCATTATCTTTTCTGCCCCATCCACTTGTCACCATGTTGATGTGAGCAGAGCCTGGTCAGAGGAGCTGCTCAGACTGGACAAATGGAGACCTCAGGGAAATGGGAGGGACCTCCTTGGATTTACCGCACTCTTCCATGTACCTTGGCTGTTTTGTTTTTTAAAGCTATTATAAGCTCTTCCTACCTGTTACAGAGGCTCAGCTATGGTCTCTGAGTATCTTCCCCTGCAGGCTCTCTTCTGTCAGTCATGCTGCCACATGGAGGGCTGAGGGGCTGGGCTATAACTTCATATCCCCGGGCACCCTTCATTGGCTCTCCATGCAGCATGACTGACAGCTGCAGAGACCTGCACCAATGTGGATGGGAGACCAATATTACAGCAAGCAGAGTTGCAGAGAGCAACAGCTTTGGGTGCCACCTCCTACCCCAGCAACTGGTGTGTAGTCCCCTAGGGACAACTAGAGGCTGCACACTGAGTAAAAATAATAAAAATATATATATATTTTTTTTTAAAGGGGGATTGCAAAAATCCGCAGTCCGCAGGGGGGGGGGGCCTAATGGATTGCATTGGAGTAACTATGATAAACATTAGAAATAGGACAGCCCCTCCTCTTCTAAACAGCACTTTTAGGAGAGTCTCTGATGGCTTTCCATATGAATAGTGAAAGGATCTATGCAATACACAGCACACACAGGGAAAAAAAAATCAGAAAATACAAAACACTTAGAAAGTACTGGCAGGGATCTAGAACTATCACAGGCAATAGTCAGAGAGCAAATGATGGTTTACATATCCCTCCAACAGAAAACTCTGCCTACCAGCCAATCAAAGGAGGAGAGTGGAAAAATTATATCTACCCATTTAAGTGGATCCTAAAATTCTACCACTAGATGATGCTGTGGTAAATTAAGGATTTTGTGGTGGGGGGCTTACCACACGTCGCTGAAAGCACGTGCTGAGAGGAGGGAACATATTGCCGACCTGCCTGAGTGGAGTCTGGCAGCCAACCCCTGAGCCACACTAGATGGGAGTCCATCGCCTCTAATGGAACATTACCCCCACTTGATCTGGGGGTAAGAGCATGAACATGATATGCCAGAACCCAAGATCTCTTCTCTGGACCATAACCTTCTATTGAATGACATTTTGGTGCTGTCTCCTGAACATCTGGTTGCTCACTCTTGCGCAGGGGTTTATATTGTTTTATTCTGTTGGTCTATAATATAGTTTGTGCCCTAGGTTTCTAATCTCCTGCTGCATTCTCACAGACCTGTTTCATTCTCGTCATTCCTTATCTCACATTTATTTTCTATTAATTCAAGATAATCTGTAGGTTTGTTTATTCCATTTTTACAGTCATAATAGTGGCGAGCGTTCCTGTATAAACAGGCATGTAGAAATGCTGAAGATGTTCGCACAAGATGTAACTTGAAAGTACCTGGTTTAAACAATCTGCAAATGAGAATAAGCAGGTTACTAGCAAAGATAATCCAGGGGTGGGTAAGTAGACTGTAACGCGGTGACATTGTGTCTTCTTCACTTAATTTAACCAATATAATTTTCATTAGGGTAAAATCTTGGTTAGTGCATTGTGTTTACCTTTAACAAAAACATATGGTTTTAATGTGAAAGGTGAATCGAAATTGGGAGAGCGACCCAACCGCCATTATGCGCTTACCGCCACTCTCGTCATGCTCAGCCAGTACTTGTAAGTTCCAAACGGTGAGATCTCCACTCTCACCCGTGACCCAAACGGATCATAAATCCAAAATTAAAAAGAAATGCTTGCAGAATTTGGAGCTTCTTAGTAGAATAGCGGAGCCTGGACCCAACTTGTTAGTAGAAACAACTAGAATTCTTTATTCAGATGTAAACGAACAAGTATATCGCCTGGACGGCGCCTTCCACCTCATTTCTCGTACAGCACTATGGATATCTTGAAGGATATCCTGAATGGATATTCACATTATGCTTCACCAGTCAAATCTTTAGCTAACCAAGATAGAAACTTCACATTTTCACATACTTCCTAGGGCCTAGGGTAGCAGAGAGACACTGTTTGTGGAGCTAGGGTGGCAGGGATCAGCCTGTATTTTTGGTGATGGTGCATCACGCATCCCTTCATCACCAAAAATACTGGCTGATCACCCTCACCTGAAATACAGCCGTTGGCCCCCCTTAGCAGAACTGTCCTCTCCCCCTGTCACCAGAAATATAGGTTGACCACCAGGCAGTGGATCCTGCAGCCGACTGACCTCCTGCCTGCAGAAAGAGGACTGCCAACCTTCAGGCTGAAGGATCCAGCTTCCACCTTCCTTACAGTGAGGTTTAGGGTGACCACATTGCCATTTTATTCAGGGACACATATGAAACATACACACTCCTGGGCTGTATTGAGTAGAATAAAAATGTACAGACCAGTCTATATTTTACTGAAATATAAGGTGGTGTGGTCGGATGAGATAAGAGGAGTGATTTGGCTATAGGCTGTTGTAGATTACATTTCCCATAATCCTCAGCCTTTTGTAAGCATGTTAGAGCATGTTAAATGCACTCTACAATAGTTACAGGGATAGAGCTGAGTAAAGCTATTTTGGAATACAATTCCCATGATGCTAAACCAACCATATCGTTGGCTGAGCATTACAGGATCTGCATTCCCTAATAGCTGTAATACCACAAGTCAGCCAGAGAAAATTTGCATGTAGCATTCCTTATAATGTGCAACACAGTTTCTATCATGCTCAGCTAAACATTTGACTGGCTGAGCATAATGGCAATATCCATTCAGGATATCCTTCAGGATATCCACAGTGATATCCCTGTACCGAGGGGTTTGAAGCTCAATCATGCAACATTGAGCGGATCTGTCCCTTTTGTGGCTCCACCCTTTTATAGCTCCTTCCTCACCTTTGGAGGAAAAGGTGGCAACCCTAGCTGTGGTCTGGAGGACCAATCCCATACGTGGCAAGAGTGCCGCAAAATGATATTTGCAACAACCTTGTGGTATGCTATATAGTTATCGCGCAGTAAAATGTTAATCATGAATTCACTTTTCTCACGGTGAGATAACTTGTGGTTAGCTTATCACTTTGAGAGATGTGCATTAATCTGTATACTCATAGTGCACTACATACCGTGAATTCTGATAGCTTCTGCTGGACTGACTTGGTACATATCATTTTAAACTATATTCTTGCCTCTGAAAGAAGTTGATTCATTATCAATAAACTACACTCCAATTTACAAAGATAAATAGTACAGATAACATGATGCCCAAAAACACAAACATTCTGTTTTCTAAGAAATGTCAGTAATTCTTATTACTACTTCCCAGTGTTATTTTAATGTTCTACAAAAACATGTAGCCCAGTCCCATGAGCCAAGTCCATGCCTGTGCCAGTTTCAGTGTGTGGCTAAAGCTGTGCCAATGTGGACTTTCTTAGACTCAATCCAAAAACTAGTGGTTATATAGAGCTTGTTAAAAAATAATTTATTTCTATGAACTAATATGTTTTGCTGTTAACACAGTTCATAATAACATTAATGGGAAACAGGAGCACATATAATTTACTTACTTTTTAGAAACCCTTCACGTCAATGTTTTGTTTTGATGACCAGTAATTTCCAGTTATACACTGCTCAAAAAAATAAAGGGAACACGTAAACAACACAATGTAACTCCAAGTCAGTCACACATCTGTGAAATCAGACTGTCCACTTAGGAAGCAACACTGATTGACAATCAATGTCACATGCTGTTGTGCAAATGGGATAGACAACAGGTGGAAATTATAGGCAATTAGCAAGACACCCCCAATAAAGGAGAGGTTCTGCAGGTGGTGACCACAGACCACTTCTCAGTTCCTATTCTTTCTGGCTGATGTTTTGGTCACTTTTGAATGCTGGCGGTGCTTTCACTCTAGTGGTAGCATGAGAGTCTACAACCCACACAAGTGGCTCAGGTAGTGCAGCTCATCCAGGATGTGCACATCAATGTGAGCTGTGGCATAATATTTGCGAAATGCGTCTGCAATTTGTGAGGAATTTTTCATTTTGGGAATCGACATCTGATGCTGGAAACTGTGGAGAATTCTGGATAATAATCTGCCTTACTTGTTGCCATTAGTTTGTTTAACGCGTACCATAGAGATCATTTGTGCTAACAACGGGGAATGATCGGACTAGGTCATGGAATTTCCCAGTGGTCCGATGTAGTGTCCACCAGCAGTCAATAAATCAGTGGGAAGTGAAAGTCACTCGCATCTGTATTAGCATTGTCTCAGGGTGTTTAGTTAAACTTGCAGACACGTCAAAAGCAGGGAAAAACCTTGGGGGGGAGGGACAATCCCCTTTAATAAAATAAAGGGGGGGTTTACTATATCTTACCCGGTAAGCACTACTTTGCATGCTAAACAGGTTTTCATTAAGTATCTTATGATACAACTAACATGAAAGAAACAAAGTTCCATCAATTCTGATCATTATATAAATACAATATTTACATTGTTGAGAGTTGAGGTGTTTGGTTTAGGCGACTGCTCCACTTTTGCATATTTTGTTTTCTTTGTTGCCAGCATTACAAAATAATCAAATTAGTTATGCCAAATAGTATAGCTGTCGGGTTACAAACTTTGGTCTTCGCTATGTATCAGAGGAAGGCGAAACAGGTTGTTTGTGTGGAATGGTTAAAACCATAAACATGCTCCAAGGTCAATCCTATGTTTATTTATCCTCCATGCAATACGGCAAAGAGTGGTCTACTTTACCTTCACTGACAATTTTATCCTCTATATATTGTGTTTTAGGATTCAGTAGGTTCCTGAAGAAGGGTCTGTAGGACTGTTAGTTGCGGCCATTTAACTGCGGCAGTTACAGCATTGACAGTTCAGCGCAGCTGCCTCAGTGCTGAACTGTCAGCATCTTCAAATACTAACCCTACTAACCCCCCCATTAAAGGTACTCCAACCCTAAAACTAACCCTTAACCCAAATAGTAACTATAAAACAAACTCTAATACTAACCATAGTAAACCCTAATCCTAACCCAAATAGTAACTGTAAAACAAACTCTATTACTCACCCTAGCTAACCCTAAAACTAACCCCTAACCCAAATAGTAACTGTAAAACAAACTCTATTACTAACCATAGTAAACCCTAATACTAACCCCTAACCCAAATAGTAACTGTAAAACAAACTCTATTACTAACCCTAGTTAACCCTAAAACTAACCCCTAACCCAAATAGTAACTGTAAAACAAACTCTAATACTAACCATAGTAAACCCTAATACTAACCCCTAACCCAAATAGTAACTGTAAAACAAACTCTAATACTAACCCTAGTAAACCCTAATACTAACCCTAACCCAAATAGTAACTATAAAACAAACTCTAATACTAACCCTAGTAAACCCTAATACTATCCCTAACCCAAATAGTAACTGTAAAACAAACTCTAATACTAACCCTAGTAAACCCTAATACTAACCCTAACCCAAATAGTAACTGTAAAACAAACTCTAATACTAACCATAGTAAACCCTAATACTAACCCCTAACCCAAATAGTAACTGTAAAACAAACTCTAATACTAACCATAGTAAACCCTAATACTAACCCCTAACCCAAATAGTAACTGTAAAACAAACTCTAATACTAACCCTAGTAAACCCTATGTGAGGATTGGAAGTAGGAGGTCAATATGCAGGTTACAGGGATATACACTGAGAACAGTACTCACCGGGGGGGAGTAGATGAGTGTTCTGCAGATTCCACTTGGATAGGTATAGCGTTGAGCAGTTCAGCTTGATGAAATTGGCAGGAGCTCTTCGTAGAACCATTCGGCTATGACTATGGTAATCCACAGGAACATGCAGCATCCACCAGAGACGTGATAGTTATAATCCACATGACAAATGCAGCATAAGCCAGCAAGTGTATAGTTATAATCCACAGGGAGATGCGGCACCAATGACATTGTGGTATTCGGTGCTAAGCCACGGCCCATCGATGGCTGCAACACGGAAATACTTGCGTTGAGCGGTGCCCGTGTTACTAGCAACCGAGAAGCAGCCTAAGGCGTCGTGGAGCGCCCATACGGCGGGCATGAATATTGTAACCCTTTATTCAACCATCTACGAAAACATTGAAAATAATTGGGGTCATTACAACTGATCCAGCAGAAAGGTGGTAAGTTTTATGGTGATATCCACTGTTTAAATGTTAAAGTTACTTGATGTAACCTTAAAGCACCAGAAGTCAAGGACTTTACAAATAAATATGAATAGGATTAAATTACATCTAATGAGGAATACGTATCGCTTAGTCATTGAATATGTTGTGTGCCAATAGCACATGAAAAGCGAATGGAAGAACACTCGGCATTGCAGCAATAAAATTGTACACTGTGGCTTTTGAAATGCAAGTATAAAATATCGGGGGGGGGGGGGGGGGGAGTCGCCTTAAGCATTTTGCGCCTGCGCTGGGCACTTAGTCATGGAACATCAAGAGAACTCTGGAGTTTTTTTTAGCATGATTAAGGTAGCTTGTGCATGACTTTTAAGAATTTGGCGGCTTTATACTTTGTGTCATTAGCCCACGTCAATCTCTCACATTGGCAGCTGAAAAATATTGGATGAACACACTGGCCACCGCTGGCTAACATCACTAAAAGAGGGAGCAACAAATGCACGCTAAACCTAACTTTATTTTATTAATTATTTTATGCCTTTTGGGGACACCTATGTGACCTGAAAGCAGAGTTGGAAAAAAAAAGATCTAATTTTTTTTAATGTAAATCAATCCAATTTTTTTTCAACAACTTTCATTTGCCTTTGAAATGCATGAAACAGAAGTTGTCTTGATAAGCTTGCTCACAACTGAGACAACAAATACTTTACATTCAATACTTTCATTTGTTGTCAAAAAAACGTATTAGTTCAAGTGTAGCAAAGAGCAACTTATTAAACCTTATCCTATATATATTGTAAAAATATAAAGAAAAAGGAAGTGGGATTACTAGAAATTCAAGGTATATTCCCGCCGGATCTACAAGTGCCTGCCCAGAAAGACAACATCACTCCCGTTGTGCACCAACAATCAGAGGAATGGATATAATTTATTGTACTGACTAGTCTACATCTGAGCGCTGCTCTACCACAGTCCTTTAAATTTCTAAAGTTGGACTACGCCAAGACTACACCATAATCCTGGAGTCTCAAATCTATGAGGGTTGCACTTATTTTTACCCTCATAGATGCCGTTTGCACTTTCGTTTGTCCTGCCTTCTCTAATCCCTACTGGAAGGTATGCTATACTTTTTGGAGACTCACCCCTACTCCTACAGTTTCATATTTTCTGACTTATACTCTGATCCACCCCAACCCGCTCTGCACTAGAGCAGACAACCTACCTGGGCTACACAAGTTGGCCCCGGAGCCCATCTTTTTCTGAGCGGCTCCCTCTCGATGCAGCCAGGTTCTCCTTCCTTGGAAAACCCACTTCTCCCCCTTAGCCTTCTTCTCAATTCTTTTTCCTTTACCATCTTTCTTTCCCTGTTCACCCACTTTTTATATCATTTCTCACCTGTATATATGGTATACACATCCTTTTTTTGTTTTCGTTTTTATATAACTTGTCTTAGATTGATTCGTGCACCAAGGACTTGGTTGCTATAAGATACCCATTATCTTAATTCATTTTTGTCTTGAAGCAATGCTATCTGGCCAATGTGAGAACCGTGCATTTTCACGCATCCCGTGGTTTTGCTCAGTCAGGGACTAGTCCCCATATCTAGTTATTCACCTGTTTTTATTACTCTTCCCTTGTTTGCATCATTCAACTGTTTAACATACCAGTTCTTAAATGTTGTGCTGTGATGGAGTGAATTTCCGACATTGCCCATGGAAATGTCTGGATAATCTTAATTGTATCACTGTAGTTATGTGATATTGACAGTGTCTTATCACATGCATTTGAGATTTTATTGATATGTCTATTTGAATCACACAAAATTACAAAATTATTCCTTTTTTCTCTATTATATAGCATGCACTGTTTATAACAAATATCTAATAGGTGAAAGCAATGTTCATATGTTGGTTTTTAATGACGACTGTTATTTCTATGACTCAATAAAACTTATATTAAAAAAAAAAAAAATTCAAGGTATATGAATATCTAGGACGTGGTATAAACTCAAACTGTTATCTGTCACAATAAATTGAAAAATAGACACACATTCTTAGAAAAAAAAGAAAGAGGCAACTTATGGCCAAAGCAGTCAAAGAGAGGGATCCATATGGAAATATATTATTTAATCAGTAACAACCGATGGTGGTGTACATTGTACATAATCGCACACACAATATGTACAAATTATAATAAACAAAACAGTAGGTATATATAAAACACAGCAGTGTTGGCCCAAGCACCTAAACAGCAAGCCAGAGGCTCTTCATGCTGGGATGAAGTGTAACCAATACAGTCACTCAAAAGGTTGCAATAATATCAACTTGTTGCCAAATAGATGCAGTCATAGGCAGAATGTAACTGATACAGTCACTTGAAAGGATACAATACTATCCACTTGTTGCCAAATGAATGTGTTCAAAGAAGCATTAAATATATACGCATTTAATTTATAAATATACAAAAAACGAACGCAGAATGGCGCAATAATAGTGGATACGTGAATAAAAATATTTTTCAATGGAGAGTAATATTCTTCCAAATCTGATTTAAACTGGTGATAAGTGTAAGTCAAGTAGAGATTGCCATCACAACATGAAAGTACATCAGGATGGAGCAAGCGGCTGGAATATCTTCAAAGGCTGGATCTGCCTACACCTCAACGCGTTTCGCCGGAATATACACGGCTTCTTCAGGAGGAAATTTTTTTTTGAACATTTATGTGATCACTTATTGTGTGTACATAGTTTGTGATCACTTATTGTGTGTACATAGTTTGTGATCACTTATTATGTGTGCCATTATTTGCAATGTACATCACCATTTTCTATTACGGATTAAATAATATTTTCTTATATATCCCCCTCTGATCGATTTGGCCGCGACACTTCTGCTGTATTTATATTATTTATTTAGAATTACAACAAAGAAATCCTAGGGAGTTGGTGGTGCCGGTGGAGTAATTAGTCTCTCCCTGCACTACGATTGCTGTATGGCTGGGAGAGATTAATGTTGTCAAAATCAGGCATTGATTGGCTGTGTATCTGGTGGGCCTCTGCATACATGGCTGGAGTCATGTCATTTACACAATTCTATTTTCTGTAAGGGGCCACAAATTTGTTTTGGGTTTTTTTTGGGGGGGATACCCCATTTTACCCTTTTAACATGTGTCTATCCCTGTGTGAATCAAGGACACTTGTAGCATTTTATTAGAATGTTTTTTTTCTAGTGAAATGAAACAAACAATTGTTATTCAAGGACTATGTATGTACTTAGCCAGAGTAGTCTATGGATTAACTGCTAATGTGTAATCTGTTGTACTTTGTTATTAGCCATTTAGTAATGACTCTGGTGATATTGGGTAGTACTGAATATATCTATTGCAAGTGCTCTTATTCAGTTTGTTTTTAATGAATATCTGAGCTGCTTATAGTTAGCAATTACTTATATATTAACCCTTACAGCTTCAGTTCAGGAGTTTATCAGCGGCAGGATATCAATAAGACAGATGGTGAACTTGGGCATTATTTCATTGATACCTACTGATAACCAAAATCAGACCTGTGTACTCACACTTATATTGTAGATCAAAATGATATACACCGTATTTACTCAAATCTAATGCGCACCTTTTTTCACCAAATTTGAGTGCACATTAGAATCGATGGCACATTAGATTCGCGTATGTTTCATGTTGCAACATTAACCAAAAAAAAAACGAAATTTAGCTATTAACAAGAAGGAACGATCAACACAATAAAGACAAACTGCGCATGTGTACTTCCCTCTCTTACTAATAGAAATTCCATCATATTGTTGTGTAGCCGTGTCATTCATAATAAAAATATGGTAAATTGGTGGCATAAAGTAAATGTTATAAAAAAAAAAAAAAAAACTTCTTGTACAAATGTGCATTACATTTGACGATGAAAACATTTTTTTGGCTTCAAGGTGTCAAAATTTGAAGTGCGCATTAGATTCACGTAAATACGGTATAATATACAGCACATTAACCTGTTTGTAAATACTATGCAAATGCTATATCAAAACTCACTGTGATACATGTGTTCATTGGATGTGGATATTGCGGGTTCATGCTCTTATGTGTAAGGATATCACTGGCTTTATCTTGATATGTACATAGATGTAGCACAATATGCACTGTTAGGAGTTTGCTTATCGCTCCAATATCTATCTGCTTTTACTTTTATTGCAAAAAAACATTGCTACATATGTGCTCAATTTCTTATTTTTCCCGCCAGCGGAGGTTTGCTGCCCATACAACCAGGAATATAACTGGAATTAGCTTGTTTTTGGGCCTGAGGTTTTCTTGCTGCACCTAAAGGATGAACAAAATTAATAGTGCGTTTATAATTCTGAAGGCAATCAAAATGGCAGTTGCTAGAAGCTGGAAGTCTATCTTGCCACCCAGTTGGGTGACTTATAAGGAATCAAACAGCACCCCCATTACAAAAATAATTTTTATATTTATCAGCGCCATTTTGAATATATATATATATATATATATATATAAAAAAAAAAAAAAAAAGTAACAGGAAGCGAAATGATCAAAGCTTATTTTGAAACCAAGTCAAACGCGGGTGCCAAATTTGACAATCTCAAAATGCAAATTGACCAGCTACTGACTAGACCCATCACTGTATAGAGTGTGTGCATCTCCATGCTGTCAAAATGTCATACAGTAGATATTATGAAATGGTGCATTGAAAGCACAATGAAAGCATCCCAGAAGTGAACTTCAGGTAATAAATAAGACTATTTCCTTTACACATATTTTTGTCGGAAATGTACTGTGTAGATTAAATTGCATTCCCCGGCTGAAGGATAACCATAGAAACTTGTAAACAAACTAATTCATTGAGGACAAATCTAGCAAAGTAGTTTTATTACAATTCTGTCCAATCAGATCATCTCTCCAGAACATGTTACAATATTCCCAGATACAGTACAAATGAACGGATTTTAACAGACGGCAAGAACCTGTCTGAACTGCAACCAACAGAAATAGCAAAGCATCTAACCCATTGACATCCACTGCAAACAAGTATACTGTATTACAGGGGACACAAAAGTGCAGCAGGCAATGGATATCAGATTATGAAATAAGACCGAATGGATGTTTGGTTGTTGGAAAATTAAAGTTATGTCTGATCCTGAAATCAAGATAGAGATAGATTACAGTGTCATCTTATTACATTTTGAAAAATTTTTAAACAGTGTTTGCACTGGCTTCCACGACTGAAGATCTGCTCATTATTTCACATAAACATTGCGTCAGATAATGCCCCAGGTGTGTTAATCCGTGTAAAAAAGTCTCACTAGTGAATGTATAGTTAGAGCACAAAATTGGAGTGAAGGGCTATATACTTCTACCATGTGAGGATAATTAGTGATACAGTATGATCTACTCATTAATTTAAAGCAATTACTAGTGATCTTGTGAAGAACCTTAGAGTGGGACTCAAAACGGTTTTAAAAATCACGCATTCAGACTGTGGCAAGGGAGGTATATAAGGGACGAACAGGGGAAGGAAAGTCAGTGTTTGATATGCTATAGGTTAGGGATATGCCATAAATATTACAGCCATCCTCAACTTTTTTTGATGCACTTGTTCAGTGGTCAGGGTGACTTCTAAATGTGTCTTTCTGGTGCTTCAGTTTGCCAAGAATGTGGGGGTAAATAGGAGCATTAGGTCTTTCCTTTTGGACATGTCTTTACTCACGTGGGTAAATAGACATTTGAGTAGGTACCAATCAGTCAATTACAATACCCACCGTTCTCTGGTATATTTGCCTAGAGGTTGGAAAACATTGCACTATTTTATCGTAAGCAACATTTAGATTCAAAAACAAGAAACTAATGGAGGTGGAGGATTGTTTTTCATGGTAACTAAATGTATCGGCAGATCTAGGGGACAGATCACTTCTACTCTACTACGGGTATTGAGAGAATCTTAGCAGGTTATTGAAGTTATGACCTGAATTCTCCTGCGCTACATAATTATCTTCAAGATAAATCTGAAAGGGAAAACGCCAGTGATATTCAGTATTTTCCAGGTGTGGTTTTTGTACCGACAGACTAGTAACATTTGGTGACACTAGTGATGAAGTACATACAACAGAACAATGTATCCCACACGTCTGTCCTTGACAATCAGGGCTGCATTTTAAAACAATAAAATACTTTGGATCCTTATGCAACAATAAATCACATATATATAGTGTGGCTAAAAAGAATATTAATCTTACATTATTAATGTGCACCGAGTGTAGATGAAGTTGCACAAAAAAGCTGCAAATGTAACCAATAATGTGCACAAGGGAATGGTAACAATCTGCATTGCTCCAAGTCTAACACACATAAGGCCTATGGTGACGAAGAGCTGGAGAACATTTGCAATGTTTTGTGCTGGGATAAGAAATCTGCGGCGTGCCAGATGGCAGGACTAAATGATTACACTGTATAATGTATATTAGTAACTGCATATAAGACAATACATTTATATAGAATACACATTACTCAGCCCTCCAAAGCTCAAAGACGTAAGGCTGGGATAGTGAAATGTATTTGGAGATGTTCTTGGAATTTGTGTGTTTGAGATGGTAAATCTAAAAGTTGTTTTTTTAAAGGAGATAAAACCACAGCAATCATAAAAAAATTAAGTTAAAATAGGACTTGTACATTAAAAACTACCATCAATATGCAGAAACAGATCCTGTAATATATGTAAATAATTAAAAGCCAGATGGGAATGCAGAGACCTTCCAAATTCAGAGCCTATCAAGCGCCACACACACAGTTGTACAAGGAGTATATAACCATATGAGAGAGCCCTACAGGAGCCAAAACGTATTCAGCACAGAAACCATTTCACCGGAATCCCTTTCTGTAGCTTTCAGTTCCCTTGCTCATTTTATAGAAAATATTCTGGAATTTGCCCATTACTACAGATAGGAATTGACATATCCAAATGGACCATGATGTTTTAGAATGTTTCCACATTAGAATTCAGTGTCATACAGATCCTTCCTGAGAAGCAAGTACTTTCTACATTGGATACCAATGTCCTCGTCCATCTTCAATTTCCAATGAATATACAGAAGACGAATGCAGCACAGGCATGGTTATCATTTGGGATCAAAATTGTGCCATTTTAGAAATAGTCTCAGGGATTGTCATGGTCATGTGGCTCCTTAATCTGTTTTTTCAGTTCTTCGATTGTATGCAGTAAGGCTGATCGTTCAAGCTCCAAAGTACGAAGGGACTGCTTCAATTTGGCCTCATTGCTCTGCAAGTTGTCTATAGTAGACTCCAGATTATGAATCTTTCCATGCGATACCTACAGCAAGAAGAAAGGAAATACCATATATTTAATACATTAATTAAGTGTGAATTAAAAGCTTGGAAACATGTTAACACTACGCAATGTCTGTTTTCTATCCATTCGTGCAAAACAGGATCATATCTAGTAACATAGTAACATAGTAACATAGGTTGAAAAAAGACACAAGTCCATCAAGTTCAACCCTTCTACCTATCATTACAGCTTTTGATCCAAAAGAAGGCAAAAAACCCCTAAGGAAGCTAGGGAACACTACTATAATTGTGAGTGGATATTAGCACAAATGTCAACATTACAGGAGCTGGGGATTAAAACAAACGGCTTGTTCCAGTAATAACATTACAAACCACTAGTTTACTGGACTGAAAAGTGTCTTATGTGGGGAGCAATACTATGGAAAGCTACAGATCTGGTTTGTTATTAAAGAGATAGGTGAGGTCTCTATGGGGGTGAGATTTAAGATGTGGGGGGGCTTTGTTCTGAATGGTTATTTCAGAAGAAACAATTAATAAAATAAAAACAATAGCCCCCAAGAAAGAAATAAAAACAAAAAAACTGTGCCTCTAGGGATTCAAATACTTATAATCCGTGTAAAGTTTGCTTGATTTACACTTTGCTGGAATTAGACAAAAAAAAGCCAAGCACAGCTGTAAAAATACTATCAGTGACCAGGCAATAAATGACCAAAATATAAAATTTGAAGGCAGGAGAAATTCTAAAGAGTTATGCAAACAATTCCAACTGAACTAAACTAATCGTCTGGTTGGCTTTGTATACACATCAAGTAACCATGGAATAATCAATGTTCCCAAGAATAAAAAAAAAATGTGCTGGAACAGGACTGTTCTGAAAACAACGGAAAGAAAATGGTGACCTGTACAATGAGCCAAATGTTAAACTCTGCTACTACCCAGCCCTCAAACATAAAGAGTCACACATATTAATATCATCAACAATAAACACGGTCTTCTTTGGCATTCTTCCATTAAGCCACAATGTCACAGGGAGGACAAATGAAGGTTAAGAGAATGTGAAGGATAACAGATTTTCTGTCCGGCATCAGATATGACTTTTTTTGGTCTCCATAGTCAGCCATGTATTAAATGGACATTTATTATTGTTCATATTTAGACCCTTTTTTGTTTCATGCTTTGAATGTATCCAATACTGACATTTTTCCTTAATGTCTCTGGAACACTACATCAGTGATTACATCATACAAAACCATAATGCGTTCTGTAAATCAGTATGTAACAGTCACAAGGCTACTTTTTGGAAACCATGTGTAACCACATGTACTTGGTTGGATGGGCCTAACTGGAAACTCTTCAAGTCGCTCTCTCCACAGAATGGGACTAAACTGTGAAGAACACAAGCATTGCTTATTAATGGCAGCAGGATCACAGTGTGTAAAAATGCAGAAGTGTGAACTAAGGATATTCACAGAATATTTAATATAAATAATATATTTTTTAAGGCAGGACACATTCTAAAGAGGGTTGAACAACTAAACTAAAATAATCTTGTAAGATTATACCAGAGCATTTAAAAGTGGCTATAGAAGGTTTTTTTTTTTTTTTTAACTTCTGCCTCACAAATAGAAGCAAAAGGTAAAAAAAACACAACCACTGCCTGTCAAGTAAGTGAAAATGTAAGACAAACCAAAAAAAAAAGTCAAACCGTTTAAACAGTTAACATGCAATTTAGGTAATTTTACACTTTTCTATATCTATATATTTTGTATTTACCGGTCTAAAATACTATGTTTAGTTTATTATAATAAATTCTGTTGCTATTCTGAATACAACAGAGAAAAAAAAAAAAAAAAACCAATAAAAGCGAAGTAACTTATTTAGCTTACATCAGCATAAAAATACAAATACACTTTATAGGCCACCAAGATAGTAGGAAGGGACAGCCAACATAAACAGGTGGGGTGGGACAGAGAAACGCGATCCCACTTTTTAGGCAAAAAAATAAAAAAATATTTCATCTGTGCCATGCAGAATGACGTATCTAATAACATACCACAAACAGACATCCTTTAAAATCACTGGTTTTTTTTTTTGTTGTAAAATGTGAGTGATCTTTTCCTATAGGTGCCAAACGTTGTAATGAATAATAAGTCATCATACGTTAAATGAACACATAACCTTATAAGAGCAGAAACAAAAGGAGGGATGAGTCAGCAAAAAGATAAAACAAAACCTTAGTTAAATACATCAGCCAATTTGTTAATTTGTATCTTCCAGGAGGCAACATACCTGCAGCTCTTCCAAAAGGTCAAAGTTCTTTTTGCGCAGTGTATTATTTGTCTTTTCCAACTTATTTATTCTCTGATTGTCACTAAGTGGAGATGAATCGATCAGTTCATCCTGCAATACGTGATATTCAACTTCATAGGCCTGGAGCTGCTGTGAAATGTCCATTTCAAAAATCTATGAAAGAATAATATCCATATGATAAGTATTGTTTGGATTTGTACGATTTCTATTGTGTTGTACATTAAAGCATAAAAATATTGGGGGGGGGGGGGGGGGGGGGTCAGCCATAAACATGCCAAATACAGATGCAAATTGGCGTGTCTGCCAATGTACAAAGCAGACTCCTGGCACTGTGCTGCCTCCACTGAATACATACATTATGGTTCATAGAAACATACCATTCGGTCCATCTAGTCTGCCCAATTTTTTTTTTTGATTACTTTTATTAGTCCCCCGTTCCCGGTCTTATAGCTAGGATAGCCTTGTGTCTATCCCACGCATGCTTAAAATCCTTGACTGTGTTTACCTCTACCACTTCTGCTGGAAGGCTATTCCATACATCCACTGCCCTCTCAGTAAAGTAATACTTCCTGATATTACTTTTAAATCGTTGCCCCTCTAATTTAAGACTATGTCCTCTAGTTGTGGTAGTTTTTCTTTTAAATATACTCTCTTCCTTTACTGTGTTGATTCCCTTTATGTATTTAAATGTTTCTATCATATCCCCCCTGTTACGTCTTTCCTCCAAGCTATACATGTTAAGATGCTTTAACCTTTCCTGGTAAGTTTTATCCTTCAACCCATGAACCAGTTCTGCCAGCGTCCATCGTTTGCACTGCGGGAGAGGGACCTCTGCCAAAGTGCCCGGATGTATAAAAAGGTGCAATCGCCATTATGCATACAGCAATGTATCATCTCACTCCAATTCATTTCGGCATGCTTTACCTCATCTTGATCTTTGCAAAATAGTTAGTGAATACCATTCTGAAAGGCCGGGATGAGGAAAAAATCTGTCCGAAGTTGGAGATCGAGATTAGTGCTAATCTCTACCTCCAGTCCCAGATTTTAGTGAATAGACCTCTATTAGTAAGCAAAGTCCGGAGCAAAACACAACACAATGCAAACTGTGCATGAATTGGCACATACATGGTAACTGGATGTGCCCTGGGTGAACAGATAATGTAGTAAGGAATAAAACGTAATTTTTTCAATGTTGTGCCAAAAATTCCAGCTCTACACACACACATTTTAATTACCTGGTTTATAGTCTTTTCCATCTGCACCAGCCCCAGGTTTGGAAGAGTATTTTTTATGAATTCTACAATAGATTCGAGATTCTCATGCTGCAAGATTAAAGGCTTGTGACTTCCAAGCAAGCTAAGTGCCACTTTGAAGATGACTTCTGATCCCTGAAGATAGATGATATCTACAAGTGATGGAAAAGAAACCCAAATTATATAAAGTTCAACATTAACATGAATACTAGTTCTGCAAGTGCCACTGTCTGAACAAGAGTATAACTGGTAACATATGCCTGGAGAGTACAACTAGAATAGATGGCGCTCTCCTTTGCAAACCTGAAGGGTATTACTTCTGACATCGGTAATTAGGGCCAATACGTTAAAAGTTGTTGTTCACTTTCCTTATTTCAAGTGTTGTATTCCTGCCTAGACTAACTAGGCCTAGGGTGCTGACTGGAGGGTAGGGTTGCCACCTGGCCGGTATTTTACCAGCAGGCCGGTAAAATAATTGGCATCAGGCCAATGTTAAGTCTATGGAGACAGGTGCAAGGCCAGTATTTTTCTGAAGAAAAGGTGGCAACCCTACTGGAGGGGGTGGCAGCAGAATGAAGGGGGCAGCAGAGGAGCCAGTGCTATGATTGTTACATGCTCCCTCAGTGGTTTGCATTGCCACTACAGTCATCAACTGCTGCCACCACTGGATCACCAGGAAGCAACAGGCCCGCCATCAGGGGGTGGCGGCCCTGGGAAGCAATATGGAATTTTTCAATTTTCCTCCATTGACAGGAATGTGCGGGCAATCTGGCACTGTTTTAAGGTATGTGGGGGCAACCCTATGCAGTGGAAAAAAAATATGTGACAGGGCAGTGCAACCTAGAAAGGAGGGTGTGCATGAGCTAAGTAAGCCTAGGGCAGCACACAATCTAAACACACCACTGCATCTTGCATCACCCTTCCTTCACTTACAAGAGGTTTCCAAGAAGGTGCTACATATCCCTGCAACACACAATACACCTGTAACCCCCAGAGCTCTTCCTCACCACTTTTAAACACTACTCAAAAACCCATCTATTCAGAGAGGGCTGAATATATCTCTCCAAGACCTAAAACCTCATATAGAAACATAGAATGTGTCGGCAGATAAGAACCATTCGGTCCATCTAGTCTGCCCAATTTTTTTTTTTTGAGTACTTTTATTAGTCCCCCGTTCCCGGTCTTATAGCTAGGATAGCCTTGTGTCCATCCCACGCATGCTTAAAATCCTTGACTGTGTTTACCTCTACCACTTCTGCTGGCAGGCTATTCCATACATCCACTACCCTCTCAGTAAAGTAATACTTCCTGATATTACCGTAGATCAGGGCTTGACAAATTTATCTGAGTTTTAGGAGCCAGCTAAAAAATCTAGGAGCCAGACAACGGCACATAAACACAAACACACAGACACATAGTCTGTCCCATATACATACAGGATCCTTTATTTCACTAGGGTGAAAGTCCTCTCCTTGCACCCTCCACTTCTGAGTGCGAAACCTGTTACACCTTGTTTTTCTACAAATACAAAACACACACACACACAGTCAGTCACATATATACACACACACACACACACATCCAGTCAGTCACATACAAACACATCCAGTCAGACACATATATACACACAAACACATCCAGTCACAAACATATATAAACACAAACACATCCAGTCACACACATATATAAACACAAACACATCCAGTCACACACATATATGAATACAAACAAATCCAGTCACACACATATATATATATATATATACACACAAACACATCCAGCCAGACACATGTATACACACAAACACATCCAGGCAGACACACACAAACAAATCCAGTCACACACACATGTACACACAAACACATCCAGGCAGACACATATATACACACAAACACATCCAGGCAGACACATATATAGACACAAACACATCCAGGCAGACACATATATAGACACAAACACATCCAGGCAGACACATATATAGACACAAACACATCCAGGCAGACACATATATACACACAAACACATCCAGGCAGACACATATATACACACAAACACATCCAGGCAGACACATAAATACACACAAACACATCCAGGCAGACACATATATACACACACACACAAACACATCCAGGCAGACACTTATATACACACACAAACACATCCAGGCAGACACATATATAAACACAAACACATCCAGTCAGACACATATATACACACAAACACATCCAGGCAGACACTTATATACACACACACAAACACATCCAGGCAGACACATATATAAACACAAACACATCCAGTCAGACACATATATACACACAAACACATCCAGTCAGACACATATATAAACACAAACACATCCAGTCAGACACATATATACACACAAACACATCCAGTCAGACACATATATAAACACAAACACATCCAGTCAGACACATATATACACACACAAACACATCCAGTCACACACACATGTACACACAAACACATCCAGTCACACACACATGTACACACAAACACATCCAGTCACAAACACATGTACACACAAACACATCCAGTCACACACACATGTACACACAAACACATCCAGTCACACACACATGTACACACAAACACATCCAGTCAGACACACATGTACACACAAACACATCCAGTCAGACACACATGTACACACAAACACATCCAGTCAGACACATACACAAGAAAGTAGGTTTTTGGGGTTTTTTTAAGGGAAAAAAAAAAGTTCACCTATCAATGTCCCCCCTCCCTGCCATTACACCTCAATGCAGGGAGGGGGAGGGGGGGCGGTTTCCGTTGCAGCCCGGTGGCACAGAGCAGCTTCCCTGCTATGCTCCCAGGTGATCAGCTATAACGCGGTGCGCGAGGGGGCGGAGCAGGAAGTCTGTGCAGCCGGTGCACTCACTCTGCTCCCTTGCGCACCGCTGCTGGATTAAAGGGAAGGGAAAAAAAGATCCCACTGCCGAGGGCACCACGAGGGGCTCACGTTACCCGGGCGCCAGGTCTGATTTCCTGGTCGCCATGGCGACCTGGCGCCCGGGGTTTGTCGAGCCCTGCCGTAGATACTCGAGTATAAGCTGAGTTTTTCAGCACAATTTTTGTGCTGAAAAATGCCCCCCTTGGCTTATACTCGAGTCGGTGGGGAAAAAAAAAAAAAAAAATCTAAAACTTACCTCGTTCCTGCTCTGTCCCCCAGTGCTCTGAAGCTGCATGGCTGTGAGGGAAGCGTTGTGAGCTTCCCTCCAGCCGCGCGGTCAATAAAGTGTGTTTTTTTTTTAAACAAACTTTATTGAGCGCGCGGCTGGAGGTGAGCGCACAACGCTTCCCTCACAGCCACGCAGCTTCAGAGCACCGGGGGACAGAGCAGGAACGAGGTAAGTGCTGGGGTCTGGGGAAGGGGGGGAGGAGGGTGGTATACTAAGGGGCAATATCCTGGCATATTGGGGGCAATATCCTGGCATATTAAATGGCATATTGGGGGCAATATTTACCAGTAGCTGCCTCATTTTCCACCCTAGGCTTATACTCGAGTCAATATTTTTTCCCAGTTCTTTGTGGTAAAATTAGGTGCCTCGGCTTATATTCGGGTCGGCTTATACTCGAGTATATACGGTACTTTTAAATTGTTGCCCCTCTAATTTAAGACTATGTCCTCTAGTTGTGGTAGTTTTTCTTCTTTTAAATATACTCTCTTCCTTTACTGTGTTGATTCCCTTTATGTATTTAAAGGTTTCTATCATATCCGAGGATAACATTCTAGCTGACACAGTTCTTCTGTATTTACCTAGCTCAAAACCTTCTTCTGTCTGATAAAACCATCCAAGTCTCCCCTACACAATACACTGGCATGCAAATAATGTATCATATTGTTACCATACCCTTCACGGTAATTAGCACTGCAGAGCACAATGGCAATATATACATGATTATCTACCAACCAGGCCTGTGATGGCTGCACAAAACCTACGAGTGAAAACCATAGGAATTTGGTCGCTTTTTTGAGCAAGCCTTGAACAATTTCTGACCTTAGTATGACCTCAAAATGCTGAAGATTTTCAGGATTAATGGGGCCTTTTCAGTTTATAGACTGGTTCATATATCTGTTGGCATGCATAAACATAGTCTGGTGTCATTACTGCTCTTTACAATGCAACACAGACAAACAAAAACACACATGCACACACAGTTTCACAATATAACCAGCAAATATGAGCTACAATAGAGGTGACACATAAGGCTTTCCCTTTGTTTTCAGAATGGGAGCGACCAAACAGGAAGAGCAAACCAAAGTCACAGCTTTTATTCTAATGATCTCGCTTACTGTTTCTAGAGACTCTAATGCTATGTGAATGACTGGGCCAACAAAACATGGTTCCTTCACCTACAGCTAGGGTTGCCACCTTTTCTTCAAAAAAATACCGGCCTTGGTACTGTCTGCATAGACTTAACATTGGCCTGATGCCAATTTTTTACCGGCCTGCCGGTAAAATACCGGCCAGGTGGCAACATTACCTACAGGACCTGTTGAAGATCTATTAAGGATAAAAGGCGCCAATTGCTAATGTGCCCACACCATGAAGATAAAGATAAGTTTCACAGTGAAGTAGATTTTAAACATGCCAAAGCATAGATTGAAAGGCTGTAAAAGAAAAGTTAAGAACAATTAAAGGTTCAGATAAGGATTCCAGCTCTGGGGCTTAGTCTCATGCACTTCAGATCTCAGGTTCTTGACCTGATGTACCACACATGCTTCACTACTTTAATATAGTGAAGTTTAAGCATGCTTGGGATAAGCATAATTG
Source organism: Pelodytes ibericus (assembly GCA_036172795.1). NCBI lineage: Eukaryota > Metazoa > Chordata > Amphibia > Anura > Pelodytidae > Pelodytes > Pelodytes ibericus. The sequence continues at coordinate 157,399,295 of CM069863.1, forward strand.
GTGTCTCAGACATATACAATATATTTATAAGGTCAGGAACTAATGAATGCATTCAGATTCCTCTAAAAATGTTTCTAAATGTTACTCTACCCTAAAGTTTATCCGCACATAATGTTGGAATAGCAGGATAAATTGCATCTTACTTTCCTAGCTTTGCAAGTGAAAAGGAACCTTATGTCCCCTCAAAAGTAACCTTATGTTTGAACTAAAAAAGGCAGTTTGTTGAGCCCTGGAAGGGGGGTGGGGGAGCTGTGCTTGAAGGGGACCGATTGTCTCTTACATAATTACATGTTCTACAGCATACAAAGTTAAAGCATTATTTCATTTACTATTAACTACTATTTAACCTGCAGTTTCTCTATAAATTGTTACTGTTCAGTAATAAAGTTTTTTGTTACAAATGAGGTTTGCTCTGAGCAAATTATTATTGCCCATTACTAAAGATCAAATCGGAATTGAGCTACCAATACAAAAGACCCATACACAACACAGGTGTCTGCACATCAAAAATACAGGAGCTGTTCCTGTAGGGCAAGAAGTCACAACCTTAAAAACAAAAAAACCCATTGCTTCCTTTCCATCACCAGTTCCTTTTTCCTCTTTAGTATTCAGCTCTTACCAGGGAGGAAACACAAGGGACACTTGTTACAACCGCCAACAAAAGCAAAGTCTTCTCTGGGCACAGAATAGAGCAAGCGCTTTCCTACTGCACAGACATTTCCATCCAGTTCTGCTCTGAAAAACACTAATCTCTATACCAGACATTTTTCCTTTTTTTTCCCTGTAAACTGTCGTTATTTTTCCTTTATTGAGCTCTCCTCCATTCCATTTCAAATATTACAAAACACACAAAATGTTCAAGCAACACACTACCAAGTTTATTCATCAAGCGGACGATTTTTAAGTTTGGCTCAAATATCTTCAGCTATACCACCGAAAAGTAAAGTAGTTTAACAGAATTCAATGGGAATTCATCTCACCATCAGAGTAGTGGGGTCCTGCCTCTTTATATTAAAAAAATAAAACATCACTATTTTTTTAAATTAACACAAAGTGAAAAGGCAACCAATAGAACACTAGATAATCAGTGATGGCCAACTCTTTTGGTCCTGAGTGCCCAATCTTCTCACAAAATGCAAGTAATGCACTATAATGTTTTTTATGCCTATACGACCAAGCAATGTAGACAGGTCTTGCAAGAACTCGGATTGCACACATGCATCCGCAGCACTTGCCCCAGCACCCAGTTTGCATTTGCAAGCACTTGCTCTTGGCAGCTGGATGACTTTGCACTCTCGCATGTCTCTGCAGACTGGGCACCTGGAGGTCACATGATCCCCAACACTCTGATTTACGATGAAGAGCAGGGAGTGAGTCAGGCAGCCTGAGAGGGTGTCTGTGCACCTGGGCAGCGCACAGACATCCAACTAAACACTGAAGAAAATATTTATCAGACACAAGCCAAATTCCTTGAGCCATCTACTTAAGAGGAGACTGCCTTGTGATATTGGTATCCTGACATTTCCTCAGGGAATTCAGATCTTACCATTGCGTAAACTGTGCATGTGCTGTGCGATCACGCAAATCACTGATTAAACAGCTCAAAGGAAATGCAGACTACTGAGAACCAGGTGTGTGTGAGAATCTCAGCAAAGACCGAGATGCTGAAAACGACACTTCCCCTGATGCTTCCCTCCTCCAAGAATATGAAATAGGAGTGATTAGGCCAAGGGGGTTTGGGTTAGCATGATGGTAAGGATTAGGGTTTACTCTATGGGGGTAAGGGTTAGAGTAAGGCTAAGGGTTAGTGTTCACTCTGTAGATTACAGCTAACCCTTACTCCAGCCCTAAAACCCTGGTGTAATGTATGTACCTAGGTTTAAAAAGTGATTACTTAATCCTTCCCTTTATTCTAAAACCTATACACCCCCCCCCCCCACCCCAAATTGCACATTTCTTACCACTGGAGGCGGGTGGCATAACGGGAAGGGTTGTTGGCATCTCAAATTTTGCCAAGATGCTTGCACATGCATGGTGGCTGGTATTCTGCATTTCCTCCAAGCTGTCTAACCATGTTTCACTCAATGGTACGATCTGAATTCCCAGAGAACGTGTCAGAACACCTGCACCAATGACTGATGTGCTGTGTGTCTGGCACAGAACACTCCTACGAGCAGGGGAGAACGTGCTCATCTCCTCCAGTGCTATTGGCTGGTGGAGACAGATGGCTGTAAAAGCAGCAGTAAGAGACAGTATATGGCTAAATAACCTTTAATGGTGTCTAATCACAATTCAAATAGCAGTTTTATCGAGTCAGAAGTAGCCATCTGCCTCATTGAAAAATACTTTTGGTGTTTAGTTTCTCTCACACACATTTCAAACTTACAAGTAAATATTAAATGGGCTTGGTTTAGCTGGTAGTACCTTAGGAAACATAGCTTTAAAACCTCTGGAGTGACAAATGCTAGTTACTACAGTTTTATATGACTATAGCCCTGTGCCTTATGATCTTTAAAAATATATTTCAGCCAAAACATACTTCAGAAAGCGGACATCTCGCTCCTCATACTTTTAACAAGGCAACAGTATTGTTCATAAACTAAACCCATCGATGGTTGTCACCACTATTTAAACTAAAGTTGGATGGACTAGTGATTAACCCAAATGTGTGCAAATCCTGTAGCAGAGAGCTAGAGAATGACTTTAATAAGAAAATAATCAATAATGAATTGACAAACTCTGTAAGTGTCACAGTAGTGAACTTTGCAAAAAGTAAAGCATGGCACTAAAAACTACATGTGAAAGTGTGGTCACAAATTGCAGATGTAACAAAACTACTGTGTATGGCTACAGGTTGGTCTGTTCTTAGCATACAATTTACTCTGCAACTGCACAATGTTAATTAACACACAAACGACAACAACCATGGCCATTAACATGAATGTCACCCTGGAATGGCCACCAATACTCACAGATGACACATTACACAAACATCACTTATTAAACCAAACAGCACGGGGAAGCCTTTGTTTCTGTAGGAGCTCAGCCACATAGTGGCTTCCAGCCAGTTTAGGTGCATGGTAAAATCATCACAAATGACTAGGAAATATCTGGTGAAGGAGTGTATTCAGTAGGGAAAAAAAAAAGGAAATATAATGTATTCTGTTGATCATCATGTTGTTAAGGACTGTCTTGCAATTATAAGAATAGAGGTTCATTCCTCTGATCCTGAACAGTCATTCGCAGGGATATAAACACAGATCTATTAACCACACTGGTCTTAACAATAGATCTAAAATGTTGGAGATACAAAAACAAACAAAATGTATAATATGCACACAAGTCACCCACACTATGTATATAATAAAAGTAGTAACAACTGCTGTAGTTAAATTATGTTTTATAAAAGTACATAGTCTTTTAGGGTATAGCGGACATGCTTCTTCCATACCAGACACAATACAATGAAACATGGATAACATGGATAATATTTTTTGCCAACATTTGTCACATTTTCACAGTCTATACAGCTCTTCAAAAGCCAAGCTATGTTTACCTGAAAGATTGCATTAAGTGTAGGGATTTTAAATAGAAATTCTTTAATGAAAGAATATAACTAAAAGTACCTTATTAGGCCCTCTGTGTCAGTATAGCTGACATTTTGTTCTTTAATTTTGGGTCAGATGAAGACAGGTCTGACCCAAGATGTCTGCCCCCTGATAAAGCTACACAAGCAGAGGGCTACTTATATTCTTCATTAATGAATTTTTATTTAACATAAATGCAATCTTTCAGTTAAACATAACTTTTTTTTAAAGGACAGTTGTCCTTTAACACTTAGTGTCTGTTTATAAGACACTTTTAAAGTAAGAATATGTTATCCCCAATGGAATAACTGGTTCAATTTATATATCAAGTTTTTAAAAATAAAAAAAATTATCGCTGGCCACTTCGCTCTCTGCATTGGTCGAACTGACCAAGATTCTTGCTCACTACACTTATACTTTCCTGAGCTCTTCCCCCATCCTCATTTTTTGGGTAGTCCTCTGCTTGCATTTTGCTCTTATTTTTCAGAGATTCCCCCATTTTAAGTTCATCTTATATGTTCCTTTTGTATGTTTTTCCAGCTTTGCCACTCATACTAAATGTTTTTGCTCATGTTTTGCTTCCCTTAAATGTGGTTACTTGTAAAAGATATATTTAATAGTGAAGACAAAGTGATTTGTAGTATCTGAAGAAATCATAGGCATTATATAGATTTTAGTATATTTCTATTGTGATATCCCTTGTGTATTGTATTTGGACCATGGAAGCCCTCAAGATAGGTAAATAGTACATGCAGAAATAGCCATTTTGGCTTTCAAAAGGGGAAAGGACACATGTAATGGATTCTAGAAAGGTTTAGCTTTGCATATTACCAACTCACATTCACAGTACTTCCCCCAATTGTGTAAAGCTAAATAAAAACAATAGTTACCAAATACTCTGGCCACAAAACCAAGAGGGAACTGAGAGGCAAACATGGTGAGAAACCAAGGAGCAGCATAAAGGCTGGGTCCGATCTCATACTCTTCCAAATGATTGTACAGATCTCGATGATGGTCGTGGAGCAGTCGAGAAAGTTGGTACATTTGGATCTGTTGAAAAACAGACAATTAAGAAATGCATATGATCTTCTAAAACTCTCGACAGGTCTTTAGGAAATTGTTCATAGGAATACAAACTGTGTTAACAGACAAGAATGACAAGTTTCTCGATCAGGTTTGTCTTTCTGACCTAGCTTGAGAACATTCTAGTTCCATTAATGAAAGCAGGCCGAGCTACTAAAAATGACAGAAAACCTCTATCAAATGGACTATCAATGTTGACTGTAATAAACATGGTAACTTTTTCCAGCTTGAGCTTTGAGTGCAGAAGTGTGATCTTTTTCTTTGGTCATGTGATGGAAAATCCATCCAACACCATATTGTCATTGTACACATACAGTATATGTAAGAAGGTGGCGGACATGCATGTAGATCTTTACGGTAGATACAACCAAAGAAAAGTAGAAGTACCAGTCGGGCAGAGGAACACAGAATTATTATTATTTTTATTCTATACACCTCCTTACTGTCAGAGCGGTTTGGTCTGCTCACTTCCACTCCCTCTGGCTGGTCTACTCCCCATTCCCTATGGCTGCTGCTACTTCACATGCATAGAGTCCCCACCTGGGCAGTTACAATTTGCATGCTGAACACACAAGGCAGTTTGTTTCTAACATGTATACCGTATTTGCTCGATTGTAAGACGACCCTGATTATAAGACGACCCCCCAAACTTTGGATATTCCATTAGGAATAAAAGCCTGAATATAAGACTAACCTATAGGAAAAAAGCTCAACTTGTATATATTCACATGTAAATTGCTTTTTTAATAAAAAATTATGATATAAAAAAAATGCATTTCTTGTTTTTATTTCCTTTTATGTGCCAATGCTGCCTCTCTCTTTCCCTTGCCCCCAGCTTTCTCTCCCCCCCCAGTGTTGTCTCTTTCTCCCCCTCGCTCCCCTTGTCTCTGTCTCTTCCCCCCTTGTTTCTCTCTTCCACCCCTTCCCTCCTCTTGTCTCTGTCTCTTCCCCCTCCCCCCCTTGTCTCTCTGTCTCTCCCCCCCCTCTTGTCTCTGTCTCTTCCCCCCCTCCCTCCCCTTGTCTCTGTCTCTTCCCCCTCCCTCCACTTGTTGCTCTGGTCCCCCCTCCCACCCCTTGTTGCTCTGGTTCCCCCCCTACCTCCCCTTGTTGCTCTGGTTCCCCCCTACCTCCCCTTGTTGCTCTGGTTCCCCCCTCCCTCCCCTTGTTGCTCTGGTTCCCCCCTCCCTCCCCTTGTTGCTCTGGTTCCCCCCTACCTCCCCTTGTTGCTCTGGTCCCGACCCCCTCCCTCCCCTTGTTGCTCTGGTCCCACCCCCCTCCCTCCCTCCACCCCCCTCCCCTGTTTCTTGGTCCCTGGTGGCTAGTGGGGGCAGCCGTGGGATGTCTGCACGATACGTGCAGACATCCTCTATGCTGCCCGACACCTCAGTCTATTATGACGGACAGCTGGTCCGTCATAATAGACGGAAGTGTCGGGCAGCATGGAGGATGTCTGCACCTATCGTGCAGACATCCCCCAGCTGCCCGATTCTCCTGGTGGCTAGCGGGGCAGCAGACGATGTCAGTGCGATGAGCGCAGACCTCCCCTGCTGCCGCCCGGCACGACCGCCGGGACTTTTACGACGAAGCCGGAAGTACCCGCCTTCATCATAGAAGTCCCGGCGCTCGTGCCGGGCGGCAGCAGGGGGAGTCTGCGCTCATCGCGCAGACATCCCTTGCTGTTAGAGAGGGGGATCCAGGTCCCCTGCAGCTCTGCGGGGGACCTGGATCTCAGTCTTATAGTCTGACCTCAATTTGATTATAAGACGACCTCGATTTTTTCTGAAAAAAACCTCATCTTATAAATCGAGCAAATACGGTATATCAGCTAGGGTTAGTTCAGCCTCCAGCTGTTGAGACATCATTTACTAGCATTCTCAGAAAGTGTGCAGCTGCTGTGCCATCCATTTTGGATTCCTGAACATTATGAAAGCTGCAACTAGTGATGGGGCTGTGGGGGAGCTACAGTGCAAACACTAACTTTTGCTGGCTGCATCTTCAAACTTATTAATCCAGCCATATTGCTAGCTGAACTTCATGAGCATTGTAGTCATAGATCTACATTACTGGCTGAATGCCATAGAAATTGTAGACTGGGGTAGTTGTAGCCAATATTTACCACCCCAGCTTTTGTAAACTAAAGTTCTCATATTACACAGGTATATGCTAGTCTGTTTGCTACTGCTACCACAGTCATATAACTTTTCCTATTAAAGGGTAAGTAGCATGTGCCTCCCACCAGGAAACTCCTCTCCTGAGCCAACAAAGGTAGGCAATGTGGAGGAGGTAAGGAGAAAACATCCTGTAGACGCCAATGGTCTCATTTAAGCATTGTTTATCCTATGAATATAAAGAAAATAGATCTTCTCACTTCTACAGCAGACCTACCCCAAAACCTTCGGATATCCCATAAACAATGTGTTAAGGATATTGACATCTTTTCTGAGTATGGGAAAATGCTGCCATGATGTAACAGAGGAAAACGTTTATGCAAATTTAGTCTTAACAGAAGAGTGACAATTTAAAAAAAAAAAAAAAAAAGAATTTTAAGCATCCATCATCACCAAGTCCATTTATAGTAGTGCATGAGGTATATTGCCTCTGGCTCACTGCGAGTTATTCTGGACCTTTCACTGCTAAATATCGTAAAATTCGATGTTGTAATAAAAATGCAAGATATAAATCTAAAATAAACTTTGCGGATATCAGAGCACAAGACATATTTTCACTTGTCTGACAAGTTTACCAAAGGGATTACCGTAGTACCTGCAAAGTGATCATGTCAGGGCGATACTGTTTCCTTAGACCCATATCATACATCAGAAATTTCAGCATTTTAAATGCATCCTCTTCACTCATGTGCAGCAGAAGAATCCCAGCCACAAAACTGAGTCCTTGGCAGTAACCTACTTCAGGATCAAGCAAGGAGTAGGCCTTCAATATGTTGTAAAGTGACAGCTGCCCTGCTCCCAGCTGGGCCGAAAAGTATGGGTGTGTTGGGAAGGTGCGCCCTGTGAAAACAAATTAGGTTAGAAACTCAAATAAGGTGACTTGATCCTTGCTATCAAGTTAGGTCAAACAAAAAAAAAAAAATCCTTTCTGAAGCAGTTTTATCTCCTTAAGTAAACTTTCAGCCACTTACTAAGTAAACAACATAAAAGAGCCTGCCTTTGGCCTGAGAAGATTACGTATTCAACTAATGAGAATGAATGACTTCATAAAAAGGTTCATTGCCGTCATTCAGATAAAGAATTTATAACGTTATTCCACTCTCTTTGCACACAACAGAACAATTCAAAGAATATCAAGTAATTAAGCAGGGCAATAAGCCTCTAGATTGTAAGCTTGCGAGCAGGGTTCTCTACCTCACGTACCAGTCTGTTCTTGTTCTTCTAACTCAATATGTAGCTCCCTTCTATGCGTTGCACCTAGCGCTATGTAAATTATTGGCGCTATATAAAAAAAAATGTTAATGTAATGCAAAATAACATGCCAATCCCGTATTTACAGAACTAGCAACCACAGTGACACCCGATGGCCGTCACTTGCAAATACTTTCTCCACCTGTGTGAATACAGCAAAGTAGTCTGTGTTTGCTTCTCCACTGTTGCGAATGCAGCCCAGTTTCTCATGCATGGTCAGGTAAACATGCAAGATAGTATTATCCCAACTGTAGCTCACAACTGGGTAATCTCCACCCTTTAGATTACTCCACCCCATGTTGGATTGCAACTTCCATTACAAACATTAATCATAGCTAAAACATGACGAACATCATGGTTTAAGGTTTTTTTTTATTAGTTTATGTTCTAACTACTTTTAAAATAAATGTAAATTAATGAAATAGTATTTAATATGTTACAGTATTATATTTAAGATTGGAAAATGAATGGATAAGTTTTTTTTCATTAAAACAAACTAAAAATTACCAATGCTAAATGATCACCCACATCATTCCCCATTTTCAGCCAACCCTTTAAAAAAAATCCATAAAAGATAAAATAGATAACATTTTTATATTTGATAACTATAAAGTTAATGTACATTGAAATTCTATGTAACCCAGAAACATAATATGTAAACAGTACCTCACCAACATCATTTACTTATGTTGTCAAATTTTAACCAAATTGGTGGGGGCTAAACACACCATGGGTTGGGTCCCTGATCAATACATAAGCGATTAGCAGGTATTAAGCATGATGCAGCTTGCTTCTGTGAAATGGATGAAAGTTAAATCGTTACTACCGACGCCACAAAGCCAAAGAACGTTGACGAATGTCAAAGTACAACATAATTGACAAACGTTCTGATATGTCATATCTAGAAGTGTAAAATTAATCACAATAACCATTATTATTATTCTTTTTATTATATGATCTATATGTAGGATTGCTCTTTAACTTGGTCCTTGTAAGGCCTGAAGCAGAGAAAAAAAAAAAAAAAAAAACAGGGAAGGGTTCTTAAAATTAAATGAAGCGTCTCTTACAACAGCCCTCTTGTTAAACATTACCCCACCCCAAGGTTTCAGGAATGTTGCTGCAACAATGTCGTTAAAGGGAGGTGTTACAGTATAGGATTACAGTTCCTTTCAGCTACACAACGCTTTACAAAAGGTGCTGAATTCAAAATGTATGACAGGTGTGTATGATTAGCGAAGTCCAAATCTGCTTAATACAAATCAATATTATTCTAAGACACTTCTGAACAATTACGAGTATTGTTGTGATCAAGTTTGTTTAGATGACCAATTACTTGATCACAAACCTATGGTATCATTCTATCTGTAATATGGACAATACTGGGTTACTTTCCTTTAGTCTCTATTTTGCACCCAAATCTTCCTTCTCAATTGCCGCGCTTTTCTGGGAGTTCAGGAAAAAAAAAAAAACCCTCACAATAAAAAGTGAATTAAAACGGTAGTTTTTGTGTTTTTTTTATATTACATTTTGTATAAATGCAATAATTATTGTAGTAAATGACTTATCAGATTGCATAGATAGTTACCAATTGGCCATAAAGTCTCCAAAAATGTTCTGAAAAAGCCCCACCCACAAATATTTTTTAAAAAAAATGTCTCTTTGGATATTTGACATGTTGAGAGGTATGTCATGGCATGGAGTATATTTTCATTAGCATTACTATTAATTAACTTGATCTATGAACTTGTGATACTCTTTGCTGGAGAAATAGGCTTTTCAGCATTTTCCATCAGCTCTGTTGCTAGTATGTGAAAACAGTAGTCTGCCACTGTACTAGCAGCAGCCGCAGGCCAGATGCTTCCTAAGGCATCATGGCTGCGGGTCATATGTTAAACTAGCATGTCTCAAACACTGCATCCCAGTTTAGACTCATATTAGGGCCACTCATTTTTCCACTTGTGCTTCTATATTAGAGCCTCTTTAAGTGCTTGTCTTGCAAGGTTTGTTAATATCTGATAACAAATGAAGGTATGCATTACATCCAGTACAGTATCCTGTCTGGCAGGGTTAGGGGGTCTATGACGGTTCTTTGCAGCTGCGTCACCGCTGAACTGTCAGTAGTGAAGATCATCGCAGCCACTTCATCGTGGCAATGTCAGCTCTGAACTGTCAGCACTTACCAACATACACCCCCCAATAAATTAACCCCCCTAAAAGTAACCCCGAACCCCCATACTAACCCATCCAAACCCTAATACTAACACTCCCCCCGAACTCTAATACCAACATTAACCCCCCAAAACCCTAATACTAACCCCCCGAATCCCAATACTAATAACTAACCCCCCCCAAACATTTAACAACCCCGAACCCTAATACTAAAATTAACTCCTATTAAACATTAATAATACTTCCCTTTCAGCGATGAACTGTCCCGGCGATGAACTGGCCATCGCAGGAGAAGAGACAGTGAAGCGGCTGCATTAATGTTGCCGAGATGAACTGTCCCATCCCTGGCTTAGGCACCAGCATGGATCATAGTGGAAAGTTACTGGACGTTGTGAGGGACAATTTAATGATGGGGGGGGGGGGGGGGGGGGTCATTCATTTGATTAAAGAAAAAGTTTAGACTATTTAGCAAACATGAAAAATAGGAATAATAAATACAAAAAAACCCCAAAACATTCCACTATATCCTCAAAAATAGGGAACACAAAACACTATTTAAAACCCCGCTGATCCACATAGTGGACATGTTATGCTTTTAATGGCGATTACAAATGCCATAATGGAGTGTCCGCTATTTATAATTAAAAAAAAGCCACATAAAGCTGGGTTATTCCACTATTATCCAACCAATTCCCATGTTATATAACCTCACCTGGTTGCTATCAAATGATGCTATCAAACGATGCTTAGTATACATAATGCAAAGAACTTCTTCTTGGTGTCAGTCTCAATCCTTTCCCTATTCATGAACTGCCATATGGCTTCGGAGAGATTCCAACAACATGTTTAATAGTTATATCGAAGCCCAATAAAAAAAAAATACACACACATATATATATATATCCAATATTCATAAGCATTCCACTCTCTATGCAAAATACCAAAATATCTAGTGCCCGGGTGCTACTCTGTCAAATATGCATAATCCCAAAAATATGAAAGCACTCACGGGTCTTGCAAAATGATCTCCGATTTAATAGATTTGCAATGTTTCGGGCAGATCATTTGCCCTTTGTCCAGCACAAAAAAAAGTGAGATCATTTTGCAAGACCCGTGAGTGCCTTCATATTTTTTGGGGAAAAAAAAAATAAAAAATTATATATATATATATATATATATATATACATATATATATATATATATATATATATACATATATATATATATATATATACACACACACACACACATACATATACACACACACACACACTAAAATCTAACAAAATAAATGATTAAAAAAAATATATATATTTTAAAGCCATTCTGTAGGTCAGTGAAAAAGGTATCTCTGGCAAACTGTAGCCCCTGAATAATTCATTACTTTGCCACTTGTGTATTGAGAAGACATTGTATTCCTGAAGACATACTGCCAAAAATAGTGCTACGACTTTTCGAACCTCTTGACTATTTTAATCAATAGAAATTATACTAAGATGATTAGTGTCTATTTAGTAGTCATCCCACAAAGTGAAACAATGTATCCAAAACATGTATTAAGTACCCATATTGTACCCAAAGATGTAGTACGAGTGAGAGACATTGTGGTTACAGTAACTTGCTATGAACAACTGGAGAGAAAGTACATAGTCCTATTTATATGTAGATCAAAGTGAAATTCTGAGCTACAGAGATTATACTTGTGTCCAATTACTGCCACTACCTTCTTACTATACAACAGTATAATGACATCCCACATAATCTTGCAAACTACCAACACAACAGTGTTGTAGACTATATAAAAAAAATATATAAATAGTTCTATAAACGCTAGTAATTTACAAAATCCTACTAAAGCTTGGTTTAAGACAGAGACGTTTCACAGCATTAGAGATGATGGCAATAAATCCATTAATGAGACTATTTGCCTGTAAACCTAAGATATAAAGAAACCTACAAACTTTGTAATACAAAATCAGCACCATAGACCGTAATAGAAAATAGAGCAAGTTTTACTAAAACTAAACAAAACCCACCAAGAAGTGTAAAGACAGCCACTGCCACTTTGTAATGCGGAACTCCCCAATATTAACTCTCTAACACAACTAAAAAATACAGTTTTGGAACCACACGCAATCCTAGGCTAGGCAAACACTGGGAAGCAACCTCAAAACTATCCCTCTCTGTGTCCACAAAAGTACAGGGATACAAAAAAAAAAATACTTTGATGGTTCCGTGACCCCCACAACACTGGCTCACATGCTTCATTCTTTGCGGTTCTCCATGAAACTGGAATCCTTTTTGGAATAGTGTAATTTAGTGGATTAATTCAAAAACCCTTCAACTTTTACACAAGTACACTACGGCTATCTAAACCACAGGTACATGTTCACAAAAGCTGAAAAACTCTGCAAGGATTGCTTTAGCAGCAAGAAGAGCTCTGGCGCAGGTGTGGCATCAGCCAACCCATTCCCAATATAAACGTTATCAGTCTAGTATCGGAGGACATAGAAATGGATAACATCACAGATATTTTTTTATTTTTATGTAAGAGAAGCGCAGCGTAAATAAACCGCTGGCTTGTGACTAGCTGCCTGTCTAGGTAAGTGGCTGTCTCTGTCAGTGGTTGTCTCTGTCTATTTGAGTGTGCAGGTGTGTGTGTGTGTGTATGTGTGTTCATGAGTGTCTGTGTGATTGTGTGTGTATGTATGTATGTATGTATGTATGAATGATTGTGCATATGTGCTGTTGTCTGGCTCCTAGATTTTTTTTGCTGGCTCTTAAAACTAAACGAACTTTGTCAGTTCTACATTAACAGAGTCTACATTAATGGTTATAAAGAAAGAATGAATACATAACAATTAAACAAAATTCATCGGGCTCAAATTGTGAAAGAGTGGTTCAGGGATCTTGAGACATAATTTTCACACATGGATTGGTCACCACAGACAGGGCCGACACCAGGAATTTCAGGGCCCCTTACTGAACAAATTTTCTGCCTCCCCCCCCCCCCCCGACAATATCTCTCACTCGCCCCCCTACCCTCACAAGCATGTTATCCTGGTCTAGGGTAATATGGAGGGTGGTTGGGAGCAGTTGCTCAGTATGCCAGTATTTAGCCATTCAATATGCCATTATTTTGCCCTCAATATGCCAGGATTCTGCCCCTCAATATGCCATTCTTTTTCCCTCAATATGCCAGGAGTCTGCCCCTCAATGTTCCAGAATTTTGCCCCTCAATATGCCATTATTTTGCCCTCAATATGCCAGGATTCTGCCCCTCAATATGCCATTATTTTGCCCTCAATATGCCAGGATTCTGCCCCTCAATATGCCAGGATTCTGCCCCTCAATAAGCCAGGATTTTGCCCCTCAATATGCCACTCTTTTGCCCTCAATATGCCACTCTTTTGCCCTCAATATGCCACTCCTTTGCCCTCAATATGCCACTCCTTTGCCCTCAATATGCCATTCTTTTGCCATTTAATGTGCCAGGATTTTGCCATTTAATATGCCAGAATCTGCCCCTCAGTATGCCATTCTTTTGACCTCAGTATGCCAGGATTCTGCCCCTCAGTATGCCATTCTTTTGCCCTCAATATGCCAGGATTCTGCCCCTCAATGTGCCAGCGTTATGCTCGTTTGCCACCCTCCTCCCCCCTTCCCCACTACTTACCTCCTTGCTGCTCTGTCCGTCTCCTGGTGCTCTGCAGGTCGCGGCAATGAGGGAAGCGTTGTGCGCTCCCCTCCAGCCGTGCGGCTTCAATAAAATGTTAGGGAAAAAAAGATTTTCCTAACAAACTTTATTGAAGCCGCGCGGCTGGAGGGGAGCGCACAGCGCTTCCCTCACAGCAGCAGACCGGCTTTAAACAGGGGAATTTAAAAAAAAAATCCTGGCGTGACCCGGGCCCGCGACTCCAGTATTACCCGTCACCCCCTGATGGCGGGCCTGACCACAGATCTTAACCCCATTGAGAATCTTTGGGATGTGCTGGAGAAGGCTTTGCTTTACAAGATCTTGGTGAAAAATGAATGCAACACTGGATGGAAATACATCTTGTGACACTGCAGAAGCTTATCGAAACAATGCCATAGCGAATGTGTGCCGTAATCAAATCTAAAGTTGGTCCAGCGAAATATTAGAGTGTGTGACCTTTTATTTTGCTCCCAACTTTTTTTGGGGCCAGGCAGTGTAGTACAGCATGTAGTTCTCCACATTAAACGTAAATTCAGTCGCCTTAAAATGTAATTCAGATTTAGACTATTCACTTAAATTCACACAATTAAGCTAGAATGAAATGCCAAGTATATTAATTATTATATGAATGTTTGTTAGCTACTGAAAGCACTTGCCAAATAACATATGATCAGTGGTATAAGAATAGACACAGGTTTTTCCCACAGGTGGTATTAGGGTGTTCATTATCTGCTCCATAAAGACATAGTTGGATTGATTTATTACCCCAGATGGGAAATTAAATGTTGCAATACACTAATGGGTGTGATAACCATTCCAGGAATTTGAGGGTCTCAAGGAAAAATCAGAGCTCAGAGTTTCGGACCACGTCGGTGATCTGAAATAGCCCTTGAATTCAGGCTACTCAGAAAGCACCAAAGTGACAGCGAATAGGCACAAAATTGGCCATTGTCGCCAATTTTCTTGATGAAATTTTGGCAGTGGAACACCTCCTCCCCACAGACTTCTGTTGTGACAATAGCTTAATCCTCCGGAATAATTAAATAAAAATTGTAATGCTTAAAAAAAAAAAAAAACCTCTCACCCAATAGTAGTCCACCCCACTCCTATAATAAATGGGGATTGGAGCAAGGCAAATGGCTCCTATCCCCATAATCCATAATACTCCTGGAGGGCAAAGGGAAAGCTCTGGCCCCCAATAATAAATGGGTCCGCCCATATTGCCCCATACCAAATAATTATATACTTAACTCCAATTCCCAAGTCCAAGGTCTGGTCCACAGGCCCATTAAAATGAAAATAAGCCTCCTCGACCCTTTCAAAAATTCAGCTACAAACACAGATTTCTACAAACCTCATTTCTGGCCAGATTGGGCTATACAGCGTAGACACAGGTTACAAGTAAGATTCTGTGAGCATAGTTGCCAAGAGTCTCGAATTTGCAAGGACAGCCTAATTTTTACGGTTTCCATCAGCATTCCCACTGCCTAGGGAGCATCGTTTAAACTATGTAGGACTGTACATCTCCCAAGTTTTTGCTTTGCACTGGACCCCATTTTCAGTTTGGGTGTGGTCATCAAAATCATTAACCCACCTCTTACCATATCCACTGCTTATTTCCATCATAGTAAACACCAGATATATAAAATTCAACAATGCTTTTCAATAAAGTTCAGACCACACTTGACAGAAGGAAAGTCTGAGTAGACAGAATTATCCATAATAATAACAACCAGGGGCGTATCGTGGCCCTGAGTGACAGGCGTGCTGTCAGTCCGGAGCACGCCTGTCACTCGGAGGCACGATGTATCTTGTGTATTTCGGGTGGGTTGTGTGCTTCGAACAGCCAGCACACAAACCCCTGGAAATACAAGAGATATATCCAAGGGGCATCAGCTGCGAATTCAGCAACAGAGTCACTCACTCTGTTGCCAATTCGACAAGCACGAAAAGTATACGAAAATTCGTTTACTTTTAGTGCTCGTCTAATTGGCAACAGAGTGAGTGACTCGGTTGCCGTCTGTCTCCCGGATGTATTTACGGGGTTTGTGTTCTCTCTGTTCGGAGCACACATACCCCAGAAATACACAGCACGGCTGGTCCCCAGCACATATGGAGCATCCACCATGGATAAAAAACAAGTAATTAACAAGAAATAAATACTTAGATACATTGAAATATTCCTGTATGTTCTAAAGATTCCGAACCAAACATTAAGGCTAGCAATATTACCATCCAATACTATTAAACTTACCCAGATCAATAAGTATTGCATGCTGTTGGGTAGTCAGTTGTTTCAGTAGTTCTTTGTACGGAATATCTTTTAAAGGGCTTTTACTAGGCAGCGGATGTCTCAGCTGGTACTGCTCCGCTAGGAAAATCCATATTTCCCCACGGTGTAGACGAGGCACTCCTGATTACAAAAATACCCGTAGAAATCAGAAATTATTTACATTTGAAATACCAGGTGTGTTATCTAGGGTTGCCATTTTGTTACCAGCTACATATAAGTCATAAGTCACCAGATAAAAATCAATTAACTAATCAATGTGGTTCTGTGCGACTTACTTCTTGATTAGGTCACTGATTACCTTCTGGTCACATATGACTTCTACATACTGCACAGCAGCCTGTAAATTTTATATATGACCAATACAAAATGGGCGACATGGCAACCCTTCCATATGAACTACAGCTTTTTTTTCTCCCTAAGCAATTTAATATTTTATTTGCAAATATACATTTCTAACCTAATCATTGACATCATAGCAGCCAAGCACTGAGCTATATATATATATATATATATATATATATATATATATATATATATATATATATATATATATATATAAAAAAAGAAGTCTGAATTTTTTCCATGGGATGTCCAAGTTCATCATCCCCAAACCATCTCTCTCTACATTGAAGTAGCTTCGAAGTTCTCATATATCAAGATATCCTGCACAATCATACATTGGAAGTCGAGGCCATATTACACAGTAGAACCAAAACATACCTTTTGGTTGAACATTCAAGCCCTAGTTGGGCACACTGAGTACATAGTCTCGTTAGACAGCCTTGGACTATGTCAACATCAAAACCATAGAATGTCACACGTCTGGTGTTTATGTAACAGACCCTCACCTTGTCCAATCGCAGCATGGATTTTTTCCATGTCAGTCTTCATTTTTGATCTTCCGGGAGCACTCAGCATTTTCTCCCATACCAACGTCACCTCCTTCAGGCATGGAGTGATTTCCTCGTAATCAAGCTTCAACCGCTTATTTTGCAAATCATTTTCCGAAGCTGTATACAAAAGGATTCCAGGAAAATACATTTCTTTAGACACTTGATTGACACAAATAAATATAGAACCATCAGATTTCAACTTCTGAACAAATATCAGTCAATGGAAAACGTCCAACTATATATTTTTTTTTAACATAAATAGGGAAAGAAATTCAAAAGGGAAATGAAGTATTTGAGCAATGTAGAAGCTGATGAATCGGGCAATCTTCCTTCCATTTATGTCCAACTGCTATATCATCTCCACAACAAAACAGGGTAAAAATAAAATGATTTGACCTCAGGGGCTGAAACATTGTTATGCTTGGGGTGGAAAAAATGATCAGTATACACCAATGATTGGTCTCGTTTTGGTTCTGATCCAGTCTATACAAAATTATTGCAAATAAGAAATATGATGACAAGAAATGATCTGCTGTGTAGATTTATTCGTTTACATAAAAGTATTTTACCAAGAAGAATACACCAAGACTGCCCCAGTTTTCAGACAGTTTGACATAGATCTTTACAAACTAGGAGAATGTGATGTTTTAGTCTGAAAATGTTTTGTCTAATTTTGTTTGGAACTCCCTTATGCTCTGTACCAAGCGCTGAGTAAATTGGTTGGCGCTATGTAAATAAATGGTAATTCAACAAATACAGAAAGGTAAAAAAGGGGTCAATTTAAAATACTAGCTTCTGTCGGGTATATCTCTTCATGTTCTCTTCCTCCAATACCCATTTTATTTAATGTGATTAGACCTAAAAATGTATAACAAGTATCAAATGTACTTTAATGTAATATATGGGACATAGGAGAATGTAGGTCTTCACAGTTTGAAAGACAGCAATACTGCACAGTAGCGCAGGCACTACCCCTCTCAAACCACGTCTCCCAGCATCCCACGTTAGGGCAAATGTACAAAAACAACATATTGCCACTTTAAAAACCATAGAATGATTTTGCTTCATACTGTAGACTACATTTCCTATGATGGTCAAGTTTGTTTTGGCTGGCTGAACATGATCGAAAATGTAGTCTAAGGGTTCGTGTCCAACATCCAAATGCCGGGTGCCAGCTACACACACACACACACACACACACACACACACACACACACTGTACATTAAAGGACAGCTAAAAATGTTAAGTTTTGACTTGTGCTTCTAATGTAGAAGCACAAGTGAAGCGTTAGTTGTCCCTAGTATGAGGATAAACTGGCGTGTACTTTTGACATTACATTCCAGTTTATACTCCAACAGGCAGCTGCCATGGTTTTATGGGAAGGGTCTGGTTGACGGTTGGCCCCATCGGCAAGAGCAGAGAGAGACCCTAATTTTTTTCAAAGGGATCAGCAGAGGGGACCTTAAATATTTAGTCTCTCTCTCTGAATTAGCAGAGAGAGAACCCTGCACATTGCAGCCCTGATCAGACAAACAGGGTGAGCCCCCCCACTCCCCAGCATCCTTCAGTTGTGAGAGACACAGGCAAAGTATACCCGTGTGCGTCCAAGGAAGCAAAGGTTAAAAAAAAAAAAAATTATCTTCCGGATAGCCATTAGAACTACAAAATAACCTTCTGAAGACCACATTAATGTACATTACAGTTATTGATTATTGAAGTGTTTGCAAACCGATTAAAACAAATGTGTCACGTCATTGGCTAGGTAGCAGAGTACACGTCTTTATGTGCAAATACAATGCAAATATCAGTTTACAATACTTGTTCCTTTGAATAACACACGCCAGCATAGGTTATGTTTTATAGTTACCTGCTCACCCCTATCCGTAAACAGATTTTCATTAATATTTCCTTCTTCCTTGTTGGCTCATAATGCTTTAATTAACACACCTACAGTGTTGATCTTAATATGCAGAGGAGCCAGTCCATGATAAACAACATTTTGTACAACATATATTGATAACATTTAGGACCTCGGTTATAAAAGAAAACCTTTCCTTAAAAACTATTTTATGCAAAAAAACCAACAAAAAAAAACATAAAAACTACAGTAGTCTACGAAATATAGATAAAATGCGTCAACCAGACAATTTACAGATCTTAAAAATACCACATTTCAACTTCCATGTCTTGGAGCACAGAGTATGTCTAGACACACACACAAATTCAAGTTTTCCCCCTGCCACCACTTAACAAACTGAGAGTGATGGGACTTTAATGTTCTGATTCTATATTGCCTTGAAGCATTCTAGACAATTAAGAATAGTTTGTAAGGGTATGGTGTGACCTTATCGCCCGTGGGATCAGTTGCGGACTCAGACTGCCACAGCAGCAGCTTGGTAGTAATCATTTCTGACCATTACTATGAGTGACTAGTTTGTATATGTCTAAAACAGCATTTTAAATGGCATCTTGAAATGTTGTGGGTTTAAAATGAAAATGCTAACATTTAAATTAACCTTGTAATTTTTGGTTTTCTTTATCCATCCTGAGGAGCAGAATCTGCTGTAGAATGGCCTTCTTCCAAAGCTCTCTCAGCTCCTCGGATGTCCGATGTCTGAACACCGCTAATGAACCAAAGGGACCATCTTCACAAACAGGCTCTAGAGGGGATCTGGGTGTAATATCCGTTAAGTCTGTGCGATCTAGAAAAAACAAAGTCAAATTGAATAGTTTGGAAAAGTATAAAAACTTTGCATAGTATTTTCATGACCAATAATACATAATCTTGACTTTGATGACCAATATCAAGGATGTGTAGTGTTGACATGTTTTATGGTTAAGCTTTATTCATTGGATTCTTTGCATGATGGATCATGGGTCTTTTGCTGCATCCCCAACCCCTACCGCAAATGTCCTCTCACATGAATGCAGTCAGCATAGCTGAAAATCTTTGCAACTGGTAACTGCACTACCAAGAAGGCCCCTTTTGGATGCGGGTCCTCCATGGAGTGCAGGGGTCTCTGTTACGCCACTGATGCAGGTGTTTTGGTCACCTGATCTTGTCTAGGATACAGACTATTAAATTTGACATCAGGATCTTACTTATGTTTTAAGGTCTGACCTGTGTGGTACATTTTTTTGTCTTCGTCTGATAGATTTGAATATAAAAGCAAGGAACCTTTAGTTCTGTGGACTATATAATAATGCTTGCCATATGTTTATATTAAAACATGTGCAATATATGAATTCATCAGACAGTACAAAAGGAATGGCATGGGTGATGGTTTAGTTCTTATAAAGACCTTAAACTATTCATTAGTATTTATAAAATGATTACAAAATGTAAAAAAATAAAAAAAATTAAAATTAAAATGTTTTCCAACCTGTTTAACAAAATACAAATATAATACTGAATATTAAATGCAATGTCAATCACAAAAATTACAGCAATAAACCATCTATGTTCATTGATTCAGGGAATTAAAAATATTGACGACAAAAAACGTTTTTTTACAATTTGTGCCCATAAATAAAATAGTTATAAAACTGCATAATAAAGAAAATCTATTTGGTTGTGGTAATTTTAGGAAATTTCATTAAATATTTTGGAAAATGTCATTATCATTTTTGAACTTTATTTCATTGTTGTTGATCACAATGTCCTATACTGACAAACTACCTATTCTTTCTTTTTTTAAACAGTCATTGCGGAAATGGGCATGTTAGAAACATGATGGATTACAGGAAACAGTGACTACCAATTCACACACCAAGGCTGGGATGGTAACAGCGTGTGCTTTGTGCAGTCATCATTATTACTTTGCACCAGGAACACTTGTTAATGTTTAACAAAGATGCTTCTACTAGTACTGAAGAAGCAACTAAAATCCCAGAATCTCATGTAACAAGATAAACAGTATGGCTGTCTGACTCAAGCCATGTCTAGAACAACTGAAGAAAGTGCAAACATGCTGAACACACACTGCATGGGTGAGAACAGTGAGTATTATATAAACAGAGGTGCGGCCTGTCTCTCTGCTAGTTTTAATAGGACACACTTGCTTATCTAATCTGAACTACACTGCGATCTTTGTTCCTCCTCAGTTGCTTTGCAAAGCATACTTATGGTGACAAACATAACTACACTATGTAATTCTCGCCCCTTTGGCACCTGATGAGTCCTATAGCGAGAGCCGCAGGGTGTGCAAGCCTATGGCGAGACAGCCCATGAAGTGTTATTTGGTGACACAAAGCATTAGTCCCTTCACCAGCTACCAGAGGACTCTAAAAATAAAAAAATGTATTGGGTTGTCTACGCTGTACTCTTCTCCCATTACCTCCTTCCAGGTCTACCTATGCGATATCAATCTGGAGTTCTGTGTTCCATTATCTGTTCTAGCATGTTTCTGGCACAACATATTTTTAGAAGCCGATTAACCATGGATACCAATGAGTTGTTGGGAACCTACACAGAAGAAGAAGTACCTTCAACACACATTACTGGTTCATTTTTTCTCTATAGTAATTAAGCCAATTGGAAGGTTGGCCAGTGAGTGCCTTCTCAAAGGACAGTTTGAAAAACCTTTTTTACTGTTCCATGTAAAATTAAAAAAAAACAGATCTGTAATATAAGGTGTTTCTCCTCAATGCTATCCATTTCCTAAAAATGACATAAAAGTCTAATAGGCAGGACTGTTCCTACCGCACACAAAGCTCTCAGTGTGTTGCATCACACAAACCTGCATTTGAAGGAGATGTTGATTGCACAGTAATGGCAAATATATGACCGCACCACATGAAAACTGCTGCACTGGAAGCTAGCCTGCCTCCTGTGTACTCCTCACCATCATTACTGAATGTAAAGGCCAGTCAAATGATTTTATCTAAACCGTGATTTGCCTTAAAGTATGTTTTGTACAACATACAGAGAATAAAAAAAAATTGAAATAAGACTGAACTGTCCTTTTAAAAGGACAAATGTCCTTTCGGCAAAAAATAAAGTTATGTTTAATTGAATGATTGCAGCAACTGTAGGCATTTCAAATAGAAATGTTTTAATGAAAGAATATATAAAGTACCTTACTGAGACCTCTTTTTAGCTCTATCAGGGGCGGACATCATGAGTCATATATTCATGCATCTGATCCACGATTCCAAACATGTCCTCTCCCTGATAGAGCTATACGGAGCAAAGAGGGGCCAAAAGGTGCTTTATTAATATTCTTTCATTAAATTACAAAGTAGTCCTTTAAAATTAGGATAGATCATCGGCCAGTTTGAGAATGTGCACAGAATCTCAGTAATGGTCGTGTCAATGAATATTCATAATTCCTGTACAAAACACTGTTCTCGATGAAGTACAGAAACGAATATAATCCATTTCACAGCCCGGAAATTAATGCAAAATAAATACACCGTTACCAGTTGTCTACCTATGCATTTCTCGATACATTGTGAGCCACAGACAAATTATGTTCCACACAAGACACCTCATGTCTCATCTTGTAATGTCAGAAGACAGGAAATATTTGGAAGTCCACTGGTTCTTCAGCAAACAAGCATGCATTGATAAGAAAACGGCAATTAAAAGGATGTACGGCAGCTGTTCCCAACACGAGGAGGAAAACAATGGAGCATTTTTGTTTCATAGCCTCCTGTGCCAGTACAGGTGATACAGAAGTCCACCATTTCTAACCTGAGGCAGTTTCATCCAATATACTTTGACGCAACCTGTCTAGTCTATGTGAATAACTAACCCTAATTGGATACACTGACAGACACATGTTTCTTTAATGGCTTCATTCCAGGCACATTAACCTTTTTTTGGGGTAGCAATTAGGCACTAAATAGATTGATATGCACTATAAATGAACAGGCAGGGTGTGTTTAAAACATACACATAATTAGTAAGCCATATAAGTGAAGATGGATGTAAGAAACACCAAACTTCTCTATTTGCACTGTATAAGTTGATGTATTTTGCTTTTGAGGATTCAATTCCATGTGGTACTAGGAGATGTTTGATCTCTAGGATAATGTCTAGGCAGAGATAGAAGTTAGAACTCTGGTTTTGGAAACAAATCCCCTTTGAAAAAGTCTGGGTAATGCAAATAATGTAATAATAAATAATAAACTAGAGGGGGATTCATTAAAAGTGACAAGTGAACTGCAAAAAACAAGCTTTAGGAAGAGGAGATGGAGAAATTCTCCACTTTGTCTATTTTTTCCAGTTCAGCTTAGAATATTGAATTTTTTCAATTCACATTTAGTGAATAACCCAACATTAAAGTAACTTGAGTGCCTTCTTGTGTGAGAGACTGAGCCAAGCCTGCACTCAAACATCTCCAAAAAGGAGATCATTCTAACTCTACCAGTATCCTGTATTTCCCCAGCTAACACAGCACTATCCTGTTACCAATTCTTACAGTATAGAGAGCTGCCAGTTAAGCCTACAGCTATCCCCATGAAACTAACGTTGCTTCTTGATATGCATTGGACTGAGTTTTAAGGTTTAAACAATAAACCATTTTGTTAAAACTTTTGAGAATCCAGATGGTTTTTCCTAAGGAACCAGATAAATAATAAATCTTTTCCATTTTGAAGTGTTACATAGAGCACGGACACACATGGAATTAACTATTATTGGAGAAGGCCTAGGAAGAACTGCATTTCAAACAAGTCTGTTGATGAACAATATGAGACACGCACCAACATTTTAAATGTAAAGCTTTCTACTACTGTAAATATTATGCAAATAACCGCTAAAAAACTGTTTGATAAAAAATATTTTACTCCGCACAACTCAGTGAGTGAGAATAATCAGAATTTAATAGTTTATGTTACATTAGCCCAGTGCTACCAGTTAGAAGATAAATTGGCATGTATTATCAAAAGTACTAGCTAGTATATTCTCAGACTAGGGGCAAATCAATTTTCCCCTAAGAGTTAACTCAGCCCTTCATCCTTCATAGGTAGATAAAGGAGAACCATTTAAATTGGGTAATAGCAACATCCGAAGGAAGTTCATAATTACCGAAGGGGTTCTTTATTATTACCATTTCATAATTTATTTATAGTAATCACATTGATTTACATGGGAGACTTGGGGGGGGGGGCAGTAGGGGAATACTGCCACCTACTGGCAAATGAGAAGCTTCAGCTGGTAAAGAAGCTATGTTTCGACCCTACAAAAATAATTGCTTCAGAGGTATGTACACAGAAACCATGCAGGCAATTAATTGAAATATTGAGAGTGGCGTGGTACAGTATGGTTCCAATTACCTTCTTTTCCATTGCTGTTTCTGCATAAACACAAGGTATGTTCCAATTGTTTAATTGCCTGTTTATCTGCCAGTGACAAAGATACATTTTGTTTGTACAGTCTAAATGTCGGGCTAATGTAACGTGTACTATTAAACTCTGACTATTCTCACTCATTGATGTGTGCAGAGTTATACACTGCTCAAAAAAGGAACACTAAAATAACACATCCTAGATCTGAATGAATGACATTCTTATGAAATACTTTGTTCTTTACATAGTTGAATGTCCTGATAACAAAATCACACAACATTTTTTTTTTTATATATTTTTCAACCCATGGAGGTCTGGATTTGGAGTCACACTCAAAATTAAAGTGGAAAAACACACTACAGGCTGATTGTAAGCCAACTTTGATATAATGTCCTTAAAACAAGTCAAAATGAGGCTCAGTAGTGTGTGTGGCCTCCACGTGCCTGTATGACCTCCCTACAACGCCTGGGCATGCTCCCGATGAGGTGGTGGATGGTCTCCTGAGGGATCTCCTCCTGGACAGTCTGTGGTGCAACGTGACGTTGGTGGATGGAGTGAAGTGAGACATGATGTCCCAGATGTGCTCAATTGGATTCAGGTCTGGGGAAGGGGTGGGCCAGTCAATAGCATCGATGTCTTCGTCTTGCTGGAACTGCTGACACACTCCAGCCACATGAGGTCTAGCATTGTCTTGCATTAGGAGGAACCCAGGGCCAACCACACCAGCATATGGTCTCACAAGGGGTCTGAGGATCTCATCTCGGTAGTTACCTCTGGCGATCACATGGAGGACTGTGTGGCCCCCCAAAGAAATGCCACCCCATACCATTACTGACCTACAAACCGGTCATGCTGGAGGATGTTGCAGGCAGCAGAACGTTCTCCACGGTGTCTCCAGAATCTGTCACGTCTGTCACATGTGCTCAGTGTGAACCTGCTTTCATCTGTGAAGAGCACAGGGCGCCAGCGGCAAATTTGCCAATCTTGGTGTTCTCTGGCAAATGCCAAATGTCCTGCATGGTGTTGGGCTGTAAGCACAACTCCCACCTGTGGACGTCGAGCCCTCATACCACCCTCATGCAGTCTGTTTCTGACTATTTGAGCAGACACATGCACATTTGTGGCCTGCTGGAGGTCATTTTGCAGGGCTCTGTCAGTGCTCCTCCTGTTCCTCCTTGCACAAAGGCGGAGGTAGCGGTCCTGCTGCTGGGTTGTTGCCCCCCTACGGCCTCCTCCACGTCTCTTGATGTACTGGTCTGTCTCCTGGTAGCGCCTCCATGCTCTGGACACTACACTGACAGACACGGCAAACCTTCTTGCCACAGCTCACATTGATGTGCCATCCTGGATGAGCTGCACTACCTGAGCCACTTGTGTGGGTTGTAGACTCTCATGCTACCACTAGAGTGAAAGCACCACCAGCATTCAAAAGTGACCAAAACATCAGCCAGAAAGAATAGGAACTGAGAAGTGGTCTGTGGTCACCACCTGTAGAACCTCTCCTTTATTGGGGTGTCTTGCTAATTGCCTATAATTTCCACCTGTTGTCTATCCCATTTGCACAACAGCATGTGACATTGATTGTCAATCAGTGTTGCTTCCTAAGTGGACAGTTTGATTTCACAGACGTGTGATTGACTTGGAGTTACATTGTGTTGTTTAAGTGTTCCCTTTATTTTTTTTGAGCAGTGTATATGTTTTTATTATAAGTGACAGAAGGACATGACCCAGAGAGATTACAGACAAAAGCGACTGCATCACAAATTATGGAAATAATTAAGGGGTAAATTAATAATGGTCAGATTTACTTTTTTCTTCCAGACTGGGGTGCAGGAGGGGAGTGTCATTTATAAACTAGAAAATTGGATTTTTCTTCCATGGTGTTGAATTATGTGGCAGAGTAACATAGTAACATAGTAATGTAGGTTTGAAAACAGAAGTCTTCAGTCCATCATGTTCAACCGTTGGTGATTTATGGGCCACAGCAAGCGGGGATTCTTACTGCTGCTTCTATCACTGTGACTGTGTGTGCACAGGCGCTCTGCACAAGGCCGTGTAGTCATAATCCAACTCTATCACCACCTCATAAGATCCGAGACTGATCCGATTATTGAAACTGGTGCAGAACTTTGGATCAGTATCCAAGTGATAGTTGTGTCACAAAACTTATAAAGGTTGCAATTAAAAACTAAACAAAAACAAAAAAAAAAGGTGTGGCTGCCTTAAACCAAAGGAGATTGCATGGCTAATGATCAGTAAGGAGATTACCCCAGTCAATTTACAGTTTCGGTGTAATTAAAATAATAAAAAGGGGACAGGGGATGTCAGATGAAGGCATAGGTCCCCTTGCTTACACACCGATAACATAATGGCTCTATGCTATGCAAAAGATATGATCCTACACATTTAAAAAGGACAATTAAAAACTTTAACGCTTATGTCCTTGACAATAGGTCTTGATTGTCTGGAGTAAAACCAATGTGCATCTTAATTAAACGCAGGTTTACTTTTTCTCCCTTTATTTACCAGTAATAGTTATCACACTGATTTACATAGGAGACTTGAAAAAGGGACACACTGCCATCTACTGGCAAATGAGAGGCTTCAACTGTTAAAGAAGCTGTTTAAAAGGGACACTCAAGTCCCCAAACTCACTTTAGTGCAAGATGAAGATTACCGCTTGTATAGTGCACAGGCTAACCGCCCGCCACACCCCCCCAACCCCCCCCCCCCCCCCCCCGTGTGATTTGATGCAGGCATTCTGCATAAATCACATTTTTAATACTTGACTCAAGCCCTCCCCACTGATTACATATTATATAGACACTGAGGATATAAAGTTTTGTTTCATTTAGTCACTTCCTGTCACAATCCATTTTTCTTTGAAGTCGATTTATGACACAATGGCGCCATCAAGTGGTTACAGAATGTGTCTGCTTTCTCAATATACACAAACACACATTATTTATTTTTTAGCAAAGTATCACTATGGCCATCTTCTGATATTTTATTGTCAAACCTTTAAAATAAATGTATCACTCTCTTTTCACTGTGCCCTTAAATGTTCATTCATTTAGTACTTTGGATTTAATGTGCATTCAGGGTTTTTTTTTTCCTTCCAGCAAACCTGCAGGATTTTACAAGATACTGTAATTACAGGTGTTTCCAGGAACATTATGATAAATCATAATATTGAATTGGTTTGCAGCATGCATCTTCTACATCCTGTATAGTGAGCGGGTGTTTTGGCAGTGCCAGCAGGAAAATCAACAAACTTGCAGTGCGTTAAATTTATCTCCCAACATTCGGTAACAGAGCTAGTAAGCGTACTGCATGAAAATTTTTTAAAAAATCATGTTTTAAACTGGACCTTTATTCAGAATTGTATTTGATTTTCACCCCCATCTAACGTTTGCTATTTAATTGAATAAAAAGATTTAGTTTAAACCTCTACTTCTTTTTTTACTGCAGTGGGATATGGAGAGGAGTTAAAGCCTAGCTTCAGCTAGCGGTTTTGAAACTGGAATCGTCATAGCTAAGCACATGCATTTACAGAGTGGCAGTGATCATATATGCTGTAAAAGTCCCCGATTGACACCAGATGCATGCTGGGATTGTTACCCTGTGATGTCAATCGCACTAGAGACAGTTTCTCGTGATGTGCTTGGTTGATTTTGCTAAGGGACTAAACGGATTTACGAAAAGAAGTCTATAGGTCAAAAGTCCACAGGTAAACCCTTGATAAGCAAGAGATCACCAATGTGATATTCGTTCTAGTTATAGGTTAGTTACGACTTCGTAAAGGAACAGTACACCATCTTTTTTTAATGGGGTCAGTGATGCGAATCTAAGTCTGACCATACAGAGTGGCAGTCAAAAGGCAGTATAAAAATAGTAATATCCTGGCATTTTAGTAACCTCTCACACCAGTGCTGCAAGGTCACTTACGTTTTCCAGTCTGCCTATATCATGATTCCAAACAAGGGAGGCAGCAGTGCCCCCCATGTGCAAGGAATTGGATAAAAGGCAGATCTGCTGGATACAGATGGATCCTGCTGGGTCCAAACATTGTCACTTATACATCTGAGATCTTTGCATATTTAACACATATAGAGCTGGATCCTACCACATTCGTTTATATTTCACATTAATACAGAAGGATCCAAGCATAGTTCACATTTAGATTGCATGTGTCGCATTGGTCTGGCCGTGTAGACGGCTCATCGCGCAGACATCCCCTGCTGTTAGAGAGGGGGATCCAGGTCCCCTGCAGCTCTGCTGGGGACCTGGATCGCTGTCTTATAATCTGACCTCAATTTGAGGTCAGATTATAAGAAGACCTCGATTATAAGACGAGGGGGAATTTCAGAGCATTTGCTCTGAAAAAAACCTCGTCTTTTAATCGAGCAAATACGGTATGCAAGGACCTGGCCACAAAGATGTGCAGTACGTGTGGCTACAATATATATCTGACATATTTATAAGAGAACATTTTGGATCTGGCAGATCTGCTTTTCACTCAGTCCACATCTGGTATGTGTATGAATGTTTCCCCAATGCATTCTCTAGGACAGCATGGCTTAGCACTCAACTTGCATTCACTCAACCAGGCAGACAACATTTAATGGGATTAAACATATCAAAGTTGGGAGGAGCCAATGATTAGTTGGCATGTTTCTCAGCAAAGCTTAACAATAAGCTTCTCTGATTTGATTGTTCCTTCCTGCTACTTTGGATCATCAATATTTGCACATTAAATTCCCATCTTGGATTCAGAACCTCATGATGCATTCGAACATCATTCTATATCTGCAAATAATAATAACAAGAGAAGACGGGGAGAATTGTCTCTACATGTTCTGCAGTATCCGAGAGTCTTGGAATTTTCACAAACAAGCTCCTGCAAGAAACCGAGCTTAAAAAGTAGCAAAAAAGGTCCCAGCGTATGGCTGGTCATTATAGATTCTCTTCAGTGCCTTGGGGTAATAATTAGCATCTAGGTTTCAGGAGTTACCAGGTATGTGTTCTATACCAACGCCCTGTAGATTGTAAGCCTATTTTTTTGGTGGCTATCCTCAGCTTTTATTCTTCAAGCATGTGTAATTTGTCACTTCCATTACTATGTGTTGATCTTGTTTACCCATTGAATTGAAAGCTGTCAAGCTGTACATATCTAGCTCTCTCGGTCTCTAAATGGTGGGATGAAGAAAGTTAGCACCAGTTTACTTAATTGGGTTTTATTCTTGTTAATATGATTGCCAGAAAAGAGAGGCGTGAAAGAGGGGTTTATAAAGACAGACCAGATCCATAGTGTTTCTGTGACATCATACAGTGATGGGTCTAGCGCACATGGGCACTATTGTTTGTATACACTTGTTTTTTTTGCTAGGAGTGAAACACTGGCTGTGTTCAGGTGCTGCTCATTCGTTCACATATAGGCGCAGTATATAATTTTTGTTTGTTGCATTCACTAGTGATGTAGAAGAGGTTAGTGCTTTTGAAAAAGTGATAAGATCAATAAAATAAAGGAGTAATCAGCTTAGCGTACAGGTTGCAGAGTTCGGATTTATCAGACATAATCAATGCTCCAGGTCAGGGACCCGCCTAGCAGTCACATTAAATGTAGCATCATTATGGTAAGACCTAGTCTTCTACCGCTTACTTCATGGTTACAGGTAATGATTATATCGACCGTGTCTAATGGTGTAATGTATAGATGGTAACGTTACCGACAATTAGAGGCTCATAGTAAAAAAATACAATATGTACTTGGTAAATAAATCTCTAAAAGCTGAAATGATCACCACCCTCACCACAAAAAAAATGTAATAGAGATTATATAAAGAAAGAAAAGCAAAAACAACTATAGCGAAACTATTAAAATGGCAGAGGTTAGTAAATCTCTTGCTAAAGGTATATAACTCTGTTATACATCAAGGTTGGTGAGCAGTTTTTTTTTACCAATGTAACGAAGTTTAAGGAGGATAATAAGACTTTATCAAATACCCAGTGGAGACAGCTGACATATACAATGTTATGTAATCCTGGCTTCACTGCACACAGACTGGTTCAGTGATGAGGTTTCCAAAACCTGAAAGGCAGGAGGGCAGAAGTGGCATGCAAAATGCAATACAGGTAATATTTTAATGAGAGAATAGAGAGAGTGTTGGATGTCATGAGCCCAATGGCATACGAGAGATCAGAGGCGCCACTAGGGTTGGTGTCACCCGGTGCGGAAACTCACACACACACACACACAGGAGCCCCATAAATTATGCCACACACACACACACACACACACACACACACACAAGCCCCATAAATTATGCCACACACACACACACACACACACACACACACACACACACACAGGAGCCCCATAAATTATGCCACACACACACACACACACACACACACACACACACAGGAGCCCCATAAATTATGCCACACACACACACAGGAGCCCCATAAATTATGCCACACCAGAGCCCCACTATTTATGCCTCACCTCTGCCCAATTAATTATGCCACACACAGGTGCCCCATAATTATGCCACACAAAAGAGTCCCTTAATTATGCCACACATGGAGCCCAATAAATATGCCACACACAAGTGCCCCATAATTATGCCAGACATGTGACTGCCATGTGAGACTGACAGGGTGGGTCATAGGGGGGAGAGCGAGACAGACCGGGTGGGCGTAGTGGGAGAGCGACATACAGGGATGGCATGGAGCTGGTGGAGATTTCTCGTCTGGACACCTTCCTGCAGGAGGAGGTAGCAGAATTTTTCAAAGTGCGCTGTAAGCACAGTATTGGACTGTTCTATTTGACTCTCAGATATAAAGTGCACCGCAAGACGCAAATGTACTATTTACCACCAAAAAATATAAAAAATTTTCAAAGTGTGCTGTAAGCACAGTATTTGACGTTTCTATTTGACTCTCAGATGTAATACATGTAATGCTATTGCTATTCTATAAACTGAAATAGAGTCCCCATTCATACGAATAGGTCAATTGACCTATTGGTATGAATGGGGACTCCATTTCGGCTTATAGAATACCAATAGCATTACATGTATTCCATAAACCGAAAGTCTATAAGCCGGAAGAGATTTGGTTTATAGACTTTCGGTTTATAGAAAGCCCATAGCATTACATACAATGTATATGTATGTAATCCTATGGGCTTTCTGATTTGTTGCCCCGCAGCCTTTCAAAACGCGCCATTAAGTCGCCGAACCCCGACCCGAACATACAGTGAAATGTCCGGGGTCCAAAAAACGTAATGTTCGGTACGAACCCGAACAGTGCGGTTCGGGTTCGCTCAACACTAGTCATGAGCTGTGTCCAGACTGTGGGTTCTGTTCGCAAATGCACGACAAACCCAATTCTATACATCACTGGGAAGTAGACCTGGGAAAAACATTCCACATGGAAGTTTGGAATTAGATATGTCACAACACTAGAGGAGCCCTTCATGGTATTAACTTACAGGAGCTATTCTACAAGATACTCTATCGATGGCATTTTGTTCCATCTCGACTCAATAAATTCTCACCTAACATCACGAATCTCTGTTAGAGATGCGGTAAAGAGGAAGGCACTCATTTTCATATCTGGTGATCCTGTGACTGTCTGATTCCAATTAGAAGTAAAGTCTCACAAATTCTAAGCCTTATTTTCTAACGAACCACTCCATTATCACCAGAAACAGTCTTGTTCCATATAAATCTAGGCCCTAGGAGATCACCAAAACAAATTTTTGCAATTAATTTTCTTATGGCAATAAAACTCTCTTGCCCGCCTCTGGAGGGGGCAAGATCTACCCACATGGCTGGATATTCGTAAACAGATATAACACGCTCTCCGCAGACATCTGGAGTTCTATCTCTTGAGGGGGCTAGAGAAGAGATCAGAGGAGATTTGGACTCTGTGGTAGACCTTAGGGTCAAATATTTAGTCGGTAATCGGATATTGTTTTTTTTGTTAGGGGTGAGGCGATGGGTGGACGTGGGACAGACGCGGTGGATCTTGGCGGGCTTTCCTTTTTTTCCCCTCCTCTCTCTTCTTCTCTTTTCTCCTTTCTCTCCTCTTCTTTTTGAGGTATTTGATAAACCTGCAATTATCCTGGGGGGGGGGGCTGATCTGCGCTTTCAGCCAGAACTGTGTTTGTAAGTGTAATTATGTATATGTGTTTGTTTGATTTTTTTGATATGTATGTTGAAGAATAATAATTAAAGACTTATAAATATAAAAAAAAAATTAATAAAAAAGTCTTGCACCAGCCCTGTCTGCAACCCGTTCAATCCTTGTAATGCATACGCCTTTGCATTGCAGGTTTCTACTGCATACAAAGTGGTTTCTGCAACGAGACCAAATGTGCTTGTGCCATTCACAGTTTGTTTAAATGATTACCCCCATCTGGCACTTGTTTATGTATTCAGAAGGGATTAAAATAACATAAAAATTGCTGAACAACAATGTGAAAAGGAAAGTGAGTCTTTGGGATAAAACACAAATGTTACTTACTGTTTACCATTTGATTGAGCTTGTACATGTTTTATCTACATAGTTATTTTGCGCTCAGGGCTATGGAATATTACAGAGCAGAATAGCACGTGGAGTTCACTGGAATGCTCACATTATAATTCATCTACTGAACAAACCAGTGCAGACTTCACAGACTGTAAGAGCATGTGAGCCATTATCAAGGGACATATACTAGGAGAGAGAATTTCAAACTTAAGGCCATTCAGCTGCATTAAAAGTGAAGGATATATGGCACGGTGAGGGGGGGGTCAACTGGTAAAAAGTAATATGGTTTTTCTTACGTTAATTATCTGCACACATGCAAATGAGATGGAGCACAAGAAGTGGGGAAATAAGCATTTAAGAAAGCTATAGGCCTCGATGTAAGCCATAGACCTAGATCTAAAAAAAATGTAAGGTTCAAAATGCTTGAAACATTTCATCATGTTATCTACTATGCACATTTGCTGCAAATATGTTTACAAAAAGTATTTATGGTATATGCTCTAGCCTTACCAAATATACATGGCTGATTTGCACCTAGTTGTACCGCTTGCTCAACGGACTGGGATACAGTCCACCACGTTTACAAATAACTTGATAACTTTGTCTGCCATAAACATCTTTATAAACATCACAACCCGAGTTAGTCTTCTTTATTCACTAATGAACGAGCCAACACCACCAATGATGCATTGGTTTTATACTTAATAATACTATGTAACTTATATGTGAATGTCCTCCATCATTTGTGTGGTGTACAGTTATATACGGGATGTATTTTATCTGGAAATGCTCTTACCTTCATATCTGTTGGGATAATCACATCCCTTCTGGGGAGTCGCCACCCGAAGAAAGATCTGTTGACGCCAAGAATGCCGCCTGGTCCTCACAGGACTCTCACTTCCCACGTCATTGTGGCTGGATTTATATTCAACGTCACTGAAAGAAGGAAGGTTTAATGAGCAATCATCTTAAAAAAAATCAAAAAAAATTTAAAAAATCCAGATGCTAAAAATTCAGATATTGAGAATTGTGGCATTAAATATATGACTGGATGTCAAAATTACTTCAACGAGTCAGACGATGACTGTAAATAACACCAATTATTGTCCATTATCTAAAAACTAAACTTTACAAACCAATACTTCTGTATTGCTGATGAAGCTCAAACTCCCACAGCACTCGACATATCCCAACTTTAAAATGATAAAAAGTCTGCATTAAGTTAAACAGAAAACGATCTAAAAAGAGATAAGTTGTCGTCTCTAAGCTAAAGTCGTCATACAAAATGTTCCTTGTTGAAGGAGTTGCATTTAGTGCAAGACAAGGACCACTGTTGCCCAGCCCTGCCCTAAGGCACTAGCCCAGCAAGTATAAGTGTATAGTGCTGTGGTCACGCCTGTAAATCTTGGCAAACAATGGAGAGAATAGTACATGGAAAGGCCACTATGATAATGATATATTGGATTAGCAGCTTTGTTCATTGGCAAACACCTACCTTTTCTTGCTGTTAAAGCCAGCGGTGCTATTTTCAGCTACAGGAGCGAGAAATTTTAGAAAATTTGGCACAGAGGAAGAAGAATGGAGTTTCTTGCGAAGAGCAGAACGGTAGAAAAGGCTGAGTAAACAGGTAAAATTGAGAGGAAAAACAGGAGGAAAAAGGAATAAGAAGAAACATAAAACCAGCAAGAGGAAAGGTGACCAATGTTTATATTGCCAAGTTTTAATAATGATGTTGAGAAGACCAAATTATTATAGACAGGAAAGATGAGAGCTTTATCACTCAGTATACTGCATTTATTTCCATTCTCTGCAAGTCACACAGTAATAATTACACCTTCTATAGCAATTACTACCTACAAATAAATATACCCATACATTCAAAGTGGCTTTGCTTTGAAGGGCAATCCCTCATTGGTACTGAAACCCTTCAAAAAATATTCCTACTCTGGATATCCAGACCAAAACTCCCCAAACAATAATGGGGGGTTATCCATGAAGACCCCCACATTGTAAAGTGTAAGGAATTGTAAAATATATACATCCGGTCACTTTACAATGCGGGGGAATAAACTTCGCCAAACAGAGATGGTAATTGGGTGCTTCTCAGCGCAGGAATCTTTATCCATGGATTGTGTAGTGCACTGGGTGCCGGTGGGACAGGTGTTGGCGCAAACACTGATAACGCCATTATTTGTTGCGGTGTGCGCACAATGTTTATACATCACCCCACTGTGTTTAAAACGGCACTCAATATGTGTATATGTTGGCTCACGTAAACCAGTGTTCTCGTTTTAAAAT
This sequence comes from Pelodytes ibericus, assembly GCA_036172795.1. Taxonomy (NCBI): domain Eukaryota; kingdom Metazoa; phylum Chordata; class Amphibia; order Anura; family Pelodytidae; genus Pelodytes; species Pelodytes ibericus. The sequence goes on from CM069863.1 coordinate 157,434,569, forward strand.
ATTTGTCACTCTGTACGGAATGAAAATCACCTAAAAATGCTTATTAAAAGGCCCTATTTCAACCTAAAAAAAAAAAAAAAACTGTGGCTTGGTATGCAAGGTGAGGTCATAAAAAATAAAAAACAAAAGACATTTACATCCATTTAAAAAACACACTTTGTAATGGACACCCTCAATTTGCAACCCCTGTATTGCAGCCACAAACATCCTCTGATGTCCAGATTCTTTAAGAAGCCATAGGGAAAAAATGGGTTGCCCACACAGTGCAGTGGCACTTTAAAGGAATAGGAAAACGTCAGAATCCAGACACATTCCATTAAAACATTTGTACTGAAAACAAAATGGAAATTCTGAGGCAGAACCTCACCTAAACTTGTGTTGAAAATCTTTTGGCAGTTATTGCCACATATTTGCTTTAACAACAACAACAACAAAAAAAAATTGCATTATATGCCACGTTTAGCCACCCTAAAGAAATCAAATTGCCCTCCCCTTTGTCAGCTGCCAGAGTTCCCCCACACGTGATAGATTTGTGGTTCCATCCTCACTCCAGTGTGTTCTTCCACTTAGAGGCTCCACCTCCACGAAAATAAGGTAGCCAAGAGGAGACACAGTATCTTTGCTTCTTCCCAATCAATATGGCATATATAAGAAACCCTGAGTGACGGCACTACAAATAATTTTTAAAAATTAACTGGAGTGCTACAGAAAATAAATAAATGAAATGTGAAGCCAGCTTGTACCACGGCAAAATGCATAGCAAACCTTGAGAAAGCCACTTGGTTCCCCATTTTTTAATGCTGTTCCAGTCTCCGGATCCACTTTCCATTCAACCCCCTCATCGCAGTCCCTGTGCGGTTGACCACTACAGGAACCCCTGTTCCATCCCAGGAGTACCCCAGTGGGATTTCCACAAGGGTGTACACTCTCTCTCCTGCCAGTGGGTTCCAGACCTCAACTACAGACAGGACAGTAATCATCGTGTTCATGCAAGCTGTATCATCGGTCTGCGCCAGCAGAAAGCATTTATTGTGGGCACCTCTGTGGGGTCTCAACATCCAGTCTGGCAGGCTTCCTTCGTTACAGCGTGATCTTTATTTGTGAAACATTGAGGGAGCAACAGCTCTTTGTTTGTGCCAACATACATTTTTAAGTGCTGTATATGGGAACCTCTAAAAGGACCCACTATAGTTTTTATTGATGTTTGAAGCATCATTGTCCAGCTACTCTTTTTTGTTTTTTAAAAAGTGTTCCCTATTAGAGAAAGTGTTTTCTATGGTGTCAAATTTTAGATCCAGATAACACTATGTATTGCACTTTCTTTGCTCCTTGCATGCTCCACAATATTTAGACCAATTTCTGACTTCTTGCACTTGGTTACATCAAGTTTAAAAGTTCTCTGAATCAAAATATTTATTATTTTATTTTTCTCTCTTTTTGTCCTCCTTTCACATTTCATTTAATTATCATTTTATTGTCTGTAGCACTCGAGTTTTTCTTTTGTATTTTATATGAGATATGCAGCTCCCAACCATCTGGAGTGCCACGGGTTAGACATCACATGCCTATGTATCGAAGGAAGTCAGGAATCCCTGCCCTGAACGGTCACTTGAGAAAAGAATGGTTTATCATAGTTGTTGTTGAATAAACTAGATTTCATTGGTTGTACTGTAATGCAGGATATGCAAAACCAAATCAGGACACAGTCTGCTGAAGTCCCAGCTTAGTGTATGGTGCACTAAGATTAAAGAAAAAAAATGATTGTATTAGCAAAACTGCAAGCAAATGCCTAAATTGGGGGGGGGGGGGGGGGGGATGTGTTTTAAATGCGTTTGTGGGGTCTCCTGCTTATGACATCACCTGTGGCCCTTTTTGTATGCTCTACATGTACAGTAAAAACATGGTTCAGGTAATACAGTCCCTTTAAGGAGAAACCAGCATTACCAAAAACTTAAAAAAATGTATAATCCCTGATAGGGCAACCAGGAAAGAGATTGCTCTGCAAATCGCACAGACTGTGACAGAACCCCGAGGTTTACTCAGTCTTAATGCACAAGGAGTTAAAATTGTACCGTTAAACTTATCCGGTTTAAAAGGTTATTAATAGTTATAAGGAGCCCTTGATTCAGTTTTTTCCAGGTAAAATGCTGTAGGAATGAATAATAATTTAATTTGAATGACTTTCCATCAAACGTTATAATTAATTTGATTTCTATCACTTTAAGTGGATGTGTGGATAATTTGATCTTCAGTAGGACCACCAACATGCGGTAAATACTATAAGCGCTACTCAATAAACCTTGAATTACAGGGAATTGCAATGGGAATTTCAAACTTTAGACCAATGTAGCAGAGTTGGAAAAAATACCCAGATACAGCTGGATGGAAGAATATTTCCAACTCAACTACTTTGACCTAAATATTGAAATTCCCATCTCTGTTCTCTGCAATTCTCTCTTTACTGCATAAACCCTTAATCACTTGTGGCCTTGGGGGGGGGGGGGATCAGATAACTGCAGCACCCCATGTTTGACAATAGCGATGGAATGACACAAAGTGTACATAATGGAAGCAGATTAACGATTTATCGATGCATGACAAAACCTACCAGTATTACATTTGTTGAAAGAATCGCACAAGTGTAGCACTTTGTATATTTTGTACTTGCTGCATCCGATATAGGCTTATTTTAAGCGATTTAAAAAAAGTTACGTGTGTTTAAAAGGGTTACACTTTTTAAATAAAAGGTCATATATGATTTTAAAAGTCATGCACAAAAATCAGCTACAGCTGTATTCATGTCCTATAAAACATTGGCTTTGTTTCGATCCGATTTAGTAAAATGATGGGATATAATAGCCTGTTCTGCTCACCTTTTTTGTGTGTTGGCACAGCTTGGATCTCCACCGGAATTATGCTTTAATTTTTTTAAAAATAAAGGTGAAGAGGCAGAAGTGACAAGACGAGGAGTGTGATCTTCAGATTGTGAGGGATTTCTTTCAGACTCACCCAAAGGTATGCTTGAACTAAACACCAGCATTCCAGAGAAGGAGAGTGAAGGAGGAGGAGGAGGAGGAGGAGGAGGAGGAGTGGTCAAAGCAAAAGAGAGAGATAGAAAAACAAAGATAAAGCTAAACATAATGTATATTAAAACAGAGACATGCACAGAGTGGGGAAAGGTTTTGGGTGTGTAAAATTAGTTTTTCGTTGAAAAGAAGAATTTACATACAGACCCAGACACACACCAACCCCCACATCAGTGAAAAGTAGTCTAAATCTATAATTACCCTATGGTCAATCATCCAATTAAAAAAAAAAAAAAAAAAACACACACACACACACACACACACACAGCTAGAAACAGGTACAATGAAATCATGATAAAGCTGTAAAAGGCAGGTGTCTAATGCAGTCACATTTTTAGAAAGGGTGACATACTAAGCCGGATGGTTTTATTTGAGGAGGAAAGTCTAAAAAGGGCAGAAAAATAACAAAACGTAAGCAAAGAATGATCCACGTGGTTTATGTACACAAGACAATGCAAATAATGGGCTTGGAAATTTCTGAATACCAGGGTATAGTGCACCTTTAACTTCTCAAGTACAACATGGGTAGATCTTGAATCAGATCTTGGTAGAATATTGTAGGAATTTATAAAAATCTAGGTTTGATGATTTTTTTTCCATGAACAGTAACATTTTTTACTTTTAAGTAAATGTGTGGATAAATTTATAAAGCACTGCATTTGCTCAACAAAGCATCTCTTCTTGGGGGTTAGGCAGAATGTATATACAGTCAAATAAACCTGATCTTGATTAACACATATCAAAAACACCATTGTGCACATATGAGCTGGAGTATATTAAGTTACTATGTTACTATATCCCCTTTACATAGCCAAGTAGTACTTAGCTAAAAGATCATGTGTTTTAGCTCCGCAACTTCAACACCAATAGTTATAGATTTTCCAGTACTCCTTAATGTAGTCTTAATTTATCACACCTGTGCAAAAACCAGTTGGAGAAATCAAAACATTCAGAGCTCTCTAAAATTACAGCAGAAGTGCTCACTACCAATATGCTGAAGTGACTGGTACACCTGATCTCAAGTCATGTGTACAAATGTTGGCTCCGTCAAGCACATCTCCCTTAACACTGGTCATCACTCACCCGATTAGGAACTTTTGTAATGTTACTGAGCGGAAAGATAGGGGGGAAGGAAAAAGAATGGGAGGGGGGAAGGAAAAAGAATGGGGGGGGATCAAAACACAAATAAACTGCAGAACATTATGTTAGCGCCCCCCCTTTATTTTTAACTATTCAATAACAATCCATTGGAAGCAAATTTTAAGCACATGTTTTCTAAATGCTCAGATATACATAGTTCTTTGGGATCCAGTAGGAAGGTGAATACTTAGATAGTAAATACGTTTTTTTATATTAAATGTTAATACGTTTCTGCAGTTCTAGTGAAATAAATACACCTTACTTAACTCCACTTACTGTGTGTCTCACAGTATTTCAAGCATACAAGAGTATCCCTGGTGGACAAGCTTGCAAGAGCATGTTCTGTCCGGTGCACATATGTGTGCATGGTGCTTACTGAACACATTTTGACTCCTGACTCAAGACAAAGTCACTGGAAATCTTTGTGAATATGTTAAACATAGATGCAAACTTTCCTTTTTTTATTATACATTTTTGAATTTTAATAATATCGATTGACAAGGGTCAGAGGGGTACTTAAAGGGACATTCCAACTTGTTTAACCCTTGCTTCCTTCAAGGTGTTAAACAAAATACGTCCCGGTCTTTGAAAGTAAACCCGACGTGTATCTTAATAGATACAAGCGGGTTTACTTTCTGCTGTGTCTCGCATGCAAGACACAGCAGTTCCTGCTTGTCGCTCGCCCCACTCTGACTGCCACATGCGAGGGTCACTCGCTGCTAGCACACAGAGAGACCCTCATTTTTGCATGGGATCTGCAGGGGGGACCTAGTTTAGGTCCCCCCTGCTGATCCCACGCAAAAATGAGGGTCTCTCTCTGCCGACCAGATGGCTGCCTGCTTCCTATGAAAGCATGGCAGCTGTCGGTCAGAGGATAAACTGGCGTTCCTATAGTGAGGATGACCGTACACAACTAACATTTATATTAGAAGCACAAGTGGAAAAAAAAACATTTTTTTAGTGACTTTGAAATGTTGCTATTTTTTTTTAGGATCCAAATAATGGGGATCATGTGACCTGCCGGTGCTTAGGCTTCACACCACGAGTGGAGTGCACAAGTCAGCATGGTAGGATCCTGGTGTCGCCTGTTCAGCGCACAGACACCATGTTGCCTTACACTAGAGAGCAGGGAGCTGGAGAACAAAGGCAGGTGATAGTTGGGTGATGTGCTGGGTCAAGTCCTGAGGAGCTGGGGTAAGTCCTGCATGTAAAATGTTGGTAGGCATGGCCTGGGGTAAGCAACAGTCCTTGATCTGCAATGTGGGTCAAGGAATGTGTGGGCCATAATGACAAGGAGAAAGAGAGAGAGAGTAGAAGGTGAGGGCCTAGACCATTCGGTCTGTAAGGGGCCTCAGCATTTCGTCTTGAATCCCTATGGCATTCAGTCTAAAGGAACAGAGCTCCATCCCCCATAACTCCATGTCTCTGCCTAAGTGCATGAGATAATTAAAATGCAAGAATAGTAGAAGCAAATAGTATTTTTTGCATCCTTAGAAGTTCTTTTCACTACAAGAAATGGTTTTAAAAGGTCAGTTGCGTGACTATTGACCATATAAAACACCCCAGTGAGTCTGATACACATTGCAAAGCATAATTCAAATCTTAAAATGGATACATTTTCAGAGAGCGATTGATGTAAGGAAGCCATCAGAAATCTGGGATTTTACAGCTGGGATTCTAATAGGAGGGTACATTAAAAGCCTAAAATAATTAGAAGGCATGCATTTACATCAGGGTTCCCTTTCCATTGATTTCCAAAAGCACGTTTAAATAACATTAAAGGGTACTTACTTTCTTGTATGAGGCGTCTCTGTGCTGACTGAGTGATGCCGCATAAGCTTTCTCTGTGGAACAGATGGGGATTTCTGGACCGGCTCTTGAAATTCGTGGGCTGTGACAGGGAAGTGACTCAAAGTGTTCGCACGACGACGAAATCCTTGATGAGATAATTCTTCAGGAGGCTCGCATGAAAAGCAGTCCGGATTCTTGGGCAAATCTCCCATGGACCCGTGAGCTTTCAGAGGCATTTCAGGAGGAGCTTCCGGCTCCATTTCACATAATGAAGACTCCTACAAAAAACACACAAAAGGCTACTAAATTAAAAGGCGAAAAAAAGTGTTTTTTGTTTTGTTTTTCTTCAAAAAGGTGGAAAAAAAAAAAAGAGAAGCCGTTCAAGCCCAATAAGCCCCTGGGTTAGCAATCTGAAAACCTTTTCTAAGCAGTGCAAAGCTTTTTTAACAAAGAAGTTCAAGTTAATTCAAAGGTTCCCATTAATAAATTTGGCTAATCTTTCTAAGAATGTGAATTTATCAAATGTAACCAACATAAATAACATTTGTGGGCTTTTGCCCCAAGTTATAAAATAGTTTGAAATAAATTATTTAACTCCGTCCCAGGTAAAAAAAAAAAAAAAAAAGTGTGATCAAAATATATAATAAGTCGCTTGTGTGAGCATTCTGCCCAAAATAATTATAATAAAAAAAAAAAAAAAAATATCTCTTTTGGGGTCTATTCACTAAAAGGTGATGTGAACATTTCTTATTACCAGTTTAGCTATACATTGTGCAGGCACAAACCTGGTGACCTTCACTCACTAGTATTGTCAATGCACAACATATATCTACACTGGCAAGATGAAAATGTTCATCTCACCTGCAACTTACCCATTAGTGAATAGCCCCTTATTCTTGATTCATTACTTAATTAACTAGAGAGGGGGAAAAAACATTATATATCTATATATATATATCTATCTATATACATATAGACACACAAACATACGCGCACACACACACACACACACACACACACACACACACAAATTCCATTCTAGTGAAATTCTGTCATCAAACTAACGTGATGACCAGCGGTCAAGTGACCAAGATCATGTATAAGTTTGTTACAGGGAGATAGATTGTAGCCTTTGATGAGATAATTAGGCAATGCAAGATTCCAAAGCGTACAGTTTAATAAACTGGGCATCTTAATAACAGCTTACCTTACTGCTGTAATCTAGAGGAGTGCATAATGTGGCCTCGTCCATGCTTCCAGAGGTTTCCTGCTGACTTCTACTCCTGCTGCCCTGTAATTAATAAATAAATAAAATCACCACATTAAAATAATCCATAAAGGCATGTCTGCTCACAAATGGCAATACTTTTCCATGATCTATGAGAGCAATGTATTGCTGAACATGATAAGTAGGTTGCTGCCTAAAGTTTCAATAAGACTTTCCACAACTGAATTCAGTTTCGGCCTTTTGGTAGTTCGCATAGTCAGTCAGGTCAACACAAGAACCCAGTAGGAAATACACACTGAAATACACAGCACATAAAGTCACAGTGACCCCATTAAAAATATAGAAAGCCATCCAACTACTGAAATGAGGGTGTTATAGCTTAGATGCCCCCAGTGGCTACATATGGTAATACAGGTTAGTAAAAAAAATATGTTTAAGCAAGTAAATTCTGCTAAACAAACTAAAAAGTTGTTTGAAATAGGACCCCATATCGGTACCCAGTGAACATGGATTACCAGTGGACTTTCTGTCCAGTTTTTCTAACTGAAAAGATTTTGTAAGGTTCTGCACTAGCAGTTTGTATTGCATACCCTTGGATGCTGCACTATTTGTTTGTTCTGTTTTGCACAGACACAAACACATTTGTGTTGAAGATTTACCCTCCTCTCATTTGAGGCTTACCATACTACCTACGTTTGCGAGTGCACCACCTATGCTTTTTATTTTGGGATGTGTTTTTAAAGATTTACTTTAAAATCATCTCTTTATTATTGTCTACGCATATACCCTGTGCTCCCCCCATTTGGTTTGTTGGAGAGTGTGACAAAACACCGTGACTCTGGAAGCCAGCTGGGAAAGGTGTGTTAAACGGTGATTGTATGCTTGTGTATCCTCATTGGTCCACCTCCCAGACTGGTGCCAGCTTTAATGGTATTACCCATTGTGTGAAAGTTAATCCTTTTAAGTGTATTGTTCAGTCTCCCCCGTTATGAAGATGTTACTGTTTAAATGTGCTGTCCTGTCTACAATAAACTGTTCTTCTTGCTTGTGACAAAACTTAGTAGCCGTGTCTATTTCTGGGGATCGCTATATTTTGGATGACGTCCAGTGGGTTGGCTGATACTCTATTCCTAAGGACTTGGGCTAAGGAGATATCGAAAATCTTACAAAACGAGAATTATCAGGCTGCCTAGCCTTCTTGTTACAGAGAGTATAGACATGTCTACACCGTATGTAAACCAACTTCTAAATAAGGCATGAGCATTCTTTAACCTTCCTGAAAAGAATTTCCTTCCTTTACATGTAATTATTTATGAGACTCCGATAAAAGCCACTTACTCTTGATAATATGTTTTCCAAAGACTCCGTTAAGGATTTTTTTGCTTTACTCTTTAAGATCTCCAGTCTGAAGCGAGGGGCACTGCCCTGCAGCTCATTGATTGTGTTTTCTGTTACTTGAGGAACCTGAAACCAAAACAATAATTAACTTACTTTAAACTTTATTTGATTAATAAAGTCCCTAGACCGTCCTACTTTCATTTCTAACCCTTTGGCTCAGTTGTGTCGCCAACGCAAATGAACCAAGGGTCCGAATGTGGCATCCCAATTGCATTTCTGACACAGCCTGTGTGTCGGGAAATCAATTCTGTATGATGCGCGAATTGTGCGCGCAAGCATGCATGATTGCGGCTTTAAAACAAAGGCAGAACTTCCCATGATTCTGCTGGAAGGAGCCAAAGTCCGGTATCTTCTGAATTGCATTGCCGACAATTGTTCTACGGAACCTTTTAATTTTTAGTATTTAGTAAGAACTCCAGGATAATGGAGCCAGTGATTTAAATTGGGACACATAACTGGGATTAAAAAAAAAAAATTGATAAAGGATTACCGGTTTTTGGTCAACAATATGAATGTGGTCTTTCTGCTTTTCTTCATACAGACACCTTAGTCTGGAGATTATCAGTTCATTTTCGAATTGTTCAGACTTAGGACGGATTTTCTAGATGGGAAAAAAAAGAATATTAAGGCCTCCCATTGATCTATTACAAACTATTTGCCTCTAAACTGAACCCACACCTGGTAGCCACCTTCATCTCCATCCAGGCAGGTGCAGCCTTCCACCCCCATACTCTGGCCGCTACAATCACTGTTATCCCAAGGACGGGAAAGATGCGGCAATCTGTGGTAACTACCGCTCAATCTCTCCTGAACTCCGACCTGAAACTATTTGACAAAATTATTGCCTCTCGTATCAACTGCGTCCTCCTGACTCCGATCCACCCCAATCAGTTCGTTTTTATCCCGGGGCGGGAGTACAAGGACGTCACCATCAGGGATATCAACCTGAATGACATGGCCAATGTGAAGAATACCAAGACTGTCATGCTCTCGACTGATGCTGAAAAACGCATTTGACTGACTTGAGGGGTCGCTATGCTTGACACACTCAAACACATGGGTTTTGGACCCAACATAGTCACTTGGGTGGCAGCCCTGTACGGATAGAATCCGCATCAATGGGGCTCTATCGCCCCCGTCTCCCCTGTTATTTATGCTCTCGCTCAAGCCTTTCCTTGCGAGGATGAGGAGTAACCCAGACATCACCGGACTGCGCATAGGGGAGAACCATCACTAGCTGATGGGTTTTGCGGGCCACATGTTGTCGAACCCCTGCACCTCATTACCGGTCCTCCTCCAAGACTTTTCCCAGTATGGCCAACTCTCAAACTTAAAAATCAGCTTTTCTAAATCCAAAATATTGAACATTAACCTGCCCCTGCGGAAGAACAGGCACTCTCTGACACCTTCCCCTTTAAATGGCATTGCCCCAAACTGAAACACCTAGCATCCGGCTGGCCAGTGACTCCTCTACCCTATAATCAGCACAATTTCTGACAGCTGTTGGCCACGCTCCAAACGTATAGGTCATCATGGAGTCCACTATTCATCTCCTGGACTGGTGGGGTCAACGCTATTAAAATAAATGCCCTACCACGCATACTTTATCTCTTACAAACCCTGACCATAAGCATACCACGTGCATTTTTTACTTCCATACGCTCTATGTTAATCAAATTTATATGGGCATCAAACCTGTCAGACTCGCCACAGCCTCTTACAAAGGCCTAAATTAGCTGGGGGGTTAGGCTTACCTTGCATACAGTCATATTACCAGGTGCGACACCTCCTGCGAACCCTGGAGTGGTCATTTCACCCGCTCATAAACTATGGATTGCACTAGAATCCAGCACCACATTCCTCCAGGAAATCAACAAACGATAACCCCTTTGTCTCGACCATGATTACCGTTCTACACCGCGTCTTTAGAAACCACAATCTCTCCACCTACCACTCGCCCATGACTCCTCTGCGCCATAATCCTGACTTTCCCCCAGGGAAATCGAGGGGTGACTTCTTGGGGAAAACAGATGACACCCCCTCGTATGTAGCAAACTATCTGCTTTAACTATCAAACCCCTTTCTGACTTGCTGCCAAACCCCGGTTCTTCCCCGCTTCACACCCTCATGTACCTTCAAATGAAACACTTTATATCCAACACAACCCAAAAAGAACAACTTCACACGTCCCTAGATACTATGCCACCCCATGGAATCTCTCTCCTCTACAAATTGTTGGTTGAGCCAAAAACTTCCCATTGCCCAGTTTTGTAGGTAAGTACGAACAAATGTTACAAGTCACCCTTTCTGGCCCATAGTGACCTAAATTTTTTTCGCTTACACACAAGACATCAATATGCACCAAGACCCTCTTATTTTCCTGTTTTAGCAAACAATCCAATCAATCTTACAATTCACAGACCACCCATCAATTACTTGCTTCACCACCAGCCCGCCCTCCCCATATCAACGTACAAGAACACTATTGTCCCACACTTGCTTAACAAAGCCAAAGCCCTCATTCCCCCCCACTGGGGTGCTATGGCACCACGACCTTCTGTGAATAAGTGGAGAAAGTTGAGGCAACACGCCCACTAGAGGATCAGGTTTCTAGAACTCAACCCTTAAATAGAAAACGCAGGCTTTAATGGCCCTATTGGCTACAATTTATCGCTGACTTCCACAAATAAATGGCCACTACCTCCCCAAACACTTGCCGGGATCCCTCTCCCACCCCCAACTCTTCCACTATTACTACTTTCCCTCTTATCCTATTACGCCTTTCTCTGCCTCCTCCCTTCGCTCCCCCGAGACCTAGTGCCCTCTAAATAGCAATATTTCAGACTTGCGCCCGCACGCAGAAGTAGATCCATCCCCCTTACCACTGGAGGGGACATGGAGAATTATGAACCATTATATGCCATGAATATCTATATATGTACTGGAACATGCAAAACACCTGCTGCTTCAGGTCTGAACCCCCTCCCTTTGGTATAGTCTCATCTTATTGCCTTACTGGATTAAAAAGGTTTACCACATACATGGTACAAAACAATGATTATTTGCCATAAAAAGGTGCCGTTTTACCTGGTACTTTAAATAGAACACCTTCATTTGAAAATATAGTATTAATAACAATTACTTAAAGTTAAGAGAATATTATAGGATATGTAGTTATCAAATATCTGTAGTGCCAAGGTTAGCCATCACTGGTCAAAGGTGTGCCAATGAAATATAGAAAGTTAAGGTTCAGAAGGAAGCAAGATTGGTTTTATATATACACTATTCATAAGTTTGGGGTCACTTGGAAATGTATTTGTTTTACATGACAATCTACAATCGAATAAGTTGCAAAATGAATAGAAAATACAGCCAAGACATTAACTTATAAAATGCTAAACTTGGATCAGCCAGCACAACATGTCCTTAGAACACAGGAGTGATAGTTGCTAATAATGGGACCCAGCTACAATAGTCATTTACAACAGTAAAAGGGACACTACCACTTACATAAGATGTAACTAGATAACCTGGTCATTTAAAAAAATAAATAAAAACACAATTATCAATTATATGCCACGGTTTTGTTTATATATCTATTTATCTATCTGTATCTGAATTAATAGCATATAAAAGGAAAAATAAATTTAGGTGTTTGCTCCATTTTGTGAATATTTCCCATGATGAAACATCGTCCAAAATCTTCCAGCCAGCCTCACTTTACAACTGTGGTCAAAGCCTGCATGATGAGGTCATATGATACTCCCCTGCTATTTTGCTGGCTCCTGTGTATCATAGAGGGCAGGACTAGGTGGCTGTGTACAACTTTTTTTAACCTGCCTTGCAACACAAAGAGAGGAGATTAACCTGATCAAACGGATCTTAACTCCGCCCCCTTGTGATGTATTAGCTACATTACCCTCCCGTTCAATGCAAGTGTGCATTGTGTCCCCAGCCCCAAAGTGAGAAATTTGTGCTGTAAAGGGGGTGGCACTTAAAAATACTATATTACACAAAAAGGCGGCACCCAGGCACACTTTGTTTTTAATCAACAATGAAAATTAAAAAAATTAAACCTTTTAATTTTTTGGTGGTAGTGTCCCTTTAACAATGTCTATTCTGTGTTTCTGAATTCAAATTCAGGACATATCTAAGTGATCCCCAACTTTTCAAAGCTAATGTTTATTTAAAATAGGAAAAAAAAACTATGACCATAAAAATACAATACTAGTTAACTAATTAACAGCACACCTTGTACCTAAAACTCAAAATAATCTAGTATAGGTTGTGTATGAAGAGACCTATACCTTGCAACAAATTAAATCAGTGTTTACTATCCATGTGGATGTAATAGATAAACATTCAAAATGTTAAATTTAAGTATTTTAGGAATTCACATCTAAACTTTGCTCAGTGACTGAAGGGACTAAAGGGAAAAATGATTCATCTGCTACAATCCAGAAACTATCCAGATTCTAATGGGGATAACTCAGCAAATAAAGCCTTTGGAAGTCATGCAAATATGTCTGTAAGATATAGCGCGCAGTTACATGAAAGGTTATACCTGCTTGGCAGCACTTGGAGGCGATATCATATGGTGGTCACACAGTGCAGATTCTTAAAGGGAAAAGGTCTCTGGGGAGCTGGTTTATGTTTAAGTTCATTAGCTTGTTTAAACAATGAATGAAATCAAAGCGGAAGTTAATTAGCTAGGTTAAAGAAGTTATGAAATGAAAGCGGAACTTTTAAACACAGTCCAGGAGTCCACCGATTCCTGCTGGAGCATCTGAGCAGATAAATGCACTTTACAGACATGTTATTAAAGGGACACTGCCTATATGTCACTTCATACAAGGCTTGTTCTTGTTTATCTTAGGCGTTCTACTTTACACATGTACCGTATATACTCGAGTATAAGCCGACCTGAATATAAGTCGAGTCACCTAATTTTACCACAAAGAACTGGGAAAAAATATTGACTCGAGTATAAGCCTAGGGTGGAAAATGAGGCAGCTACTGGTAAATATTGCCCCCAATATGCCATTTAATATGCCAGGATATTGCCCCCAATATGCCAGGATATTGCCCCCAATATGCCAGGATATTGCCCCTTAGTATGCTCGTTATGCCACCCTCCTCCCCCCCTTCCCGAGACCCCAGCACTTACCTCGTTCCTGCTCTGTCCCCCGGTGCTCTGAAGCTGCGTGGCTGTGAGGGAAGCGTTGTGAGCTTCCCTCCAGCCGCGTGGTCAATAAAGTTTGTTTAAAAAAAGCACACTTTATTGACCGCGCGGCTGGAGGGGAGCTCACAACGCTTCCCTCACAGCCACGCAGCTTCAGAGCACCGGGGGACAGAGCAGGAACGAGGTAAGTTTTAGATTTTTTTTTTTTTCCCCACCGACTCGCGTATAAGTATAAATATTGCTATAAACTTCAAGTACTTTAAAATGAGTTTAGATATATTGCTAGGTATTTGTTGTTTTGTCAATTAATGTAAATAAAATTAATATACTAATGGGAATTTAAATAAAACAAATTGAAATGGAAGAGGATAAACTAATAAAAGAGATGGATAATAAAGAGGGTAAAATAGGGGGAAGGGGACTAAGAGGAAAATTAGGAATGCTCTTGTTCCACATGTAGAGAAGGGATATTAGGATCAGGCTTTGAAGGAGATATAGGCCTATAATTCCAATTGATTTTGACCAGATAATGGGCACTTGGCACTGGCTCACTACCCCGACATGTCACTTATATACTAGACTCACCTGTATTTCTTCAAACACGGATGCCTGCTCCTGGTTATTTAGTGTTGTAAGGTGCTTTTGCAATTCAAGTTTTGCTTTTGATGGAGGAAGGCCTGGCAGAAAGATAATACAGTAAATAAAATATCTTACCGCTGCATTAGGTAACCATTTATTGAAGTCATATTTCCCTATCCCGTGGCTTAAACAGTTTTATCAGCTTCACGCCTAGTGATCAGTCACAGAACAAGACTACCTCCTCTTCCACCCGCTATGTATACATATACAGCGCTAATGAACTGATGGGAAATGTGCACAGTAAGTTTGTATATAAAACTTTTAAAGTACATTTTTATTGAAAATCTCCCGAGCCTGACCAAATATAGTAAGTGAAACAATGTCTATTTGACCAGTGTATATAATGAGTGGTCAGGGCTATGCATCATGTCTGTACCGAGGCTGACAAGGCTCAATTCTATTTCTACTTATAGTTCAGTGGAAACTAAACAAAAAACATGATTTTATCACTGTGCATTGTGGGGAGGACTAACTTCTCCTTGAATTATCAGCAGGAGCCCAAAAAAAAAGGAAATATTCAGAAATTCTTGTCAGCAGAGGGATATATTTTTATGTGAAAGGGCTATTTGTATTTTGGACATGCTAAATCAAAAATGTAATAAAATTGAGCAAAATATTTAACAATCCTCTCTCATGTTTGGACACAGGGAGTAAATAGTATATATCATTATGTCACCTGCCCTTTTGTACTGCTGAGGGCATTCAGCTCAGTCTAAGGGTCGGATGGGCAATGGGATGGATTAAAGTTACTGTGCGCTACGTTTGCCCCCGTGTAATAGAGCTTACCTTCTATTCTCTCACAGAGGTTATGCATGCATTGCATGGGGCAGCCGTCACACAACTGGCTGAAGGTCTTCGAATTCCGCTGCACAGCAGCTACACTAAAGGCCTGCTTCAAGGTCAACATGATCTCATCCACCTAAATGACAAATGCAAGCGGACAATTGCAGCCTGAAGATCCACATAACCCAGGGGTGAGGAACCTGAGGCCCTCCAGCTAGTGATGAACTACATCTCCCACAATGCAAGGGCTGCAGGTTGCCCATCCCTGAGTCTGGGAACCACATAACCCTCACACGCAGTAAGAACACAAACTGATACACAATATGGACTGATATGTAATGGGCTACATGGGAAACTGAATGGCTTTAGGGCCATGAAATCTCAGATTTGAGCAAGTCTTTACTTTTATCACACTGATTTTTATCTACAGGAATTCTCCAGCAGCTGATGGATTGCAACTCCAACCATCCATAGTTATTGCTCAACTTTCCCCTACAGCATAGGTTTCAACAAGCAGCTAGTAACAAAATGGTACCCAGTTGCATTTCAGTCGAATTTTGTGTTATTTTTTATAATCTACATAAATTTTCTTTATTGTGGATACCACAGATCCCCATATTTTTAAAGAAGTGTTCAAATAAGTTATAGCTACTGGACTTCAGTGGAACTATAAAAAAAGAAGAAGAAATAAAAAAAAGCCAACTTACCAATGCTTCATTTGTACACTGAAATACATAACACACAAAATGGCATCCTCCATTTTGCAAAGGCTCTCTGCATATAAAACCAAAGTGATCCACATGCTGGATTCCCTAAGGCAGAGGAGAAAAATTCACATTAGAAGATTTTAATTATACCGTCACATATATAGCGGTGGACAGATTTATATAGATGCGCCACAGAATGGCGCTTTCAGTATTCCCTGGCAAGAGGCAGTTACATTTCAGGATGCTCTAAGGGCAAATACGAGACAGCTGCATAGATCCTATACAGAGGGCAATATGTCCCTCACCGGTGAAGAGCTGGGCCTGAGACACATAAATGGAGTCTGAGAGGCAAAGAGACTATTGGTAAAGCAAGGACTTTGCAAGTCTTTATTTTGTTTATTGATCTACTGGGGCCTGCTGAGCTTTTATATTGGTCAATCTCCCGAGTGGAGTAAAATTGTATTTACATTTATTTCAATGTTTTGTTATGCCTGAAGTATGGCCGGCATGCTTAATAAAGCATGACATTTATTGGTTAAAAAAAAAACACTTTTTTGTGATTTTGGGACCAAGACCTGGCCAGCCTGCCATAATATATATACTAATACATGCATGCTAAAGCTGGCACTTTAAGAATAAATACTGTATCGATATATTTGTTCTAGTAAATCTTGAAAACATACCTGAGAACAAAATGAGATCTCCTTAAAGCTTTTCTCAATTACGATCCTCTTCGTGTCTGGGCTGATCAGGTAAACTTCCGACTGGCCAATCTAAAATAGACACACACAGTCACGGTCAGTGCTTCAGTTTTAGTGAACAGACCCCCATGTTTCCACTGAACTGATAAGTTAAGTGGAAAAGATCAAGCATTAAATAGTGGGAGTTGGGAATATTCTCCAACACGTCTATCTGTTCAGCTTTGCTACCCATGCCTGGTTTTTGTAGTTCAGTTATACGAAATAGCCACCAAATACTGGTACGCTGTTGGAATTCTATAAAGAGCCAGTTGTTTTTAAGGTATAGTAACCCTAAACACACACATGCAGATGATTCAGTGCAGTATTATTATTACTTTAGCAATAAATCAGTTTAAGCTGCCTTTAATGTAATGTGCAGCAGGAGTGCTACACAGCATTGCTATTAGAGATCAGTACCAGAAGAGTGTCCCAGATCTCAATTAGATCACTTGGCATTTAGAACCTCCTTATTTACCTTAAGTAAATAGGTAGGCAAGTGAGAGGGGAGGCATCTATAAGTAATTGGGGTCTATTAAATGACCAGAGTAATTTATCTCAAGTCATTGAATCAGAACTACTCTCTGTACCAAAAGTCACAAGTTTGCACCTGAATAATAATAAAAAAAAAACTTTTAAAACACAAAGGGGGTCATGTACTAAACAAGTGCAGTGGGGGGGAAAAGTAGGTCAAACTTGAGTAAGGAGCAATTTGCGACTATTTGTAACATTTTGCGCTTGTTTTCCCTGATTTGCGCCTCTTCTGTTTATTTTGATTTAGCAAGCATTTTTCCGGTTGACCTAATAAATTGCGATTATATTTGCGCATGCTAAAGAGTTTTGCAAATATTTTGTGAAAAATAATTCTTATTTGCGTGTGAAAATTACACCAGATTTTAGTGCTATCAAAACAGGTAGAAATTTTTTTTAGTCCATGCCCCTCTAAATATCTATTTTGATTAATACAATACTGCAATAAAAATGTGCAAACGCAACTTGATTTCTTAAATTTGTTACCCAAGCGAGTTATCTACGAATGACCCTCTTTTGTTAAGAATTTTAAAATGCTTCTAATTTCAAAGCAACCGTCTGCTTTAAATCTAAGTTTTGTAACAATTATAACTTGATGTGATAAAAACGAGAACCTTGTGTCTGACTACCAACACAGACATCATTTTTTTATATATACACCTCATCCAGTGTATAACAATAAGGTTTCTGATGTTTCAGCAAAGGTTGAATATTATGGAGATTCATTAATACACAGTACACCAGAAAGGTGAGTCAGGCACACCCATCAGACACTAAAGAGAACTACAGCTAGATTATAAACAGAGAATAACAAGCCCTCATTCATACGGTGAACAGCATCGTCTGGTTTTTCTCCATATCTGTTGGCTGGACGCAATTCCGACCATCTTCTGTTTGGTTTTGAACATCCAATGAATCTTCATTTTCCTCAAAGGAACCTGGAAGACTACAGCGTCCATCTTTCCACTCTCTTTTAAAAGAAGAGCTAGTCCGTAATCCAGGTTGGGAATAGGACTTGCGCATGGGCTTGTTCTGATCTTCATCGTTAAAGGTTGATTGGAAAACTGATCGCAGCTTGCCACTCAAAGACGTTCCAAAGCTAGTTTCCAAGTTGGGAAAGACTGGATTGTGTTCCTGGTTTTTGGTGAAGCTGACGTCTTTAAACTTGTCAATACATTCATCTATGAAGGCAGGGGGAGCTTTCTTGTGTGCCACAATTACACGACCGCAGAAGAGAACTTCAAACTTTTTGGAGAACGAATCATCTGCATCACACAAATGAGACTGAATCGCCTCTTGCCGCGCCAATTTCCCAGCTTGTCTGATAGAGCCGATTATCTCAGGCACCTGCAAAAAAAAAAATATATATATAAATATAAGGATATAAATAAAAGTTAAGAAATAAGTGCTCACTGCTGAGAGTGATTTAAAAAACAAACAGGTCTCTGTACATTGTATAAAAATAAAAAAATACAAAAGAAAGTCCACCTTCCCTCTAACCCCCGCCCCAAACCCCACACTAAATAAAATTCCCTGCTTTCTCTAAATCAATATCTAGGCCCTATCACATTTGTCTATACATTTGGATACTAAAATAAATAAATAAATAGAATGGTACACATGAATCTGAATTCTCACATTGAAAACCCCATTTCACCAACGGTCATGTGATTATACTGCCTGGTAGCTTCACAGCTAAAACATAAAAAATTACACTCTACCAGAAAACCCAAAATCAATATGTACAGTTTAAGCTCAAATTTGCATCATTTGAAGTCATAAATTAGAAACACACCAACATGACACACTTATAAGTGACCTAGAAAAAAAAGCCCACCAATCCTTTAGTTAAGTTTTTAAAGGGTAACTCCAGGCAGCAAACTTAGGTTAGAATTTTACCCATACATGGTACAGAGTTTCTTTGTTTGTTTTGGTTTTTTTTTGCAAACAAATGCAAACTGGCATTTCTTAGGAATCGTTTTCAAGTAATTAAAGGCAGAAGGTGGGTATGAGCAGGAACCTTTGCAAGAGTAGTTGCAGATGCACTGGGTAATCAGTTCATTCGCATGTGGAGCAAATACACACACACACACACACACACACACACACACACACACACACACACACACACACACACACCATACCTGTAGTTGCTCATCATTCTAGAATTTTACTACATTTTTGCTTGCAGTCAGATATGTAATGTATTCAAAAATTCCGAAGTTCAGTATTTTGGTCACATTTAAAAATAATTTTTTACACATAAACCATTTTTTTAATACTTGATTGCATTCTGATGCTGAATAACCCTTTTTGTTACAATGCTAAGCATAATCCGAGAGCTACTACAATTTAATTATAGACATAAAATATGAATATATTTACATCGAGCTCTGCTGCTCAGAACCGAAAACAGGAGAAACAAGGTTCTTTTCAACTCTCTCCGTACTGGGTAACACAAGTCTCACCTGTGAAATTCTTCAAAACGCCCCATAATCAAGTCTAATCAATACAAGCAGACTGCTACAGATCTCAATAGCATACTCATTGTTATGTTTATCAATGACATCAATATATTCCACAGACCATAATGCTTAACTGGAGTGGCATATTCCTGCAAATACATATATTCCCAAGTAATTGGGACAATATACATTTTTCTATAGTTAGAACAAACCATTTAAGTAATGTTGGAGTAAAGGTGATGGGAAAACCCCTCCACATGAAATTCAGTGGGTAGCAGAGGTATTATCAAAAACACCCAAAACGAGTCAGAAGGCCTGCATGTCCAAAAGAAAAATCACAAATTCACAGCGCTACCACCAATGCAAGGGATTCTGGGCAGGAATATGCAAATCTGGTAAACAATGACCACCTTTTTGCCTCTTAATTCATTTTAAACCTGGACTTCTTGGACCATATGCACGCTGTACAAGACAGCCGATATACACAGCTCAGGACAGAGGGGCAAAAGCCATAAATTTAGTTAGAAAAGTATTTTTTTTACAAAGTGAAACATCTTCTGAAATAGAGGTGCAATCAGTCATTCTGGATTAGAGCCTTTCCATGACCATTTGAATTAGGAGTCCAGATTTACAGAGGTAGGAGTGTATTCTCACTTGACCCAGTCACCATCTGGTTTCATATGTGACAGTACTAACAGCAATTACTTGCATCACTGCACACAATATCTAATGAACCCGTCCTCATATGTTATTTCACTGGGGTGATCACAGCAGATATTTTAAATATATATATATGCACATATACATTTATATATATATATATATACACACACGTGTGTGTGTGTGTGTATGTGTGTGTGTGTGCGTATATGTGTGCGCGTATATGTGTGCGCGTATATGTGTGCGCGTATATGTGTGCGTGTGTGTACCAAGTAATATCTCCAACATAGCACTTGGTACAGAGTATATGATTAGATTAACAGAGACAGACCAATCCATGAGGAAAAGATCCCCGAGTGAGTGGTGGTATTTAAAACTACATAGACCACATTAAAAAGGACACGTGATCTTTTACAGACACTTTGACTAGCCTGGTTCTCTCATCATTTCTTTAAACCATCTGCTAGGAGCCGATTTAAGAGATCACCAGGAGGTCAAATTATAAAAGTGCTGTAAAATATAATGATTCAGTGGCTCTCTATCAGATTTTGCAGCCCACAGCTTCCATGTTTTGCTTGGAATGTCAAATTAGGGCTTATTAATTAACTGGAACCGTTTCTCATTTTCCATCTCTGAACAATGCAAAGCCGTCTTGGCGCAAGTGGGGTCAGATTTAAAAACATGTTATAAAAGTGTCGGGTTTTAAAATCTGGGATAAGCTCCTTTCTGGAGGGAAAAAAAAAAAAAGCTAAGCAAATGGGTGAATAGACCGTCTTAGTCTGGCTTAAAGAACAATGAAACATTTTCTTTTTAACCCTTGCTTCCTTGGAGCAAAGTAAACCAGACATGCACCTTTCTAGATACACGTGGGTTTACTCTGAGCTGTGCCTCTAGGCTGAGGCAGGGCTCATCTGAAGCTGGCACATGCTCTCAGCCAATCATCTGATAGGGATCCGAATTGTGCTAGTGCAGAGAGCATTTTTACATGGGATCAGCAGAGGGGACCTAGAGGATGTACTGTCAAACGAACACGCCATTTTATCCCCATATTTGGGAGACCTACTAATTGTTTTTCTAAATTAGAAGCACAGGTATAAAAACATTTTTTTTAAAAAGTAAAGCAAGAAAATAAGCAAAAACCATGTACGCTGAAATGCATAAACAGAACTTCATTCTTGTTGGTGTCCAGAAGCATCACAGTCCATTACGGTTACATCATTTTTACAAGACACTTGGAATTTGTAGCAGGACATTAAAGCCAAGCACTGAAAATGTAACTGTGTAGCTATTTACTACAAGCTTCAAAAACAATAATAAATAAAATAAAGCAGAAATCAATTTTAGGTAATTATTGTGCCTGCCAGATTGCTATCAAAAACTGTACTCAGTCAGCTGGGTTACAACTGCCAGATGTTATCCTTACAGATGGCCATTTTTTGTACCACCCCTTATAAATTACATGTTTTACTACATCCTTCATATCTCAAGAAAAATGAATGTGGTTCTGTGGATTAGTTAATAAATATCCTTCTGTAAGACATTATGTATACCTTATATATGGCTGTTAAGAAACTTCCAGGAATTCTCCGATCACCAAAGGTGCGATGGATCTGCCCACCCCTCATCCTAAGCTTGATCCATTGTGAAATCTAAACGTGTCAGAGCATCCCAGGAGTGCAGGACCGGCACTTATAGCGCGTGTTACACTTTGGCAATAGTTCCGTTTTTTTTACAAAATTTCCAGTGCTTTTCAACATGTGCCACATTAGTGTATTCCAGCACAACATACTACATGTTGTATTCCCACCGTGGAGTTTATTTACTAGACCATGATATGTGATGAATGGACAACCCAGTTTGAAATCAAGTCAAAGAGTTAAATCAAATTCTCCAAGTCGCCTATTTTTCCAAATTAGTATTTTGACCTGATTTGTGAAATTTGGTGGTCCGTTCATAGCACATCACAGTTTTTTTAACTAGACAGCGAGAACTCCAGAAAACAAGCGAGGATCCAAGATATGGCTGATGAAATCTGATGCTCCATACAGGTATCATTAACTACCCTCCAGAGAAGGAAACACAAATACGCCAACAATACAGCACGCGTCACGTGACTGCAACAATCCAACTGGGAAAACTCCTGTTATTGTTTCAAATGCACCTGCTAAGAACACAGGACAATTATGTGAAGTGTAACCAGACACACAATACTACTTAAACATGGCTCATGAATAAAATATGCAACCATCGAATGTTACTTGACTTCATTTCCCTATTTAAGGTGACCCATTGTGCACCCCATTGATAGAGCAGACAGGAAAGCAGCTGGGTTGTTCTCCCAAGGCTCTGTTCATGATGGGCCCTATTTATTCACGAAATAAGGAAAGGACAATGGTTGGAGAAATTCTTCAACTCCAGTTGTCAATTCCTTGTTTCATGGAAAAAAAAGAAGCTCATAGACCCATGTTCATCCCAATCCTTTTTGGGCTAAAACACTGTAGCTGATTCATCAAGCCAAGGCACTGAGCAGAGAGTCCTGAATGCAGTGGGCAAAGATTTCAGGATGTGAAGTAGTGAGCAGAAAATCCCCAGGACAAAAAAACTGTTCTATTTTAAAAGAACTTACTTCTTGGGTTTGAGAATCCCTCAAGTAGAGCTTTGCTTAGAACTAAGTGGCCAACCTGAAGCCCTAGCGATAGTCAGATCACCAGTAATGAAATACATGGAAAAATCTACAAGCAATAATTCATCTGCTGTTACACAGCATCATATGAGCAGTAGGATCTCCGACTCTGCGCAGCTGATAACGGAAACTATAAATAATACAGCTGTACACAATGTGCCTGGAAATTCTATAATATAGGGAAAAGATGAAGAAGTGTGCACATTCTTATCAAATATATAGTGTGTACAATGAACAATTCAATAAAAAAAAAAAGAAAAAAAGTGAGGTGCAAGTAAGACAAAAGGCCAACAGGGAGGCGATTGAAAGACATAACTATAAAAGGGCCAATGGAGCTCTTCTAGCAGGAGAAGCTCACCCGGTTTTCCTTTGAACAATGCAAGTCAGTGAGATGAAATGTTTAGCTGCACCTCACTTTTAGCGATTCTCAAGGAGTCTGCCCAGCAATATGAAAGTTATTCAGACTTTATTACAGAAAGTACATGGTGTCTTCCTAACACAGGGTTCAGTAATATGAGGGGGGGGGGGGGGAGAACAGGTCTGGAATAGAGTGGTGACAGAGTGCCATTTGTATTGCCCCGTGTCCCAGAATATGGACACCAGCAACCACCCAAACTTCAGTTCCTTGTGTGGTGCTGGCTTCAGCAGAATGTGTCCTCCATGATGCCTCACACACTTCCCAGAGCCGGAGGGCAGAAGGTCACATGGATTCTGCAGACACTCACACACTGGGAATGGTTTGGCTAAAAGTGGCAGACATGAACAAAAGAATAACCAAGGGCAATGCAAAGTTCATCCAACAGACAAAAACCTATGATACACTGGGTTTTCATATGTATTCCTATTTAAAAGAAAAAAAAAAAACAAGTCTTACTTTTTCTAGTATTAGTTAAGTTTGCATTTGTCAAATAAAAGTAAACCACAAAAATTGTAAAATAATTACACACACACACACACACACACACACAGACACACAGACACTACAGCAAGATTCTAAAACAGGAAATTGATGATTTCTAAGCAAACAAGACAATAAAACGACACAACAGCTGTTCTGGTTAGTACATCCTTGAATACCCACATTTTTCATGATAACTGTAGCTATACAAATTGCTTGTCAAAATCAATGCAAGAACATTTTTCATCCTAAATATTTTCCTAAGCATGTAATTGCAATGCAGAACTGCTGAACCATTAAGAAATATGCTGTTATTGCATTACTGAAATATCCACACAAAGGACAAAAGAGAATAAGGAAAACATATGTATCAGGGAAAAAAAAAAGTCTATTTGGCAGCAGTCATGACCTGGGTTATTAAACTAAATACAGCAAGAAAATTCCCACAAGGCACAGTGCCCTCGGTTAAAGGCCAAGGATTTGCTAAACGAAGACTTTCATTTAACTTGACTCCTGGCTTACAAATACCAGACAGCTGACATCATGCAACCATCATAACAAATGCATCCAATGTGTGTGGAGCAGGAGATGGGAATGGGTACAAATCAAAACAAGAAATAAAAATTTTTTTAAAAAAAAACAACAGAATTGACAAGTTGTTAGAATATTGATGAAGGACTCCAGCGACACTACGGCAAACAGCATGCCATTATCAACCTTCAGCAAACACATTCGTCAAAGTCCTTTCCCACCAGTAACGTCTACCATAATCTTGGAATGAGGTGGTGTGACCACAATAAGGGTGTATCATCTAAACATTTTTTTTACTGTGTATGCAGAGAATTTGAAGAAAAAAAAAATTGATTTCAAATGATCCATTGATGGTGTTGGCAAACTTGCAAGCAAATGCCTAAAGTAGGGGGGGAAAAAAGGTGTTGTAAAATGTGTTAGTGGAGCTGACCGTTTATGACATCATCTATGGTATGCAAATGAATGTCTTTTCAGTGGGAAATGTGTAACTTGCATACCATGCAATCATTTTTGTATGCTCTACATGCACAGTGAAAAACAAACAGACAATGGTCAGATGATACAGTCCCTTTAAAAATTACTTTGGAAATAAAAAAAGAAAACTGTGCAGCTGTTTGAAAATTATATGAATTGTCATTGATCGTTCATAGAGAAGCCTTATAATTACACATAATTTGATGATCCAATTTCTGCCCTTAAATCATTTGTTGCACATGTTGGAAGTGTGAATAAATGGTATATATAATAACAGCCCATGACCCAAACAATTTTTGCTATACAAATACATGTTATGCCTACTAATGGCTATTTAAAAGCTATATCTACAAAATAGATATTAAGTCTATAGAAAAAAGGGGGAGAAATCAAGTCTATAGAAAGTGTGAAATTTTCCTTTGTAAAACTGGCCATTGGCATTGGTGGAATAAATATTACCCTCACAATGACAGAGGGCTGAACTGGTATGTATATTTCCAGATAGGGGTTTACACTCCGCACTGCCGGTTGGAGGATAATAAAAAAAACCATACGTTAAAAAAAAAAAAAAAATTAAAAAAAGTAAATTCTGTTGCAAGACTAGGGCCCATGAACGTCAACCTATGGTTCTATAATAGAACATCAAGTGAAAAAACAAACAAAAAACACAGACACTGTGTTACTAGGGTTTAGTGGCTCTTTAATCTCTTTTAGTGGGTACTAGAACAAGCAGGATAAAGTAAACCAATAATTGCAGTGAAAATAGTGGAAAATATAGAGCACATAAAAAGCCACATAAACAATATGAAAAGTTGAACAGTGTGTTTCTAGGTTTCATTTGCTCTATTCTGAATAATAAAAGCAAAGGCTAAATCACACCTCATCAGAATGATAATGACCTGTGAATCATCATGTTAGAGAAATGACCTCACCAGTATACAACAGACTTGACATCAGAAGAAGCAGCCAACATTCTTCTACAATTACACATCATCATTACCCAACCAGGCCACACTAAGAAACATGAGAAAGGGAAACTAGGAAAGCACCTACATTATATACACATGCATTGCATACGCTATATGTGCATTTAATTGCACCATAATAAATAAAGGGGGGGAAAAAAAAACACTTTTTTTTTTTTTTTGCAATGACCTGTATTAAAACCCTTTTTGCAGTTTTTCCATGGTAAATAGATATATTAAAAGAAAAAAAAGCCATTCCTACTGTCATTATTAAAATGATAAATTATTAAAATTTGATATTAGTGAAGTATGGCTTGTGCTAGAATGCTTTAACCTTGCTTTTTTCTAGTGACACAAAAAAAAAAAAAAAAAGTCCTTTGTCATGGTGTCTGCTGCATCCATGTGGAGGAGTTTTCCCTAGAACTGAAATACAGCACTGTGCACATTCTTAACAGCTGCGAACGCTCAAAATGTAGCTTTACACCTCCTGATACATATCAGATACAACTTCTTACCCTAGGGGTATCAAGATTACTCAAGCCAGAGCCATGTAGGGTTACACTGGCTTGGCTGAGCTTTATGGGAGTGATTTTACAACACTCCGCAGCTGCACATGAATTCTGCTGTAATTGGGAGAGATGATTAACCTCAGGCTGGTTGCAAGTTTTAATATTCTGACACAGTGTACTCTGTGCACTTAATGTACTTTAAATGGGCTCAGGAAAAGAAGACAAAAAAAACTACTAATGCTTTAAATGCAATAGGCTTTATATATGCTTAATATTTTGCTGAAGCCCAGCATATTGAGTGGGCTGGGTTTGTGACAGCCATATAGGCCACAAACCCAGGAAGATCACACAATGAAGCAAGCAGATAAGAGAGAAGATGGAAAAACAGAGAACTATTCACTATTCTTAGCACTGACAAAGGGAGATAAAGGAGATATATAAGAGGAGGCCTAAAAAGAGGGGACTCAAGGCAGCACTTACATGAACAATTCAAAGCACGACTAGGTTCATGGAAAAAATAAATAGCTATAATTCACTGTGACTGGTATACAGATACTTGTAAATTAAATTGTAAACATTTAGAGATGTACCCATCCCAGATTTGCACAATACATGCCGGTCCAATGGACAATGAGTAGAAAAACCACATGCGCCCATTCTGTGGAACACTGGTAATGTAGATCTGCAAGCAATCACAAATCTGATCATTTCCTACAATTTAACGAGAACAATGCAAAAATAAGTTACACGAGTTACAATGGAAAGGCTTAATGCAGACTCCCTCAAACTCCTCTCTATCACTACCAAGTTTTTACGGATAGTGGCAGAGAGTATTTTGGGGATACTGAGGTGAACTGTGGGAAGAGTGGCCGACTCAGGGAACTAGTTAGATATAACAGTTTCATTCACACACACACAAGGAGTTTTACAGCCCATCTGCAGTACGTAGCAGATTTAACATGAAAATTATTTTATTTATATTACACCAAGAAAACTAAAAATCAAGTTTAGTACAGAGCATAGAGAGGGACTACATACTAAGTTAGACAAACAAGAACAGACATGAGGCCGAGAGCTGTGCTCGCGAGCTTATAAATAATTCATTTATGCCGTTTTCTAGCAGGGCAAAGACAAGGGCAAATGTAGCCAATAAGGCTGCAGAAGTCTCCGACCACAAAACAAGTTTTTTTAAACTCAATAAGCCACGTTTAGTAGAATCAAGGAGTTTTAAAAATACTCATGCCTGGTTCTCATCCCTCAACACAAGTATTTCACTGTACAGAGCCCTTGTGAAACGATTCGCCCTACAGGATGCAGTGACCTCAGAGCATCTTTTGGTGAACAGAGGACAGACTATTTTAGAACCGACAGACTCAGCCAAGAGAGGGATGTGAACAACTTTAAAATAATATGTGACTCTCGTAGATGAAGACTCATTTATCGTTTAGCAAAATACCTCTTTATTTTTTGGTAGCAGACTTGACAGATTTGCGGCTTTTTAAAAAAGGGACTGCCACCTAAACAATGTTAAGATCAGCTTTGGTCAACAGCAGGGTCCTGACCCAAAAGCTGGTGTGGAGTGGGATTTGTGTCTTTGTCTTTGATTGGAGGGGGGGTGGGGGGGGGGAGGGAGGAGGAATGGCATTGTTTTAATAGTGACACTGAAAACACTTCCAGTAACCCCTGTAGGATTAGGAAACAGCCGAGACTTTGGAGATACAATTTCAAAGTTCACCTGAGATGGGTGAAGTAAAGTTTGAGCTTAGTGTGGCAGTGAGTGGTTAGTGTACCCTTCTTTGTGAGAGTGGCACAAGAATGGACATTGAACATGGCTTCAGAGTTGCTTTGTCCACCATCCCCAGCTTTCCCATTAGTTCAGATTAGTCTCATATTAAAATTAGAATATGTTTAGCTTACATAATGCATCATTTAAAAAACAAACAAAAAAAATGTACATTTTGTTTCCAAAGTTTAAAACTAGACCGAGCACATTACAAAGGCAGCAACATCCTAGTTCTGATTACAATGTTGCAGACAGCTGGCGCGTTTCACCGTTCACGTGAGTTCACTATCATGGTGCGGAGATGAAGTATTACAAGGTTTACTTTGTGGCTACATTTGTTCTTTTTCTACAAAAAAAAAAAATTATATATTTTTTTTTTTTTTTTTTTTTTTTTTAAATAAATGCTTCTGAATTAATTCGGGATCATGTACAGGAAGGCCCGTTGAAGTTACAAAGAACTTAGCAATTGTTTATATGCTCTAAAATAGATGGTTGCATTTACTATGTAGCATATTTCCTTCAATGGCACAAGCATACACATGAAACAAACCATCACAAACATACATGTATGTTACAATATACAAGTGTTTTACATACATGTAAACAGTAATTTTCTTCAGTTCTGAAATGCATTATTAAGGGGTTATGTAGCTATGCCCTACAATCTTAAAGGTTTAATAAACACTGTAAGACTTAAAAACATATACAAGACATATCTACACATTGTCCCACAGAATATTTACACAACTTGCAAATAAACTCAACTTTATATACTGCATCAGCAGGCATCCAACAGTGCCAGATAAATATTTAGATCTGTGTTTAAAATGGTTTCTTAGATTTTAACAACACTTTTCAACAAGTATATAACTTTTACATTGCTTGTAATTACTGCATTAGGAAGCATTACAGAATATTACACAAGTAATGATTTGGCCATTATAAATGTGTGAGGTTCTGTGTTTAAGGATCCCATTCAGCTGGCTCCCAGTCCTGTTAATTGTATCGGGGTTGGGGGGGTGGTATGGGGAATTGGGGCCCAGTCCCCAGCCCCCAGTTTTGACAATTCTCTGAAACCGCTTATGGATTGTAATGACTAAGTATATTATGAAATCTACATGGTTTTCGAGGCTTAAATTTATTTAATGTAAAATGTGTCCCTGAATGTCAGAAATAAAAATATTGTCACCCTAGTCAGTGGCCCTTTTTTTATATCAGTAAGTGAAATTGTCAAAAGTAGCAAAGCTTTAAAAACACAAATGGCATTTGGCTGCAAAATATAGTTAGATAAATGTATATGTTTATTGGTGTCTGGGTTTCTCTGCTATTTTTAACCCCTTAGTGATAAGACATTTTCACCCTGACTTTCCCTTGGCGACAATGGCTGTTTTGACATTTCTGGGGTGTTTGTGTTTAGCTGCAATTTTCTTTTTTCTCAGATACTGTACCCACACAAAATATATGTTGTTTTTATTTTCATAAGAAGGGCTTTCATTAGATACCATTATGTTCATCATATCTTATAATTTACTACAAAAAAAAAATCATAAAATATGATTAAAAAAAATAATAAATAAATATTTATGAGTTATGGGGCACAAACCAAAAAGTGTTTTTTGTTTTTTTCCTATATTGACCTTTTGACCCCAACCCAAAATTTAACATTAACACTAAATTTAACCCCAACTCTAACCCTTATGCTATCCCTTAATATATTTGAATTTTAATTTAATTTGAACCCTATCCCCTATGCTAAAAATTATTTAATTTTAACCCTATAGGCAAATCTAACTATATAACCAGTTTTTAATTAATGAAATATTTTTTTTTAAAAATTTCCATTGCTATGCTACTTAACTACCCCTAGGGGCAGTCAAGTAGCATATTCACAGCGACGGAAGTGAAGTAACTTTCACTTCCGAAGCTCAGACCGGCAGAGGGCATAGCCATATTGACGGGCTCCCACGATAGGTCCGTGGGGCGATTGTGGGGGCCCCAGAAAAGAAATTTCGGACATTGAGGCAATAGACCAGCACCGTTAAAGCGTTTTTCATGATCGTTGATCGCGAAAACCTCTTGATTCACCGCAAGCGTTGTTAAGGGAGTTTCTCCCAGGACGTGCCTGACACGTCCTTTGTTGGCAAGGGGTTAAATAGAAACCCTTCCTTCGGCGAGTTGATCAGCTGTTATTAATGACCAACTACTTTCAGTTTACTGTTACCATGGTTACTCACCTGGTTGCGATTAGCTAGCCCCTTTGCTGCTTAGTACAGGTATTTAAGCAGCTGGTCTCAGCTGCTCCTTCGCCCTTGCGTTGTTTCTAGCTTCCAGGTGCAGTTCCTGTGATTCTCGTGTATGACCTGGCTCAGCTGACTTCCCTTCTGGTTCCTGACTACGCTAACAATCATTCTCCTGATTCCGGCTTATCTGACTACCCGCTTTGGTTACTGACCCCGGCTTGCCTCTGAACTATTTTTACCATTTTTCTATTTATTATTAATAAGGGTGTTTTTCCATCTTACTTTCTGTCTGTCTGTTTCCTGGTCCCTAACAATTGGCCAAAACCTATTTTTTTAGGTCAGAAAAAGAACTAACAGAGATAATGTAGATGGAAAAATATAGATTCGCCAGGCCATAAAGTAGAACAATGACAACAGAGAGGGGCGGGCGGGCGGACTCCTTTAACGCATAAAGATAGAGAAATACAATGAGTAGTCCTCCTCAAGGAAAATAGGCAGAGCTATGTGGTAACAGGGAATTTTTATTTTTTTCAAACTCTATTTTCATCGTTCCACTTTATGGCCTGGAGAACCTATAGTTTCCCCATCTACATTATTTCTATTTGTGTGCACCATAGTGGCTTGAGTCGGAAGAGTGGGCAGAGTTTTCCCCAACAGTGAGGAGATGGGTCCATGCGAAAAAAACACTAGTTTATCATTTGATATCATCCAAACACAAAAAAATTAAAACAGTCATCCGCAGACAAATACAACACACACACACACACACACACACACACTATGTACTTATAATTTGCTAAATAGTATAGCAAATACTACTACATTAAATAATTGGAGATACTGACTTTCTATGACACAGCAATTTTTGAAGCCTTTTCCAGTTCATATTTAAGCATAACAAATTCTGGCCACTGAAAGTGCTGCACAGGGCCTGTAAAGTTTATTCTGCAGCCCTGAGCAGAGTCTGCTCTTAGAACACGTGAGAAAAGAATCAAGGTTAAGGGTTGTTTCTTATTCTACCCAGAGGTATAACTATTTTCTTGTCAACCTAAAGGATTATTGATTATTTTATTTAGAAAGTTTTTTACCAAGTAGAATACATAGAGATTTCTCTCGTTTTCAAGTATGTCCTGGATGTTAGACCAGGTCTAAGACTCTGAACAGGGGTTAATTAGAAGCACTAAACTACGGTACCTGAAAAAGAACAGAACAATTCTGTGCTCATACTGCAGTAGTATAAAATGCCTTACTTTACATTTCTCATACTGTTATGCTCTCTCCCATCATAACACACAGGTAAAAGGTGTGCTGCCAACTTAAAAAAAAAAATCACATGCAAATAGAAAATTATTTTCTAATATTATATATCTCTATCTATCATATAGACATGTATTATTGTATCATGAGAAGTAAAGCAGGATACTTTTTCTTATGGGTATAGTACAGGTCTCCTTCGGTTATGCCTGAGCTTTTTGGGCTTAAAAAAGTAAGAATAAGAAAGGACACCGCCTCCATTTACTGTCCCGTAGTCCACTCCACTGCCCCTCAGCCTGTGCGCTTGTTGCCCACAATATATTTTATTATATATCTTTAGCAGTCCACTTCATGTTCGTCCTTACATTACTGGGCACGAAGTGGGTGTCCTGACCTTGTGCCGGTAACTTGAGGTGCGCTCTAGTAGTAGTTTACACAGAACACTTCTATATTGCTCATTGGAACTGCATAATACAGTGCTTATAGTAAGGGAGCAGTATAATCATGATCTGTCCTACCAGTCCCATCTGATTCATCCTGTAGGCCCAAGGGAAGAGCCTCCTTCTCCTATCGATAATTAAATATATAAAAACTTTATTTCCAGTAAAAGGACAGAAGCATACACACACACACACACACACACACACACACACACACACACACACACACACACACACACACACACACACTCTCTCACAAACTGCAAAACATATCCATGCACAGAAGTTGTTACACAATTGGCAATTACAGAAGTGTAGAAAATGTGCTACTTTTCCCAGTGCACTGTAATGTTTACACTACACACAATTGGTTTCTTAAGTATCAGCCAGCCATATATAGCATATTTACCTGGTCTGTTCAACATCAGACTCTGTGTGACAGTTCCGAGAAGAGGATTAACATGCCATACTTTAGCTCCCACCTCAGAGCCAGTTCCAGAGAATCTCAGAAGTGCTGGTCCTGGTTTTAATATGAAAAGCTATGTTCCATTTACACTAACATTGTGGAGGGAGCAGGAGCAGTTCAAACACTATTCAGTAATTGATGTAATTAATTATGTTAAGGTGCTCCAGGACTACAACACATATAGTTCTCTGCCACCATGAAAAGCCAGCTTAAAAACAATATTAAAGTCTACTAGTGGCTGATGGGCAGTCATCTACTCCTTCTTTGGCCTTTTCAGGCATGGTGGAGGCCAAACAAAAACAATTGGGAATGAATCCAGGCCCTCTGGCCCCACATTGAACAGCATGACTTTTAGGAATCATGAAACTTGTGCCTGCATGCTTTGAAGCATGTCTGACAGGTCTCTTTTCAGATTCATGTTACTTGTCCTGAAGGCACAGAAATAAAGCAAAAATAAAAGGCTGCACTGCATGTTGGGATCTTTAAATTAGCAATATACACAGCGTGTCCACATCCTGTATCAATCAGGCACGCTGATGAAAAATGCATTCTGCAGGACTGCATGGTAAATAAAGATTACAATACTGTTTACATATACGTTCTTTTTCCATGTGTCCCTAAATAAAATAGATGTGATCATCTTAATTACGTAGCTCTACTGAACAATTAAAAAAAAATAAAAAGCACAACGGATGTCAAAAAAAATGTAATTTAAAAAGTCATGAATTTAAAAATTGTAGCAAAGTACAGGCATTTTAAAAGAAATGTTATAATGAAAGAATGCAAATCATCCTCAAGAAAAAAAAAATAAAAAAAAAATAAAAAATCTTGTAACATCAACTTATACAAGTATCCAAAAGTTCTTAGACTTTAAAAAAAAAAAACAAGATTCCAGGCTTGAATAAATAGTGTATAGCCTGAATCCCCCTTGTACTCCAAACCATCACTCCTTGCCCTTGTATACACAGGAATACTCAATCCAACATAATTGCAGCTTAAAATGTTCATACAACGTACCTTAGCCAGCCAGGTAAACAGTGGAGACATCTCTGTGCTGGGCACCAAGGGCTGTTTTAATTCACAAGTTCCAAGACCTTTCTAAATTACAAACATACATTTCTTCCCAGTGGACATTGAGTGAAAGATCAGGTACCAGAGAGTAACGTTGGAAGGATAAGAGAGCATTCTGCAGCTGACCGTTTGCTTCCCATAGCCAGCAGCCAAAATGATGTCATTGTGGTTAACACAGCCCAGTCTGAGAGCTGGGAGGAGGGAAAAAGGTTGAACCAGCAAGTTTTCACAGCAGAACCCGCCTGTTCGCAATTAAACTTACAGAAGGTGAGTGTTTGGATAACTCAGGAAGCTGATAATGCTGTTGTGTCAGTCAATACAGTAGGTCAGTCAAACACGGTCTTTTTTTTTTGGGGGGGGGGGGGGAAGTAGTCAAAGAAAAAAAAGTGATATTTATTGGATTAAAAAAAAAAGAAAATCTAACTCCAGACTGATAGAGTATAAATGAAAACAGAAGGAGGCAATTATCAATGTGTGTGTAACACAGTACATGTATTATTGCATTGTACTGCACAGTAAATTGGGGGGTTTAGAAAAGAACTACTCAGTAACACTCATTGGATTCCAGCTGTTTGGTACAGAGACCAGCAACGTTCGAATGAATCAGCACAATTGCAAGTAATGCAGAGAGATAAAAAAAAAAAAAAAAAGCATAGTGTGTGTGGCGTTTTCTCTTTATGATCTTGTGTGTCGATTGATATACAAATGGATATTTTGATTGGGAAAATGTATAATTCGCATATCAATGTGATGTCCTGACCAGGAGACCTCAGACATTTGAATTGACCCATTTGCTCACAATTCTACTGGAACGATGTATAGACCATCTCCACATTCACACTACAATCCATGTGTAGGTGACAAAATACTTCACATATACAGCAAGCCTCACACACATACTAAATATGGTAACGTTTTACAAAATGTGTTTTGGTTTTTTAACATACGGTTTTCCAGAAAAGGATGCACAATGCTTTAAACATATGCTTTGTCTGCAGCGGATGATGCTTGATGGAGTAAAGCATTCCATGGAGTATGAGCAATAGGATGACCTATAGTGTCAGACAAACTGATAGATCCGCCACAAAAATCCATCAGTCAATTCATAAAGCATAGCAGACAACTGAAACTCTTCAAAAACCACACAACAC
This sequence comes from Pelodytes ibericus, assembly GCA_036172795.1. Lineage (NCBI taxonomy): Eukaryota > Metazoa > Chordata > Amphibia > Anura > Pelodytidae > Pelodytes > Pelodytes ibericus. The sequence goes on from CM069863.1 coordinate 157,469,381, forward strand.
TGCCTTAAAAAATAAATAATAATAATCAGAACATACAATATGTAACCCATGAGAAAAGGCACCTGGCTTTGTATGAATATACCATATATCTATGTACACCTTTACAAAGATAAATTGTACAGAGAAATAACATAAATTTCAACTGTTGCATTGTTAGTGGAACTGACCTACAAAATCAGTGTTCTAGAGCTTTGCTGAATACATGTACTTTTATTATAGGATCTGAATTTGCGTAAAAAAAAAAAAAAAAAAAAACACAAGAACAGAGACTCTTTTGTATTACATCATCAGATGTGCAGACCTGACACAAAATGACGTACACATTAACATTATGTGAAATTGTGTTTTTTTTTTTGCGGCCGATTGACAGCATTCTCAGTACCTGCTCTAAGTCAACGCTGTCCCAACTATTTGATGGGAAGGTTCTTATAATAGTTTGTAGCTTAAGGTTAGAGGGCTGTATTATATTAATTCCAATCTTTAGCATATTTTATCCAAGGGGTAATTTATCAGGAAAACAAAATCAGATAATAAAGAATATCAATACTATGAATATGCAAAGTATTTATTAATGTCACAAATAAATCTCTTGGAGGCACATAAAAGCCTGAATTTTACACAGATTCCTGGTTTTGACAGCCAGAGCCCACCTAAATTGTGTAGTACATGTTGCTTTAGTGTGAGGACACAAAAGCTGTGACAGATGTGATTTAGGAGCTACAGGATTTGTGGTTATGCATTGCTTACAATTGTACCAACACAATGTATAGATCATTCCGCAATATTTTTAATCTCTATATTTACAATACAAACCCTGCTTAGATGACCGTCTGTTTGAGTTAGCCCGCATAAACTATTAAACAATGCATCACAGCCCCTAAAGAATCAACTGACCGTGACCTTGAACTCTATTCTTAGGGATGAGAGTAGAATTGAATATTGCTTTTGTCCTTTTAAATACATTATTTCCTCTTGCTTTTAAAAACTCCCTAAATGTAAACATGGTGCTTCATTGAGCACAATTATGAACACTTACAATGGGTTCTAACCCTCTGCCTCACTATACAGTTGAACATGTAGAGAAGGAGGAGAAGAGCAAGGATGTAAAACGCCCCAAGTGTTTTAGACTAAAATTCCTATAATGCACAACAAGCCATAACTTTACTAATGGCAAACATGTTTCTACCCAATTGTATTGAAATAAATAGAGTTCTATGCTGCTCAGCCAGACAAATGGCTGGGTGGGCATCATGGGAACTGTTATTTCCAACAGTTGTGGTGTACAAGACTTGCCCTTATCATTAGAATGTGGTTGCGTAGGTTTGTAATGGGGTACAGTGTGTGATCTGCACTTCGATGTAGTCTGGGTCCAAACCTTTTGTGTGGCTCCTAGATAGAAAGTACATTTGTCAAGCCCTGTCCTATACAAAACATTCATAAATCAAATCAGATAAATATACCATATTAGCAGTGCCGGAATTATAAGCGCATGCAATATGGGAATTACCTGCAGGAATAAAGTTTAATCACTAGTGTTTGTTGGTAAACGTGCGGTCATCATTAAGACTACAGACTTGCATGTGGATTCTCTGGACTGTCCTCTTTTAAAGGATCAGAACCACTAGACAACATTCACATGCAGGAGGGGTGATGGTTGTAAATCACTGGCTAATTTTAAAATAAAACAAGTCACCACAAAAATGTTTTAGGGTTTGGCTACAATTTGAAGACACTTGCTGTAATTGGGCAGGGGCATCCCAATTTTTTCTGAAGTGGGCCACAAGTTCAGAAATGAAAATGTTATTGGGCAACAATTAGTTTGTTTACTTACAGCAAGAGTGTAGTCCTAGGGACTATATAAGTGATGGCGAATCTTTGGCACATGTGTCACAAGTAAAGCCAGAGATGGCACCCACCGTGTGTATACAGTATCACTCAAGTTCACAAAATTTCTGCCATCAGTAACACCAACAGCACTGAACCAATGTAAGGATAAGTCAGAAATGAGGGCTGAAAATGAACACTCGCCAAGACTGCCCTCTGTAGTGTGATTTAAAGAAAAGAAAAAAAAATTACAAACAATGGTAACAAAACTAAATTTTTGTATCCATAAATCTATGTATAAAAACCACACACAAGTAAGTAAAATAATCAAAAAACACATTTTTACAGTCCAAAAGTGAATTTCCTCCTGAAATGTCTACAGCTAGGTGCGTGGCTCAGATTTCACTAGCAGTAATATTTTAGATAATACAAGTTATAGGCCAGTGATGGATAACCTTGCGCTGCAGATGGGACTACTTAAGTCACAACCTTTAGTTAGTGGTAAGGCTGCATAAGCATCATGGGTAATGTAGTTCCCAGGTATCTGCAATGCCAAAGCTGGCCATCACAGACATAAGAGGTTATGTATAAAGCTGGTTTGCACTTGGCCTTTATACATAAGACACCTGTAGTTATAATAGATCTGGTTTGGTCATGGCTTCCTTTCTGTTCATTTTTGGCTTGCTTCATTTATTATCCTCGGTCATTTTGATTCACACCATACAGAGATTTGGAAATCCTTATAAAACAACTGCAAAACAGACTCCTTCCAAAATATTATTTCAAGCCTGACGTCAAAGCAATCTAGTTCATTTACAGTATATAGAGCGTACGCTGCTAATAATAAAAGCAGGGTATCTAGTGATTTACTTTCAATATAAACAGATCAAATCCAGGTTTAAACACTTGTGTAACTAACTGAGGAGCAGATATTATACAATATTAATGCTGCCGTTACGTGCCAAGTACCAGACCACCCTGATACAAATGGTAAACGTTACAGCCTCATTCACACGCTGTATCCAGGCCCTTTGACATCTCAAACTATTTGTCCTGGAAGGAAAGCAATTTGGAGACAGGTTCCTTGAGCAGTAAAAGGAGGGCATTTTATTGAAACCAATGCAAGCAGCTATACATTAACAAATCATATCAGGCATGTCATTTCCCAGCATTGCTCCCACTGGTTCTCGGATGTTTACGTCCAAATACTTCCAGACAAAAAAAAAAAAAAAAGACAGCATGGTTCATCCATCTTTGTATATACACATGCAGTACCAATAGGTGGCAGCAACAAATACTCCATCACTGTTCCTTAGCAGTTTATTGCAATGGTGCAACATTCTTTGCCAGTTTCTGGTTACAGTATAAAAATAATAATATCTCCTAGGAGTTACATATTTCATGGTCCATGACTAAAAACGACAAGGCGGCTTCAAATAAAAACGACAAGGCGGCTTCAAAGGTGTAAGTGTTTTGTTTCCCCTTCTTTTGTTTTTACAAATATGAAACATCTGGATGGGGCTATTAAACTGTGAAATGTTATCCTTGCTAGATATTCCACTGTCAGCTGTAAGTGTTATTACTGGAAATTAGGAGCATTTAGGAACAGAAGCAACTCAAAGTGGAAGACAATGTAAAATCACAGAGCAGGGTGTGTAAAAGTCACCAATGCTCTACCGATTCCATAGCTGAAGATTGCAAACTTCCATGGCCGAGTAGCTGCATGCAAACCTCATATCATCCAGTAGAATGCCAAATGTCTGATCAAAATGGTGGGAAGCACCTGCCACTGGACTCTGGAGCAGTGGAAATGTATTCTGTGTTATGCCGAATCACTGATCACCATTTGGTAGTCTGATGGGCAAGTCTGGGTTTGGCAGATGCCAGGAGAACTTTACCTGCCTGACCGCACTGTGCCAACTATAAAGTTTGATGGAGGGGGGATAATTTTATGGTGCGGTTTTTCAGGGGTTGGGCTAGGCCCCTTATTTCCAGTGAAGGGAAATCTTAATGCTTCAGCATACCAAGACATTTTGGACAATGCTATGCTTCTTGCATTGTCAGAACAGTTTGGGGGAAGGCCCTATTCTATTCCAGCAGCCATTATAGAAAGTAGTCAATTCATACAACTTTAATGATCCACATTTATTTTTAATAGCTTACGCACTCAATACAGAGATCAAGGTGTGTTACATAAGCTCAGACACAGGGTTATAATTGAGATAGTCTCTCACTTTCAAGTATGTCATGTGAATGTTCTCCTTGCCCAATATACAGGGAATGTAACGCTTAGCCAACTTAACGGTATTCATTTGTGGACAGAACATATTACACGGAGTACTGAACAGATTTCACAGTTGGTGCATTAACCCTCTGAGCCATCTCACCTGCGTTACACAGAACAACATTTAAACCAGAGCAGAAGGAAAAGTATTTAAATATTTAGAAGACATTCTTAACCCAAGCATGTTAATACACAATGAGTGTACAGGAAATCTAACCCCTTAGGTGCCAGGCAGATGAGTAAGATCCTCAGCTACATACATCTCTAGCACTCAATAACTACCTGAAGTGTAAAAATATACTGTAGAACAGGGTATGACAGATCCCAGGAGCCAGTGGCATTATGGAGACCTCAGCAGCTCCTGGGTCCGCTCAGATACCTATCTGTGCGCCCATTGGTGCTCCCTCACCATAAAACCAAGAAGCTTGTCCTAAACTCTCATGAGTCGTTAGAAGGCTCTCCTGACTGGCCTTACCAGATATCAACTGGCAAACATCATGCAAAAGGTGTGAAAGCAGTACAGCACAGATCATATGAGCAGACGAATGGTTATGGGTGGAGCCTAATATGTGGTGTGGATCATGTGGGTGTGGCCTTAGTGAAGAAGGTCTAACTATGATGTGGATGATCTTGGGGTCCCCTCAGGATATCTTGCATGGGGACCCCAGCATTTTGTGTTATGCCACTGCCAGGGACCCATGGCTCCAAAAATTCTTACTGCCGATTAACTTTTTTTAAATTGCATTACATTGAACTAGAAGCACCAATTACCTGGTTCTTAAAATAACTACTAGTATCTAAGCGCCTCGTAGCGTGAGACATGTGAGGTAGCTGCCATCCTTGCTTGGATTATATATTATTTTTTTTCATTATTTTTGTATACTTCATGGAATGGAGCTCCTGACCTGTCTTTTCTTACTCAAAATAAATAACCTGGCTCCTTAACTGGGCTGTTTGGATCCCACCCCCCCCCCCCCCCCAAATAATAATAAATAAGTACAAATCTACAATTCTTTATTCAAGATAATTTTTTGGAGCAGTGTCTGGACCTCACTAATAGTGGCTCCTATAAAACTAAAAACATGCTGACCACAATTCCAATTGAGAGGGTACGAAAGCTTCCTCTGCAGGGTGGTGTGTGGCTTGATTACAACACATCAGTGCCAAATGTCTGAATTAACTATCAGCAACCATGGAGCACAGCCATTGCATTTGTAAAAATAAATAAATATTATAATAATAATAAATAATAATACACACCTGTAATCATATATTTATTTTGCCCACTGCATAATAGGATTACGGTTTAAAAAGGAAAGTTTTAAACAGGGGAATTGGCAGTCTGTCTGCCTATAACTAATATTAGGGGTAATTCCATTCAGCAATTTGACATATCCACTGGTAGGCACCCACTACAATTGATCACCCAAAAATGTGCCTATTATATACTGTACTGTCTTGGAAGCCAGTTATGTCCTATAATGCAGTTAGCATGGTTATGTCACTATGGACTACATCTCCCAGGAGTCTCACGGGAATTCCAATACAACAGCAGAGATCAAAGAAGGCATAGCATGGGAGGCTTATCCATAAATCATCCACTACTCTGAAATATTTTAAAAGACACACCAAATTCCGGGGAGATATTCCCATCACTTTACTATATTTGCAGGAAACACTGAAAATGTGCTCATGAGGCAGAGCTCGACAAATCCCAGGAGCCGGATGGCTCCTAACTTTTCTGATGGGTTTAAATGGAATTCTATGGAAGTGCCAAATTCCTAGCTCCTAACACCAAATAGGCAATTACAAAAAATAAAGTTCATGCTTAAAGCTCATCCCATTCATAAACAAATAAATAATGACATCATCGTTGGTCACATTTCCTCTGTTCATTTCCTGCACTTTTACTTCAGTTCAGTGAGTAACCAATGGAAGGACACCGTCTGGTTAAGCAGGATCGGGCAAGAAGCCTGAGGAAATGACTCAAACTTGGGCAGGACTATTAAATCCATTGTGAAGAAACAGAAATGTGACAATCAACATACAAAAGGAAATGCATAGCTTCTGTTACTGTTTAAGACCTTGATACCCAAGCTATCTGTATGTACACACACACACACACTTAATGCTAGTAATTAAAAATCTATTTAATTAAAGTAATATTTTTCCCACTTTTCTGTGAACTTTGGTTCACAGAAAACATTTAGAAATTTATATATGCCATCTATGCATTTATAGTCAATGTATGGGCCGAGAACACCAACAAAATCACAATGCAATCTGCATTTTAAATGGGTGCTTCCTCCCTCACTCATCATAACATGCAACTCTTGCTAAACTATTTGAATGTATCCCAATATTTGATTCCATAAAGCCATTTATAGTAACCCCTTCCTGCCCGTAGGATGTTCTATGCCATCTTACAATATTGGGCTCCAATGTCTGTAGGACGGCATAGAACATCCTGTATTTAGCAACTCTTGGCCCTCACTGGCGATGAGCTGTACTGTGGACCCTGCTGCAGGCGACTGTCAGATAATGCCACTGAATCAGAATGCCAAATGTTTTGTGTTCAGTCACACTTCTGCGACGTCACAATTGACGATGCAAGGTCTCGCGGTATATCTAGGAGGGACCTCCAGGGTCTATAAAGACCCTTATCAATCTCTGCCTATGTGTGATTACTCTGACCAGGAACAAAAATAAAAAATTTTGGTGCTTTGATCCTTAAGAAATTTTAATAGTACATGCCAGCTTATCCTCTGACCTCCAGCTGCCATGTTTCCATGTCAGAGAGTAAACTGGCATGTATCTGTAAATATACATCTGGGTTTACTTGGAAGAGGAGGACATTATTGTTTAAACCTATTTATTGTTGCCAACTTTATTAGGGTGAGAAGCGCAGAGAGTTTTTGTTTTTTGTATAATATTTATTGTTTTGCCTCTTCTAAAAAAAAAGGGGGGGGGGGGGGATTAATTAAATAATCATGTCCTATTAATTAAACATTGTGCTGTGACCAACCTGGTGAGTTTCTCCTGCTAGAAGAGCTCTACTGCCCCTGCATAATGCATTGTTAGATCTTTAAAACTCAGGTGTTGTAGACCGCTACCGCAGTTATTACTAGCTTACTGCTGCACACTCTCATAATTCAGGGCACCAATACATCACTTTATACTCAACAGAATAAACTATTATAAAAAATAAAAAAAATACTTTCGGCACTGTGCAGGGGGGGGGGGGACGGGGTCATGTTCGCATGCATTAAAAAAATATTAAAGACGGACTATTAAAAGGAGAATCAACCAACGGAAACATTAAAATGCTACTTTGACTTTAAGAAAAATATATTGTGTCATATTAATGTAATTTGCCTAAAATCTCACAGCTGCATTCATGGAAGTTTCTTAGAGGAGGAATCAAGATTATAATAAAGGGATCTTAGCAGGGGTAACTAAGCTGTGAAAAAAACAAGGGCAGAAACCTTGTCCTCTGCATGTGGCATGGAAGGCTGAAACTGGCAGAAAGCAGCACAAGCGTGTGTATGGCACAGCTCCTTCAGTGCGGCCCACAAGAAATGGCACAGGCAGGCTTCACTGGCTGCCACTGTTGCAGGGTGGGCGTCACAGGATGGCGAAAGAGGGTGGATTTTTTTTGCCGCCCCATGAAAAAAAAGTGCTGCTCAAGGCTGGGGCCTTTTTAGAGATGCAACACTGTCATTTTTACATGACAGGTACACTTTAAAGCAGTTATTTAGTATTGTAACTTGATCCAGAATTAAATTGGGTGATTACCCATATGTAGCAATTATAAAACTTTACTTGGGTCATCTTCACCCTAAATAAATCTCAGGCATGGTTTTCTGAATGAGAACATCAAAATGCATGTACTAATTTAATACAAGTTTAACAACTTTTGATTACAATCTGTATTCAGCAGGAAACCTTCCACAAAATTATATTTATTTATAAAATCACCAGTGTGTAGAATTAATGAAAAATTGAAGCACCTGCTATGGACAAGATATTTCAAAAAGTATCACGAAAAAATATGGTTAGTGTAAAATCAAAGAGATATGGTGTTCTCTCTCGAAACATAAAATCCCTCGCTGTGCAGTATTCAAAGAATTGCATCTCCCACACAATTCAATCCTAAACTAGTACAAGCCAGAGACAGGAGAGAAAAAGGGCAACAACTGTAACAAAATATGATCTTCGTGTTACTGAAATTCCTTTTAAAAACTCAAAGAACATTGAGATCCAGGTCTTCCAGAGAGACTGCCACAAGCAACACATCTCCATCCATCCATCCATCCATGTGCCACAGGTCTGGAGTAAACCCATTGTGTACCTTGGTAGGTTTACTCTCTGCGGAGTCCAATGCCACTTACAGCTGACAGAGGTCGAATAGTGCCATTTTGTCTCCTGACTCCATGTTTCAATGTGAAACAAGCAGGCTGATCTGGTCTCTCCCTGCAAGTGCATGTAAAATAAGAAGTTTTTTTGTTTTTTTTCCGTGTTTACATGCCATCAATAAAAGTGGCCTAATAAAGTAGGGAAGGTTTTCCAGTTGGAGGATAAATTGGCATGGAAAATACTGGACTGCACTTTTGCTCTATGTTGGAGGCAAGTGCAAAAAAAAAAAAGAAAAAAAAAAAAGTTTCTTAGCTCTCTTCCTAGGTTTTGAAACTAACTTTACGAGCCATTAAGAACTTGGAAAGTAAACCTAAGAAGTTCCACTTGACCTACGCATAATACATTTATGCTTAGAATTAGATAAGGAATTCAAAAGGGATCCAAAACACTAGAAAGTCAACTGACAAAGGAACTGCAAAAACAACGGATTAATAGAGTTGGAAAAACAATTCTCCAAATTGCCCATCTTTCCAACTGATTTCTGTAGTTCACTTTAGTGAATAGCCCCCACATGATGTACTGAGATTGGATTAAACAGGTTCAAGGGGATGCTTGAATTATAAAACCATGCAAAGAAAATACACAAAGAAAAATGGTACATGGATAAAGTGATTATTAGAAAAATCTTCCTGCAATGCACATTTAAGTATATTTTCTCATGGGTCTATTCATGAAAATTCGACTTTTAAGGTAGATTTTTCTTTTGTGACCAAGTCAAAATCGGCAGCAGAGTTTGACTTAACCTCAAAAATAGCTACAAATCATTTTACCTTCCATTTCTTTCAATAGGGAAAATTTGAACTTTGGATGTGTTAAACTGTACTGAATGTGTGTATATGGTACTGCATTTTGATAACACAGCTAGACCAGAAGTGAAAAGGTTTGAAGAGACATGATCATTTGTGAGGGAAAAGAGTTAAAGACATGGGAATATATTAAGTGTTCATTGTTTGTTTTTCCCACCTGATGCCCCATCTCCTGTTCACAGGATGTCAATTGTTGGAGGGTGGCTGTGTTTAATTACACTATTGTGCAAATTGTGTACAGTGAAAAAGGTGGCCACACGCCTGCTAGGCAGAAACTACACATTAATATCTCAGGTGTGTACTTTATTCCTCCGCTCATGACACAGGAAATTCACTTTGGGAGAATAACCAAGCCATTACATTAATCTAGATGTTTCTAACATCACAAGGGTAACAGAGGGATGGGACAGTTCATCATGGCTGCATAACGCAGTCGCTTCACCAGCAGTTTGTTGCGCTAGAGGTCATCGCAGGATCGCTGAAGGTGAGTATTAATTAATACGGGGTTAAGAGGTTAATTTTAGTATTAGGGTTTGGGGGGTTAGGTATTAGGGTTCGGGGGTAGCATTAGGGGTAATTTTAGTATTAGTGTTGGGAGGGTTAATTTATTGGGTGTAAGCGCTGACAGGTCAGTGGTCACATTGCAGCGATGAAGCGGCTGTGTTCATCTTCACTGCTGACAGTTCAGTGGTCAAAATGACGTGTCGAACTGTCAGCGGTGAAGCAGCCGCGAAGAAGTATCCTGGACCCGTTAACAGACCATATTTAATTCACTACTATTGGAAGCCAACCGTAACATATCCGGATCACTCTTATTATTCAGACACCCATAACAGAGTAGAGTGGAATAGTCAATATTACCACTGCTCTAAAGGCAGAAACAGATACATAATACTATCCTGTAGCTTACAAACAACATCATCATCAACAACAACCACAACTGTCCTATGTTGCAGGTTAATAAAACATGTATTAATCATTTTTTTATAATGCAATCAATAAAAAAAAATACTAACAATATATCAAATAAACTGAATGTAACAATAACTGGTTAATTGCTTCCCATTACACAAGAAAACATGAAATACTGGGCCTGTTAAAAAACAAATTCTGTTAGCCTTTTTCAAATAAAATAATAAAACTATTTGTAGAGAAAATATCTGTACAAAAAGTGCCATGAGCACTTCTAATGTATTCGTAGCACAAAACAGAAGTGTCAAAACACAGGGTGACTTGATCTCACATTTCATCCTTGCTTACATATGTGAGAGTGACCCATAATGGTGGGAAAGAGGTGCTGAACCCTCTGCAAGTGAGAGAGTGAAACTCCAGGGACTGTGAGCTCAGTAACCCAGTCATTGTCCTTCTCAGACCATCTAGCTTGGTTGCCTAGTGAGAGACCCAGTAGCTGACAAGCACTGGGGAACGTAGCAGATTTGTAGCAGTGATACTGGTGGGTGGGGAAATCACTTTTTCCTTTTTAACCCCAGCAAGTTTTCCCTGATTAACCCTTTCAGTGCCAGATCAGTCTACAACAGCCCATCAAACCCCAAGAAAAAAAAATCTGTACACAAAAAAAAAAAAACCTGGCAGGTAAGAGGTTAATAATCCAGCAACTCCACGGACACTTAAAGATATTAATAATATTTGAATTATAGCACTACTACAGCTACTATCGTGCTGGCTTAGCATCATGGGAACAGTAGTCCACCCCTACGCGTCAAAAGTCTACCATGCCTGGTAGGGGAATAAGAACACAATTCCTGAAATAAAGTGGGTCCAGGAATTGCAGGTTGAGTGCTGCAGATCAGCGTTTAGTAAGCTGCCTGGAAGTTTTCATTGAAAGCCTTCCCTTCCCACTGCTCTCAGCCTTGACGCGCCCGAGTGATACTCTTTCACGTGTTATTAAGGAAGGGATACCTTGTTTTCTTTTTCTTGACCTGTGTCTAGGTGTACAGAGATCAGTTTCTGTAGCCTGGCTTTCATGGTGGGAAGGGTACAGGTTCCGCAGTAGAAAGACTCCCCAAACTGGCTGCAGATCACGATGCAGCTTCCCAAACATGCTTATGGTAGAAGTGAGTTCCTAAGGCTTTCAAGCAGCAAAGGAGGCGTGCTGGCCAATCCCAGCACAGAGTGCAGGACTCTCTAAAAATGCCACCCTTCATTGGATTAGACGCTGGAGTGAGTTCCTCAAAGAATACATTGTCCTCATTAATAATACATCAGTGTGTGATCACAGCCATGCATGCATACACGTAACATTTATTTGGGGGGAATTAAGTGATTGCTACAGTTTTCACTATTTTTCTGAGCAGCAAATAAACTTTTTATTTCAGGTTTTCAGTCCTACAGGTAATTTTAAAAGAAAAAAACCTAAACCCAATGAAAAATTTATTCCATTGCTATAAAATTATAACTAGCCCATACAATTACTAATTTGTATTATATGTTTTATATAGTAAATGTAAATATACATTTATGAAGTTTGCAAGGTTTTATAAAGGGGCCTTAGTCTCAAGTGTTGGTAGAATGAAAAAATGGTGCAACCGCTGTTATGATTTGAGTGTGCCAACTTTATAAATCCCCCTTTGTTTTCCACTAACACTGGCAGTTTTAATCCCTTTAGATGGGTTTGCCTAACATTTTTAAAAGCTAATCCATTTTTACTGCCTATAATAATCATAGATTATGATATAATTTGATGGCATCAGCCACGTGTATGCAGATTTTAAAAACCTGGAATCTAAGGAGGTTACATTTCAAGGGAATTGAACTTAGTACCAATCATTTGTGGCACCTTTATAGATATAATATTATATACATTTTTGCATTGTCTTCTTTTAAAAATAACCCATCCCCCTACCATTTAAATCATGGGGCAATCTGTGGTACCCCAGCTGTTGGTTTTTAACAGCTGTTGCTTCATCCGAGTCCAAATTGTTATTTAAGCACTCTTTCTAGTACAAAAGTCAGTGTTAAAGAGGAAATGCTAGATTGCTGTGTTATACTGTAATCATCGCAGTAAACATTACTGGTGTCAAGTAGCAGGGCTGCCATTTGAAATAATTAGCTCTTCTTGTATTTTGTTTAGTGAAGGGGCATATAGAGATGTCTGCCAGGAAAGCAAGCTCATGCTCCAAGCAACATTATATCCCTTTCAGATGCCTGAGATGGAATCAGAAACTCCTGGAAATTAGAATTGACACTTACCAGGACCTTGAAACTGAGAAGCACCTTATCTCAGCTCTCCTATGGCACACCTATCAGTTGTGTTATATGCAGATACTTTGATATGGAACTTAAAGACCCCCTAAACTGCAGAAATAATATGCATTTCTTTAGTAGAAGCAGAGGTTTTTGGTATTACTCCAAGGTTTGGAGTGTACTATGGGAGCAACATTTGCTTCACTCCCCCTGCTATTTTTTTTTTACCAGCCACATATAACTTATACAGGCTGCTTTGCAGTATGTAGAAGTGATATGTGACCAGAAGGAAATCAATTACCTAAGGAAGTACAGAGTCCCACAGAACCATGTTTCATGTGGCCGGTAAAAAATGACAGTGGTGGCAACCCTACTCCAAACACACAACTCATCAACTGATGGTATGTACCAAAGATTTTAGCACAACCCCCCATATCTCCCCCCCCCCCCCCCCCCCCCATCATTCAGCGTCAACACAGTGGGTCATTTGCTCATTGCTAAGGTTGCCACCTAGGCCATTTTTTATTGGCCACAAATAACAGTGTGTAGAAATCCTATGCAACCAATAGGAAATCAGTTAAATAATCAAGGATTGGATGTCTATGTAACCTTTCTGGCTACATATGACTTCGACACAGCATGCAAAAGTGCCAACACTACTTACAGCTTCTGCAGTGATGTGGCCTTATATTCAAATCAAATCAAGAGGGAAGCTAGTTAGCATTCCCTTTATTGACTTTGCCAGGGCTGCCATCAGTGGGGTACAGACATACTGCTTGATATCTCGGGCCCCCAGGTACAATTGTTCCTCAATGAATGCGTGCAGCGGACCATATGTCTCCTGGGCAAATCTAACACGTCTCCATTAGCAGAACGGCGTAAATCTGCCCTCTACAAATTGGATGTCAAGCTAACTGAACTGGCATCCAAAGAACTCAGCCAAGAGGCCAGCGACCTATTATGCAGGGATAGGTTCCTCAAGGAACTAAATCAATATATCCACATATTTACCCCGCTTAACAAAGCTCAGACATCAATTTGGAAGGTCTTCCATGGGGATTGTTTTTCATTCAGGGCTGGTTTGGCAGAGAGGCCGTGCCACAAGCAGAACAACTTTCTATGGTATCAGGCCCCACTACTCAGAATCTATTATGGATTAACATCTGCTAAGGGGAACATCTCCTTCTAACACACATTCCTATCGCTGGAAGGCTTCACCATTTGCTTTCCCATTGGTGCACTAAGACCCCTGGGTACTTCAAACAATGGTTGTATTCCACTTAGAAATCAACTCCCGACCACATCAGCTTGCTTCACCATGACCCTTAAACATGACTCGAGATGTGTTCTTAGTACAGACGGAATTACCCTCTCTTCAGACCTCTCTCCCCCCACTTTGTAAGAACACCTCCTGAGGGATCTACTAATAGAACATGACTGGTTCTCCTGGTTGGACCTCAAAGATGGTTACTTAACTATTCCAATTCATCCAAAGGACAGGAAATTTCTTCAGTTTCTCTTACAAGGTCGCCTGTGGCAATTCACGTGCCTTCCGTTCAGCCTACGCTCTGCACATTGGAACTGCTCAAGCTGGTTATGGAGTGCCTATGTGCTTGTGGCGTCCACTCTATCATTTATCTGGACAACATCTTGTTGATGGCGCAATATCGGGCGACTTTCATCTTACAGACTCTTGGCTTCATGATCAAATCGTAATTAAATCCACTCAATTCCTGGGTTTCATGACAGACTCAGTATCGGCCGTCCCCAAGCTACCTCAGTCCAAGATCTGCACTGCCTTCTCAGTTGTTCTTGCGTCCCCTTACGGGTGCTCCCTCGCATGATCGGTCTGCTCTCTGCTCTATCGCGCAATGCAATGATAGTCAATGTTCATCATCTTCGGGGTTCTGGTTCCTACGACTGGTTTGTTTACACTCTCTGACAATGTATGCCTAAAACTTCATCCTAGGTTCGGACTCGAGCTCCCTCAGATGGGGTGCATCTTGTGGGGACTTGGCCATGGGAGGCCTGTGAATCCCAGAAGAACGTGGACTCTATATCAACTTTCTGGATCTGATTGCGTGTACCTTTGCAATTCATCTAAGACAAAACTCTCTGTTCACTGGTCCTACACATGGACAATGTCTCTTGCGCCAAACATTTCACGGACATCACCAAGGATCTCTACCTATATTGCTTGAATCACCATTTCTGTCAGGGTGGAGTACTAGCTCAGGAAGGGCAATCTGGTGGCAGATTGGACTTCCCATCATTGGAGGGACTCGAGGGATTGGCACCTGTCCCCGTCGGTCTTTCATGACCTGAATCATCTCAGGGGTCCCTTCCAACTTGATTTGCATCCAGGGCAACCTGTCAGATCCTAGCCTTCTTCAGCTGGACACCGGACCCTCTCTCAATGGACAAATTTCTCCAGTTATGGCAGCTCCAGGGACCCTCTGTCGTCCCACCAATCTCCATGATTCCCTGGTCTCCCTACCAAATAATTCACCAGCATTTAACGGTCTTATTGATCACCCCACTGTGGAGATCACAACCATGGCTTCCTCTCCTTCTGGAATTATCTTGTGCTAAACCTCTGGCTCTCCCCATATCTCGGTATCTCCTGTTAGAACACATGGCTGTGGTGATTGGTCGTTTTATATTTGCTAATTAACTTGTTCAGCTCATCAAAGAAAGAGGAGGTGTCTGAGGGGGTTTATATATGAATCCTGTGTTTGTTTCTATTGGTTGAATCTTTACTACTCTGTTAACTCTTTTTCTGCTGGAGGTTTCGGTAAAGAAGGATTATGCAAATATTCGCCTCCTGTTTTTAACAAAATTAAGATTATTTCTTCACCAAAGCTAGAATAATCTCCAATTAGCAGTATCTTAGACTACTTAGGTGAGTCAGGTGTTTGGGTTATGTTTTTGGGAGGTCCAGACCATTTGTACTATAAGTGTTATATCTGTGTTATACTTGTGGAAATAAGCGTGTGACAGTCAGGGTGTGATCAGTCTGATTGCAGTATGCAAGTTCAGAGTATGGGGGATAATACCCTTTAACTATTAGCAAAATTGCCATCATCAGCCATGTTTACAGGGACATATATATATTCGTGCTCGATTTGCTGCCGAAAGAGTATGTAAACTGCATCCCGCCAGTATGTAGGATGCACATACGTACAGATGGAATGCAATGAATTAATCTGAGTGGATTCTGTTTGTATCTTTATGAATCCTGCATACTGCTGTCCTGCACTTTGTATGCTCAATCTGCTGAATTTGGAACACACCTGTACTTGGATTAGCCGATGTTGGCAACTATGCATTAGAATTGATGCAATTTTGCCATCATACTCAGGTCAATAGTTATCTTGTCTAAGAAGTGGCTCCTACCACCATTTATGACATCAATGTAAAAATTACTAGTTTACATTAGAAAAAAAAAGTCATTTTAAAGTTTAGTGGCATTTTAAACTTAAATTTGATCTTTTCATTATATTACTGTTCCTTTTATTATGGACTTGCTAAAGTAGAGTGATCTGGGAAGCAGTGCTTTTTATATCATTGTTGTTTAAAAAAACAAAATCTTAAAAAATATAAAAGAGTTTTTATTTTCTGTGGCATTTCCTTTGGATATGACAAATATAATTTGTGATTGCAGTTCTGAGTTAATGGGTAGCTAAAAGAATCTCTGGTTTATAACAGCCATGGGACCTTTGCAGATTGTTACCTAAAAAGGCACATCACACACTGACTGTTCCTGGATAGAAAGAAAGTAGATGATGATACAATCACAGTGTGCACACTGAAGTGGAGAAAGCTGTTAAAGAATGCTTTAGCCTCTTTCACACTGGTTCGACGGTCACAAGGCCTAATTTGATGAGCACAGAGGATTTTTTTCTGTTCGTTTAATCTTCTATTTTAAGATTTCTCTGGAGGGCTTCTGGGCAGGAATTAAGTATTTAAACTTTAAACCCATCCCTGTTTCAGATCTGCTGTGCTTTACTATGCACAATGATGCTCAGTCTTCTGGGCCCAAGGGAGGTGTAGATTATATTATTATTATGGGCTCTCTGGGGGGTATTCACTAAACGGTGAGTTGAGGTGAGTGGAGGTGAGATGAACATTTAATTTCACTAATTTAGCTATACATTTTGCAGGTACAAACCTGGTGCGTTTGTCCCTGCACAATATATAGTTAAAAAGGTGAGTTTAAATCTCAACTCACCTTTTAGTGAATAGACCCCTCCGCCTCCTGTATCATTTTACTGTTGTTTGTCTAACTTAGTATGTAGTCCCCCTCTATGTTCTGGACTAAGCGCTATGTAAATTGTTGCTGCTAGATAAATACATTTTTATTAAATATTTTAAATAAATAAATACAGAGAAAGAAATGGGGGAAATATCCCATACAGTAGTGCTTCATAAACCAGTCTTCAAGGACCCCAACCCCAGTCTAGTCATTTCCAAGTGGAGCAGGTTAATTCTGTAATACAATAAAAATACAAAAATACCATTTTGCGTTGATGGCACCTGCATGTTCCTTGCAATGGATATCTGCATAAAAGTAAAACATTTTTGACTTATTGTCAACAATACTTTCCCAAAAATAATTTGTATTTGCGCCTGATTTTTGCAATTCACTTGTGCAGGTTCACTGTTCATTGAAAAGACATCTGTGTGAACATGCTACATTATCAAAATGTGTTTTCTGAACTTGCCTATATATTAGGATATATTAGGATCCTTTAATATTTGTGCTAGATTGTATATTCATTTAAAGTTCTGTATGTTTGGAGTCTGTTGAAGCAGAAGAGAGTGAGCTTTTACACACCTTATTGATAGATTAAAAAAGAAACTAATTATGATACCAGTCTAATATTAACAAATTTAGGAACAAGGTAATACCTCCCAGGAGTAGCAGTTATTCTGCTTCTAAGGCTAACACCCCTCCATCCACCCTAAGCTCTTACTTTTTTGAAGAAAGAAAGGGCGTGAATATAAGGCAAACCTTTTTGCTGCGTTATATATTTGCATACCTAAGGTATGTGCGTAGCACACAGACATCTTCCCTGTTGTGGGCCGCCCTGGACAGCCAGGGCACCTTATTGCAGTGCTGGTTGTACCCCCCCTGATGTTGGCCCTGTTGGTTATGGAAACTTTTTTTTTTAATAACATAAGAGTTTCTGTGAACGTTAAAGACTAAGTCCCTGTGAAATCCTTTTTCAGTCTGTTAGCATTCCTGCGGAAAAAAAGAGGATCATTACTTCTGCCACTGTATAAGAAAACACATTTCATCAGCCCAGGAATGCATAAGGAAACTGCTAGAGAACCACATAAATGGGGCTAATATTATTTCTGGTTTGCAGATCACACTACACACCCTCCAAAGCAAAACATAATGTGCCCATTACAAGGGATTTCTCAAGACATGTCACATCTCGAACTTCTAAAATGAGACAGGGAAGCAATCAGAGCTGATCAGTGATATTTATATGTTGGTGAGTCTTTGTAATCTGGTTCTGGAACTTGCAGCGTGTAGACTGTAGCGTAATGGTGATTCGTGTACTGAAAAATGTTTCTTTTAGAAATCCTGGAGGATGAAAGATTACTGGGAAAGTATTAAAAGTGGATGCATACAAAGATATTTGATTTTTTTTTACTGATATCTGTGTATTAAAGATTATATATCAGAGCATTTATGACAGTCCTATTAATGCTTTCTGTTTTCATGAAATCCAGTATTAGTCATATTCCTGAAATTCTGTGATTAAAGCATTAATATTTCAAAGCCTCGGGGTCAGCTAGCTGAGAAAGTTCCCGGGTGTGAATATTTCTGGGAAAACAAGGCATTTTATTCTGTAAAGTTTAACATTTCTCTATACATATACCTGGAAACCACTCTGACATTGGCATAGAGAATCTAAGGCTTAATACTATAGGTCAGATAAAAAGATTCATTCATATCTGTTACGATTTTTTTTTTATTGTCTATAAAGTGATAAGTATACAATGCAATTTTTACATAAGTTACACTTTAGATCACTAATTAGTTGTGGAAGTTATTAGTGGAAGGGACTATGTAGTGTTTGATTTGACTGTGAGGTTTGTGCTGTGACTGTGAGTTCTGTGTAACATGTGTGGTATCAAGGTGGAATCTGCAGGATGCCTCTGTCTGTGTGCGCACAATATGTAGTGTTTGATTTGACTGTGAGGTTTGTGCTGTGACTGTGAGGTCTGGGTAATGTGTGTGTGGTATCAATGTGGAATCTACAGGATGCCTCTGTCTGTGTGTGTGTGCACAATATGTAGTGTTTGATTTGACTCTGAGGTTTGTGCTGTGACTGTGAGGTCTGTGTGACGTATGTGGTGTCAAGGTGGCGCCTGCAGGATGCCTGCGTGTGCGCACAAATTGTAGTGTTTGATTTGACTGTGAGACTTGTGCTTTGAGTGTGAGGTCTGTTTGACGTATGTGGTGTCAATGTGGCATCTGGAGGATGCCTGTGTGTGTTTGTGTGTGTGTGTGTGTGCACAATATGTAGTGTTTGATTTGACTGTGAGATTAGTGCTGTGACTGTGAGGTCTGTTTGACGTATGTGGTGCTACTGTAGCATCTGCAGGATGCCTGTGTGTGTGCACAATATGAAGTGTTGGATTTGACTGTGAGATTTGTGCTGTGACTGTGAGGTCTGTGTGACAGGTGTGGTGTCTAGGTGGGTCCGTGTGTGTGAACAAAATGTAGTGTTTGAACACAGTATCTGTATGTGTGACAGCCCTGATCTAGAAGCACTGTCCCAGAGTCAAAGATTTACCCTCTGGTGTCTCAATAATTCAAGACACCAGAGGTTAAACCATTCTGAATTATTAACCACCACCCACCGGTTCTCTTCAGTGGTAATATTGTCTGGCTATGCAGCACTTTGGTCTAAGAAATCTGTCCCTCCACAGTACAGAAGGTGGACGACACTGATGTAAGGAGTCCAGAGACTAGAACTGCGGAGACTAAGAACTTATTTAACCAGTCCATCACATGGCAAACATTGCAAATCTTGAGCTCAAAGACCCCATTGCCTGCAGGATCAAGCTGCCAAAACAAATACTGCCAGTTCAGAAATGATATGTTTCCAGGCAATGTGCGGAAGAGCTAGTTTACAGGAAATGTCTACATAATACCTGTGTCTCTCATGAGTACCATACGTTTGTTTTTAACTTATGGTAATTTATGTTCTGCATTCATAATATGGTAATTAACCCTTTCAAAGCTCAAAGTGGACGCTGAAGTGATTGACATGTATTTGAAGAGATAATTTAAAGCAGACCTAATAAAAAATGTAACACTTGATAGATCATAGTTTGCCAGTGTGCTGTGTGACAAGGCTGCAGGTTTGGACAGGACTCGGGGGAAAGAAGCAAACAGTCTTCAACAGGTAGGAAATTCTCTGACTGTTGTGTTTCCCCTGATTTTGAGCTTCTGGGATCAGACAAGGTACTAGTGGGAATAGCCGCAAATTGGGATCAGTAAACCAAGCCAAGGGCTTGGGTGGTGGTGTTGGTCAAAAATTAGGCTAAAGTCACAGGTAATCAGTAATCACAGGTAATTAGAAAACTGCAGTCAGTCAAGCAGAAGAAAAATCCCCCAGGAAAGCAAGCTAGCTCAATACATGAAATGACTCTAGTTTTCCAGAAACTAGGACTGACCACACATGTAAAAGTACATTATGTATTTTTTTTTTGCTGCAGAAACCAATGAGAATAATGACTTTCAATTGAATGGAATTTCTGTTCTCCCTAGTGATGTCATCAGACAATGTGTTGCACTATTAAGAGATCCTATGTGTGCAAGAGCAAGGTCGTGTAGCTTCCACTTAGCTGGAATCCATCCTTTGTCCATCCTTTGCTTTGTTATCTGCTGATTTTGTATCTCCTTAAACATTTGTAAAACGTGTAATAAGTGGTGAAAAAACGAACAAACAGAAACTAAGACAAAGATTACATCCCTACCCCATACACCACATGGAAGCTTTTACTGGTGCAGTGGGAATGAAAAAAATACTTTACAGAGGAAGCCCCCCAAAAAAGTATCTACTTTATACATCACACGTAAGGATGTATTGGAAGACGTATAATAGCATTGTGACAAACTTGCAAATAACTTTTGAATCCTCATAGTTGAGACTTGTAGTAGGACCTCAAACCCTCTTTTGGTCTTTGGCCTTGTTTGTTGCTCAGTTCAGGATATCTTTCTACCTTTAACCCTTTTGAAGGATGGCTTTTCCAAACCTCTGATCCAGTTGTTTTAGACTACGACCTCTTGACCTATCACTTCTCCGCCATTAAAATAAACTTCCTATTTGTTAATCCCTTAATGTGAACTCCTGCATGAATGAATATTTTTGCCCGTGCCCTGTCAACCGAGACTGCACTTTGTTTAGGAATAATGCATACATGTACTTTAGACCCAAGACCATTTGATTAGTCAACACTTTTGTTTGTAAGACGATCTCTTGGATTTTGAGACCATGTCATTATCTGCTTTGTGTAGCTGTCAGGACACAAACACGAGCCTGGGAAAAGATTATGCAGGTAAAGGAACCTGTTACGGCTAGGCCAGTACTGCAGCTATGAAGGAATACGATTATTGTGGACTGATGTAAAATATAATACTCTGTGGCTTTGAGCTGGTCTATCGTGAACAATGGCAGGAAATAGTAAAAAAAAAGTACAGTCTGGAGTCAAAATCTAACAGATCTGTTTCTTTACAAAAAAAAAAGATTAGACATAGTAAACTCCAGTTTTGTTACAGAACAAAACAATCTAGAAAAACAAATAAGAAATGAAATACATATATATCCTGAGAAAGCAATAAACTACTGTTAGCAAATGGACAGTCATTTAACTGAAAAATCAAACAAAAAGTAATGATGTTTTCCAAAAACTCTGTAAGATACGTTATCACAGAGCTTAACCCTTAACCCATGCCATCATTTAGCATCATAAGCCTGTTTCAAGGCTTTAAATCATGAGTTGAAGTAGCCATGGAGAGTGAGGAGCAACATTTATTCATGCGTGGTGCTTTCGTGTTCACTGGCAGAAAGTGTTATAACAGGTTTTTACGGTTGAACTGCTATATAAAATTTGCCTTACTTTTTCCAGAAAAGTTAATTAAAAGGAAGTTTTATTCCTTCAGCGTTATTCTTCTTGGCTTCTCCAAGAACGAGTAACCGAAGCCAAAAAGTGTATTTACACAGGGATGCGTCTGTTTGAAGATGTGCCTTGCGCCCTACATGAGACTTCTGGGAAATTTCAAACAGCCCAGGGAGAAAAGTTACAGGGGTCCCTCACAACACTGGACCCATGGTAAAATTTGTGAATTTTGGACACTCTTTAAATATCAAAACTCATCAGCAAAACCACTCAAGTGTATTTGTCCCTCAAAAACATCCAGAAAATTAGGGGGGTGCTCAGAATTTATTCCAATTTATCTTACAATAAATTATGTCTTGTACAGTGTGGTGCTTAAAAAGCACAAAGACAGAAAAAACAAAACAAATATATGATATGCTTACATTAAAAATGCCAACTGTGAACATCTGTTTAGCTAGTCCGTCCAGTGATAAGAATCTCTAAGGTTTCCTACTAAGTGCACTCTGATCCTCTTGCAACTTCCGTGTTCATCCGGCTCCTCCCACCTGCGTCAGCCAGTCCTACGCGTTTCGCTCAAAGAACACCTTACACTGATATTATTCAGAATATCTACGAGCCTGGATATAAGGCGCTCATTGCTGTGTGAGTGAATTTAATCAGGGGGGAATACCATACAGGGGATATGCTGACGTGATTAAAATTACTATACTACATTTGTTTTTTCTCTTTGTGCTTTTTAAGTGCTACATTGACATCACTGATTATAAGATACACTTTCTCAGTGTTAATTTGGATACATTTTATGCCGCACATGGTACAGAGCATTGAAGGGAATTAGATGAACAGAGAAAGATCGGTACATGAGGTAGCGACACACCTCAGGACACATAATAGGTAGAAGGACACACATGTCAGTGAAAAGACCAGAGGAGAAGTTGGTGGAAGTAACAGTACATTGGAGGACAGTGGAAGCTAGGTGGGTTTTACCAGAGGTTCCTGGGTGTTACTGGGATGAAATATGAAACATTATGAGGTTTGTCTCACACACATATAAATATTATAAGGTTAGATAGCTCAATGGGCTTACATTGAGTTCCAGGCACGGTTGACACAGCTCTTCATCCTTCTAAGGTAGATAAAATTAATGCTATTAATTTGAGCAAAAGTAACATCCTCAGGACACATGAAAAACAAGGAAAATCTGAATGTACCTTTCCTGGTTAAACTCACTTAACCCCTTGCTGACACATGACGTCCGTTAGTGACCTAGTCCGTCCTGTGTCAAAACAAGCACTGAAAGTGGTACAGAAAGTCCTTACGGAAACATCGTTCAATACTGAAAAAAATACCCATCGGCATTTCGATCGCTCCAGAGCGATAGAAATGTCGGTTTTAAAGGCACAGTGCCTTTAAAACACGTGCCTGTGTTTAACCCCTTCCCTGCCATTGATCTTGCGTAAGCAGTGATCTTGCACATCAGCGCATTTATTTTTTCTGTTTGTGCATTTTTTAGGCTTTTTTTTTTTTTTAAGTGTAATTTATTACAGTATTACAAAGGCTCTTCTAAGAGTTATTAACCCCTTCCTTGCCTTAGATCACGGCTTATGCAATGACAACGCCAAAGCAATTTTTATCTGTCTGCATATTTTTTTTTTCTTCACGCACCCGCTAGGGGGTTACGTGTAAAGTAAAAATATTTTTGATTTTTTTTTTAAGCTGTCTGAGCGCATAGCGATCAGTAACAGCAAATTAGTGGCAAAGGCGGTTTGGTGATTGGTCTGATGAGCATCACCATTCGCCTGGTCAGGCCAATATTTGTGAATATTGATCCGACCAATTTTTATCTGCCTCCCTCTCCTCACTTACATTTTTGTGAGGGAAAGAGACAGATCAGTATTAGTGATATAAAATATAATTTTATAAAATTGTCAGGTTATATGAAAGCCTTTCCCTGTGTATTAACCCCTTCCCTGCCATTCATCACTGTATAAGCAGTAATCTTGCACAGTATATTTTGCTGTCTGCACTTTTTTATGGATTAATTTCTTTGTACTGTAATGTATTACAGTACTACAAAGGCTCTTCTAAGAGCCATCAACCCCTTCTTTGCTAAAGATCACTGCTCAGGCACTGATTCTGAGGCCGCTGACCCAAGGTTAGATTTTGACCCTGGTCAGCTTTCTGATACATCATATAGTGATGTATCAGTGGCTGCTGAGCCCTTGCCACAAGGAGTCATGGGTGTCTACATATATGGCTTGGTGGGGGTAAATTACATTGGCTGACTTCAAAGATGTATCCCATATAGAACATGGACGCAGGTTGACTACATGTCAAAATTCCAAGTTGGAATTTTGAGATGCACACCTCACAAATGTTGCCTTTTACCACCCAAGCAACCAAACAAACCTATACATGGATGGTATCGCTGTAGTCGGGAAATGTTGCTGAACACATATTGGGGTGTTGTTTGGCAGTGACATATATCAGAAACTGTGAATTCATGCCTGAAGTACAATGTATGTGGAAACAAAACTCCAAAAATGTACTACCACAAACTTTGACAAAGGCTGGTGGTAGAATTAGTACATATTCAGTATTAAAATACTGCCCTTTGAAATACCTTAGGATGTCATTTTTCCAAAAATATATGGTCTGATGGGGTAAAGTACATTGGACGGCTTCAAAAATGTTCCAAATGGAACATGGGCGCAGGCTGACTACATGTCAAAATTCCAAGTCGGAAATGCGCACATCCCAAACGTTGCCTTTTAGCCCCAAAACCAACAAACCTATGCATGGGTGGTAACCCTGTACTCAGGAGATGTTGCTGAACGCATATTGAGGCGTTGGTTGGCAGTGGCAAATACCAGAATCTGAAAATTCATGCCTGAACTACAATGTGTGTGAAAAAAAATGACATCCCAACTAGGGATCGACCGATTATCGGATTAACCGATATTATCGGCCGATATTCACAGTTTCCTAAATTATCGGTATCGGCATCTAACTTTACCGATAATGCCGATATTTGAATGAAGCAGTTTTCGCGATCAACGATCGCGAAAACCGCTTTAACAGTGCTGGTCTATTGCCTCGACATCGAGGCAATAGCCAGCACTGATATTTCTATTTTGGGACCCCCACGATCGCCCCACGGAGCGATCGTGGGGAGCCATATTGACGGAGCATGCTGCTCCGTCAATATGGCTAAGTCCTCTGCCGGTCTGAGCTTCGGAAGTGAAAGTAACTTCACTTCCGTCGCTCTGAATATGCTACTTGAATACCCCTAGTGGTGGTTTAGTAGCATTGCAATGGAAAATAATTAAAATACATATTTAATTAAATAAAAATAGGTTATTTAGCTATATTAGCCTATAGGGTTAAAATTAAATATTTTTTAGCATAAGGGATAGGGTTAAAATTAAATTAAAGTTAAAAAATATTAAGGGATATAATAAGGATTAGAGTTGGGGTTAAATTTAGTGTTAGGGTTAAATTTTGGGTTCGGGTTGGGGTCAAAAGATCAATATAGGAAAAAACCAAAAAACACTATTTTTGGTTTTTGCCCCATAACTCGCAAAAAAATACCGAAAAATATGGAAACATGCATATTTTTGAACTCGGGACAACATTTAGAAACTATTTAGCCGGGGTCTTTTTTAATGATTTTATTTGTGTAAATTATATTTTAGGTCAAAGTTAGAAAAAGTGGGTTTTTTTAAATTTTTCATCATATTTTATGATTTTGTTTGTAGTAAATTATAAGATATGATGAACATAATGGTATCTAATGAAAGCCCTTCTTATGACGATAAAAACAACATATAATTTGTGTGGGTACTGTATGTGAGAAAGCAAAACATTACAGCTAAACACAAACACCCTAGAAATGTCAAAACAGCCATTGTCACCAAGGGAAAGTCAAGGTGAAAATGTCTTGTCACTAAGGGGTTAATTAAGCTGTTTTTATGCCTTGCTTATATTTACTGTAGTGTCCCTTTGATATAATTGCCTATGTCATTGCTGCTCATTTTACTAAGATTTAATCTAAGTATGGACTATGTGCAATTGAACATTGTTGTTCTTGTTACCTTTTGACTGATATTTATTTAAAAAAAAAAAAAAGTGGTCCAATTTGTTGTATTTGACCATATCACCATTGTTTTGCTGCATTATTTATTTTTATTTAGCAATGAAAAAGAGTTACAAAAAAAAGCTAAACGTTAACAATAAACATGTTCATTTAACAGCAGATTTGTGTAGAAATTGTTTTTTTTCCCAAAAAATTAAAATGCACGAAATATCGGTATAAGTTATCGGCTATCGGCCTGAAAGTTCACAGGTTATCGGTATCGGTATCGGCTCTAAAAAATCAATATCGGTCGATCCCTAATCCCAACCGTTTGACATAGGTTGGTGGTAGAATTAGTACATGTAAAGTGTTAAAATACCACAATTTTAAATATGCTAGGATGTCTAGATTTCCAAAATATATGGTTTGATGGGGTAAAATATTGACGGGCTTTAAAAGTGTCCCAAATGGAACATGGGCACAGGCTGACTACATGTGAAAATTCCAAGTTGGAAATGCACCCCCCCTAAATGTGGCCTTTTAGCCCCCAAACAACCCACCAAACCTATACATTTGCGGTATCCCTGTACTCAGGATATGTTGCTGAACACATATTGAGTTGATGTTTGCCACTGACACATAACAGGAGCTGTAAATTCATGCCCGAATTACAATGTATGTGGAAACAAAACATTAAAAAATTACTAACCTTAAATTTGACAAAGGCTGGTGGCAGAATTAGTGCATGGAAAGTGTTAAAATACTACAATTTGAAATACCCTAGGGTGTCTAGTTTTCAAAAATGTATGGTTTTGTGGGGTAAAATACACATTCTGGCTTCAAAAATGTCCCAAATGGAAGATGGGCGCAGGTTTTCTGCATGTCAAAATTTCAAGAAATTTCAAGGAAAACCTAAAGGATTTTGAAATAGCTACTTATAGTTCTGGACCTGTAACATGAATAAAAAAGCACAAAAACATAAAACATGGGCTATTTCTGAACTCAGGACAAATATTAGAAACCATTTAGCATTTTTTTTGTTGTCTCTTGTAGATAAGTATACGATTTTTCATATAAAAGTCATAAAAAAAATTTTTTTCATTTGTTTTGCCATATTTTATTATTTTTTTTATATCAAATTAAATGCTATTATCAAAATAATGGTATCAAAAGAAAGCCCTTCTTATAACGATAAAAACGATATATAGTTTGTGTGGTTACACTAAAGGAGACAGAAATAAATTAAAGCAAAACACAAACACCTCAGAAATGTTAAAACAGCCCATGCCACCAAGCGTCAGACAAGCCAAAAATGTCATGTCACTAACGGGTTAATAACTTACATTCTAAACAGGATTGCTATTAAAATATATTTCAACGTAAACATATGACAGTTACTAACTAAATAACCAATACGTTTTCTTTGACACTACATGGAATAATTGCACAGTGAAAAGATAACAAAATCCTTTCACTCATCTAGTTACATTGCATTGCCACTAAGTGGCACTGTAACACTTCCTTCTAAGAATCTAGCCAAATGGTATTTGTATAGATGTTTAGAAAGAAATCATTGCAATTCCCAACATTTGTTGCTTGTATTTCTTTTAGTGAAGGCCTGTGAACTTTCAAGCGCTAGGTTTTGTAATAAAATGAAATGTAGTTTTCTCATAGACAAACAGTTCATGCCTTACATGTACAGAAAACTTCTCTCTATGATGTAATATTTCATTTTTACCCTTTTTCTCCTTTTTCAAAGTTTTTATTTTTTCCTTTGGTTTTCTCCTTTGGGATTTTTAGGACCAGTGAGTTATCTCTCAACTTCAGCAATATGTACAGTATTTTATATTTAAACTGATTTATTTGTTGGTTCCCACACAAAAAAAAATGACATAAATGTTTATATACAAATAATAAATAAACTCTAGAAAACTCACTGAATGAAGCAATACTAAGATCTATTATATTGTTACTGAAATAGTTAGTTTAATGTCCCACTGACTCTCAGAACCATTTTTCTGAGGAAAATATCATACTGCACATGATTACAAACGGTTGGCCTACAACTAAAATAACGTAAATAATCTGAGATACATCTCAGATTCAAATGGACAAACATCTGAATATCTTGCTAAAAAAGATATGCCATTTTCTAAAGTGGAACTTGGTGGCAGAATGGTGACACCTCCATGATTCCTCTCTTTATCCCCATACTTGGGACACTCCCACCAAAAAATGTAAAAGGTTTTATTTTTTTTATTTTGTATTGATGATTCCAGATATGTCTTATATGACTGCATTTAATAAAATATGTAACTAAACAAGTGTGACTGGGCACCGCCATTTTGGGAAATAATAGTGTTTTGGCTGCCACCCCCTAGTGACTTTAAAGCACTAGTATCTCAGTTTGGGGCTGGGGACACAGAATGCAGTCTATAAGTCAGAATTCTGATCATTGACTTGCACTGAATGGGAGGAAGCAAGGGTTAAACAATACATGTGCCAGTAGAATTAAGTAAACCCGACGTGTATCTTAATAGATACACACGGGTTTACTTTCTGCTGGGTCTCACATGCGAGACACAGCAGTTCCCAGTTGTTGCGTGCTGACAAACATCAGCAGTCGCACAGCCAATCAGAGCAGGGGCTCGCCCCGCTCTGACAGCTGAATGTGAGGGTCTCTCGCTGCTAGCACAGCAGTTAAGGTCCCCCCTGCTGATCTCATACAAAAAACAAGGGTCTATCTCTGCGCTAGCAGAGAGAGCCAGTCGCCGACCAGACGGCTGCCTGTTTCCTATGGAAACATGGCAGCTCTCAGTCAGAGGATAAACTGGCGTTTACTATCAAAAGTACACACCAGTTCATCCTCATACCAGGGACAAATTACATTTCCCTTGTGCTTCAGTATTAGAAGCACAAGTGAAAAAAAAAAAGTTTAGTGTCCCTTTAAATCAGGGGTCCTCAAACTTTTTAAAAAGGGGGCCAGTTCACTGTCCCTCAGACCGTTGGAGGGCCGGACTATAGTAAAAACAAAAACTATGAACAAATTCCTATGCACACTGCATATATCTTATTTTGAAGTGAAGAAACAAAACGGGAACAAATACAATATTTAAAATGAAGTAAAGTTAAATCAACAAACTTACCAGTATTTCAATGGGAATAGTGTGCCAGTCAGATGCCCAGGGATATTATGCCAGTCAGAGCCCAGTAATATTATGCCAGTCAGAGCCCAGTAATATTATGCCAGTCAGAGCCCAGTAATATTGTGCCAGTCAGATGCCCAGGAATATTATGCCAGTCAGATGCCCAGGAATATTATGCCAGTCAAATGCCCAGGAATATTATGCCAGTCAGAGCCCAGGAATAGTGTGCCTGTCAGATGCCCAGGAATATTATGCCATTCAGATGCCCAGGAATATTATGCCATTCAGATGCCCAGGAATAGTGTGCCAGTCAGATGCCCAGGAATATTATGCCATTCAGATGCCCAGGAATAGAGTGCCAGTAAGAGCCCAGGAATATTATGCCAGTCAGATGCCCAGGAATAGTGTGCCAGTCAGATGCCCAAGAATAGTGTGCCATTCAGATGCCGAGGAATATTATGCCATTCAGATGCCCAGGAATATTATGCCATTCAGATGCCCAGGAATAGTGTGCCAGTCAGATGCCCAGGAATATTATGCCATTCAGATGCCCAGGAATAGTGTGCCAGTCAGAGCCCAGGAATAGTGTGCCAGTCAGATGCCCAGGAATATTATGCCAGTCAGATGCCCAGGAATAGTGTGCCTGTCGGATGCCCAGGAATATTATGCCATTCAGATGCCCAGGAATAGTGTGCCAGTCCGATGCCCAGGAATATTATGCCAGTCAGATGCCCAGGAATAGTGTGCCTGTCAGATGCCCAGGAATATTATGCCATTCAGATGCCCAGGAATATTATGCCATTCAGATGCCCAGGAATAGTGTGCCAGTCAGATGCCCAGGAATATTATGCCATTCAGATGCCCAGGAATATTATGCCAGTCAAAGCCAAAGAAAATTATGCCATTCAGATGCCCAGGAATAGTGTGCCAGTCAGATGCCCAGGAATATTATGCCATTCAGATGCCCAGGAATAGAGTGCCAGTAAGAGCCCAGGAATATTATGCCAGTCAGATGCCCAGGAATATTATGCCAGTCAGAGCCCAAGAAAATTATGCCAGTCAGATGCCCAGGAATAGTGTGCCATTCAGATGCCCAGGAATATTATGCCATTCAGATGCCCAGTAATATAGTGCCAGTCAGATGCCCAGGAATATTGTGCCACTCAGATGCCCAGGAATATTATGCCATTCAGATGCCCAGGAATATTATGCCAGTCAGAGCCCAAGAAAATTATGCCAGTCAGATGCCCGGGAATAGTGTGCCATTCAGATGCCCAGGAATATTATGCCATTCAGATGCCCAGTAATATAGTGCCAGTCAGATGCCCAGGAATATTGTGCCACTCAGATGCCCAGGAATATTATGCCATTCAGATGCCCAGTAATATAGTGCCAGTCAGATGCCCAGGAATATTATGCCATTCAGATGCCCAGTAATATAGTGCCAGTCAGATGCCCAGGAATATTATGCCATTCAGATGCCCAGTAATATAGTGCCATTCAGATGCCCAGGAATATTATGCCATTCAGATGCCCAGTAATATAGTGCCA
This sequence comes from Pelodytes ibericus, assembly GCA_036172795.1. Lineage (NCBI taxonomy): Eukaryota > Metazoa > Chordata > Amphibia > Anura > Pelodytidae > Pelodytes > Pelodytes ibericus. Next base: position 157,499,834 of record CM069863.1, read on the forward strand.
GTCAGATGCCCAGGAATATTATGCCATTCAGATGCCCAGGAATATTGTGCCAGTCAGATGCCCAGGAATATTGTGCCAGTCAGATGCCCAGGAACATTATGCCAGTCAGATACCCAGGAACATTATGCCAGTCAGATGCCCAGGAATATTATGCCATTCAGATGCCCAGTAATATAGTGCCAGTCAGATGCCCAGGAATATTATGCCATTCAGATACCCAGTAATATAGTGCCAGTCAGATGCCCAGGAATATTATGCCAGTCAAATGCCCAGGAATATTGTGCCAGTCAGATGCCCAGGAATATTATGCCAGTCAGATGCCCAGGAATATTATGCCAGTCAGATGCCCAGTAATATAGTGCCATTCAGATGCCCAGGAATATTATGCCATTCAGATGCCCAGTAATATAGTGCCAGTCAGATGCCCAGGAATATTATGCCATTCAGATGCCCAGGAATATTGTGCCAGTCAGATGCCCAGGAATATTGTGCCAGTCAGATGCCCAGGAACATTATGCCAGTCAGATACCAAGGAACATTATGCCAGTCAGATGCCCAGGAATATTATGCCATTCAGATGCCCAGTAATATAGTGCCAGTCAGATGCCCAGGAATATTATGCCATTCAGATACCCAGTAATATAGTGCCAGTCAGATGCCCAGGAATATTATGCCAGTCAAATGCCCAGGAATATTGTGCCAGTCAGATGCCCAGGAATATTATGCCAGTCAGATGCCCAGGAATATTATGCCAGTCAGATGCCCAGGAACATTATGCCAGTCAGATGCCCAGGAATATTATGCCATTCAGATGCCCAGTAATATAGTGCCAGTCAGATGCCCAGGAATATTGTGCCAGTCAGATGCCCAGGAACATTATGCCAGTCAGATACCCAGGAACATTATGCCAGTCAGATGCCCAGGAATATTATGCCATTCAGATGCCCAGTAATATAGTGCCAGTCAGATGCCCAGGAATATTATGCCATTCAGATACCCAGTAATATTGTGCCAGTCAGATGCCCAGGAATATTGTGCCAGTCAGATGCCCAGGAATATTATGCCAGTCAGATGCCCAGGAATATTATGCCAGTCAGGTGCCCAAGAATATTATGCCATTCAGATGCCCAGTAATATAGTGCCAGTCAGATGCCCAGGAATATTATGCCATTCAGATGCCCAGTAATATAGTGCCAGTCAGATGCCCAGGAATATTATGCTATTCAGATGCCCAGTAATATAGTGCCATTCAGATGCCCAGGAATATTGTGCCATTCAGATGCCCAGGAATATTATGCCAGTCAGATGCCCAGGAACATTATGCCAGTCAGATGCCCAGGAATATTATGCCATTCAGATGCCCAGTAATATAGTGGCAGTCAGATGCCCAGGAATATTATGCCATTCAGATACCCAGTAATATAGTGCCAGTCAGATGCCCAGGAATATTATGCCAGTCAGATGCCCAGGAACATTATGCCAGTCAGATGCCCAGGAATATTATGCCATTCAGATGCCCAGTAATATAGTGCCAGTCAGATGCCAAGGAATATTATGCCATTCAGATGCCCAGGAATATTGTGCCAGTCAGATGCCCAGGAATATTGTGCCAGTCAGATGCCCAGGAATATTATGCCAGTCAGATGCCCAGGAACATTATGCCAGTCAGATGCCCAGGAATATTATGCCATTCAGATGCCCAGGAATATAGTGGCCGTCAGATGCCCAGGAATATTATGCCATTCAGATACCCAGTAATATAGTGCCAGTCAGATGCCCAGGAATATTATGCCAGTCAGATGCCCAGGAATATTGTGCCAGTCAGATGCCCAGGAACATTATGCCAGTCAGATGCCCAGGAATATTATGCCAGTCAGATGCCCAGGAATATTATGCCAGTCAGAGCCCAAGAAAATTATGCCAGTCAGATGCCCAGGAATAGTGTGCCAGTCAGATGCCCAGTAATATTACAGTGCTCGTTATACCTCCCCCCCCCCCTTCCCCATCACTTACCTCCAGCTGCTGTGTCCCCGGCCGGACGTCTCGCGCAGTGTTCCCTCCTCCCTGCACGGAGGAGGGAAACAGTTACCGGATCTGGATGTGACGAAACGTCACATCCGGTCGCGGTGATTTTTTGTTTTTTTTGTTTTCCTGCAGCCGCATCTTCTGCGGCAGCAAGAAAAAGAAAAAAAAAAGGTAAACAGCAGGAGCGGGGGGTGCCGGCACCGCCAGCGGGCCGGATAAATGTGATCGGCGGGCCGCATGTGGCCCGCGGGCCGTAGTTTGAGGACCCCTGCTTTAAATGCTCAAACATTTAGGGTACATATTTCAATCATGGCCAGCCAATACTCGCGCCATACAATTTTGCACATAGAAAAGTGCTTTAGCATTAAATTATCACTTCCAGATAAGTTTAATTTTAGTTTGAATTATCATGACGGTGGGTTTCTTTTTTTGTGGGAGGGGTCAGCATTTTGTTTTTTGCCCCAGGCAGCACAATGTCTTGGGCCAGCCCTGGCAACACAACTAGGGTTGCCACCTTTTGTTCAGAAAAATACCGGCCTTGCTACTGCCTCCATAGCCGGCCAGGTGGCAACCCTAAACACCACATGTTTTCCTGCATCACCATAAGATGAAAAACAAGGATGTGATGGAGACACATTCACAGCTGCAATAAGGGGAAGTCAGTAACCAGGGGAGGGCTGGTAAGGGGGGTAGAGGAGCAACTGTCCCCCTTCCCCCCTGGGCTGCTCTCTTAAATGACCCAATGAGCTGGGGCTGCACCACCTTTCACATCTGAATACCCAAGTACATAGTATTTTTAATATTTCTATCAAATTATCTTGCACATCTATTTATCAGTTAGCATTTCTGTTTTGCCTGTGTATTTGTGTCTATCTCTGATAACGGGTTGGCTAATAAAATTGCATTATGGGCCACTAAATAGTTTTTGCCCTGGGCCACAAGTTGCCAGCCCTTCCCTTTCCAGGTCTGGGTAGAGCAACAAAGTAATAGTGTTAGCAGGGGCAGAATATAAAATAAAACTAACTATAAAGGATAATATACATGGCTCTTCAGTATAAAGGTCAGGCAAAAGCACATTTTCATTTGAGATTCCTAGACACATTCCCAAAAGCAGCTTTGTGAGAGGGGTATATTATAAATAACATCAGTGTTATAAATAAAGCAAGTCTGGGTGGTTTCCATTCATATCCAGTCTTGTCATCAAACGTTTCTATTTTAAACTTTATAAATACTGACAGCACGAAATGTTCTTTAAAGGTAAAGTCACACACATTCTGTAGCCACCAGGTGCAGGAAGGATGATGCAGATGGGGTATGGGACACTTACTAGGCCCCACGTAGTAAAGTGTATGCACCCAAATGATAACACACCTTCGGGAGATCACCAAGGACTTTGCAGCGACATTTACTACCAAGCACCTACCAAGAGGAACCCAAACAGGATACGTAGAAATGAGGACATGCGGATGTCGGGATAGTAAGGATACAGGCAGGAGTCAGTGCTGGCAGCTATCTTCAGATAGTTAGGGCTCAGGCAGGAATCAGTACAGGCAGTGAGCAATGGATAGTCAGGGCTCAGGCAGCAATCAGTACAGGCAGTGAGCAATGGATAGTCACGGCTCAGGCAGCAATCAGTACAGGCAGTGAGCAATGGATAGTCAGGGCTCAGGCAGGAATCAGTACAGGCAGTGAGCAATGGATAGTCAGGGCTCAGGCAGGAATCAGTACAGGCAGTGAGCAATGGATAGTCACGGCTCAGGCAGGAATCAGTACAGGCAGTGAGCAATGGATAGTCAGGGCTCAGGCAGGAATCAGTACAGGCAGTGAGCAATGGATAGTCACGGCTCAGGCAGCAATCAGTACAGGCAGTGAGCAATGGATAGTCAGGGCTCAGGCAGGAATCAGTACAGGCAGTGAGCAATGGATAGTCAGGGCTCAGGCAGGAATCAGTACAGGCAGTGAGCAATGGATAGTCAGGGCTCAGGCAGGAATCAGTACAGGCAGTGAGCAATGGATTGTCAGGGCTCAGGCAGGAATCAGTACAGGCAGTGAGCAATGGATAGTCAGGGCTCAGGCAGGAATCAGTACAGGCAGTGAGCAATGGATAGTCACGGCTCAGGCAGGAATCAGTACAGGCAGTGAGCAATGGATAGTCACGGTTAAGGCAGGAATCAGTACAGGCAGTGAGCAATGGATAGTCAGGGCTCAGGCAGGAATCAGTACAGGCAGTGAGCAATGGATTGTCAGGGCTCAGGCAGGAATCAGTACAGGCAGTGAGCAATGGATAGTCAGGGCTCAGGCAGGAATCAGTACAGGCAGTGAGCAATGGATAGTCACGGCTCAGGCAGGAATCAGTACAGGCAGTGAGCAATGGATAGTCACGGTTAAGGCAGGAATCAGTACAGGCAGTGAGCAATGGATAGTCAGGGCTCAGGCAGGAATCAGTACAGGCAGTGAGCAATGGATAGTCACGGCTCAGGCAGGAATCAGTACAGGCAGTGAGCAATGTATAGTCAGGGCTCAGGCAGGAATCAGTACAGGCAGTGAGCAATGGATAGTCAGGGCTCAGGCAGGAATCAGTACAGGCAGTGAGCAATGGATAGTCAGGGCTCAGGCAGGAATCAGTACAGGCAGTGAGCAATGGATAGTCAGGGCTCAGGCAGGAATCAGTACAGGCAGTGAGCAATGGATAGTCACGGCTCAGGCAGGAATCAGTACAGGCAGTGAGCAATGGATAGTCACGGCTCAGGCAGGAATCAGTACAGGCAGTGAGCAATGGATAGTCAGGGCTCAGGCAGGAATCAGTACAGGCAGTGAGCAATGGATAGTCAGGGCTCAGGCAGGAATCAGTACAGGCAGTGAGCAATGGATAGTCACGGCTCAGGCAGGAATCAGTACAGGCAGTGAGCAATGGATAGTCAGAAACAGCAGAGTCATAAACAAAAACAGAACCGGTGGATGAGGCAAAAGAATAATCAGGTCGCAAGCAAGGTCAGGGGTAATTAGCAGGAAGGAGTAGTCAGGAGCAAGCAAATATCAGCAACAGATACAACTTGAATCAGGAACAAAAATGCTAGTAAGGTACACAAGACACTGTCACAGACAAAGGCTAGCCTGTAAACGAAGGTTTAAACAGCCCTGTAAAGATAGAGCACACCCAATAAATAAAATTAGCCCTTTAACTGGACTGATGAATAATAATTTTCACCCGTTCGCACATGCGCAAATGGGCACAGGGATTGCGGGGAAGTGCACTTCCATACCGGGGAAGCTGATGTTGCACTGCGACAGAACCAAGGGCCGTGAAATGGAGCACCTACACTCCGCGATAGCGGCAGGACCGACACTATCCCAGAGAATCTCCACCTGGATCACATTACCGGTGACACATTCAGCGTGTAACTGCAATCCATAGTGATTCCTGCTCAGAAACTCTAACTTCACTTAAATTTGCTATCTGTCCTGGATTCAACCAGAACAGCTCCTGATAGAGACTGCTGTCTTGGGTTCCTTTCTTACCACCATGTGTCCCAGATAAAAAGGGACAACAGCAGGCAAACTAATGTCCATTGTGTGGTGCAGACTGCAGCAGGGAAGATGTCTGTGTACATGAGAGGCACACAGACATCCTCCCTGATGCCTTGTGCAGCCTGCACTTCCCAGAAGTAAGAATAACGGTAATTGGCAAAAGCAGTATTTGGAGTTGGCACTACTTGGATATTGAACTTTGTCCAACTCTTGACCACCTCACATTGTTAGAATCTTGCTTTTTAAAGGAAATGCTTTGCGTTCCGTTGGGTACAAAATCTGTTATTTCCTTACACTTATTAGTATAATGACAGCTTTGCGGTTTAAACGTTTTGGTCTCTTGGAAGAAGAGTAGACCACAAAGTGACTGGCATACAACCTCTTCCTGTCCTGTGAACTTCATCATCGAGAAAAGGGTATACAGAATAAACATGGAGCCAAATCAACTGTGATAGAAAGCTTAAAAGTAAATGGCACTCACTCTGTGCCACTCCATAATACACGCAGGATCCACAGCAAACAGGCTAGCCGATACAAATGAACAGAGAATGGCTCCAGTGAGGGTATCCTGCTGCAGGGTAAGAAGAATCTACAAGGCCGGACCTCATGTAAAATATAGAAACTTTATTCCATTGAGTAAAGGCAGATATTGGAAGTAATTCTGGTTAATCCCACCATACTGCTAGACCAAACAAACAACTGGCATACACACTCCTCCTGTCCAGGAGAACACAGGGATTTTATTTTTTTAAAGTTCTATATATTTAAAATGGCCATGCTGGATAGATTAATTCTTATCATCATTTATTTTATGACTTTCATGTGGATCACCTGTGCTCCATCGATCCCTTTTAATTTAAAGTTCTAACATAGAAGCACAAGTGAAGAAGTGAGCGCCTCTATATAAGGATCATATTTAAGGCAAAGCCATTCTGACCCTATCTTTGAAACCTTGCTTCCAAAGATTTTTTAAAAAGTCAGTTGTCCTTAAACAACACATGATGTGGAATGTCATGTGTATTAATGATGTTTGAGACGACCATAAGGCATCAAGCAACACTAAAACCCCTCCTCCGGCGCATATATGATCACTCCCCGGAGTTATCATTTGCGTCATACCAGAAAGGTAGCTGCTTTTTCAAAATGGCGCTGCCCAGTTGTGGAAAAGAGCTTGTGGGAAATCGGTGAATCACTGCTTCCGTCACTCTGCCTCTAGCAAAATTACACCTAAAAAAAAAAAAATGACACCATCTAAGGTTGGGGTTAGGATTAGAGCTAAGTTTCATGTTAAATGGATCATTGTGGTTGGTGTCAAAAGATCACTACAGGGGAAAATTGTTAGGGGAAATAAAGCCCTACTTTAGGTTATTACCTTGTACCTTGCAAAAAAAAAAAATTAACATTGGGTGTTTCTAAATACAGGACACATATTAGAAACTATTTAGCCAGGGTCTTTCTTTTTTTTTTTTTTACATTTGTAGATGTAAAAGTAAAAGATTTTTCTGGTGAAATTTAGAAAACATTAGTTTTATAGTAAATGATAAAATATGATGAAAATAATCATATTTTATATAAGATAGCCCTTCTTATGACGATAAAACCAGTATATAATATGTGTGGGTCCATTAAACGAGAAAACAGGAGAATTACAGCTAAATATAAACAGAAATGCTTATTAATCTGTTGTTTGTTACATGATAAAGCATGTGGTCTGTGGTAGGAAGGCACAATGTTTGTCTTTTTTTTAGTCGCACAGTTTATAGTTTTTAAAAAATGATTCAAAAGCTTAAAAAGTCCCAGTGTTTCGCTTTGACACAAAGGTACATGGCCACTTCAGCCACAAACATGTATCTGTGCATGTGATGGAATACACTGCATCAAGTAAGCCCAATTTCTGTATACTTAAATATATACACAGATGTTTTATGGGCAGTCTGTAGGGTCTGCACAAAATAGCCCGACCTTTTCCGAAATAGAATCGTATAAGGCATAATAGTCAAATTTAAGGGACCCCCGAAATTCGGCTAAACAGTATGCCACCTTTCGGGTCCGAGGCATTTCACCTTCTTTTTTAGAGTCCCAAAAATGGTTCTTTCCAAGGTCCTCTAACAAATTGATAGGAGGCCAGGGCAAGTAGCCACAATGGCTCTCAGCCCACCCATGTACATATATAAGGGGTAAGGGCCCGCAATAAGATTTGGGGCTGGGACCTGGGCACGTGCTCCCAGCCCCCTAAAATAATACATTGGGGGTTGGGGCTAGTAACCCTGACCCCCCCTAACATTTATTGTATGGGGGCAAGTCGCCCATTCCCCAATCTATTTTAGGGGGGCTGGGAGCCATTCGGCAACTCCCAGCCTCAGTAATGTTGGGGGGGAGGGGGGGGGCTACGAGCATTGGCCCCACCAACGTATTTTTTAGGGGACTGGGAGCACTTGCCCCAGCTCTCAGCCCAAATTGCCCTGACCTCCATATGTGTAAAGGGGTGGGCTGGGAGCCATTTTGGTGACTCGCAACCCTGTTTTTAATAAGTGGTCAGGGCTGCTTTCCTGGCCCCCCATGACTGTTTTAGGGGACCCACTGGGGCTAATTCTTTTACTTTTATTTTTCATATCAGGCAGAATTCAGCTAGTTCCATACTAGCCAAATTTGTCCAAACATTTGTCTCTATCATCCATTAGCATCGAAATGATAGAGGCTGTCTTTGGTCCAGTACATAGTCTTAAATTAGAGGGGCAACGATTTGAAAGTAATATCAGGAAGTATTACTTCACTGAAAGGGTAGTGGATGTATGGAAAAGCCTTCCAGCGGAAGTGGTAGAGGTAAACACAGTGAAGGAATTTAAGCATGCATGGGATAGGCACAAGGCTATCCTAGATATAAGATAGGGAACTGGGGACTAATAAAAGTATTTAGATAATTGGACAGACTAGATGGATCGACCAACACATTCTATGTTTCTATGTATGTTTTGGTCTGTTTCGAAAGCATTTGTCGCTTATTCAGCCATGATGGCTGCATAACGAGGCTATATGGGGGTCACAACAGGGCATATTTTGTACCTCGAAAGTCCACTTCCGATATGACCCCAATGTTCCCCCGAATCTTTCTGAACTCCGGGCCTGAAGTTCGGCGTATATAATGAAGACCCTTCTATTTTTGTTTTAAAGGGAGTAAATATTGCTTGTCAACCATAAATATGCATGCAGAGAATAAATAATGATTCTCTACATTCACAGTATAAGCATCTTAAAGGCACACTACCACTTACATAAGATGTAACTAGATAACCTGGTCTTTTAAAACAAACACATATATATATATCATATGCCACTGTTTTTTTTAATATGATTGAATTAATTGCAAGGAAATAACAATTAGGTGTTTACTTTATAACTGTTGCCAAAGCCTGCATGAAGATGTCAGAAGATTCTCCCCTTCTCTCTTACTGGCTCCTGTGTATCATAGTGGGCAGGACTAGGTGGCTTTGTACAACTTTATTTTACCTTCCTTCCAACCCAAATAGAGGAGATTAAAGGAACAAACTCACTTTTGTGCAAGATGAAGATTACTGCTTGTATAGTGCACAGACTTTTATCCCTGTGTGATTTGATTGCAGGCAGACTCAAGCCCTTTCCAGTGATTACTCTGCAGTTTACTGCAGGTGTGGCAGCACTGGTTCTACAAGACACTTAGGATATAAACTTTTGTTTCATTTAGTAACTTCCTGCCCTCCACAAATTTAGTCTATTGTGTGGCCTCTGAGTGACCTCACACAAAACACCTACTTTACACATACACAAATATCCAAACACCTCACACACACCTACTTTACATATACCCATATATCCAAACACCTCACACACACCTACTTTACATATACCCATATATACAAACACCTCACACACACCTACTTTACATATACACATATATCCAAACACCTCACACACACCTACTTTACATATACCCATATATCCAAACACCTCACACACACCTACTTTACATATACCCATATATACAAACACCTCACACACACCTACTTTACATATACACATATATCCAAACACCTCACACACACCTACTTTACATATACCCATATATACAAACACCTCACACACACCTACTTTACATATACACATATATACAAACATCTCACACACACCTACTTTACATATACACACATATACAAACACCTCACACACACCTACTTTACATATACCCATATATACAAACACCTCACACACACCTACTTTACATATACACATATATCCAAACGCCTCACACACACCTACTTTACATATACACATATATCCAAACACCTCACACACACCTACTTTACATATACACATATATACAAACACCTCACACACACCTACTTTACATATACACATATATACAAACATCTCACACACACCTACTTTACATATACCCATATATACAAACACCTCACACACACCTACTTTACATATACACACATATACAAACACCTCACACACACCTACTTTACAATATATACAAACACACACCCACCTCACACAGTCTTTTCTTGGGTTTTTTTTCTTAACGTGTCCCCCCTCCCTGCTGCTTTACTTATTGCAGGGGAGGGGGACATTCGTGCTGCAGCTGATCTCCGTTGGTCGGCCTGCTGAGTGCCAGGATGTCACGTGACGACACCCGGCACTCAGACATGCATTGCGAGAGGGGGCGGAGCTTGCAGTCTGTGCCATCGGCCATCGGCACAGACTTTTTCCCCCTCGCGCTGCGGAAAAATAAAAAAAAATCGGATGGCAGCGGCAAGGAGACCATGAGGCTGACAGCACCTCGGCGCCAGGTCTAATTTACTAGTTGCCATGGCGACCTGGCGCCTGGGGTTTGTCGAGCCCTGCATTAATATGCATTAATATTTGGAAGATGCATTTTGGGCACTAGACAGTCCCTTTAACCTGATCAAACAGCATCATAACTCTGCCCTTTGTGATGTAATAGTTCCATTACCCTCCCATTCAATGCAAGTCTATGATCAGAATTCTGACTTTTAGACTGCATTCTGTGTCCCCAGCCCCAAAGTGAGAAATTTGTGCTGTAAAGTAACTAGGGGGAGGCTCCCAAAAACACTATATTTCACAAAATGGCGGCACCCAGTCACACTTGTTTAGTTACATATTTTATTATATATAGTCACATAACAAAAACAAAAGACATCTGAAATCAACAATACAAAATACAAAAAGTAAAACCTTTTCAAAGGAGTGTCCCTTTAAGGTTGATGTAGTCCCTTTAAGCATGCATGAAAAGATATGGAGGTGCCCAGCGTTTATGCGTGATTTTGCATAGTGTAAATTCTTCAAATTAAACCCAAAAAATAAGATGTAATATGCATTTATTTCTTTATTTTTTGGGCAGGAGTGGTTCTTTAATAAGCATTTGTGTTTTGCAAAACTAAAGCTTTCTCAGGAAGTGGGCACATTAGGCTTACAAGTAAAAAAAATTACATTGATACAGTCTGTGTATTAACATATTTTTATAATTAATTTCCCTTTACCATAAACTGTTCTTGCTACTTCGTGCTAATCTTCTCTACAATAGAATGTATCTTTATCTTAATTTGTTGCTCATATTGGGCATTTTGGATTGATTTGTATATATTTATAAACTGCATTTTATAACTGGGTGAGAAGTCTAGAGCACATGGAAAGCGAATAAGTCTTATTTCAAATATTATTAGACACACTTTTGCTTATGCACGGTCTGTTGTAAGACCTATGCACACATTCCCTGAAAAACCTTTCTTTGGAGAAGGCAATGATGCCTAAAAACTGGGGACACAAGTTTTAAATCTGGCTTAGAACCAGTGGCGTTGCTAGGGGTGGGCTACTGGGGCTATAGCCCTGAATCCCCGGAGTATAGCCCCGAATGGAGACTCTGGGGCTAAAGTATATTTTAACCCCGAAACTCCAGGCTATAACTGTCATTTTTTTTTCTTCGCTGAGCTCTTCTTCTTCTGGGACATGGTTCCAGAACCAGAGGTTTAAGCTCCTGCGTGGGGTAAGGGCCAATCTGGAGGAGAGGCGCTGATATAGGGAGCTCTCTTCCTAGAACCTCCTCCTTGAGGTGCGGCCCACAGGCAAATGCCTGCAGTGACTGCCCCTCCTGGCCATACTGAGAACAGTGAAGTGGGTGCAAGCTCCACCCCCATTGCATTGTGCGATTGGCTGCATGTAGGATGTCAGGTGACATCCGCAGATGATACTGGATTGCGGTGTTCTGCAGCTGCAGACACCATTGAAAACTTCCTCCTCCCTGCAAATAAAGGTAACTTAGCAGGGAGGGGGACCAACAATATAAGTTTTTAAAATGTGTGTAAGTGTCTTCGTGTAAGTGTGACTGTGTGCGTCTCAATGTGTGTAAGTGTGTGTGTGTCAGGGAGTATAGGTGTGTGTGTCAGGGTGTTTGCGTAAGTGTGTGTGTCTAGGTGTGTGTCTCAGGGTGTCTAGGTCTGTGTGTGTGTAAGGGTGTTTGTGTAAGTGTATGTGTGTGAATGTCAATTTATCTAGGTGTGTGTGTCAGGGTGTCTGTGTGTGTGGGAGAGACAGAGAGAGAGAGTAAGATGGTATGTGTGAGAAAGAGATGGTGTGTGTGAAAGAGAGATGGTGTGTGTGTCAGAGAGAGAGAGAGTTGGTATGTGTGATGAAGAGAGATATGGTGTGTGTGAGAAAGAGAGAAAGATGGTGTGTGAGAAAGAGAGACAGAGTGTGTGTGAGCAAGAGAGACAGAGTGTGTGTTAGAGAGAGTGTGAGACAGTGTGAGAGAGAGACACGAAGTGTGTGAGAGAGAGAGACACGGAGTGTGTGAGAGAGACACAGAGTGTGTGTGAGAGAGAGGGATGGTGTGTGTGAGAGAGAGATGGTGTGTGTGAGAGAGAGGTGTGTTTGTGTGAGAAAGAGAGGGAGAGAGATGGTGTGTGTGAGAAAGAGAGAGAGATGGTGTGTTAGAGAGAGTGCGAGACAGTGTGAGAGAGAGACAGAGTGAGTGAGTGAGAGAGACACGGAGTGTGTGAGAGAGAGAGACACAGTTTGAGTGAGAGACATAGTGTGTATGTGACTGTGTGAGAGAGTGTGTGGCTGGGAACTCTGTGGGGCAGAATTGAAAGAAAGGGGCAGACTAGGAACTCTGGGGGACAAAATTAAAAGAAGGGAGCAGACTGGGAACTCTGGGGGCAAAATTAAAAGAAGGGGGCAGACTGGGAACTCTGGGGAGCAAAATTAAAAGAAAGGGGCAGACTGGGAACTCTTGGGAGCAGAATTAAAAGAAGGGGGCAGACTGGGAACTCTGGGGGGCAAAATTAAAAGAAGGGGGCAGACTGGGAACTCTGGGGGGCAAAATTAAAAGGGGCAGACTGGGAACTCTGGGGGGCAAAATTAAAAGAAGGGGCAGACTGGGATCTCTGCGGGGCAAAATTAAAAGAAGGGGCAGACTGGGAACTTGGGAGGGAAAAATTAAAAGAAGGAAAGACTGGGAACTCTGCGGGGCAAAATTAAAAGAAGGGGGCAGACTGGGAACTTGGGGGGGGCAGAATTAAAAGAAGGGGCAGACTAGGAACTCTGGGGGCAAAATTAAAAGAAGGGGCAGACTGGGAACTATGGGGGGCAGAATTGAAAGAAGGGACAGACTGGGAACTCTGGGGACAGAATTGAAAGAAGGGGCAGACTGAGAATTCTGGAGCAGAATTTAAAGAATGGGGCAGACTGGGAACTCTGGGGCAGAATTGAAAGAAGGAGGCAGACTGGGAACACTAGGGACAGAATTGAAAGAAGGGGTCAGATTGGCACATCTGGGGGTCAGATTAGCAAGTCTGGGGTCAGATTGGCAAGTCTGGGGGTCAGTTTGGGAAGAAAGGGTCAGATTGGCAAGTCTGTGACTCAGATTGGAAAATTACATCAGACTGGCACTTCTTGGGGTCAGATTTGGAAGAAGGGGTCATATTGCAAAGTATGTGGATGCATTGGCAGGTCTGGGGTCAGATTGGGAAGTGTGGGATGCATTTGGAATTCAGGGGTCAGATTGGAAAGGGTGGGGGTCAGATTGGGAAGTCTTGGCAAGACTGGGAGGATGTATTGGCAAGTTTATATATTACTGCTGATTTTTCCATGATTTGCCAAGTTTTTACATTACTGCTGATTTTGCCATGTTTTACCAAGCTTATGCATTACAGCTCATTTAGGCTGTGTGTGTGTGTGTGTGTGTGTGTGTGTGTGTGTGTGTGTGTGTGTGTGTGTGTGAGCTAGGGTGTGAGGCCAGTTGCATTGTATGAGACAGCAGGACTGGAAGAGAGAACAGGAGCAGGAGAAATATATCTTGCTTGCAATATAGTGGGAGAGAGTGAAAGGTTGGACGAAAGACGGCTTGGAGTAGTGAGAGTGGGGGAAATAGGTGGCTTGGGGGAGAGAGGTGGCTTGGCAGAGTGAGAGAAGGGGAGAGAGATGGCTTGGTGGTGTGAGAGTGGGGGAGACAGATGGCTTGGCGGAGTGAGAGTGGGGGAGACAGATTACTTGGTGGAGTGAGAGTGGGGGAGACAGATGGCTTGGTGGAGTGAGAGTGTAAGGCTGGGGAGAGAGATGGCTTGGTGGAGTGAGAGAGTAAGGCTGGAAGAGAGAGATGGCTTGGAGAGAGAGTGCAGAGCTGTAAGGGAGGTGGCTTGGCGGAGTGGGAGAGAGTGCAAGACTGTGAGAGAGATGACTTGGAGGAGAGCGTGCAGAGCTGGGAGACAGATGGCTTTTAGCTGCAAGCTGGGTGCTGTGGCAAGTCACATGGGTGCAAGTTGGTGCTGTGGCAAGTTATGTGGGTGCAATCAGGTGCTGTGGGTGCAATGCAAGGAATGTGGCGGCAATAATGAAAAGAAAGAATAAGAAACCCAAGAAGTGGATGTAGACAATGTTGTCAATTTATCAAAGTTTCCTTTAAGTGATTCACAGATTGACCTTCTTTCAAAGGGACTGAACTTTGTACACTATTTTGGACATTAATAGATCTGTGAGGGATTTAACCCTTAGAAAATGTTTTCATCGGGAGAAGGAATCTTCACCGGAGTCTGTGTGTCTGGAGGAGGGGACCATGGGGTCGGTAAGTAACAATCCCGCTTTCCTGCTCCCCTCCTCCAAGCCGCCAGACATCCCTCTGATTTAACAATGGTTGCTGTTTCCATGGGGTTTGATTTCCCAGGTACCCACATCCCCACATAATAGCCGTGAAATAATTGTAACAAAGATCTGTGATTTATCTAGTTATGAAGAGTTGCCCTCTTCCAATGAGGATTATGATTTACCTTGATGCACCGGAATGTTTTCTAATGTTATGTCTGTACCTGTGGACAGATTGTGGACCACCCCCAGACCTATACATCACATGGGTGGGGGTAGTGGTCCTCAATCATTTCAAGATTTATGTCTAATGGGAGATTTGGCGAGTCTGTTGCAGGGTCAGTTAGATTATTGTAATATTGAAAATACTTTTTCCCACACAGATTTACGGGCAAAATCTAAATTCAGCCCAACGTTTATGAGAGGAATAGCGGACTCTACTTTCAACAATTAGTGGAAGAAGATCTAGTGAGACTGTCCAATACCCCCGAAAATCTTAATTATGCAGAAATAAAAGCTATTGAAGAATTACGTTCAAATTACCAGATTGTTATAAAAAAAATCAGATAAGGGGGTTAAGGTTGTGGTAATGGATAGAGACATGCAGAGGCGTCGCTAGCTCTAAAAAAGATCTGGGGCTGGAGCCCACTGCAGATTTGATAGAAGTTTCGGCAGGCATATAAAGTACATAAATCAGGGCTTGACGAATCCCCGGCGTCAGGTCGTCATCCAGAGGAAACTAGACCTGGTGGATATTGTTATCCATGCCTGGTGCCCTTGCCGCTGGGATAATTTGTTTTTGTTTTATTCAGTAGGCATGCGAGAGAGCAGTTTGTGCACCGGCTGCACAGACTTCCTGCTACACCTCCTCGCACACCTTGCTTTAGTGTCTGAGCAGTAGAAGTGAAGACGGTCTGTTCGTGTGTGAGAGGCCCAGACCAGGCTGGAAATGCCCCCCTTCCCTGCATTGAGCTATAGCAGCAGGTAGGGGGGGAGACATATTTATAGATGTACTATTTTTTTATCTTAAAAAAACTGCTGACTTGTACTTGTGCATGTGACTGACTGTGTATGTCACTGACTGTGTGTGTGTCACTGACTGTATGTGTGTGTGTGTGTGTGTGTGTGGGACTGTGTGTCTATGCTTGCGTGATTGTGTGTATGTGCCGTTGTCTGGCTCCTAGATTTTTTTAGCTGGCTCCTAAAACTCCTTAAATTTGCCAAGTAAATGCATACACTTGGTATATTATAAAATGAACAGTCAATGCATTCACTTGGTATATTATGTAAATGAGCACTAAATGCATAAACTTTCCATATTATGTAGATTAGCACTAAATGCACACACTTGGTGCATACACATACAAATAACTTTAGACTGTAAGCTCTGCAGAGTTGGTTATGGAAGGTGAGTTGCTCTACAGGGCATGGGACCTCCTTACACTGTATTCTATCCTTATTAGATTGTAAGCTTTGTGGGGAGAGATTTGTTTATTGTATAACTTACCTTACACTGTAAGCTGTGCAGAGTTGGTTAGCGCAGATAAGACGCCCTGCTTACTCTGTATTCTATCCTTATTAGATTGTAATCTCTCTGGCCTGGGATGATCTTTCTCAATATTATATGTGTAAATGTATTGTGTCCAGCAATATGCAGTTCGATAGACTAGTTGAATGATCCAGGGACAAAACCGATCGCCATATTTGGGGTCAGGAAGGAATTTTTTTCCCCATGTGAGACAAAATTGGGTAAAAGTTTCTCTGGGGTTTTCCTTGCCTTCCACTGGATCAACCAGATATTAAAAATAATATGAAAACTGCAGCAATATTCTAATTGCACATCTGCTTATTGCTGCAAAAAAATGTATGTATCCCTGTCTGTTTCCTGATTTATTTCATGGCACACAGCACCCATCTATCTACACATCACATGGTTCATAAAAAGTTGAAAGGTTCAGAAGATACACAAGGTCATAAGCTGGGCTCTTGCCTTTTACCACACTGATCACAATAAGGAAAGGTGAGCAGATGATAGATATATGACATTTTAATCAAAATAAAGATGGAATAATTGCTAGCAGTTTCAGATTTAAGAATACAGACTTTTTTTTTGGGGGGGGGGATGAAATGTGGGGCTTTAAACTGTCTATGAATGTCTTCAATGTGCTCCAGGCAGCCAATAAATGCTTATACCCATACTAGGATGACTGGAACCCAATTTTGTGGGTAGGATTACCACCCGGCCGGTATTTGACAACGGTAATAAAGACTTAAAAGCTGGTGCCGAGGATACCGGCAATGAAAAGACCGGCATTTTTGGGAGCAGATTAAATATTGAGAGCCCACATGGTCCCCTCTCCACACTCCTGATATAGGTGCACAGTGCGAGTAGGGGAAGTCTGTGCAAGCTACACAGACTGTAAGCTCCACCCCCTTGTGACTACAAGCTTCGCACTAGGAGTGGAGCTGGAGCTGGTCTGTGCCTCTCCACGGGCCATGCACAAGCAGGAATGCCCCCTCCCATACAGCAGGGAGGAGGAATCATCTTTTCTTTTTTTTCTTTTTACAAAAAACTGCGAGTGAGTGTGAGAGAGAGTGAGAGTGTGTTTGAGAGAGAAAGTGACAGTGCATGTGAGAGAGTGACAGTGCGTGTGAGAGAGAAAAAACGAGAGTGTGAGTGAGAGAGAGTGACAGTCCATGTTAGAGTGTGTTTGAGAGAGAGTGACAGTGCGTGTGAAAGAGAGTGTGTTTGAGAGAGTGAGAGTAAGTGTCAGCGAGAAAGAGCGACAGTGTGTGTGAGTGAGAGAGACTGTGTGTGTTTGTGTGAAGGCTGCAGAGAGGATAACAATCATCTGCAGGTGCGATTGTTGTCTGCCTGTCTCAGACCTGTCAGCGCTGCCTAACACTCCCTGCGCATAGTGATAACTCTGAGTCTTCACAGCAGCACTGACAGGTGTGAGACAGGCAGACAACAATCTCACCTGCAGCTGCCTGTTAGTCTCTGCAGACTGCACCCTCGCCAATAACACCTCCCAGATTTTAACAGGGAGGGAAGGGGGAAAAGAGACATCCTGTAAAATTATCCCATTTTTGGTGGGGAAACCACACTTCAGCTAATTTTGCAATTGAAATTAATAACACTTACTTTGGACTGGTCAGCGGAGCGAAAAAGATAACACGTAATCTGTTGACTTGAAACATTTTCATCCTTTAGCAGCAAAGCAAAATGTTTGGGATCATGACTATTGTGAATTAACTTCTGGACATATTGCGGCTTGCACTCAAAGATGCTGGAACAAATTAAAGGATCCCACAGCTGGCTTTTTCCAAAGTCTGGCTCACAAAAGATGGATGATGATGACACATGTAAACGGGTAACTTGCAAATCCTTGGAGTTCTTCAGACTTCTTTGCTTGATGTCTGCCACCACCCAGGGCAACATTGGCATTGTAGTCAAAGAATTTAGGCTTAACCAGCCGACCAACTGAAGGTTAAACTCATCAACGCTACCTTGCGCTGTCTGTTTAGGAGCATTTAAAGGTACATGAGCCATGCTCTCAATGACAAGTGAAAACATAGGATTTCTGATGGCTATAAATTCTTAAAGTGCAGACATGTTAGTGATGTTCTTTGCATGTAAACAACACCTGCAGATAGAATGAAAAAAAAGCAACGTATGAGCATAGGTTTACACAAGATTACCAACAACAAACACATTATAAATGCACTAAACACATATCCCAAAAATGTAGATGCTGATTATATTTTAGCCAAAGTATGTATCCTTTTTCAGTATTTGACTTAGAGTAGGGGCATTTCATCTCAAGATGTTTTATATATATATATATATATATATATATATATATATACATACACACATAAAACAAACAAACTACAGAATACAGGAAACTTTAAAAGGACAGGCATCACCATTTACTGAGAAAATAAATTATTGAAAATCATCAAATGCATATATTTGGAGAAACGTGTATTTTAAACGTGTATATGGAGTCATGAGCTCATAACATCACCTGTGGCATGGTATGCAAATTAACTGCTTTTCAATGGGAAATGTGCAATTTGCATATCAAGTCACAGGTGATGTCATAAACTAGCGACTCCACAGATAAATTTTTCTCCTAATTCAGCATTTGCTTGCAATTTTACTAATAGAGTGTACTGATAATTTTCAGTAGTTTTTTCTTCTATACATTCACAGTAAAAACAATGTTTAGATGATACCGTGCCTATAATGCACGCCAATTATTGTTAAACCCCCATCATTCTCACCACCTATGATTGAGTTATAATACGCGAAACGCGTAAGGTGTGGTCTTCCTCTATCCGGTTCCACAGTCTGTGTTTCTTTCTTGGTCTGTTTTGCACTGAATAAAGTACTTTTTTTTCACCTGCTTTGATCAGAGATTAGAGTGCACATTTTTCCTCACTCCCATCATTCCCAGACAAAGGGACCTGTCGGTAAGTGTGGTTCAGTAGCAAATCCTATATGCAGGTCATCCTTATTTTAAATCCTCTCTAAACCTGGACCTCAGAAATAAATAGAAGGCATATATGTTTGGCTAGCCCGTCCAACGCACCCCTCCTTTGTATTTACATACAAATAAAGAAGGATGTATTTGTTATTGTTATTACAGCGAAGTTATAGTGGGGTTTGGGATCCAGGAACTAACATTGCAATACAAGCTTCCACGTTACTGATCCCTGTTAAAACAGGAGCTGGTTTGACAGGAGTCAGGATTCATCTGTATTTCTATTATAATTATTATTGTTTGTGAGATCATTTGCCATCTGGAAAACAGTGCTTTGAAGTTTAGTTCTTCATTACACAGACATGCCTTTGACTCTGAGCTCATGCAAGGACTTCAGTCAAGGTTATTAAACTAGAAATGGAAGTACAGCTCAGACTGTATCGTGTTACACGTGCTTTATAACAACTAGTAACTGGGAAAAATCTATTTAGAAGCACACATTTTATGGTTATCCTTTAGCTCAGACACCAGATCCTTATAATTATCTAGGGTTTCCATATCCTGGTGACTAGAAAAGAGGAAACGCACCCGCATCCCTTGCCATTGCACCCACAGCACCTGATTGCACCCATATAATTTGCCCAGCACTGATTGCACTCACAGGACTTGCACCAGTACCCATCACATATATCGGACTTGCCCCAGCACCAGTTTCACTCACGGGACTTGCCCCAGCACCCATTAGACACAAAGGACTTGCCCTTGCACCCATTGCACTCACAGGACTTATCCCTTGCACCCATTCCCATTCGGAGCTTTGTCCCGCTGTCCTGGCTTCAGATGGCAGGATCTAAAGTTGTTGACAGTGTTACCACACATGAGCGGACTCCACCCACTGTCCCGCCCTCTCCCCAGACTCCGCCCCAGATTTCCGGATTTGCCCAGGGGGCAAAGTAGGGAAGTATGCATCACCTGTGGCTTGATGGAAAATGTGTGATTTGCATATCAAGCCACAAGGTGATGTCATAAACAGATGGCACCGTAGACATAGTTAAAGCATACTTTTCTCTTAATTTGTGCATTTGCTTGGAATTCTACTAACTTGATAATTTTCTATTCTTTACATTCACAGTAAAAACAAAGTCCCTTTACTGATCCCCACATCAGGTTGTTAGCTTCTCTTACATTATCAGTAAAGTAATATTTCCTGGTATTACTTTTAAATGTACTCTGGTTGTGGTAGTTTTTCATCTTTTAACTCCGTTCCTGACAATGGACGTGCCTGGCACGTCCTGCGGTGAATCAAGCGATTTTCGCGACCCGTTTAACGGTGCTGGTCTATTGCCTCGATGTCGAGGCAATAGCAAGCACCAAATTTCCTTTCTGGGGCACCCACAATCGCCCCACGGAGCGATCGTGGGAGCCATATTGACGGAGCAGCATGCTCCGTCAATATGGCTATGCCCTCTGGTGGTCTGAGCTTCGGAAGTGAAATTAAATTCCCTTCCGTCGCTCTGAATATGCTGCTTGACTGCCCCTAGAGGCAGCAACCAGCATAGCAATGTTAAAAAAAAATGTTTTAAATATTTAATTAGCTTAAAACTGGTTATATAGTTAGATTAGCCTATAGGGTTAAAATTAAAATATATTAAAGGATAGCATAAGGGTTAGAGTTGGGGTCAAAAGGTCAATATAGGAAAAAAGACAAAAAACACTGTTTTTGCTTTTTGCCCCATAACTTGCAAAAAAATACCGAAAAAAATGGAAACATGCATATTTCTGAACTCGGGACAACATTTAGAAACTATTTAGATGGGGTCTTTTTTAATGATTCTATTTTTGTAAATTATATTTTAGGTCAAAGTTAGAAAAAGTTTTTTGTTTTTTTTTAAGTTTTCATCATATTTTATGATTTTTTAAATTATTAGATATGATGAACATAATGGTATCTAATGAAAGCCCTTCTTATGATGATAAAAAAAACAACATATAATTTGTGTGGGTACAGTATGGGAGAAAGAAGAAAATTACAGCTAAACACGAACACCCAAGAAATGTCAAAACAGCCATTGTCACCAATGGAAAGTCAAGGTGAAAATGTCTTTTCACTAAGGGGTTAAATATACTCTCTTCCTTTACTGTGTTGATACCATGTTTAATGTGTATTCCCTTTTATAAAGTATACACATTAGTGTGTTAATACTTCCTCTTTACCACTGT
Organism: Pelodytes ibericus; assembly: GCA_036172795.1. Taxonomy (NCBI): domain Eukaryota; kingdom Metazoa; phylum Chordata; class Amphibia; order Anura; family Pelodytidae; genus Pelodytes; species Pelodytes ibericus. The sequence continues at coordinate 157,521,235 of CM069863.1, forward strand.
TTAGCATAAGAAACTATAAGCCAGTTGCATTCTTAGAACGGGTTCAAAGACATTATCTAGCATTGTGACACACTGCTTCGAACCATACTTCCCCTTTCTGTGAAAAACATGTAATATATTATAGGCTGTATTAAATCTGCTACCTTCCTGTAGGTCACATTTACCATCCTTAACCAAGAACCCAAGCAGTTGCCAAAAAGTTAGGAGGAATGAAATGTTCTTATGTAAAAAAAAAACTGGTTTTCTTTTGCCCCCAAATTGCTTCCTGCATTACCCACATAATGCCATTATTTTGCTGCCCTGGCTTGATGTGTAAGGGATATGGCATATCTCTTGGTTGCTTTGTTTGCTAGAACTAGACGTTTGCAGTCTGGAATAATAATTCAGACTTTTTTTGGTCCCAGGAAACATTGAAGTACCGTAATAGGTTTCAGTGAGTAGGAGGGCTAATACATTTTATACATTAAAAAGTTTATAAACTGCAAAATGCAATGGTCAACTATATGTTAATTATATGAGACCTGCTTTCTCAAGACTAGTGGTTAAAATATGTATTGTGATTATCATTTAAATACATTTTTTTCATATTCATAAATCCTCTCTTTGAATGATATGCATCTCAATTAGGGTTAAGGATTTTAGGACTTGCCACACTTTCTCCAGATTAACAATGCTTGAAATTAATGGACAATGTAGAAATGTCATTGTGTAAAAAAATAGATTATCCACCTTCATTTTTTAACCGCTGCGCAACAATTGACATGCCAGGCACGTCATATATTGAAAAGAGCAACGAAAGCGATCAACAGTCTCTTTCTTTGCTCCTCCCTCTAAGTAGAGTAATTCAGTAACATTAAAGAAAAATGTGCAGCGGTTCAGTATGATCACTCCACGGAGCGATTATATCCACCATATTCAAAAGCGCTAAGCAAGCGTTCAAAGTTATCACTATTGAGGCATTTTTGCCAACACCAAAAACTTACTGGCCACTTCGTGATCACTCACACATAAGGGCATGGTACCTGTTAAATCTGGTGCTGCCCTTCTACTGGCAAATGCAACAAAAGTGTTCAGTGATCACTTCCATTGTTTTGGGGGGGGGGTTTCTGGATGCTACTGATATGCTGTATAAGCAGTGATCTTGCATAGCAGCAGGTTTTTAGCTGCCTGTGCATTTTTCTGTGTAAAAGTGTGTTTGAGTGTTTACGTGTGACTGTTTATTTGCATGTGGCACACACACACACTCACACTACTGTGAATTTATAGATACATCTATATATATATTTCTATACATAGAAATGTGTGTGTGCGTGGTCCACATTAATTTTTCATTGGGAGAATATTACACACACATGTGGCCCTCTGCATAAAAAACTTGGACATCCTTGGTCTATATAATCAGTGCTGCAGCACTGTAATCTTCATCTTGCACAAAAGTGAGTTTGGGGACTAGACTGACCCTTTAAACACACTTTATTGTGGGTTTTATTATTCTGGAGCTCTGAACATTCTGAGCTCCCAGGAAAGAGCCACAGTGACCAATAGCAGTTGCCTATTTTACATGCTGGACAGACCACTCAATCACAGGAATTCCACTCAGGACAAAAAGTTAAAGATGCAGGTTAGAAAAAGGTCTTTTAGTCTGATTTCTGTTCATTTATAGACATTTTGAAATGAATGTGATATGGAGTTTGGGTTTGAATCCTTATAAAAGTTTTCTTTGTACTTTTCCCACTTCTTATTCTTTATTATAAGTATGCCATGCCACAATCAATCAATATATTAGCTTACTGGGGTCAGGATTACAGTTCCTTTTACCCTTTGCAATATCTGAAAAGCATGTGTTGATAGCCTAGTTGAGCTGTGCTGGTTCATGCTAAACATTTGTATACAGTGTCCCTATGAACGCATGTACACATGGTTAGTATCCCTGTAAGCATCTGTACTCTAAAAAGGGCTAGTGTCCCTTTAAACATGTGTATACAGGGTAAGTGTCCCTTTAAACATGTGTATACATGGTTAGTGTCCCTTTAAACATGTGTATACAGGGTTAGTGTCCCTTTATGTTCCACCTTCTACTATGGCACTTAGTAGAAACAGTGAATGATTTTGTGTCAGGTAATGTCAATGGAAGGGTTAAGGTTGCAGCCGGACACTGGGCTGCATGAATCACTCAGTATCAGTATGAATGGCTCATACATTAGCACTGCAGATGCAGCACACAGTGCTAAGCTATTCGAGAGGTACCTACCTGGGAGCAGAGGGAGACAGGATGGCACAGCGCAGTAAAGATCATTAGGCCACAACATCTAGTGACTGTTAAAATCCACGAGGTGACCCCAGAGGAGGAGTCCCCTTCCCCTTTCTCTGTGTGACACTGACACTGCACAGCAACAAGCACTGCACTGACTGAAAGGGGCATGTTATTGGGGAGGGACACAGTGGGACTGAAGCAGTACAGGAGACAGGGGGGGCAGACTGTGCAGGGGAGGTTGATAGGAAGACAGAGGGGTAGTAAAAAAAAAAAAAAAGCTATGTGCTGAATGAAGAGACGGAAGGATGCATGTGTCATTGTACATGGGAGGGAGGAGGTAGTTAGTGTATGTGTGAAAATAGAGATGTATGTTTCACTCTCTGTAACAGACTCTCAGTTAAAGGAGAAGGGTGTGTGTGTGTGTGTGTGTGTGCCATTCATACAGTCATGGGGATTGTATGGAGTACCTTAACTGAATAATAAAATAACCACATAATAAACAACTATTTGTTGGAGAAAGTGGCAATGATCTTTATTTTAGGGGTTTTTATTAAACATATACCAAACACTTAATAATGTCCTTAAACAGCCTTAAAAGCCTTAACTGCATAGTTGTATATTCCACCAATGTCTGCCTTCCGTCTAAGGACAGGAAGGTGAATTACACCCCCAAACAAGACAAAATAAAATACTGAAAAAGAAGGAAGTGTGGGCTGGGGATTCCTTGACATGCTCCACCTTCCCGCTCATGGCTTAAATAACCTCTAATTCCCTCTCGACCCTCAACCAATAACATATCCCCCAACAGCATGCACTAAGTATCTAACCCGCCGCGGACTATGTCATACCAAATTTATCCACAATCTACATCTAACTTTCCTGGACTCCAACCCTCCCCGTGAACGCAGATCAGTTTTATATATGTGTATATCAGTCCAAAAACAAATAAAAAACACGCACTCATAGGATTTTTAGAAAAATAGAAAAAACCTGTATTACATACTGACTGTCGTATACATCGACGTTTCGGCTCCACCTGTTTTTTTTTTAAATCCTATGAGTGCGTGTTTTTTATTTGTTTTTGGACTGATATGTTGTTGAAAAATTACACTGCACCTGGGTAGTGAACCATTTATTGATGTGGATTTAAAGTTGAGTGCACTACTGTTTGGATCTTATAACCACTGACAACCCTATGAATTAATCAGACGGTATAACAATAAACATACACATATAAAACAAATCTCCTCTTTACATGGTGCAGCATTCATCTGAAAAATATTTTTACAGATGGTGTAACTGCCCCTTAAACCATGGCTTCTGGAATGGTTTGCGTTTGGTCGGAGTAAGTCCCAACATTGCCCATGGTGGACATTTACTGGGTGCGTGATTATGGATTTCACAGACCATGCCATGGACGGACACTTTGCCTATCACTGTTTTGGGGTTGCTGGTGTTCTAACTTCCATTTTAAAAAACAAAAATGCACAGGAATCATGGGAATTTTCCTATCCAGAAACATGCTAGCAACTGAAATATGACCGTAATGCATTGAAGACTGTTGTGTAGAGTCACAAATCCCCTAATACTCGAATTCCTCCAATATTATTGCTCAAAAACAGATTGTATTAATGTATAGTGCAATATTTAAAGGACCAGTCCATTTTTTTCCCCCTCCAAAATCAGATTTTGATTTATGTTATTTTTAGGGAACCCGTGGGCATTTCTGAAATGAAAACCTGACTGGTTTGTCATGCCATTAGTACAGGCAGAGTGCTGCTAACGGGCTCAGTGGGGGTCACCAATGTATCACAATGATTTTAGTAGACTGATGACAGAAATAATATAACTTTCCCTTTCCAAGAAAGGCTTGGAATTTACATAAAAAATGTAAAGGTCTTTCCACAAAGCATGCCCCCAACTATTCCATTTCAAGCAGAGCTGACATCTGAAATTTCAGGGCCCCTTACTGAAAAAACTCTGGCCTCCCCCAAATCTGACTCTCACCCCCCTACCCTCCCAAAGCCATCTTATCCAGGTCTTTGTATATCATGCCAATGATTTAAATACACCCCAGAACATGCCCCATCACTTGTACTGCACATACAGGATTTGCTGCTGCCCCATTAGCCGCATTGCACATCCAAGACTTAATATGCCACAGCCAGTGTTAGTTTATCCATTAATATGCCAATGATAATTTGTCCATTAATATGCCACTAATAATTTGTCCACTTACATGCCACTGATAATTTGCTCATTAATATGCCGCTGATAATTTGACCATTAATATGCCAATGATAATTTGAGCATTAATAGCCACTGATAATTTGCTCATTAATATGCCACTGATAATTTGACCATTAATAGCCACTGATAATTTGCTCATTAATATGCCACTGATAATTTGCCCATTAATATGCCAGTGATAATTTGACCATTAATAGCCACTGATAATTTGCTCATTAATATGCATCTTATAATTTGCCCATTAATATGCCACTGATAATTTGACCATTAATAGCCACTGATAATTTGCTCATTAATATCCCACTGATAATTTGCCCATTAATATGCCACTGATAATTTGCCCATTAATATGCCAGTGATAATTTTTAGCTCAGATTTTTCTATTGCAGTTTATGGTATTCAGTGGCATGAGATAAGTTAACCCAATACCTCTACCCCAGAGTGAAGCCGCTTCTTCGTGTCTGTGGTCTGTTGTGGACTGTCTCTCTCTGGCAGTGCACAGATACCTTGTTTTTACTCATGGTCCCTAGAGGAGACCTAGTTAGGGCTCTATTGATTCTATATTAAAATGAGGGTCTGCCTTAGCATGAAAAGTACATGACATGTTTTATCGCGTTACTAGGGCCACTTCTGAGATTTACGAGGTTATGCATAAACCCCAGCACTCATAAAACTACCTTTTGTCAGGCGTTAGAGTTATATTCTGGCACGTGTGGAGATAACGCCACTAATAGTGCTACACATGCAATAATAATGTGAAGTCTGTGTTGCACCAACTTTTATACACGACCCACAATGAATAAACAAAGACTCGGGCTGCCAGCCCTTTCTGTTCTTTTTATTGTACACATTATGTAATTGATTACACTGCAGCATAGTCACAGCCATTAAATATACATCCTATTACATGTACACATACATCATTATAGCATGTATATGACATATAGTATCTGAGGTTATGCATGATTTGTGTCATTAGAATTTCAGGACATGGTCTGGTAGAATTTAAAGTTAAAGCAGCAAGATGTAATTTGTGGAATGTTCTCGGCCTTATAAAGCAGAACATTGCTGATCATTACATGTAAACAGCAGCTGCAGAGCTTGACTCTCCCGTGGCCTTTCTCTAAGAGACCAAATGAAAACACCTTATAATTATAGCTGGTAACTGGGAAAAGGAACCACACACAAATAGGCATTCACACTTTTTTTTCCAGGGATATATCCCCCCACTTCCACTCTACTACCCAAATACTTCAGTACTTCCTCCTCATTGCCTATGTTGGCTTGGAGTAGAGGTTCCCTGATGGGAGACAAATTTTACTTAACCATTATCCCCAGTGGTGTATCTTGGTTTTGTGCTGCCCTAGGCAGACGAAATTTGGGCACCCCCCCTACCCAGGTTGCACACCTAGGACATGCACCATCACCCACATGCACACACATTAAATGCCCCATCAGCCCTATTACATGACCCATCACATACACATTACATGCCCCCAAAACATGTTCCCATCACATGCCTCTGGTGCACAACACTGATTATATAAACACTTTTAATATACAATTTTGTTTCATTTAGTCACTTCCTGTGCTGCTGAAATTGAATACAATGTGTGGACTGTAATAGACTTGCTCTTGTACACAGTAGTGATTTGGATCAAAGCAAACTTTGCTTTATTGTCTATCTACTCCTTCCAAATTGATCAACTAATGCGCTCTCCCCTAGAAGTAATTCACACCGGAGACAAAGTTTCTGATCAGTGAAAAACCTGAGGCAAACCTTTATTTCTCAGAGTGGGGGATTCCTTTTAAAGCAGGAATACGTCACATTACAGTCATAGTTTAAAGATACAATATACATTCAACAATTGGCTAACAGTTGGAGGGGTTTTCTTTAAGCCCACCCTACAGAATGTGATGTCATCTTTATAGAGTTCTCCCACCCACATTCCATCTCCATCTTGGTTACACGATGGGAGGAGGGAGTGAGTAGTTACTGAACAAAGAGGGGCTCCAGGGGAAACAGTTACTGTTACTTTAACAGTGATTCTCCATTTTGATTCACGTGGCATGCAATAACTTGTACAAGAGAAAGGGGGAGGAGTTAGTACCGAAAGCTGGTCTTTATAAGAATGTGTTACACGTGACTTGCTCCTTAGCAGGGGGGAAGGAGTAGCTTGGATGGGAGGAGTTTCCATAGGAAGCAGTTATTTGAGCACATGTGTAAGAGATTAAACAGACAAAAGAATGCAATGCTTATACGTAAGCATCTGTAAGAAATTATGACCTTTAATGAAGTGTGCCAAATAAGACATAAACACAAATATATAATAGTAAAAGAGACATTTTGTCCATAACAGTAGTAATCTTAACAGCGCAACACATTATCTGATGACATCACCTGAGAGGAAGGAAATTACATTCATTTGAATGGCATTATTCTCATTGGTTCCTGCAGCAAAAAAAGAAAAAGAGGAAATTGACTTTTACTCAGCTAGTGTGGGCAGTCTTGGCTTCTTGCAAACTGCTGTAAATTCACAATTTCATCAAGCTGTAACTATTTCAAATTTTAAGCAATGTAAAACATGCATTTTAAAGTATGTTGAAAAGCACATTAATATGCAATGAAGGGACAGTCTAGTCCTGTGTAGCACTGGAGCAGGCATTGCAATGCTTCTTCCAGGGCAGTACAAAATGTCATGTCCGCGCCCATGTACCACCACCCAATCCACCCTGTCCATTCTATTTGATATCTCCGCATCTTGCTGTTTTTTGGTTCCAAACACTTCCTTGTGTTCCAGCCAGAGAATAAAAACCAGTCCTGGAAATAATAGAAGTGCGTAGGGCTCTATATTGTGCTTTTACCAGCAGGGATCTCATGTTTCTGTCTCTGTTTGTCTAACATGGTATGTAGTGCATTACATAAATAAATGTAAACGTAATGTAAAAGAGTTAGACGTGGCAAAAGAGGCATTGCTAGGTCACCAAAAGATCTGGGGTTAGAGCCCTTGTCAATGAGAAATACCGGTATGTGTATATGTATTTATTGTGCATATTACATATATGCTTTATATGCCGATCTCAATGAGCAATAGGTATATGTAATATAAGCAATAAGCATAAAATGATTTATATAATGGCAATAAGTAGTAACTTTTATATGCAAGGCTTTATACCAAAACAAATATCTAAATGGTGTGTATGATGCAAACAAGCAGTAAATGCACAAGTTAAATGCTTACTTTGTATATGATGCCAAAAAAGAGTAAATGCATAAACCTTGTATATCATATCAATGAGCAATAAATACAAAAACTTGATATATCATGCTAATGAGCAAAAATGCCTAGACCAGGTATAACCGAACAATGAGCAGTAAAAGTATAACAACATTTGTATATCATGTCAATGAGCAGTAAAAGCATAAACTTGATATATCATGCCAATGAGTAATACAAGCATAAACTTGATATATCATGCCAATGAGTAATACAAGCATAAACTTGATATATCATGCCAATTAGCAGTTGAAGTATAAACTTGATATATAATGCCAATACATTAATTTGGTATCTCAGTAACCCAGCAGATTTGCATTCAGGACACAAGTCTTTTTTCAACCTAAAATACTATGTAACTGATTTACCTCCTTAAGTCAGATATGCACTCACAGGACTTACCCCAAACCCCATATTTGCACTCAGGATTTACCCCAGCACCCAGTTAGAACCCAGGACTTACCCCAGCAGTCGTCACGCCCTCACACTAAGCTCCACCCTCACCGTCGAGTGACACAGACAAAAAGCTCTAGTTTTTTACTGGCACCACACGAAGATCAAGGGCTGCGCCATTACCTGTGTGTTGCCACCCAACTGCTATAAGGTTCCATATTTGATTGAATAGAAGATCACCCCCACACATTTTAAAAAGCCTAAATAGAAAGCCACCCTGTAGGGAAAAAGTTTTACTAGTAAATATTTCTTCACATCTAAACAGTTTTTTTCTTATGTAACATGATTGCAAAATGCATTTCTTATTTTTATTTCCTTTTATTTGCCAATATTCCAATGCATCCTCAGCCTTGCCAATCTGCCCTCAGACCTACCAATTTGACCCCAGATTTGCCAATGCATTCTCAGACTTGCCAATCTGCCGCCAGACTTGCCAGTTCTTCCCCCAGATATACCAACATGCCTCTCAGATTTGCCAATCTGCCCCTCAGAATTCAAATAAGCCCTCAGATTTTACATTGCTTCAAAAGACTTACTACTCCATCCCAGACTTGCCAATCTCCCCCTCAGACCTGCCAGCACACCTCCTAGGATTCCCAATGCTCCTCCAGATTCCATGGGGTCTAGTGGGGCAGTAAGATGTTTTTTCTGCTCTACTCTCCTGAGATAATTTAGACATTAAGTTCAGGGGGTTCAATTTAGGCCCTCTGTTTATTTTCCTGTCCTATTAGCTACGAGGGGAGGCTCTAACACATATGTAAATGCTGCCATGGCATCAAGTATGTATAAATTTGCAGTTTTATTTGAACCACCAGCACCCAATGCAATCTTTCAATTAAACATGTTATTTATGTATTTTCCTTTAAGTACAGCTGAAGCTTTGGGAGGCCTTCTTCCAGATGACTTCTAGATAAACATTAATGTTTATGCTGGAAGTAAATTCTTAGCATGCACGGCAACAGTAGAGTAGAACATAAAAGATTTGCCAGAATTTAAAGATACTTTAACCAATTGACTGGGCCATTACAAGGCAGTCATTCGTAGTTGCTAGACTAAACTGCTGTTCTAAATGGGTGTGTAACTGGACTCCATGGTGTATAAATAGGCCAAGTTGTATGTTATAATTCTGAAGCTGTCTGAAAGATCACCCAACTTGGGGGTCAGACTGAACTCTGTGTACGCGGAGTGACCCAACCTCACATTAGAATGACGTCTTTCATGGCCAGATACTATGTATGCCTGTTTTGATTTATGTTGTGCAAAGATGTGTACTCGGTGCTCTACAGCTCATATTCTGTACATCAAGTACACAAAGCTTCTAGGTTACAGTAGTCATTCATTCAGTGCCTGATGAGGCTTACATTCTAAATAGAGTAATTGTTTTACAAGATCATTTAATCTATAGTAGAACTGTGCATTTAATGTAGGATTTTGTATACAGGTCAATTGGTGGGCAACATTCTCAAAATGGTCCAGTCACTATGGAAATCAATGGGACGTTTCTGTTGATTAAATCACATTTAGAACTTTGTCCCAGAATTGTCATCCACCAATGCCCCCTTTTCACAGCTCCCTGTGTCTGGACAGTACACTCTATGTTAAGGTGCACTCTACCCAGGGAGTGTATTTAGTATAAACTGAAAGAGAATACCCTCTCTCAAATGGATAATTCTGTTGATCCTCCTGGCAGCCATGCTTTAGATTTAGATTTATGTTCTTCCAAAACTAAAATCAAAGATTCCATCTAGTGCTATTTTATGGCTCAGCTGTATTTTTAATTTGTATGTATTTTATGTTATTTGAAGTTATTTCCCTATCCATATTTGTTTGCAGGGCACTTGTCCTACTCTTACCCCCATTTTACTTCCTTTTGCAGCCCTCTAGCCCTTTCCAGGACTTTTTTAGAGGCATTTTAGTGGCCAAAAGTTCGGGTCCCCATTGACTTCAATGGGGTTCGGGGTTAAGTTCGAGCCAGAACCCGGACTTTTTTCCGAAGTTCGGCCGAACCCGAACATCCAGGTGTCCGCTCAACTCTATTTATGACTAGCTTCGTTCTGTATTTGATCCATGCTCAGCCTTCTTCTTAGAGTAAATAGACCGTTAATTTCACAGAGTTATTGCCCTTTATAATACGCACATATAACTGCATCCCACAGTGTACACAAAATAGGAAACATTTGACATAAAGCAACAAATGAAAACAAAAAGTTAATTTGCACTGGTTATTGTTTTGCCTCTAGTGTTTCCCTGATGATTACATTAAATCCTACATCTCTAAACCTGGCAATTACAAACATGTAGGCTCTCCACAGGAGAGAATAAATCATTAGACAAATACATTCACACATAGAATCATACCTCAATAGAAAGTATCTAAACATCACACCAGGTAACAAAGTGTTAAAGAGAGAAAGGTTTAGGAGATGTTATGTGTCTCTTTTGATCTTTACATTTTCTTACAACTTGTGGCACAAATTGCTGGCTTAAAGTTTATTAATAGCTAGGGGCTTTCGTTAGATCACAGGCTCTCGGCTTTATATGGCTTCTTTCAATCCACATCTATGGTGTTGTATTTTTGTGATGACTTGGTTCTTTAAATTCCCCAACACATTGCAACAGACACAAGTTAAGTACGGTATATAAATTTTATTTTATGACATAATATTCTTTCTTCTCCAAGGATGTGAAATAAGAAAAAGACTCTACAAGACAACATTGGGCTGTTACTGCCTTCCACATGCTATTGAAATACACGATCACATGTAATGGGGGTGATAAGACTTGTATGACACTCGGATAGCAAACAAGGCACTCACCTAGGGCAGCACTTTGCCAGAGGGTGTCACTTTGCCAGAGGGTGTTAAAGCACACTTCTGGCGCTTCAAACATTTTCACTTCCCTGCCGCTTAGCAAGCTTTAGCCCCCTTTTCCTTCCTCCCCTCACACGGTACCGTTTCTCATGCTCTGGGTACCTCACTTCCCCTGCCCGCTTGTTTATACAGCTTCGTTCCCCGTCAGAAGTACAAGGGTAAAGTCTCCACCCCAGCAGCAGGTAGGGTAATTAAAATGACCATGAAAAAAAGTCATTGTGAGTGTGATGTGAGTCTGTGTGTGTCACTGAGTGTGATGGGAGTCTGAGCGTGATGTGAGTATGAATGTGATGTGTGATGGGAGTCAAGTAATGGGAGTGATGGGGGTCATGTAATGGGTCATTAATCGGGGTGATGGGGGCATGTAATGGACGTGGTCGGGGCATGTAATGAGGGTAAGGGGGTGGATGATGGGGGCATGCAATGAAGCATGTGATGGGGACATGTAATATGTATGAAATGGGGTGATGGGGGCATGTAATGGGGTATTTAATGTGTGAGCAATGTGGGTGATGGGGCATGTCGTGTGTGTGCAATGTGCGTGATGGGACATGTTGTGGGTGGGGGAGACTACCAGAATTTGGTCTGCCTAGGGCAGCACAAAACCAAGATAAAGCAATGGATACAAGTTGCATATATACCAACATTGGTTAACTAATATTTGAAAGGAACCATGTTCCGAGCTTTTTTATGCTACTCACTACAAGATCCACCACATTTAACATTGTTGATCCAGCCATCATATAGTAATTCTTTACAGTAGAGTAGAGAAGTCCTTTGAAAGTACAGTTTAAGGGGAACAATAAAAAAAACAATGTAAATAGAAATACAACAACAAATAGCCAAATATACCATTAACTTATTGTGTAACATACTATTCACTGTATATATGTGTTTTAAAGCTTGCTGCCATTTAGAATAAAGAAAACCTTGTAAATATGGATAATGGGATCATGTTTCTACTGGCAAAACTTCTAAATCTTTCCCCAGGATCGTTAGTAATGGGCTACTAACTTGCTCAATAAGTTGGTAATAACACATTGGTGGTAGCAGACTCCATCATGCCAAGTTAGGTGAACTAGCAGACATCTCTGATGCTTCCGTATTTGTGTCCGGGCCAAATCAGTGAAGGCGTTACCTGTAGAGCTGTCAGTGAACCATTGCCAAACTTCGTGCTGATCCTAATGCAGAGGTGTGTTCTAGTCTTATGAACAAAACATGAATGCCAAAGAAAAAGATCCTTAGTGTCAGCAATTAATTTGCTGGATATCTGGCCCGAAATTGGATCTCGAAAAGGATGGACTCCAATGTGCATGTTTTTTTTGCAACTATTTCTACATGTAAACTCCATGCCATATTAAGTATTGCTGACGTGTTATTAGGCCTAATTTTAAACATGACAGGAGCGAAATATGCTTCACAATCACAATTATAAAAGGAAGCATTTAAATAATTAGCCCTTAAGGAAGGGTTGTTTTTCCAATGTAGCACCACACAAGCTTTAACATTTCTGCAATGTTTGTTTTTTCCTCTCTCATTTTACTATACTGTTTTTTCAGAATAAGAAAGGCTTTCTTTAGAGACTATTATTGATATCATATTATATGTGAATTTACTAAAAATTTAAAAAAATAAAGGCTTTTCCCCTGAAAAACCTTGTACTCATCTATAAAAGCTAATAAAAAAAAACCCTGCTAAATAGATACTAATATCTGTCCTGAGTATGGAAATAGTCAATGTTTACATGTATTCCATTTTTTTTTGCAAGTTATAGGGCAAAAACTGAAAGTACCGTATTGCTTTTTCATAACCATTTTCTCCTATCATGAACATTTGATCCCAACCCTAACTGTAACCCTAAGTCTAACCCTAGTCCTAACTCTAACCTTAACCCAAGATATATAGTGAACTAATGCTGAATTTTAATATATTTTCTTTTTCTTAAAGTGTAATGTTGCAGACTGCCCTTATAGACAGCCTAGCAACAGAGCGACACAAGTGATCACTGATGGCATATCAAGTGGGCAGCAATTTTTGACATCAAGGCATTACAGCAACAGTGAGCGGTGAAAGCGATCATTTAAATTGTTTAAATGTAGGACGTTCTACGCCATCACTCCAGCAAAAAAAAAATTATGACGGCATGGAATGTCCTTGCGTCCTTAAAGGGTTAATGTTTTACTGCATAATATTATATGGAGAAAAAAAAAACATTTAAAATACTTCTCTCTAACCATATTGGACGCTAGATGAAATATGCAGTATGTGCCTTGAATTACAAATCTGTCCTGGCCCAATAGTTTTTTTTTTACATTTCTGCTAATACCTTATTAATCCTCTACCAAACAACAAATAATGTGAAAATATGCTGATCTGTCTTGTGGCCATTGTATTCATTCAGATTTTGTTATTGCAAATAAAAGCCAAAATCCTACTATCATCCTCACTGAAAACATCAGGCGTCATTAAAGAAGGACAGAGTACTTAACATTAAGGAGATATTGGTAAGAAATTGTTCTGGTGACATTCGGTTGTTCCTAAGGAAAACAAAATATCCTCCTTGTACAGTCAGTCCGAAGATCAACAAGGGATTTCTGCAGCAACAACAAAATTGAAAGATAGCGGAATGCATAGTGTCCAGTTGCAAACTACCGGAATAGTGATTACTTCTGATGGATCATCTTCCAGTTGAGCTGACAGTGCCTTACTAGCGCTATCCGTGTCCGTGGCAAGAATTGAAAATGCGCCACCATTGTTTCATAGTGAACAGTGCTTCTTCATGCTGGCCTGCGCCATGATTTTATGACTTTATATACCATGTTCTGGTCCAATTAGTGTGATTGATACTTGATAGTAGGCCAGTTACCCATGAGAGGGCATCAGTCTTGTTATGCAATAATCACTGTGCCCCCTCCGTTGCCTCACCCTAGTTACTGCTCCGTGCGGATAACCCTCATTTATTTACTAAATGTACAGTTCAGTAATTAGCGGCAATGGCTTTAAAAGGAGTTTAAATCGACAGCATATGTTAAATGATAACCACTCCAGCAATATCTCAAAAGTAAGAGTTTTAACGATTAAACTGGATTACCATGAAACAAATAGGACAGCCATAGTTAATGTCACCATTTGTCTATGTAAAACATTTGTGATCATTGAATTCCATCCAAGAAATGTTGCTACATGAAGAATAACTTGTTATTAAAAACTTTTAGGGCTGCACGATTAAATGACTGAATAGTCAGAATGTGTATCAGGTCTCTGAACTAAAAGTGCTCAATGTTCTAGATCATGAGACATTAACAGGCTTAATATTTTCAGTCGACTGTTTGACATGAATAGACTAATTGTTCAGCTAATAAGTGGATTACAACATTGACGGCCCTTATAATTCACCTTTATTTCAACACATTCAAATGCGTTCTTCCAGCATCTGATGGTCTAAAATCCACATATTTTTTGGGACAGCCTCTCGGTGTAACACAAAATGGCCAAAGCTGGTAAGTGGGAATTATAAGTGAAAGGACAGCCCATAGTGTAACAGTCTCTCAGGTAAGTGGGAATTATAAGTGAAAGGTCAGCCCATAGTGTAACAGTCTCTCAGGTAAGTGGGAATTATAAGTGAAAGGTCAGCCCATAGTGTAACAGTCTCTCAGGTAAGTGGGAATTATAAGTGAAAGGTCAGCCCATAGTGTAACAGTCTCTCAGGTAAGTGGGAATTATAAGTGAAAGGTCAGCCCATGGTGTAACAGTCTCTCAGGTAAGCGGGAATTATAAGTAAAAGGTCAGCCCATGGTGTAACAGTCTCTCAGGTAAGTGGGAATTATAAGTGAAAGGTCAGCCCATAGTGTAACAGTCTCTCAGGTAAGTGGGAATTATAAGTGAAAGGTCAGCCCATGGTGTAACAGTCTCTCAGGTAAGTGGGAATTATTAGTGAAAGGTCAGCCCATGGTGTAACAGTCTCTCAGGTAAGTGGGAATTATTAGTGAAAGGTCAGCCCATGGTGTAACAGTCTCTCAGGTAAGTGGGAATTATTAGTGAAAGGTCAGCCCATAGTGTAACAGTCTCTCAGGTAAGTGGGAATTATAAGTGAAAGGTCAGCCCATAGTGTAACAGTCTCTCAGGTAAGTGGGAATTATAAGTGAAAGGTCAGCCCATGGTGTAACAGTCTCTCAGGTAAGTGGGAATTATTAGTGAAAGGTCAGCCCATAGTGTAACAGTCTCTCAGGTAAGTGGGAATTATAAGTGAAAGGTCAGCCCATAGTGTAACAGTCTCTCAGGTAAGTGGGAATTATAAGTGAAAGGTCAGCCCATAGTGTAACAGTCTCTCAGGTAAGTGGGAATTATAAGTGAAAGGTCAGCCCATAGTGTAACAGTCTCTCAGGTAAGTGGGAATTATTAGTGAAAGGTCAGCCCATGGTGTAACAGTCTCTCAGGTAAGTGGGAATTATAAGTGAAAGGTCAGCCCATGGTGTAACAGTCTCTCAGGTAAGTGGGAATTATTAGTGAAAGGTCAGCCCATAGTGTAACAGTCTCTCAGGTAAGTGGGAATTATAAGTGAAAGGTCAGCCCATAGTGTAACAGTCTCTCAGGTAAGTGGGAATTATTAGTGAAAGGTCAGCCCATGGTGTAACAGTCTCTCAGGTAAGTGGGAATTATAAGTGAAAGGTCAGCCCATGGTGTAACAGTCTCTCAGGTAAGTGGGAATTATAAGTGAAAGGTCAGCCCATAGTGTAACAGTCTCTCAGGTAAGCGGGAATTATAAGTGAAAGGTCAGCCCATGGTGTAACAGTCTCTCAGGTAAGTGGGAATTATATGTGAAAGGTCAGCCCATGGTGTAACAGTCTCTCAGGTAAGCGGGAATTATATGTGAAAGGTCAGCCCATGGTGTAACAGTCTCTCAGGTAAGTGGGAATTATAAGTGAAAGGTCAGCCCATGGTGTAACAGTCTCTCAGGTAAGTGGGAATTATTAGTGAAAGGTCAGCCCATGGTGTAACAGTCTCTCAGGTAAGTGGAAATTATAAGTGAAAGGTCAGCCCATGGTGTAACAGTCTCTCAGGTAAGCGGGAATTATAAGTGAAAGGTCAGCCCATAGTGTAACAGTCTCTCAGGTAAGTGGGAATTATAAGTGAAAGGTCAGCCCATAGTGTAACAGTCTCTCAGGTAAGTGGGAATTATAAGTGAAAGGTCAGCCCATAGTGTAACAGTCTCTCAGGTAAGTGGGAATTATAAGTGAAAGGTCAGCCCATAGTGTAACAGTCTCTCAGGTAAGTGGGAATTATAAGTGAAAGGTCAGCCCATGGTGTAACAGTCTCTCAGGTAAGTGGGAATTATTAGTGAAAGGTCAGCCCATAGTGTAACAGTCTCTCAGGTAAGCAGGAATTATAAGTGAAAGGTCAGCCCATAGTGTAACAGTCTCTCAGGTAAGTGGGAATTATAAGTGAAAGGTCAGCCCATAGTGTAACAGTCTCTCAGGTAAGTGGGAATTATAAGTGAAAGGTCAGCCCATAGTGTAACAGTCTCTCAGGTAAGTGGGAATTATTAGTGAAAGGTCAGCCCATGGTGTAACAGTCTCTCAGGTAAGTGGGAATTATATGTGAAAGGTCAGCCCATAGTGTAACAGTCTCTCAGGTAAGCAGGAATTATAAGTAAAAGGTCAGCCCATGGTGTAACAGTCTCTCAGGTAAGAGGGAATTATAAGTGAAAGGTCAGCCCATAGTGTAACAGTCTCTCAGGTAAGCAGGAATTATAAGTAAAAGGTCAGCCCATGGTGTAACAGTCTCTCAGGTAAGCAGGAATTATAAGTAAAGGGTCAACCCATGGTGTAACAGTCTCTCAGGTAAGAGGGAATTATAAGTGAAAGGTCAGCCCATGGTGTAACAGTCTCTCAGGTAAGCAGGAATTATAAGTAAAAGGTCAGCCCATAGTGTAACAGTCTCTCAGGTAAGTGGGAATTATAAGTGAAAGGTCAGCCCATAGTGTAACAGTCTCTCAGGTAAGCGGGAATTATTAGTGAAAGGTCAGCCCATGGTGTAACAGTCTCTCAGGTAAGTGGGAATTATAAGTGAAAGGTCAGCCCATGGTGTAACAGTCTCTCAGGTAAGTGGGAATTATAAGTAAAAGGTCAGCCCATGGTGTAACAGTCTCTCAGGTAAGCAGGAATTATAAGTAAAAGGTCAGCCCATGGTGTAACAGTCTCTCAGGTAAGTGGGAATTATAAGTGAAAGGTCAGCCCATGGTGTAACAGTCTCTCAGGTAAGTGGGAATTATAAGTGAAAGGTCAGCCCATAGTGTAACAGTCTCTCAGGTAAGCAGGAATTATAAGTGAAATGTCAGCCCATGGTGTAACAGTCTCTCAGGTAAGTGGGAATTATAAGTGAAAGGTCAGCCCATAGTGTAACAGTCTCTCAGGTAAGTGGGAATTATAAGTGAAAGGTCAGCCCATAGTGTAACAGTCTCTCAGGTAAGTGGGAATTATAAGTGAAAGGTCAGCCCATGGTGTAACAGTCTCTCAGGTAAGTGGGAATTATTAGTGAAAGGTCAGCCCATGGTGTAACAGTCTCTCAGGTAAGCAGGAATTATAAGTAAAAGGTCAGCCCATGGTGTAACAGTCTCTCAGGTAAGTGGGAATTATTAGTGAAAGGTCAGCCCATAGTGTAACAGTCTCTCAGGTAAGTGGGAATTATAAGTGAAAGGTCAGCCCATAGTGTAACAGTCTCTCAGGTAAGTGGGAATTATTAGTGAAAGGTCAGCCCATAGTGTAACAGTCTCTCAGGTAAGCAGGAATTATAAGTAAAAGGTCAGCCCATGGTGTAACAGTCTCTCAGGTAAGCAGGAATTATAAGTAAAAGGTCAGCCCATGGTGTAACAGTCTCTCAGGTAAGTGGGAATTATATGTGAAAGGTCAGCCCATAGTGTAACAGTCTCTCAGGTAAGTGGGAATTATAAGTGAAAGGTCAGCCCATAGTGTAACAGTCTCTCAGGTAAGTGGGAATTATATGTGAAAGGTCAGCCCATAGTGTAACAGTCTCTCAGGTAAGTGGGAATTATTAGTGAAATGTCAGCCCATAGTGTAACAGTCTCTCAGGTAAGTGGGAATTATATGTGAAAAATCAGCCCATAGTGTAACAGTCTCTCAGGTAAGTGGGAATTATAAGTGAAAGGTCAGCCCATAGTGTAATAGTCTCTCTGCTTTCATTTTGTAGACTACATTTATGTTTATCACAGATGTTCCCTAATTTCAACCACAGCATAATCGTGAGGTGAAATAGTATTTTCCCTGCTTTATGTGCTCTCAGTATTCACGTTTCTACACTGCCAAACATTTAGTATTTAGATTTATAAACAATATATTTGTTTAAATAGGATTTTCCTAATATTTTTTTTAAATACAAAGTGGCAACTTTTAGAAACCTTAATAATTACACTTCTCGAATTTTCTGTAGTGTAATCCAAAATAATTTATATTACACATTTTAAAGCAAAAGAAAAGCCGTTTCTGTTGGTTGAATATGGGTAAACATGAATGTACACTATTACGTTTATTTAAAGCTTCTTTACTCCGCTTTTCTTTGCAGTTTGTTTTTTTCTGGTTGGAAGAAATATTCTTCAATGGCACCAGCGAGGTCATCCAACTCCTTCTTCAGCTGCTCAAAATCACTGGAAACAAGGACATTGCAGTTAAATTAGGACATGTAATTACTGTAATTAAATGTATAAATTATTTTCTTATGGTTATCGCTTTTCTTTTAAGTTCTTTGGTTCTACCCATCTCTAACCAGCAAGATTTTGTATAGATTTACGTGATCTATAGAAAATATAACATTTTGTATAGTTTTGGGTGTTATCATCATGCTTGTTTTTTGTACATAATATGTTTTGTATCTATAGTTGCTCTTATAGTTCGTTAGAAAATGTGTTAAATATAACCAAGTAACTCTGGAATCTAAGTGAAGAACTGTTAAAGAGATAACATAATTATCCGGACCATTTAAATGGAAGGTTTAATGCACAGGCCCTACCTGTTTCCTGGGGCGGCACAGAGTTCTGCATAGTATTTAATTTTGGGCTCAGTCCCACTGGTCCTCATAGTAGCCACTCCTCCGTTAGCAAAGGTAAAGGTGATCATCTGACTGCTCTTACTGGTTGGGAGAATCTTCATGCAAAACAAACAAAAGACACAGTTTATCACTACAACCTAATGAATCACTACTAAACACCTCTTAATTTACAATAGTGAAAAACAAATACATAAACACACACAGTGTGATAGGTCATTGATCCACCAAGGTAATGAGCAAATACAAAATATTAATTTTGTCTAATACAATAATGGAGCATCTTTTTAATAATAGTTAACCTCTTTGTGACAACTGCCATGCCAATAATGGTATCTTAAAGCCCTTTTTATCCCGAAAACCCCCCCAAATATATAATTTGTGTGGGTACAGTATATGAGTAAAAACAATAAAGTGGCATCATGGATAAAGTGAAAAATAAAAAATAACACTTGATAAATGGTTGCAAACCACTTGGTGCTTATTTATTTATGTGGATGCATATATTATATGTATTACTGTTGTATATTTTTTGATGCTTACATTATTTGTTTGTTTTGTGGATAAGTGGTATTTACACTACTTTTTCCTTCTTTTTCTTTGTTTGTTCATATTTTAATAAATGTTGTACTTTTTATATATTCAGGTGTGCATACACTATTTGTTAGTTACAGCAAATGAGTAAGCTTAACCCCTTCATGACGCAAGCACCAAAACGTCACAATTGGTTCCTGGCCACCGATCACAAGGGGATCGGTAGCTAGGAACACTTTCGGAGAGACCCGATCAGGGTCTTACCAGACCCTGTGGGTCCCTGCAAAAAAAACGCGAGACCTCCGGACGTCACGTGTGACGTCACGGAGGCGTGTCCGAACGCGGAAGTTTGGGCACGGCGCGATTTGGAGAAATGTAGCCGGTGCTCGCTTTGAGCACCGGCTACATTTCCCCTGTCAGACTGAGGCCACTCAAAGTGGCCTCAGATGACAGGTAGGATCCCGCTGCAAGTGCCTGCAGCGGGATCCGAAAACAGCTCATCGCGGCTCCCCAGGACGTACTATGCCGTCCTAACGACTTTAAGGCACTTAAAGTCAGGACGGCATAGTACGTCCTAACGTCACGAAGGGGTTAAAGTTACAGCTAAACACAAACACAGCATACGTGTGAAAACAGCTGGTGTCACGTAGGGTCCAACATTTTCAAATAACAGTCCAGTCATGAAAGAGTCAAAGCACTTGTTACGTTTTGAGGCGTCTAATCCAAAGGAAATTTAGTACTTAAAATGAAAGCTGCAAAACCCGAACACCAGAAAAAAAAAAATATGGAACATGCAATGTACAGAAGAATAATACAATTATTAATATGTTAACAGTTGTAGTATATATATTTTTATTATGGATCAATACTTACAGCTTTGTTGTTAGGCTGGTTATTATCGTAGCCAGTTGTTAAGTCTCTCACTCCGGTGACTGCAAATTTACCGCACACCTTTGGGTACGCGTTTTTTCCATCATAATTTCGTAAGTTTTCAAACAGATCTCTTATGGTTTCTTGATCATAACATATAAAATAGGAATTTTTGCTAATGTGGTACCCATACCTATGCAAATCAATAGAAAATAATATGATAAAGGAATATTATGAAGTAAGAAAGTTATCATCAAGCACTGAAGTTGTTAAGCAGTTCAGCTCACTGGGCTCAGTGTAGCTGTCTAAGTGCTGTGAATGTCTGTATGTTATATGATGTAAGATTCCTTGGATTAAATTTAGAGGTTTTTTTAAGCGCTTTAGTTTTTCTCATATACGAACACTTAGGGATTATACAGGTAATATATTTGAATTAATATGTAGGTTATAACCTGGGCAGATTAGCAATTCTGGAGTTAGATCATAGTTGGGTTGACTGCTGTTTTTCTAGCTTGGCAGTCACATTTTCAATAGACTGCATGAGAGAAAGATGAACCAGAGGAAGGCCGGTAAGGAGAGTATTACAGTACTCGAGACAAGAGATGCATTAGGATTTTGTCAGCCTCTTCGCTGAGGAACCAATGAATGGCTGCAGTGTTTTATAGGCGCAATCGACAGGATTTGGCCAGCTAGTGAACATAAGGGACGAAGGAGAAATCCAAGTCAAAGACAACCCCAAGACATTGGATCAGGGAGTACTGAGCATGCCAAGTGGATTGATATTACTATAGAAAGTAAACTTACTTATTAAAAATAGACGTCAGCTGCTGGGACAACGTCACATTTTTTGTTGCTAAATAGCTGGCCATTTCTGCAGCTATCACAGCCGCACTTACTCCATCTTTATCCAGGACAAAAGGACAGCACATATAGCCTTCAAATAAGAGAAGAAAAGGATTTCTTACAACATAACTTTTCAACAGAAGAAACAGACACTTACATCAGGGCTTGACAAATTTAATTTGATTCTAGGAGCCAGCAAAATTTTTTAGGAGCCAGACAATCACGCAAACATACACGCAATTCATAAACACACACACCAACCCACTTCACATATACACCACACACCAACCCACTTCACATATACACCACACACACACACACCAACCCACTTCACATATACACACACACACCATATACATACACACACACACACACACACACACACACACACACACACCAACCCACTTCACATATACACCCCCCCCCCCACTTCACATATACACCCCACATATACACCCCCCCCACTTCATATACACCCCCCCCACTTCACATACACCTCACACACATACACATATACACCTCACACATACACACCTCACACACATACACACCTCACACACATACACACCTCACACACATACACACCTCACACATACACACCTCACACACATACACACCTCACACACATACACACCTCACACACATACACATATACACCTCACACATACAAAAGTTTATTTATTTTTTCCCACCTGTCTCAAGTTGTGAGTGCTGGGTGTTGTCACTTGTCAACCCAACACTCATCCGAAATAGCAAGGAAGAACGGCTGCAGCACGAATGTTCCTTCCCCGCTGCCTTACCTCATTGCAGGGCTGGGGAACATTCGTGCTGAAGCCGTTCTTCCTTGCTATTTCGGATGAGTGCTGGGTTGACAAGTGACGACACCCAGCACTCACACGCGCTGCGCGAGGGGGCGGAGCTTGCCGTCTGTGCGATCCGCACAGACTTCTCCCCCTCGCGCTGCAAAAATCCACGAACACACGAACGGCAGCAGCAAGGGGGTCATGTAGGGAACGGCACCCGGGCGCCAGGCTTAATTTCTAGGTCGCCATGGCGACCTGGCGCCCGGGGTTTGTCGAGCCCTGACTTACATGAACTTAATTCAGAATGATGGAACTGGAAAATATTTTTAGATATTAGGCAAACATTAAGGAGGGAGGAATGCCAAATAAAAAGCCCTTATAGAATATTAATTTCATCCAAATATTTGCTAACCAAAAGGCTATTATATTAAATATTAAATGTACTTATTAACCTGCAGCTGCTCCTTTACACATAACCCCCAATGGATTATAAATGAAGTCAATAAAGTGAGAGAAGCACTTTTGTTCTGAAGCATGGTAGAGGATGGCAGATAAACAATGACAGCACATACCTATTGCTTCTTCAAATGCAAAAAGGACAGATTTCCCTTGTTCAATAAGTTCATTTGCTCGGTTTCCCATCCATTTAAATCCTGTCAAGGTTTCCTATATGAAAGGTGAAAAGCTCTGTGAACACAAACAACATTTGTAGCTGCAGTCCATACGATTATTAAGATGCTTAGAAGGTACCTCAAAGTGGAAACCCTCCTTCACAGCGATGGCGCGGAGGATCTTGGAGGACACCGTGCTGGCAAGCATGTATATACATTTCAGAGCTGCAGGATCCGGATTCTTTTCCTTCCAGCAGGTGAAGATCCACCATCCTAAAAGGGCTCCGAGCTCATTCCCAGAAAACACCTTCCACTCCCCACTAGGAAAATCAGACAGAAGCGAAACAGAGCCTCGGTCACATAAGTCAACTGTAAAAAAATGAGCAACAGAGAGCAGTGGGCTGTAGTACAGCATGCAAACGCTCAACTCCAGGTGGGAGTCCCGGGACTGTTAAGTAAACTTTGCTGTGTCTCACATGCGAGACACAGCAGTTCCTGGTTGTCAGCACATGCACAGCCAATCAAAGCTTGCTCGCCTAGGTAAGGTCCCCCCTGCTGATCCCAAGCAAAAGCAAGGGCTTCCTATGGAAGCATGGCAGCTGCTGGGCAGAGGATAAACTGGCATGTACTATCAAAAGTACACACTAGTTCATCCTCACTATAGGAACAACTAACATTTCACTTGTGCGTCTGTATTTGAAGCACAAAAACAAACACGTTTAGTGTGGTAACTGATGAATGGTCTTGCCCCAAAGCAAAGCTCCCAAGAGGAATAGATGAAATCTGAATCTATACTGTGATGTCCTAGGAATTTCAAAATACTCGTAGGATTCATTACGGCCTCCTGAAATTCCTGAGCATGATATTCTGAGACATCATTAATTATACAGTGAAACATGAATCTGGAGGACACAGCACATTGTAATGTAATCATAACACAAATGTGGGGTAGTCAATATGAAGAAGGTACCTCTGCTTTACAATGCATTACAGTAAAAGCATAGCAGATAAATTCACATTGGATGAATGGATTAGAAAAAATATCACCATTAACACTGCAGTTACATCTCACGCATCGGATCCTTAAAGGAACAATCTAGTCCCCAAACTCACTTTGGTGCAAGATGAAGATTACTTCTTATATAGTGCACAGTCTCTTTTTCCAGTGTGATAAGATGCAGGCATTCTGCATAAATCACATTTTTAATATTTGACTCAAGCTAACCCCCAGTGATTACTATGCATGTTTATTGCAGGTGCGGCAGAACTCATTATACAGACACTGATCATTTAAAGTTTTGTTTCATTTAGTCACTTCCTATGCTGCTGGAATATAATACATGGTGTGGATTGTATAGACTTGCTCTTGTACACGGAAGGATCTCTTAACAGTGCAACACCTTGTTTCATGACATCACTAGAGAGACAGGAAATTAATTTTAATGAATTTAAATTGCACTAGTTCCTGCAGCAAAATAAAAAATAAAAAAAAGAGGAAAATTGATTTTTACTCAGCTAATGTGGCAAGTCCTGGTTTCTTGCAAACTGCTGAAAGTTCACAATTTAATTAAGCTGTAAGTATTTTATATTTTAAGCAATGCAAAATGTAAAACATGAATTTGAAGGTTCTTTGAAAGCACATTAATATGCATTAACAATTGAAAGATTGGAAGATGTATTTTGGGCACTAGAAAGTCGCTTTAAACAATTCCCATTTATAATCAAAAACTAGGACACTTATAGTGCAAACTGCTGAATGTTAAATCAATCAACAGCAATGTTTAAATTAATTCATTTCTAAGATCCATGGGCCAGGTACCTACACAGTGCCATACATTTTTATGTACAAAATTAAAGGACAACTGCAGTTAAAAAAAACAACCATATTTTGCACCAAGTAAAATAGAATACTAGATGGTTCAAATTGAATAGTTTAAATATATGTTCTTTCCTTTTTTTTTTGCCCAGCACGTAGCATGGCATCTCACTGTAAAAGCCTCAGCTGCATCAAACAGCTTCCCCGCTCATGCAGGAATTGTACATACAGAAGCTCCCTTCCATGTAGCCCAGCTGGGGAGGTGAGGGAGCAAAATAGACATAAAACCATTAAGAATAATGTACGATTCTTTCTATAGATAAACGAAAATAGGCTTCATTTATAAAAATGTAAATAATGCTGCTAACGGTTGTCCTGTAAGTACATTGTGAGTGCTCTCTAAGGAGACAGCTATACAATCAATAGTGCTCCAGAGAAATTTACCACCAGAGACTGCAGTTTTAGTTTTCTCCGTTGCATTTGTTTCTATCTTCTGCCACCTTATATATTCTATAGATTTGTTGTTATTACACCATGCACTTAGCTTTGATACATTTGGATGTGTGTGTAATAGATTACAGAAGAAAGTTGCTGACCTTTCTAATCTGGCATGGGTAAACTGTGCCAGGCAAAATGCCAGCGCAACATGTATGCACAGAAGTTGGGCAGCTATGTACACATTGTATTCTCTGCAGGCACAATTTCACGCTAAACAATCTGTGCTGTGAATGACTCATGGTATATATATATATATATATATAAATAACTTTCCACCGATGGGTAAATGCAACCTACATATGCAAACACTGTAAGATATAGCTTTTACAGACAGCCTCAAAAACATAACATGCTCAAAAGGTTTTCCGAAATAACGGATGATGTAACGGTTGCCCTCCCACATGTACATATTTTTAAAAACTAGACAACTCAGGGCATTGGGGTATTTTGACACTTTTCATGTAGACATTTTACCGCCAAAGTTTGCAGCAAAAAAAATAAACTAAAAATGGTGATTTTTCACACAGATTGAAAATATGGTAAACATTTCCTTAAAATGTGAAGGGGTCACTGCCAAATAACACCTCAATATGTGTTCAGCAACATCTCCCGAGTAGAGGGATACCATACCGCCCATGCATAGGTTTGTCAACTTGTTTGGGGTTTAAAAGGCCACATTTGAGAGGTTCGCCTTTTGGTTTATTATAACATGCAGAAAACCTGCGCTCATGTCCCATATGGGACATTTTGGGAGCCAGCCAGTGTAGTTCAACACTTTCCGTGCACTAATTCTACCACCAGCCTATGTCAAAATTCATGTCAGACATGAATTCACAGATCCTGTTGTGTGTCACTGCCAAACAACACCTCAATATGTGTTCAGCAACATCTTCTGAGTACAGGGATACCAACCATGCATAGGTTTGTTTGGGGTCTAAAAGGCAACATTTGGGATGTGCACATTTCCAACTTAGAATTTTGACATGTAGTCCGCCTGCGCCCATGTTCCATTTGGGACACTTTTGAAGCCTTTGTCAAAGTTTTGGTAAGTAATTTTTTTGAGTTTTGTTTCCACATACGTTGTATGAATTCAGAGACTCTGGTATATGTCACTGCCAAACAACACCCCAGTATGTGTTCTGCAACATCTCCGGAGTACAGCAATACCATCCATGTATAGGTTTGTTGTTGTTTTTTTTTTGGGGGGGTGGGGGGTAAAAGGCAACATTTGTGAGGTGCGCATCTCAGTGTTCCAACTTGGAATTTTGACATGTAGTCAACCTGCGTCCATGTCCTATATGGGATATATCTTTGAAGCCAGCCAATGTAATTTACCCCCACCAAACCATATATTTTTTAAAAGTATACACCCATCACTCCTTGTGGCAAGGGCTCAGCAGCCACCGATACATCACTACATGATGTATCAGAAAGCTGACTAGGGTCAAAATCTAACCTTGGGTCAGCGGCCTCAGAATCAGTGCCTGAGCAGTGATCTTTAGCAAAGAAGGGGTTGATGGCTCTTAGAAGAGCCTTTGTAGTACTGTAATACATTACAGTACAAAGAAATTAGTCCCTAAAAAATTGCAGACAGCAAAAAAAGTATTGCTGTCCTAGATTACTGCTTATACATTTTCCTCTTCATTTATGCATTTGCTTGAAATTTTTCTAACAGAAGGTATCGATAATTTTTCAGGACTTTTTATTCCCTCCTTTCACAGTACAAGCGATCTCGAGGTTCGCAGAGTCCGTTTAAACCATTGCACAAAATAGCACTTTTTTCTGTGATATAAAAAAGGAAAAGGGATTTGTAAGAGAAATTCAAAAGAAAACAATTATTGTCTTATGTTTGTAATAATAGCCGACAAATTAAATCTAGCTATAATCTTATTTCTCAACAGAGACTGTCGGCTGCACAGTTCATACAATGATTTATAGAATAGAGTAACTGTTTTAAAGGACAACTGAAGCAAAAATGTTGTGTTTAATTAAAGGATTGCATCAAGTCTAGGCATTTTATATAGAAATGCTTTAATGAACGAATAAAAGTACCTTATTGAGCCATATAGCTCCACCGGGGGGCAGACATTTTGTTTAGAATCTTTGGTCAGATCTTTCTGCATCTGAATCAAGGTGAGTGAAGATCTGACCCAAGATTATAAACATGTCTGCCCCCTGAGAGAACTATATGGAGTAAAGAAGGCTCAGAAAGGAACCTTCATTAAAAAGTTTCATTAAACATATGTTGATTTACTGATACAGTTGTCCTTTAACAGGTATAACAGCTTCATAGAGATGCTGAGTATGCATCCAGTTTTACCTTTCCTGCTTTTCAGCAACTGCTAACCGATCAGCATCTGGGTCATTGGCTAGTATGATTCTGGCCCCTTCTTTCTCAGCCAATGAGAATGATAACTTCTGAAATATTCAAATAAAGCAGTTTGGGAGCATTAGTGAGTTCACAATTTTGCAATGATTATGTATATAATATGTAAGGATCACACGCACGCACGCTGGTGCCAGCTCATAGTAGCCCAGAGCGTGTGTAAATCTAACTGTATTAGTTGTACATATACACTGTATGTTTTGTATTAATCAAAACTAGGATGGAGAAATTAAGTTTTTTTCTTGCCTGCTCAATTATGCAAAGCGAACCTCTGTCAACAAAAACACAAAATTAAAATATTGGTCGAAATGATACTTAAAATCTGTTTTTTTTTTTTTTTAAGGAGATCATTTATATTTTAGTTTCAGGATTTAAAAAGAAGACACAGTTTGAGCTAAACATGAAACTATAATATAATACTTTATTTTACATGCAATAGATGGGGTTATTTTATTCCACCAAATAAAGAAATGCTTTTTTATCATTTAACATGAGATGATCAAATTCCAGCTTCCTCAGCTCACAGGAAGCTTTCATAAAGATTGCCAGATATAGGACATGGATAATGAGGGTCCTCCGACACCAAACGCAAAGGCTAGAAATCACTATAATGGGAAATAGTGCCATCATGTGGATTAGGAAGGTAACTGCAAAGGAGAGTGTTAATAAAAGAATCTACCTGCATTTTAAATGGGGCAAAATAAACACTCTATAGAAACTCTCTGGCATGCATGAATAAACACAAACTTTATACATAAGTGGTTCTAAGTTCATGGAACCACTTACCAGGACACCTTTACCCTCTTCAGGATTGGGGTATTTCACTGTAGGAAATTCAGGGTCTGGGTCTTTCTGTTCTGGAACAGCTAGAGGAGCCCTGAAGCTGAAAGCCTGGAAGGCCGACTGAACAAACTCATGGCCAACCCCATGGACAGATGTGTGGACAAACTTTAGCTTGGAATCTTTGTTGAGGTCTCTAAAATAAACAAAAAGAAAATGGTTAGATATTTAAACTGTAGGGAAGCGTGCAACAGGTTTCATCGACCCGGATTTAATGAACAGCGGTGGTTATATATAGATCAGCTTTAATGCATAATTTCAAAGGAAAATTATAATTAAAAATGTCAATGGAGGTAATATATATATTTAAAAAAATATACATTGAACCTGATAGAGATATATATAATATATCAAACCTTCATTGTATATAGGAGCCACATGGCTTAATGTGTATTGCAAGGCTATGTGCGACAAAGCTGCAGTTCTGGGTGTCTGTAAATATATTAATTTAAAAAAAAACACATAATGTGCGTCAGATAACCTCCAAAGTTGACAGTATGTATTGGTGCAATTCTGTTCTTTAGGATTGCCTTACACACACCCCAAGTGTACCCTAACTCCTTTACAGTGCCTTTACTACCACTACCTACTGGGATGCTAGTGTACAGCAACCAATTGCCCAGCGAGTAGGCAGGCTTACCTGTGGAAGCAGTACTTCTGTATATCCTCAAAATATTTCTTATTAATAGACTCCAATGGATCATGAAGAAGGGGGCTGCCATCAATTAAACCATCATCCCAGGCCTTGGGCCACGGCTCTAAGTTCCCTTCAATAGACATTGCGATCCCTTTATCATGAGGAGATATGATCTGGGCACCGTTCTCCCAATAGACCTACAAAAAGCATACAATAGTGAACAGAAATGATCCAGAGTTGAGAAATAACTGGGGTCGTGAAAATGAATGTAGGTGGGTGAAAATCAAATATGAGTTGATTAAGACTGTCAAGATGCATTCAATTATTCCAAGGTTATCTAAAAGGTGGAATAACAGGGTCAGATATTCAGGACTTTTATACAGTAACGTTAAGTGGTATAAACTTCACCAGATAATTTAGCTCAGAACTACTACACACAACAGGGTCACACAAGGTCACACAACAAGTAGTACACTGGAGTAGAAGAAAGCTAAAGTTCTTATCGTCACGTTGAGATCTATATGCCTTTTCTTACAGAAGCCTTGGTTTCATTACTATTATTTGTAGTTGATATAAAATGACTGTGACGAACACAGGATATGTAGAAAGTAGAGTATGACTGAACAGCCTGCAAACAAAACTTTAGGAAAAATTGCTAAATATGAATAACAAGACACAAAATACAAAACAAACAAAATATCAAAAAGTAGAACAAGCTACCAGTGGGGAAAATAAACAGTGCTCAGATTTAACTCTACAATCAGTTTGCTCAATTGCCTATAAAATATTCACATCTTTAATACATCAGACATAGTTGTCAGGATGAGGGGAAACCAGATGCCATGTCTGTCTTACATCTTTTGATGCTCACTGGCCTATGATCAAGCATTATATAGTACTTGCATTTGATTACAATCCAGAGAGATATACCTTATAACCATTGTCTTGCTTTGGATTGTGTGATGCAGTAACCATGATTCCAGCGCAGAGTTTAAGGTGAGACACTGTATAAGGCTAGAAGACAACAGAATAAAATAGAAATATGTCAATTCCATTAATGTACAAGAATCCACGTTTTGATACATATCAGTTTTATAGTTTCTTTGGAAATCAGTGGTGAGATTCCATAACTTACAATGGAGGTTTTCTATTTACATGTTGCAAAACAGAGATAACTTCTAATGTGAGTGCACCCAATGTATCAAGGAGGCTACTTATGCTGGCGCTATCTGCGCCTACGCCAATATATCAAGGAGGCTAGGTACTCTGGCGCTACCTGCTTGTGCAGCCATTTATCAAGGAGGCTAAGTATGCTGGCGCTAACTGCACGTACGGCTATGTGTCAAGGAGGTTATGTACGCTGGTGCTACCTGCGCGTTGAGCCATGTATCCAAGAGGCTACGAATGCTGGCGCTACCAGTGTGTACGGCCATGTGTCAAGGGGGCTACGTATGCTGGCGCTACCTGCACTATGGCCATGTGTGGCAAGGAGGCTACGTACGTTGGCGTTACCTGTGCATGAGGCCATGTGTCAAGGAGGCTACGTATGCTGGCGCTACCTGTGTATGCAGCCACTTATTGATGAGGCTACGCATTCTGGTCCTACCTCCTCGTAGGGATGGTGATCCACAAAAAACCTAAAACACATTGATGTGATCTCCAATATTGCTTCAAAAAGGTAAAGTAATCCTTCTTGATGCCAAAATGGAAATCCGATTTCTCAGTGGATCAATAAGCTTACGAAATTCTAAGAAATCATTATTATTATAGAAACTGTCCTGCTCTGTATATGTATTTACAGGGATTATCAAGTAAGTAATAGGGAACTTTATATAATAGTGAGGCATTTTTATCTTCAAAAGAACTAAAATGGTACTGATTGAAAGAACAACAGCAGTAAACCTGGAAAAGGAAAAAGGTTGAACTTGATAGGCTTGACTTAGCTCATGAATTTCCATTAAACCACTTTTGGCAAATGACGCTCAGCTAGATAAAATATTCACAGTCTAAAACAGAAGGGGGGGGCGTACTAAAAATATACAAATCAAACGGTAGTGGAGGGGACTTCAGGAAAAGATGCGCTAAATGGCACCAAAGGTTCTACTTAATATAGAGAAAACTACAGGAATTAAGGTGGGAAAAATGGATTTGGACAAATTCTCCCATTCGGCTGGAGAAGGGAACTTTTACACAATATGTACATCTGATAAGACCCCTGATAAAGTCCTTTTGTATCTCAAATTTCGTCCACCACTCTTCCCTGTTGTGTCAGAAATTGGTTTGCCAAGAGTCCTGGGTTGGGTGATTCTGCTTTAGTATTTTGGTCATAGACCATGATGTGTTCAGGAAAGTTTAGCAGATCTTGCACCCCCGGAAAGAATACCAAAAACAGTGTACACCAATGTGAGACAGATTTTTAAGTATAAACCTCTGGATGTCCCTTCAACATTGTTGTTAAAGTGCACTGCTACAGATCGTTGTGACTGAACTCTCTGTCACAGGGGTTCTTGGAGAGAACTAATGGCCCGCCTCCTCCCTATAGGATTATGGGGCCTGGCTTTGAAAAGGGGTTCTCTTTTTGGGGAGGCTGGTACAGGGAGTAAGTTTGCATTTGCAAACTGGTTGTCCACTGTACCCTTTACTCATGTCGCCAGATTGTGCCCTCTGCCATCTTGACTGGACCTGGCTTATGTGCTATAACTATATTTAATGTGGATATTTATTATTATTATCAGATTCGGTTTTGTATATTAGTTGATGTGTAATGCATAGTTATGAGAGCATTCTGAAGGATTACAATGTGTCACAGAGGAGTCAGGGGCAATGACTGATAGTTTACGCCCTCATGCATTGTTCTATGTTAATTGGATTTACTGTTAAACTTATTGTGATGTGTTATTGTATATCTGTAGCAGGTCTGGTTAACTGTTGTTTAGTTGTGTTGTATGTTAATATAAGGATTGAGTTGTGTAAACTTGATTATGACAGTATATAAGACAGGGCTTGACAGACCCCGGGCGCCAGGGCGCAATGGCAACCTGGAAATTAAGCCTGGCGCCCGGGTGCCGTTACACTCATGTTCCCCTTGCCGCTGCCATTTGTTTCTTTTGGGGGTTTTTTTGCGGCGCGAGGGGGGAAGAGTCCGTGCGTATTGAACAGACAGCAAGCTCCATCCGTGACAACACAGCACTCATCCGAAAGAGCAAGGAAGATCGGCTGCAGCACGAATGTTCCCCCTCCCCTGCAATGAGGTAAGGCAGCAGTTGTCAAGTGACGACACCCAGCACTCACAAGTTAAGAAAGGAAAAAAAAAACTTGTGTATGTGTGAGGTGTATATGTGTGAGGTGTATATGTGTGAGGTGTATATGTGTAAGGTGCATATGTGAAGTTGGGGGGGTGTATATGTGAAATGGGGGGTGTATATGAGAAGTGGGGGGTGTATATGTGAAGTGGGGGGTGTATATGTGAAGTGGGGGGTGTATATGTGAAGTGGGGGGGTATATATGTGAAGTGGGTTGGTGTGTGTGTGTGTGTGTGTGTGTATATGTGAAGTGGGTTGGTGTGTGTGTGTATATGTGAAGTGGGTTGGTGTGTGTGTGTGTGTGTGTATATGTGAAGTGGGTTGGTGTGTGTGTGTGTATGTATGTGTGAAGTAGGTTGGTGTGTGTGTGGTGTGTATATGTGAAGTGGGTTGGTGTGTGTGTAGTGTGTATATGTGAAGTGGGTTGGTGTGTGTGTAGTGTGTATATGTGAAGTGGGTTGGTGTGTGTGTAGTGTGTATATGTGAAGTGGGTTGGTGTGTGTGTAGTGTGTATATGTGCAGTGGGTTGGTGTGTGTGGTGTATATGTGAAGTGGGTTTGTGTGTGTGTGTGGTGTATATGTGAAGTGGGTTGATGTGTGTGTGGTGTATATGTGAAGTGGGTTGATGTGTGTGTGGTGTATATGTGCAGTGGGTTGGTGTGTGTGTGTTGTATATGTGAAGTGGGTTGGTGTGTGTGTTTATGAATTACGTGTATGTTTTTGCGTGATTGTCTGGCTCCTAGAATCAAAATTACATTTGTCAAGCCCTGATATAAGACTCTGTTTCTCTTACAATAAAGTTGTTATTATTCTTCATCCAACACTAATTCTCAGCTAGTGATTTGGATGGCTGGCGAGATCAGGGGGTAAATAATCACTGTTCTCAGCCCTTGTGAGGGCTGAGGGTCCCTAGGAAGCAGAGACTGGCAGAGGTACCCAGCTGGGGTTCCAGAGGGTCACGTCACAACAGTGTATAAGGTGCAGAATGTCTCTTGCATTTAAGGCCTTGGTCGTTAAATGATCAGCCCATTTTATAACTCTGTGGGTGGTGGGGGAGGGGCATGTATACTCTGTATAGCACTTTACAAAATATATATCTCTATAGAGAGTGTGGATGGTATGAGGCTCTCTCTTTCGGGTGTGTGCTTTCAGGATGTCATCCACAGAAACATTTTGGAAAGTGTGGAGCCAAAATTCTTTACCTTGGGCGTGGGTGAATGAAGAGAGTACATGTGGGAATACAGTTTTAGTTGTTACATTCAGTAGTGGTTTAATGTATCTAATTGTGCAACATGCCCACTGAAAAAAAGGGTTGTACTAAGTCAGTGTTGGAAAGCTGCAATTCTCAGAAAAGAAGTGTAAAGCGAGGTTTGAAGGGCAGGTTTTAATCTGGGTGTAAGAAGTTGCCACGCTCCAAGTCTCTAAGATGTATAATGTACACATCAATCTATGTGAAACTGAAAAATGTCAAACAATGTTTTGCAACTTATAAAAAGAGTGGAGACCAGAATATTAAGATTGTTGCAATAAAATAAATATTTGGTAATTAAAATAACACAGTAATATGACGCACGTGGTGATAGAGCATATTTAGACATATACCGTATATTAAGTTAAAATGTATGTGATGGAAGTCTAAAAGTAATAAAGAAATTCCTCACACACCAACCTTGTAACCCACTAATATAGTACTCACCACAAAAGGCGTCGGTGTAATGCCAGAGAACAGGTAGACTGGGATACCTTGGCTGACAAAGGTGGTGGCAGCCAGTCTTGCAAACCTATACTCAAAAGGAAAAACAATCAATGAAGAGAGAACCTTCAGTGCTTTTAGAAGGTATATATAAAGTTATAAATGTAATAATGAAGTAGAAGGAAGTTTTTGCATCCTGTATTTGTACACATATAGCATCGTTCCATGCACTGCAAAGGCATCCTGCAGTCACCACTTAATAAAAGAACATTTTTCTTGTAACTTCATCCCAAGTTTGTGATTTTTGTGAAATTAAAATGAAGCACACTACCCAAAGTATACAAAGTATTACATTATTCTATTCCCGGCAATACTTGGTTGGGACTTCATCACCTATTCCAAGATTATTTTCCAAAATATTGATTGCTGGGTTTCTTTGGTTCAATCAGATGTCATTGAAATATATCTTTTTTTTTTTTTTTTTTTTTTACAACAGAGGAACAAACATTAAAATAAAAGAACCAATTTACCTCTTGCTACTTCCTCCACTTGTAGGGTGAGCACGAGCATCATAACCAATCACTACACCTCTTTCCTTGAGATCAGCAATATTCTCCTCCAGATACCTGCAAAACCCCTGAGAGACACAAACATGCTACAGTCATCTCAGTTTAACGTTCCAGGAAACAATAGATGTACATAAAGCATTTTATATACCTTCTTTAACATGCCTATCTTTCAAACTCAGCTATGGATCCTGATGTTTGCCTGTGTCTGTTGTATTTTACTTAAGTCCCTTATAAAAGAAACAATAATGTGGGTTATTTTTAGAAAATCAAATGTAATGCCTAAAAAGTAGACTCCCATCTGATATCAGGAGTCTGCACCTCTTTTCCCAGCCCTAAGCTCCCGAGATACTGTGTAACCCACCAATGAAGATTCAGACTCTCGTCAGTGCCTAATTAGTGATGGAGAACCTCGGTCAAAATCTATGTCCAAGTTCTACTGCTGCGCACAGGATGAATACAAAATAAAAAAATTGCCTTTATTCCACTTTAGTATGGGTAGGCTTTAAAAAAAACAAAAAAACACACCTCATAGTGTCAAGTTAGTTGATAGGCTTTAATTACCCTGGCCATCTATAGCATATAGGGTAAGTTGTTTCTGATTGGCTCTTTTCACTTTAAGCCAATCGGAAGGCAGCATTGCTTTCAGAAGTTTAAAGGGAATGCTCTAAGAATTTTACATATACATTTGAATGTGACAAGATGTGCTATTCCGTATTGAAACTACTAATATTCAAACATTACTGATCTTTTAAAGATTTGCCTTGACAAATAAAATGTAACCACCAAATAAATACAAATAGTTCTAGCACTAACAAACGTTCCCTTTATTGATTCTTCTCTACATTATGAGACTCTTGACTGAGTGTTTTAAACTTATCTACACAATAGAGGCAGCAATAAAAGGTAGGATACAATGCCCTGTACACCACTCTAAAAATGAATGGTCTTTGCAGAGAAAGAAATACTGTATATAAGATGATCGATTTATTTTAATAGAAAATACTGCATAGTTACTGATAATAAAGTCAAGGGTAGTTGAGTTTGAGGTCAACCTATGATAAGCAAGTAGCACTGCAAATCAATAGTCCTTGGCCTTGGCCAAAG
Source organism: Pelodytes ibericus (assembly GCA_036172795.1). NCBI lineage: Eukaryota > Metazoa > Chordata > Amphibia > Anura > Pelodytidae > Pelodytes > Pelodytes ibericus. The sequence goes on from CM069863.1 coordinate 157,556,904, forward strand.
GACTGTTCAAAAATACAATTCTTTGATTTTAAGGGTATTCCCTTAGCAGCTATTTTTCTTTAAAACCCAGTGTTAGATATTGAAGTGCCACATAACAAACAGTTCACTCACGCTCTATATATCGACAAAACAGTCTCTGTCCAATAGTTTGGTAAGTTCCTTTATATAAATTAATTTATGCAAAATGAGACAAATTGTGCAGAATAATTTACAGTACCAATTCAGACCCTCAATAACATCCCTGTATGAGATACTCATTTCATCTATATACTTTTAGAACAAAAACTACAAACCCTTAATCGATTGTAGGACATTCTATACGTCCTAATTTACAGTGCGTAAAAGCCTGTAGGACGGCAAGACGGCAATGACCGTCCTAGCATCTAAAGTGCATAGCAGCCTCCCTTATTCTAACTGCTCCGATTGAGAAGAAATGCAGATTATCCAGTAACCATAGTGAAAAACCTTCATGTACTTAATATTCACCGACAATTGTGTAAAACTCGGGTTCTCTATCCAGTTATGGAGCAATATTGCAGAAACACAGGATCTACTTACTTTATAAATTCAATTTATTCAAAAATAAATTTGCATCACAACATACGTTACTGTACAGCAGGCTATTCATTGGCTCCAATCATGTGATTTACAATATCCTGATCGGATAAGCTTTCATCTGTCGAGTTCACATGATATTGCTTAACATCTAAACTGAATTCATTAAGTGCTTTTCAAGTTTCATTTCTGTAGCCATGAATAAAAAGACATTTAGTGGACCAATTAACCATAATGAAGTACTGTATCCACTGAGGGTGGCTATTTATTAAGGTGCCAGTTCCAATTAAAATTATGGGAGCCATCGAATCTCTCCTCTCTTTACATTTTGCCTTCTGTGTTTCTCTGGTTCTTGCTTATTATGTAATCATTCAGCAGGGTACTGTCTCTGTAAGACAGGGGCATCAAAACTTTTTCTGAAGTGGGCAACCTGTTCAGAAACGCATTAGGTGTAAAGGTTTTTTTTTAGGGTAATGAAGAATGGCTTATTAGACATATAAAATGTTAGATTATATAACTTGAATACAAAAACAGTCCAAGAAGAATTTAACTAAAATGTTATTTAAACAACGCTACTGAGGACAGGTAGATAAAGCTGTTGGGCTGCCTCTTGCTAAGCGATGTGTCGTATGATGAATGGCCCCTGCTATATGGTGTACCTATATTATACCCTATATATATATTATACCATTTAAATACATAAAGGGAATCAACGAAGTAAAGGAAGAGAGTATATTTAAAAGAAGAAAAACTACCACAACTAGAGGACATGGTCTTAAATTAGAGGGGCAACGATTTAAAAGTAATATCAGGAAGTATTACTTTACTGAGAGGGTAGTGGATGTATGGAATAGCCTTCCAGTGGAAGGCACAAGGCTATTCTAGATATAAGATAGGGAACTGGGGACTTTTCTAAAGTATTTATAAAATTGGGCAGACTATATGGACCGAATGGTTCTTATCTGCCAACACAGTCTATGTTTCTAATGCAACGTGCTCATTCTGCTAGGTCTAGAAATTCCCAGAGACTGACATATGTTTATTAGATTTTGCTTTTAATTAAAGCATTTACAGCTGGGAATCTAATTGCGTTTTGCAGTGATACATTTGAATGCCACCATGCCCCTGGTGCGATCTGTATTATGTAAGGAAGTCACCACTGCTAAATAAAAAGATTTCAGGTTTACTTTGTTTTTGTTCCTGTGCAAAATCCATCTTTGGGTTGAGATTGATGGACACAAGTCTTTTTACAACCTAAACTATGTAACTATGTATATAATACCAGATACTGCTACTCAGTGCAAAATAATCTTATAATAACTTCTATATATATGTATATTAAGACTTTTTTACAACTTCTTAGCACAGGCTTGAAATAACCAGTAAAGGACATTCTATGCGTCCGAGCCTCTTTGGAGCCGTCCCAAAAAATGAGGAGCGCCCGCTCCTTGCAACACCACTGACTGTAACCTTTTCTACCTTTCGATATGGCAGCAATTCTGCAGTTGCGAGTGACATGTTACCTTTAAAGTTCATGTGCCAAACTGGATGATCTATGGGTTTACTTCTTCATAATGGGTAGGAGGAACAAGGGAGCAAGAGGACTTAATGGAGTCCAATATCATTACTAAGAGTTATTTGGGTCCCATGCAATTTTACTGATGGTGCACAACTTAAGAGTATTACTACTGATTAATTCACTTCATCCCTGGTACACTAAATACCTGAGTGGTCTGAATAATGGTCAAGTCATTCATCTGGGAAATGCCGGGCCCCATCGCTGCTCGCAGGCCTGCTGTACCAAACTCCATCCGTGAGCCAAAACATGACTGGAGCTCATCATTCTTCCCATCTGCAACCAGCTGCTTAATTAATTCACAGGTTTTGGGATTCTGTACATGAGAAAAAAAAATTGTTCTCAGAAATGGTAACATATGTGGAGGTGAATGCCATAATAATGAACATAATCATTAACAGTGGTCACAATTTACAGACATATAATATTAGTACAGCAGCCAGGGCCAAAATACACAGGAGGCCTACATACATGCTAATTATTATGTTACGCAATGTGCGTGGGGGTCCACAGTCTCTAAATTCCCGCTGATATCACATGCTGTAAATATTAGTGTGCAGTCATATTTCCTGCATTAGATATAACACACGTGGTAGCTGTAGGACAGAATGGGCAGCTTCTCAGGACTCTATGATTGCGACAGACAGCCGTAATCTGGAGGACACTGCTGTCTATGTACAGGCGCCACACCAACCACTGATTGTTTCAGATTACTTCAAATGTACAGAAAAACAGACGTGTGTTTGCTCCCTCCGCTTATAAAAAGAGCTTAAATATAAAAAAAAGGTATCCATAGTGTCTGAACAAAATATTTCTACATAAATACTGCAACATATAATGTAAACAAAAAGAAACAGACCTGTCATATGACTGGTCAGACCTAAGTGGACCAAACACTTTTTAATTGAAAATCCTGTGAGTGCATGGTATTTTTGGGATCTCCGTTTATTAAGATACATGGCATCTGGAGTCGAGTTGGAAAGCTGAGTTTGGATTATATATTACTTTTATTGGACTTCCAAAGCAATGTCTTCCATGGAACTCATGGAAAAGAAAAGCAAAACATACATACAACAAAAATATAGTGTAATAAATTCAGCTAGTAAATTAGAGATACAAACAAAGTGAGATTATTACACTCACTATTAATAGAGCATGACCTGCTCTGATGCGGATGACACTTTCCTTGTATATATAGGCCCACAAGGAATGTAAAGGGCACCTCAGGATGTCTGCTCTAGGAATAGAGAACAGGAGACACTCTCTTAGCTAGTAGCATTAAAGAAAATTGAATAGATAATAAAGAGGTCTTACACATAGACCGAAGAAACAGAGCCAATTTATCACTGTCTGTACATGAATATTCCCTCTGGGATATACGAGTACAGCTGAACCACTTGAACCCACTGCATATTACCTCATATAACTATAACCCACTTGTTTTACACTGGGGCTCCATTTCAGCAGGACTTTGCTGCCATTTAGTTTTAATAGGTCTAAACTTGTTAGGACACCAAACGCTTGTATGACAGACTATAGTACAGCTCTGTGGGATCCAAAAGAGCACTATAAAGAAATAATATGTATTCCGCATTTTATTTTGGTGTGGGGCAGTACGTATTTAAAGTTTTATAACTTTATAACAGACAACAAGTGATAAAAAAAAAAGTTACATTAAATATTATATAAAATGTAACAGTATTGTATTGAAAGTATAGTAGAACCTATAATTGTTGATTATTAAATAGTAAGATGAAGAAAAAAGCTTTGGGTGTGATTTCTAATGGCAAATGAGTACAAACTAGGCTTATTGCTTGTAACAGCCTGTTTCACAACACGCAACATATTTCAAAAAGTGAAAAGAAACTGTGCAAGAACTGTAATCTGCATAATCTACTTTACATAATAGACATGAACAAAATCTGCTTCAAAGGAGATGATGATAGAGTGAATGTGACATAATATTAAAAAAAAAACCTTAAAGAGGAAGTGATGAACACCTCACAAAAAAGTTTTAGTTTGTTTCTCCATTAAAAACATTTTAACAGTAAACATATGTTTTAACAGTTACAGCAATATTTCCTCTATTTTCAACTAGATTGAATGCTGTAGTGAATAGGAAGCCAGCTAGCATGTAGCGAACAAATCCACAATGACCGTTTTCAATACACCAATAAAATACATTTGTAAATAGAATCAGCAGAAAGTCAAATTCATAATATCTGCTATTTGTGTTTTAAGATCTTGTCTCTACATTTAGCTATGATTTCCTAGTACATATTTTTATTGATTCATACAGTCACAATATTGGGGAAACATGCATATGGATTATTTTGTATGCTGTGCTGCATTTTCTTAGAACAAATCATTGAATTAGTTTTATTCAGTGGGATGTGAAAGTATAATTAGCATTAATTTGTAACACACGAATAGTTTGAATGAAAACAGCAACAAAAAGGGAGATCCCATGTGATCAGGATATGTGGATCTGACAGTGTCAGTGACAGCTCAGATTACACGTTGCATGTGTGAAAGCTTCCGACTCATCCCACTGCAAATGAATGGGATCCAAGTCATGTTTATTCTGATTCTGCCAGAAATGGGACATTACTTTGTATCTGGGTATAGAGACATTGGCAGACTAATATCTAGCATTCCAGATGCTGGGGAGCAGACTTCCCATGATGCTCAGCCAGCCATCTGACTGAGAATCATAGGACTGAAAAACAACAGACATATCAAAAGTGTATGCAACACTGCTCCATACGCAGGATGCTGTCTCACCTTGTCCCATTTCAGCCAGTCGCTGACGGCCTGCTCCAGCTTTGTATCCAGGGGGTGTGCCTGCACGGCCATATTTCCTCAACCTCTGTACACTCTGTGCTTGACAACACCAGCAAAGACCTTCCGTTTTGGTGTGACATCACTGCACCATGTGACCTCGTCACGTGACACGGCGGCAGAGCCTTGGGAGTGGTGCTGTCAGGAAATAGTTTTAGTAGTGAAATAATGTGCAATGGCTATGAAGCAGCTCTTTCCCTTTCAGCCTTCTGTTATATTATAATGCACTTACACAAAGACAGAATCCAATGAATTCATCACTATGGAGATCTCATAGAACCTGCTGCGTTAATTGGATTCTGTGTGTACATATATGCATCCTACATACTGTTGGGCTGCAAGCTGCATGTTTTTTCTGCAGCATGTGTCCTGTAAAATATGGACAATCTTGGCAGTTATGCTATGTAATATCAAACTATGCCATTGAAATAGTATTTATTCTTTTTGTTAAAATTAACATGACATTTTTTTTTTAATCTTTTCAGAGTGCTACTACAGTTCAGAGCTGAATCCTGCAGCTTTGGGAGTGTATTCATAAATGCTCAGGGCTGAAACATGTATAATGTCGCCATTTTCCACTCTTGACACATGTTCATTCAGTGAACCTGTGATGTCAGAGGAATCAGGCTGGTAATAACCTAGCAGTGCTGCACATAATCCTGAAAGGCAGCATAGTCAAATAGTTGGGTTTACTTTACTGATCCCAGGTATAAAAACAATAAACTTCCCTGCCTATTTAATACAAATATTAATGCTAGAGAGAAATGTGTTTTAATGTTAAATTATACATACAATGCTGTTTTTATTTACACTGTAAATGTAGTAATTGTGGTTATTCTGGGAAATATTTCTAATCACAGGTTATTTCCAAAGTGACCTCCTGGTATTGCTATTTTTGCTACTGAGATTCTTTGCAATTGTTATATATAAAATAGAAACATAATATTATTATGATGAACTATTCATAGGGGTAAATATAATATGAAACATGTTATTTAGTCATGTAAACATCAAAATGTGTACATTGCATCTCTGATAACAGAAAACTATATAACTGAAATCAATATAAAATAATCAGCAGCGCCCTATTTCTCCGCTAGGGGGCAGCTAACACTAGGGCATTATCTCAATTAGTGAGCACTGTAAGGATCTTCTTGAATAAACATAACTGGATCAAACAATGTGGAAGTTAATTTTACAGATCAACTTAGACATCCAGGAAAGCTAGGTTGTTGATGGTTAAGGTCTTTCAGAGATCAGTGCAGTGTTTGCTATAGAAATGCTGATTATCATTAACAAGTAACTAGTCACATTTCTAGAAGAAGTCACATATAACATGATTTGCATATAGGGTTGCCACCTGGTTGGTATTATACCTGATGTAACAGAGAAATAATAGTAGAGTGCACCTCAATAGTCACATTAAGACTTAGCAGGGCCGTCTTTAACGCGGGGCAAACGGGGCAGCTGCCCTGGGCCCATTTACTCCTGGGGGGCCCCAAGGCAGCTGTCCCGTGGGCCCCCAGCCCCTGCTGCCGCGTTCACAGCGCATTGCGCTTCTGAACGCTTTTTTCCGGCAAGCCGCATCCGATGGATGCGACGGCCGGAAAAAAAAAAAAAAAACTGACGCCGGATGTGACGTCGCGTCACATCCGGTTTCTGTTTCCCTCCTCCGTGCAAGAGGGAAGACTGCACGGAGGAGACATCCGGCGGGGGACACGGAGCAGCTTCATGTAAGTACGGGGGGGGGGGGGGGGGGGCTGGCTGGCACAATATTCATGTTATCTGACTGGCACTATATTACTGGGTATCTGATTGGCACAATATTACTGGGCATCTGATTGGCACTATATTACTGGGCTCTGATTGGCACTATATTACTGGGTATCTGATTGGCACAATATTCCTGGTATCTGACTGGCACTATATTACTGGGTATCTGACTGGCACTATATTACTGGGTATCTGATTGGCACAATATTACTGGGTATCTGATTGGCACAATATTACTGGGCATCTGATTGGCACTATATTACTGGGCATCTGATTGGCACTATATTACTGGGTATCTGATTGGCACTATATTACTGGGTATCTGATTGGCACAATATTACTGGGCATCTGATTGGCACTATATTACTGGGTATCTGATTGGCACAATATTACTGGGCATCTGATTGGCACTATATTACTGGGTATCTGATTGGCACTATATTACTTGGCATCTGATTGGCACTATATTACTGGGCATCTGATTGGCACTATATTACTGGGTATCTGATTGGCACTATATTACTTGGCATCTGACTGGCACTATATTACTGGGCATCTGATTGGCACTATATTACTTGGCATCTGATTGGCACTATATTACTTGGCATCTGATTTGCACAATATTACTGGGCATCTGATTGGCACTATATTACTGGGTATCTGACTGGCACTATATTACTGGGCATCTGATTGGCACTATATTACTGGGCATCTGATTGGCACTATATTACTGGGTATCTGATTGGCACTATATTACTTGGCATCTGACTGGCACTATATAACTGGGCATCTGATTGGCACTATATTACTGGGCATCTGATTGGCACTATATTACTGGGTATCTGATTGGCACTATATTACTTGGCATCTGACTGGCACTATAGTACTGGGCATCTGATTGGCACTATATTACTGGGTATCTGACTGGCACTAGATTACTTGGCATCTGATTGGCACTAGATTACTTGGCATCTGATTGGCACTATATTACTGGGTATCTGACTGGCACTATATTACTTGGCATCTGATTGGCACAATATTACTGGGCATCTGATTGGCACTATATTACTGGGTATCTGACTGGCACTATATTACTGGGCATCTGATTGGCACTATATTACTGGGCATCTGATTGGCACTATATTACTGGGTATCTGATTGGCACTATATTACTTGGCATCTGACTGGCACTATATAACTGGGCATCTGATTGGCACTATATTACTGGGCATCTGATTGGCACTATATTACTGGGCATCTGACTGGCACAATATTACTGGGCTCTGGCTGGCACTATTACTGGGCTCTGACTGGCACAATAATACTGGGCTCTGACTGGCACAATATTACAGGCATCTGACTGGCATAATATTACAGGCATCTGACTGGCACAATATTACAGGCATCTGACTGGCACAATATTCCTGGCCTCTGACTGCACACTATTACAGGCATCTGACTGGCACAATATTCCTGGCCTCTGACTGGCATAATATTACAGGCATCTGACTGGCATAATATTACAGGCATCTGACTGGCACAATATTACAGGCATCTGACTGGCACAATATTCCTGGGCTCTGACTGGCACAATATTACAGGCATCTGACTGGCACAATATTCCTGGGCTCTGACTGGCACAATATTACTGGCATCCGAAAGTTACAATATTACTGGCATCTGAATGGCACAACAATTATGGCATATGTGTGTGTGTGTGTGGGGGGGGGGGGGGGGGGTAACATTGCGATGGATGGCGGGATTGCATGCAGGGGAGGGGGCAGGGTCCAGGGGGCCCAAGCAAATGCTTGCCCAGGGTCCAATCACTATTAAAGACGGCCCTGAGACTTAGAGATAAGGTGTGCCTGGATGTACAGACAAGATAAAACAATACAAATATTAAGCAAAGGATAATAATGTATTTCTGATTTCTTCAGAACTTTTTTTTCTTTCGGCTGGCTGAGCATCATGAGATGGTAGTTCACAGCTAACCTCTGGTTTTCATGTGTGGTTATTCCCCATATGTGCCTGGCCAGAACTGCCTAGCTAGTCTTATGGGAACTGAATTTAATCAAATATGGGGTATTATTTGTAGAAATAAAATCCTGCTTGCTGCTATGGACCACCATTCCCATGATGCTCAACCAGCATCATGGAGCCTTTTGGCTGGCTTAGCATCACGAGATGGTAGTTTAAAGCTAACCTCTGATTTTATGTGCTGTTAGAAACATAGACTGTGTCGGTAGATAAGAACCATCTGGCCCATCTAGTCTGCCCAATTTTCTAAATACTTTTATTAGCCCCTGGTCCTATCTTATATCTAGGATAGCCTTGTGCCTATCCCATGCATGCCTAAACTCCTTCACTGTATTGACCTCTACCACTTCTACTGGAAGACTATTCCATATATCCACTACCCTCTCAGTAAAGTAATCCTTTCATTAGTCCCTGGCCTTATCTTATATCTAGGATAGCCTTATGCTTATACAATTAATACTTAAACTCCTTCACTGTATTGACCTCGACCAATTCTACTGGAAGATTGTTCCATAAATCCACTACCCTTTCAGTAAAGTAATCCTTTCATTAGTCCCTGGCCTTATCTTATATCTAGGATAGCCTTATGCCTATCCCATGAATGCGTAACTTCTTCACTGACTTATTGAAACATAGAATGTGTTGTCATTCCCATAATGCTCAGTCAATATTGCCTGGCTAAGTCCTATGGGAACTGCATTTAATAACATATGGGGTACTATGTGTTAGCTGTGAACTACAATTTGTATGATATCAAGTCAGCCACAAAAAGGTCAGTGGTGTTGGCTGAGCATCATAGGTAGTGAAGACTACAGTAATGTGGAACATCTATAAGAGGCCTCCACAAAATTGGGTAATACAGAGCTCATTACTCTATAACAGGGAACTGCAGCTAGGGTTGCCACCTTTTCTTCAAATAAAATACCGGACTTGGTACTGTCTCCATTGACTTAACATTGGCCTGATGCCAAGTTTTTTTACCGGCCTGCGGGTAAAATACCGGCCAGGTGGCAACCCTAACTGCAGCTCATTCTCAAGGGGTAATGTAATTTTGGGTGACCCCCCCCCCCCCCCCCCCCCCCCATCTCCCCCTCTGATATTGATCCTCTATGGCAGGTATTTTTTGGAAGAAATGTAACAACCCTAATTTTGATTATGACATCACCCAATCAAGTGAAGAGAGAGGAGGAGTAAGCGGAAGGTAAATCTGGACCTGTCATAAGGACGACAAAGGGGAGTGGATTCCAGGAGAACGTAACGAGGATGCAACGCTATATAAGAAGAAAGAAGAAAACACATTGGGACACTTGAAAAAGCCACGAGGAAGAGGAGAAACGCATTGTGCCAAGGAAAGACCTTTTTACCTATGATCACTTTTTCAAGGATTTTACTTGACTGCTTTGAAGAATCCATTGATTTTAATGTAAGATTTTACTGTGTTTTTAGTTGCTTTTCATTAAACCTTTTTATATTTACATTCCTGCCTTCTCTTCCCATGTGTGAAATCCCTGGAGCTACCTGACAATAGAAAGTACCTGGTGTTCCCCGGGCTCCCAGATGCCATTATCCCTGAGCAGATTACTGCTCAGGTACATGTGAGTGGAAACTTTATACACTTTTTGGAGTGTTGTGTACATTGTCCTGATATACTTCACCAGACTTTGTGTATTTTTATTTTTTCCCTTTATTTAACACCTGTAAGAGATCATCTTACTGAAAAGGGTAATTGTTTAGTGTGCTAAGTGTTGGGTCCAACGCACATAGTCCATAGTTGCCAACATTGGCCATGTTTCCAGGGACATATATGTGTTCCACATGCTGCAGACAGAGCATGCACAGTGCAGCCCGGCAGTATGTAGGATGGATATACGCACAGACACAATCCAATTAATTAATCAGGGTGGAGATCTCATGTGACCTACCATGATTAATTAATTGGATTCTGTCTGTGTGTATATCCATCCTACATGCTGCCGGGCTGCACTGTGCATGCTCTGTCTGCAGCATGTGGAACAAATATGTGTCACTGGAAATATGGCCGATGTTGGCAACTATGATAGTCACTTAATTTTGTAATATCTAGCAGGGTTGTAATTGCATAAACTGACTTATTGCAAAGGTAGCATCCAATCACAGTGCTTGAAATGTTTGTAAATGCAGACTGCATGGATAGATGTGTGATTTTATACATCTGTGGCAAAGGGTCTGAATGAAACACCTGAATTCAATCATTCAGTGGTGTGTCCCAATCCTTTTCATCATATAGTGTGTTTTATGAAATTATAAGAAAAAAACACAGAAAAAAAATGCAACTGGTAATTGTGCACAGAGCAGTATTAACTATCTATTGGAAATGGCAATACTAAAACTAACAAATGAATCACAAAATGAAAAACTGACACATATAACTGGTCAATCAATTTGGAGGACTAAATGGGGTTTAGAAAAGATATTGCAAACAAAAGAGATGGAGGGGTCTGTCTGTCTATCAAACTGGCAGCATTGGTTGAAATAGTCAGTGGGGGTAGAACTGCCCTGAAAATATTAGTATTTGGTGGTGATATTGAAGAATCACAGCTATGAACGCAAATAGAAAAGGCTTCTTATATATGGAGAACTATAATTAGAGATGCAGTTCCCTGTCTAAAGGGAAGAGTTTTTGGGGTATGATGAAAGATAACTGGTTGACTCAGTTAGTGGAAAAGCCTACTAGTAATGAATCATTGTTGGACTTGGTGATTCCAAATAGTGGAAAAATCCTATTCAACGTTCAAGTGAGTGCGGATTTGGGGAACTGTGGCCACAACATAGTTTCTTTTAAAATACGCTTGGCTTAATAGTGTTGATGGGGAAGAACTTCATGTTCTAATGTCAGTAAGGCTGACTTTTCTCTCTGTAGGTCTTCTCTGAAATGTTTTAACTGGGATCAAGCGTTTTACAGGTGAAAGTGCAGAAGAGAAACGGCTGCTGTTAGAAGCTACAGTCAATGTGGTTTAACAGAGAGGTAAGAAATACCATAAAAAACCAAAACAAGGTATTTTTAAGTTTTTAAGAAAGGGGACTGAGGAATAATTTGTAAAATACAAGCGAAATACGAGAATTTGCAAAAAAAACAAAAACAAAGCAATCAGGTTAGCTAAAATGGAGACTTAAAAATGATTGCAAGAGAAAGCAACGCAAATTGTAGGATGAAAAAAAGAGAAAGCAAAACAAATTGTAGGATGAAAAAAAGAGAAAGCAAAACAAATTGAAGGATGAAAAAAAGAGAAAGCAAAACAAATTGCAGGATGAAAAACAGAAAATGTCGGGAAACTGAAAACCAAAGAACTCAAACTTGTTACAAAAAATAAGGTGAAAGCTGAAGTGCTCGATTAATTTTTCTCCCCCGAGGACCAATATTAGGGATTTCATGAATAAAGGAGACCATACGGTCACCTACATACCATACATATGGCTGATACAGGCCAAAATACAGAAGCGATTTAATATACTGAAAGTCATTAAAGCTCCTGCACCAGATGGGATTCACCCTTGTATACTTAGGGAACTGTGTTCAGTAATCCACAAACCTTTTATATTTCATTTTTCTGGATTACATTTTGACTGGAAATATGCCATTGGATTGAAGAAAAGCAAATGTGATGTCTTTGTTCAATAAATGGTCCAGTTTTGAACTGGCAAACTATCAACCAACCGGTAAGCCTAAGATCCATAGAAGGAAAACTGTTTGAAGGCATGTTAAGAGATGTAATCCAGGACTTTGTATCAGGTACCAATATTATTACACTTAGTCAACATGAATATATAAGTAATAGGTCATGTCAAACTTACTGGCGTTCTATGAAATGGTAAGTTTCAATATAGACCAAGATAATGCAGTGGAAGTAATATACCTAGATTTCGCAAAGGCTTTTGATACCGTGCCACACAATCGGTTAGTGAGTAAACTAAGGCATATCAGATTGGAGACAAATATTAGTACTTGGATAGGGAGCTGGTTGGAAGACAGATTACAGAGAGTGGTTGTAAATGGCACATTTAAGGTCTTAAGTGGAGTGTCTCAGGTTTCTGTTCTTTGGCCGATTCCATTCATTTATTTATCACTGACTAGGAAAAAGGTACTGAAAGCAATGTCTCATTTTTTTAAGATAGAGTGGGATGTAATTTCTCTGCAAAGGAATTTAGACAAATGGGAAAATGGACAGTTAAATGTCAAATGCATTTCAATATAGATAAATGTAAAATGATGCACTTTGGTAAGAAAAACAAAAATACTAATTATGGTTGTGTGTTGGTAAATCTGGAAAAATATTTGGGTGTTCTTGTTGACAACAGACTGCGCAGCTGTTCACAATCTCAGGTAGCTGTTGATGAGGCAATATTCTGTTCTCTTGTATCAAAAGGGGAATAGGTCTAAAAGATCAGAACATACATTTTCTAGGGCTCTCCGGATCAATGCTGGAACCTAGATATAGATAATTATTTTATTTACAAGTATTTTCACTGCCCAAGTTATTGTATGGGAGCCAGAGCAAGTAGTCCTTGCCCACAATCTTTTTAATGAGGGTTTGGAGCTTTTTGGGTGCTCCTATCCTCGGTAATGTTACTGGGACAATGTCTTTTTAGTGGGTTGGGAGTACTTGGCCAGGTCCCAGCCTCGTATCTGATAGTAGGGAGGGGAGTCAAGGCTATCTGCCATGAACCCCCCCCATATGTGTAACGGGGGCTGGGAGCCATTTAGGTGTAGTCGGCCATGATGGCCCAATTGCACTGCTATTCTGGGTCACATTGAGGCATATTGTGTAGCTCAAAATTCAGCATCCAATATGTCCCTGATGTGCTATGAATCATTCCGGACTTCGGGCCAATTATTTAGTCCCAGAAGTGTATACTTTGTAGACCCTTTTATTTTAAGTTTGAAATGTTCTTATTAATTCCCTGCAACTTACTCTTTCATGATTAAATCCCTTTGTGTCCATCTGATTAAGTCTGTACCCCAGCTGTCAGATTAGTAAGATTGTTATTCTCCGATGTTCAGGTAACCGGACAGAGGTTTGTGTATTCAGCACTGTCAGCTGGAGTGATATTCTCTACCCAAAACTCGACCTCCCAAGTCACACTGCCGAGGAAGGGTATGTAAAAGTTTTGTTTATTTCTATAACGAAGATAGCCATGCAAAATATTCTAAAGTAAACATGTGATTTGCAGGTCTCCAATTGGCTTCTGGTTAATTTACTCCGAAACTCTATAAAGTGTTTGATTTGACTCCTCCTCCCGTACATGTGTCTGTCGCCAGACAGAAGATATCTTTAATACTTATCTAATGAATAAGTCCCATTAGACCTCAGACATGTTTTGTATGCGGTTTTAAGTGTGATTATATTTAATTGTATTCATTGTATGATTTGTATTACTAAAGTTTAGTTTTAGATTTATATATCTTTTCACTTGCATGTGAATATGTACGTTTGTCTTCTTTTTTATATACAGAAAATAATACAAGATTAATATTGAAATAAAAGGGATTTTAATGAAATTTTATTAACAGGAGTCTGATTCTGATACTGTGGCTTATAAAAAGATAAGCGGGGAATTCAGCTGGTATTTACACAAGGGTTGGCTCCTCAAAAGCACCAAGAATTCATCACAATGAAAGAGGAGGGGAGAGGAAAAAGGGCAGAGGTAGAGGGTGGGGAAATATTTGAACTAGATACCTGTGCACTATTACAGCTTTACATTTACAGTATTCATTTATATAAAGGGCAGAAACTCCATCTAAATATAGAAGCACACTGATAACATATATGTGTGAATATATATAATATATAAATACAATTGATATTCCAGTAAAATTGTTTCCCCATTATTGTCAGCAGATTTTGATGATCATTTCCAGAACATCACAAATTACAAATTAAATAAATTATTTATATAAATAAACTTTACTACTGATTTAGAATGTATTCAGATCAATGTAATTCCCACTCAGTTACATAGCAGGCAGGGGCGTAACAATCATGGGTGCAAGCAAGGCTGCTATCAGAAACTGTGGGGCCCCTTACAGATCAAATGGTCTGGGCCCCCACCTTCTCCACTCCATTTCTGCTTTCTTCATTGCCCCCAAATCGCTTAGCATAGCATTATTTTGCACACCCAGGACATAATCCAGCACTCACTTTGCACACCCAGGACTTATCCCAGTCAGCCCCCACAGGACATGCCCCAGCATCCACAGGACATGCCCTAGCACCCACACTGCAGACCTAGGACTTACCCAGTCACCACTAGACATGCTCCATCAATCACATTGCACACCCAGGACATGCTGCATACCCCACATTGCACACCCAGGACATGCTCCATCGCCCACATTGCACACCCATGACATGCTCCATCACCCACATTGCACACCCAAACTTAACCCATCACCTCAGGACATGCCCCATCACCCACATTGCACACCCAGGACTTAAACCAGCCAGCAACCACTTTGCATCCACAGGACATGCATCAGCACATGCATCATCACCCACATTGCACACTAAGCACATGCCCCATCATTCACATTGCACACCCTGGACATGCCCCATCACCTACACTGCAGACCCAGGACTTACTCAAGCACCACAGGATATGTCCCATCACCCGCATTGCACATGCCCAATGACCCACATTGCATACACAGGGCTTACCCCAATAACCCAGGACATGCTTCATTACCAGCATTGCACACCCAGGACATGCTCCAGCACCCTTCTTGCAGAGCCAGGATTTACCCCAGCACCCCAGGACATGTCCCATCACCCACATTACACACTCAGAACATGCTGCATCCCCCAAATTGCACATCCAGCACATGCCCCATCACCCACACAGCACACTTAGGACATGCTGCATCCTCCTCCCAGGACATACTGCATCCCCCACATTGCCCACCAAGGACATGCCCCATCACCCACACTACACACCCAGGACTTACCCCAGCACCCCAGGGCATGCCCCAGCACTTACCCCAGCCAGCACCCACCGCTCCCTGGTGTCTGGTGACAGGCAGCATAATGTCTGTGCACTGCCTAAGAGCTGCCCATCGGCACTCTGACCTCAGACATGCACTGAGAGCACGAGAGGCAGCTGTGGGTAACACATCAGATAGAATGATCTCTCCCCTGCACGCTGTCTGATCCAGCATGCAGGAAGTGAAATCCCAGCAATTCCCTGCATGCTAGATCAATCTGAATGGACACGGAAAGTGAGATAGACACAGGTAAGCTGATTGTAGGCTAAGATGACACATGCAAGCTGTTTGAGGACACAGATTGCACACAGAAGCTCTTTGGGGACGAAAATGGCTCCGGCAAGCTGTTTGGGAACAAAGATGGCACAGAGAAGGTTCTTGAAAACAAAAATGGCATAGAGATACAGTCAGGAGACTAAAATGGCACAGATAAACTGTTTGGGCACTGGGATAGCACAGATAAGCTGTTCAGACTTTTTTTTTTTTTTTTTTACACAAAATTCTATATAGAATAAGGCCAGGGACTAATGAAACATTAAAATGTTTATTTATATGTTTGACTTGGGGGGGGGGGGGGGGGGGGGCACAGACTGAATGTTTTTTATTTATCTGCTCACATATTTTAGGGTCTACTCAATAAAGAGTGAATTTTAGGGTATTAAGATGGGAATGTCAAACTTTAGGCCAAAGTAGCCGTGTAGCAACGTCTCCATTCAGCTGCATTGGAGTTTCTTTCTCCCCTTGGTTACTTTGGCATAAAGTTTTAAACTGCCATCGCAGCTCCCTGCAATTCTCTCTTTATTGAGTAGACCCTACATTGATTCTATGTATATACTTTATCTAAAAAGGATATTTTAAAGATTTTGTTTCCACTTGAATGAAAACATTTAATGTTTTAAAACTCCTGGGTTCTCTGGGTGCAATTAACCATTTAATGAGCAATTAAAGCTAGTTCTAGGCAATGTAAACTCAAAAGGTCTAACATGAGACACAGTCTAATATGAGTCACCCAAAGCATAAAGCTTTCATTCTCCGGTCAAGTGGTTAACCACATTTTTTTTTTTATCACAAAACATTATACTTAATTTAGTTGTGTTGTAATATGAAAGCCTCAAACATGCTTAATGTTTTAGTGTACATGTAACTATGAATATTTATATAAAAGCATCTCCAGAATATTTAAAATAATTATAATCAATGGGCTTTATAATCAATGGGCTTGATAAAACGTATTTTTCTCCCAAGGGACTTTATAACTAGTATGGCTGTGCACAGGCCAGTTGAGGAGGGCTGTTGAAGGACATGGGTTGCAAGAGTAACACTTTCCTAGAAGTTGGCTGCCATTAGAAACACATCATAATTATTGGGCAAGGTACATTAATTGCGTTCATGGGGCGTGCCATGCTTAAATTATATGCCCTTAGGCTTTGGTGTAACCCATTCCATGTACTTTAAATAAATTCCTCAGAAAAAGCCATTATGGGTTGGATTAAACACCACTGCATGTGGCATGTTAATTCTGTAGAACTGTGACTATTAAAGCCAGAAGTTCATAGCCCACATATTTTGTGAAACGTATTACCTAAATGACTAACCCCTCTTGTTCTTTACCTCCTACCCTTTCTCAACCATCTGCCTAATGTATGCAAAGCCTCATCTGTACACATGTAGCAAATCAAGTGTACCACAGCTTGAGGCTGTGCTCCAACACCAGTTCACAGAGGTAGAACACTAGACACAGAAAGAAATTACAAATTTGTAATTTAGAAATGACAAAATTCCCATCTATGCACCAGGACAAAATCAATAAGTGCACTAACCACAGTCAGCTCTTTCAAATATCTAGATATGTGGCTAGACTCCAATCTATCTTTTGGCCTCCACATTGAAACATTTTCATCAAAACTTTATCTTAAACTAGGTGCCCTGTACAGAAACTAATCCTGTCTAAACCCACAGTGAGGAAATAGATTGTACAACAAATGCTAATTCCAGTCATTGAATATGGGGATATAGTGTATGCACCTGTGCCACAAACCCACCTTCACAAACTGCATTGTTCAACTCACTCTACCGCTTTGTGCTACAATATAATTACATGACCCACCAATGCAACAAATCTTCCCCCCGTCTAAAATCCCTGTCAAATATGTCTGTCATCATACCTCAATACAGAATGCACCCGTAATCATGGTTGATTCTATTTAATTTTCTTTCTTACCAGTTCATGTTCTGTCTGTGTTAAATTTATATATATTTTTTTAATTATTTTCTTATTTTGTACCCTGTTGTAGCAATGCAATGTTTGTGGACTCAGGACAAACTTGAAAATGAGAGAAATCTTAATTAATAAATAAATAGATAAATATTAAATAAATCCACTGTACAGTGTAACCCTACTGTACAGCCATTAGCCTATACATGTCAAATATTCAATAATGCGACTGTTGGATACTTCTTCAGCACTTGTCACTTCTTCATTCATTTGGATACTAAAGAATGTCTGACTTTTATCTTTATGTGTGCTGAGAACCCATATTCCTTGACACTGTGAGCCCACCCTCACCTTTTTTTTTAAAGTTTGTTTAGTTTGTTACCTGCCTCATTTTCTGTGTGCTTTGTGAGGTTGCACTGTGCAGTGCTGAAGATTATAATGGTATATCATAAAACACAGAATGACTTGTGAGAATGGGAGAATCAGGGAGACCGACCATAGCTTGTGTCTATTAGTGGTCTTTTGTGCTGATGACATGCAACCACAAGGGTTTCTCACTGTACTGCAGTGAAGAACAGTCGGCGACCAGATCAGTTTGCCTGCTTCTCATGGAATCATGGTGGCTACCAGTCAGATTAGTATACACTAAATAATACCTGCCAATTTATCCTCATTCTATGCCCAGTAAACATGATGTTACTGTGATTCCTTTATATTTAGTATATTTAGGAACCCTCAAACTAATATTTAAACGAGTAAGTAATGTGCTAAAAAGTGTTATTTTAAATTAAATAACTTAACCATAGTACCGGATATTTCCAAGAACTGATTAAATAT
Source organism: Pelodytes ibericus (assembly GCA_036172795.1). Taxonomy (NCBI): domain Eukaryota; kingdom Metazoa; phylum Chordata; class Amphibia; order Anura; family Pelodytidae; genus Pelodytes; species Pelodytes ibericus. The sequence continues at coordinate 157,575,753 of CM069863.1, forward strand.
AAATACATAACTGAGCAATCTGAAAAATGTGATGGATTAGAGAATAAAAAGATTCGACCGACATGCTACACTGAGCAGTTTTGTACAGCAAGTTGTCATGACAACATGTTGGTAGGGCTATTATTACACACCCATTTACTAAGTGTAAATAAAGGAAATAATTAAAACATCTAGTGTGGTGTGAATGTAAAAGATAATTGCACAAATGTAAACATTAAAAAGGACAATGAACGTTAGTGTCTGTGATTTGTACAGTACTGTTTTTAGCTGAAGTTACTATTTAAAACGCTAGCGAGTCATAAGGGTATCTAAAGGACAACTAAACTTACCCTATACTTTATTTCATTCATAGTGTCCCCAGACCCTGCTGACAACTGTGTCGGGAATGCAATTCGGAAGATACGTGAATGGTGAAATGTGTGTTCGGGGACACATGTGGAATCATGCAGAATCATGGGAAATTTAGTTTTGCTGATTCTGCTTTTGTTTGCCCGTGTGTGCGCGCACAGTTCTGGCATCATACAGAGTTGCATTCCTCACACAGGCTGAAATGCAATTTGGATGCCACATTCGGCCCCTTGGTCCATTTGTGATTATGCTGTTCTCCTTATAGTTATTTGTACATTACATTATTAACCCCTTCCCGTCCTTATGACGAGTTAACTCGTCATAAGAGCCGCAGCGTTAGCGACCTTATGACGAGTTAACTCGTCATGCAGTCTAGCCGGCGGTGCGCTCCGTGGGCACCGCCAGCTAGTCTGCAACGGGTCCAGGACTAAGCCTCGCACCCGAGGCAAAGCTCCTGGACCCGATCGGTCAGTTTCCGGCCATGTGATCGCGGTGATTGAGTGATCACCGCGATAACATGCAAATTAGATGGCAAAGTCAGTGTGTTCACACACTGACTTTGCCTCTAATTCACTCTCTGTGCTTCACATTGTTATAGTGAAGCACAGAGAGTGACCTGTAAGTAAAAATAAATTAATTATACACACATAGGTTTAAAAAAAAAAAAAAAAAATTAACCCTTTCATTGCTGATCACAGTTTTTAACTGTGATCAGTTTCCTTCCACTTTATGGCCCTCATTTAGTTTTTTTTTTAACAGATTTTTTTATTTTTACAATTTATAAAGTTTTTTTGAATAAATAAAGGTAATTTTAATATATTTATTTAATAAAATTTAACCCCTGCATGCCTGTTGCATGATTTTTACTGATCTGACATCGCACTCTTCAGAGTTTTTTTCTGTCTTTTTTGTTATGGGGGGTTTGGGAACCAATATTTTTCTTTTTTATTAGTTAGTTAATTAGGGGGGATAAGTGGGTTAGTGTTGCACTAGTTATGTAGCTTATTATTGGGAAAATAATGGGGAAAAACATTTTTTTCCTCAAAAGTTTCCTCTTTTATATGTATTTTTTAATACTAAAATGTAAATCATTTTTATGTATAGGGTATCAAAAGAAAGCTCTAACTGTCCTCTAAAAAACAACATATAACTTGTATGGGTACGTTAAATGAGAGAGAGGAAATTTATGTTTCAAAAACCGCGTATTAAAAATTGAAAAACGCTCTGGTCCTTGGCCCAGGAAAATCCCTGGTCCTTAAAGGGTTAATCTTTATTTCTACATGTTTGTTTCCGTGCATTTCTTTCACTGCTGCCATCTGCTGGCCAGAATTTGCATGCCACACGTCCCTGTTCTTGTTAGTAAAGTTTTTTCTATTCGGAGGCGTGGGCTCTTGCTGGGCAGGTCTCTTCACTGGGAGCAGCCATTTTCTTTTTCTCCTCATGGCTGTGTGACTAGACACTCCACATTTTTGGGCTCGAGTGAAGGCATCAGTTTTTGACCATGCGGAAGTCAGCAGAAGCATGCGGAAGTCAGCAGAAGCATGCAGAAGTCAGCAGTAGTTAGCAGAAGTAAGCAGAAGTCAGCAGTAGTTAGCAGCAGCTCAGCTGCAGCTCTGCAGCCACAGCAGCTAGCCTCAGGACACATTCTAACAAGTCAGCATTGTTACCACTACTACAGAACAGTATTGTATCACCGTTTGTTGTCTTATCTGGATTGAATAAACCCACGCTGATTTCATCTTCATGTCTGAGTCTGGATCCATCTAACCTGAACATCTGCCGGTCCTGTCTGCCCCACTGCTTGGATACGAAGGTAAGAAGTCACACAGCTATTATCAGTTATACCTTCATTCGCCTTCATGTGGGAACAGAACAGTCAAAAACTGCCTTAATGCCCACACCCCAGTCACAGATTCCCTCAGAGTTACCACACTAAGGAATCGCCCTGCAACAGGCCTATCTGCAGCGAATCTGCCCAGCTACAGTGCATGTTCCACAAGTCTCAGGGCAAGCCCCGCATGCCCACAGTATCTTTACTGTTGCCTGAAAGCCCTCCACAACTCATCAAGCCGTTTTATATAACCCATATCAACCTTTGCTCGCATAGCAGAACTGTTAACGCACACGGGGTCCCTCTCTAACCTAAACCCCGCAAATCACTTAAAACACCTGAGGAACCTTGCCAGAGTGCCCCAGCGCAGCCACACTGCAATTTTCAGCCCCCAATTCAAAAGTTTATTTTCTTAAAGAGACAGCGCACCTTAAATCAAAATGGACAAAAAGGACCTTGCACAGTTCCCCAGTGATGAAACAGAGCTAATGCAGCCCGATACTGATCACCAAGAAGTACAGGAAGCAGAACCCACACTTCCAGCAGACCAAGTCGTGCGACCAAGACGCTCCCTCAAACCGACAATAAAGGTCAGGGAAAACTATCAAACCACAAAAGATGAGCTATGCGATAACCTGGAAGAACTATGGGAGCGAGTTTCCTCCCTCATGTCAGGACTCAAATCCTCCGGTGATACCTCATGCTTACAAGTTGGCATCAGGCGGCTGAACACAGCTCATGAAGGATACAAGAGACTGTTCACAAGGTATATAACCTTTCTAAAAAACGTTAATAATGATGAAGCCCTTTCAGAATTGAGCAAGGCAGAATCTATAGACATTCAAAGAGACACCATGGTGCTGCTTGCTAAAGATAAAGCGGAACTCCGCATCTCCCATTTGCAAGAAACTAGATCACACAGATCAAATTCATCCAAACATTCCTCTCGGTCATACAGATCATCGTGCTCAAGAAGCTCAACCCTAAGCGACAGACTACTAGAGGCCCGCATAAATGCAGAGCAATCCAAAGTCAGACGTTCCTTCACTGAAAAAGAAGCCCTGGCAAGAGCAGAGGCCAAGAGGGCAGAAGCAGAGGCCAAGAGGGCAGACGCAGAAGCAGAGGCTCGAATAAAGATTCTTGAATCAGAGATGGAAGAGGAAGTTGCATTAGCTAAAGTAAGACTACTTGAGCAAGCATTAAGCCATGGTCTTGATCCAGTCTGCTCGCTACCACAGGAGGTAGAAGATTCAGCTGACCGCACCAGCGACTATGTACTGAAACAATTATCTGCATCACCCCCAGTATGCAGTACCGTCCAAGCCGACAACGCCGAAACCTCAAAGTCATCTCCACCTACAGTGCCAGTGTCACTTACAGCACCCGAGAAATCTGATGATGTTCACCCAGATGTGCCCTCTCAAGGACAGTTATTACAAAACTACAAAAAGGGCCATCAGGCGTTTCCTGGCCTACCTCCACAGCTCAAGCAGCAGTCCTCACGATCTACAGAGACTAGATCACAGCTCAACCCTGCAGCAGCATCATTCTACCTGGATGCATCTCACCCTTTCACGCCGCAAAGCCTACACGCCCCGGCGGCACCACAGGTTGTCGTGACAACAAGCAGTGAGAAATCAGATATGTCTGAGTTGGCCAGGATTATGGCGAGCAGAGAGCTAATTAACACAAGTCTCTCAAAATTTGATGACCGTGCAGAGAGCTACAGAGCTTGGAAGGCAACTTTCAAGGCCACCATTGCCAACCTCAAACTAGACGCAGAGAAGGAGCTCAACCTCATGATCTCATGGCTGGGTCCAAGCTCCACAAATCGCATCAAGAGCCTCAGAACTGTCTATGTGGGACAAGCAGAAGCAGGTCTCGCTGCCGCCTGGCAGAGACTCGAACGTACCTTTGGCAGTGCAGAAGCTATAGAGAAGGCCCTATTTAAGAGATTGCAGAACATTCCAAAGATCAATCTTAAGGACGTCCATAAGCTTCAGGATTTGAGTGACCTGCTCATGGAACTAGAGCTTGCCAAAAGAGACCCTCGTCTCATCGGGCTATGCTACCTGGATACAGCCCATGGAGTGAACCCAATTGTCGTGAAACTACCATACAGTCTGCAAGAAAAGTGGGCGGCATCAGTCTCAAGGTACAAAAGGGTGCATGACATCACCTTTCCCCCATTTATTCATTTCTGCAGATTCATTGAAGAACAGTCCCAGATGAGGAATGACCCCAGCCTCGATTTCCTGGAGTTCAACACTACAGCTCCAGCGACACCATCACCAAGGTATGAGAGTGCCATGCATAAACACAGAGACTTTAAGAGCAGCGTGAGTGTTAGAAAGACTAACCTACCATCTTCTGCAGCACCCATGGGTAAACAGCACAATACCTCATCAGGAGACAAGTCCTTCAATCGTGAATGTCCCATTCATAAAAAAACACACTCACTGAACAAATGCAGAGGGTTTAGATCCAAACCCATACAGGAGCGCAAGAAGTTCCTCAGCGAGCTTGGGGTGTGTTTCAGATGCTGCGCTTCATTGGAGCACATGGCTAAGGACTGTAAATCCATCATCAAGTGTGAGGAGTGTCATAGTGAAAGACATGCCTCGGCTATGCACCCAGTTCCACTGCACAGAGACTCACCAGCTGCCGTCGCCACCAGTCCCGCTCCAAGTCATGGCGGGGAGCCCCAGAACCACGCTAACGCAGCCGCCGCTGTTTCCTGCTCATGTTTGGAAGTATGTGGCGAGGGCCAGGGTGAAAAATGTTGTGCCCGAATATGCCTAATCAAGGTCTATCCAGAGGGACTACCAGAAAAGGCAGTAAAAATGTATGCCATCATCGATGACCAAAGCAACCGGTCCCTAGCAGGACCTAAATTCTTTGAAACCTTCGGGATAAAGGGACCATCAGAACCCTACATCTTAAACACCTGCTCAGGCCGCATTGAGACTAGCGGCAGGAGGGCGCAAGGATTCATTGCTTCCCCCATCAGTGGGAATACCGAAATACCCCTACCAACACTGATTGAATGCGATCAAATACCCAACCATAGGGATGAGATTCCTACCCCAGAAGCTGCGTTTCACCAACCGCACCTAAGGCACCTAGCCAACGTTATCCCACCTATGGACAACAATGCTGAGATTCTACTCCTGCTTGGCAGAGACAATCTAAGGGTGCACAAGGTGCGCCAACAGTGTAATGGTCCCGACTACGCACCATATGCCCAGAGGCTGGACCTGGGATGGGTAGTCATAGGAAACGTATGCCTGGATCAACCAGAAATCGACTCCTTCAAAACGTACGTGCGTGGAGACGGACGCACAACTTGCATTAAGCCGTGTCCTCATCACTATGAAGTGAAAGAGAAGTCTCCAGACCTCGTACAACCACCTGACATAATTTCTCCCCTCTTTGCTGACGACTTGGGGAGATCAGTCTTTCGCACAACCAAGGATGATGATAAGGTAGCCTTATCAATAGAAGACAGAGAGTTCATTAAGATAATGGACAGTGAGTTCTTTAAAGATGAAACCAATCACTGGGTTTCTCCATTACCCTTCCGAACCACCAGGGTAAGGCTCCCGGACAATCGGGAGCAAGCGCGATCCAGATTTAACTCTCTTCAGCGTACCATGAACAGCAAGCCTGAGATGAGAGAACACATCGTCGCCTTTATGGACAAAATATTCCGTAACAACCACGCAGAACCAGCTCCACCCCTAAGAAAGAGCGAAGAGTGCTGGTACCTGCCTTCATTCGGAGTGTATCATCCACGGAAACCTAATCAAATTAGGGTCGTTTTCGATTCGAGCGCCAAACATCAAGGCGTATCCCTTAATGATGTCCTCCTCACAGGTCCTAATCTGACAAATAACCTAGTGGGAGTGCTGATGAGGTTCAGGAAGGAGCTTGTCGCCATCACCGCTGACATCGAACAGATGTTCCATTGTTTCGTAGTCAGGGAGGACCACCGGGATTTCCTCAGGTTCCTGTGGCACAAAAACAACGACACTAACGCAGAAGTGGTGGAGTACCGAATGAGGGTACACGTATTTGGAAATAGCCCTTCACCTGCCGTAGCAACGTACGGCCTTCGGAGAACTGCGTTAGAGGGAGAATCAAAGTACGGTACAGACGCCAGAGACTTTGTAGAGAAAGACTTTTACGTAGACGATGGACTCAAATCACTACCAACTGAGGAAGCGGCTATCGATCTGCTCAAAAGAACTCAAAGCATGCTGTACCAAGCTAAACTTAGACTACACAAAATTGCTTCAAACAGCCTGGCCGTAATGCAGGCCTTTGAGTCGGGTGATCATGCACCCGGATTCAAGGACATTAACCTGGGACTGGACAGTCCACCCGTTCAAAGGAGCTTGGGCCTCAGATGGGATCTCTCAGCCGACTCCTTTGGGTTTCAAATAAGCTGCGCAGACAAGCCGTTCACGAAACGTGGCGTCCTATCAGTGGTAAACAGCCTATTCGATCCGCTGGGATTTGTAGCACCCATCACTATACAGGGCAAATCCCTACTGAGACAGCTTTCAGAAACCATCAAGGATTGGGATACCCCTCTTCCTTCTGACAAAGAGCAAAAATGGGAAGCCTGGAAACAATCTTTGTGCGCCTTGGACCAGATCCGCATCCCAAGATGCTATGTTAAAACCTCACTTGCCTCCAGCGTAAAGAAGGAACTCCACGTGTTCTCGGACGCCTCCACGGAGGCCATAGCAGCGGTTGCCTATCTGAAGGTGACAGACGCCAACATTCAGAGTCACATCGGGTTCGTCTTTGGTAAGGCTAAGTTAGCCCCCAAGCCTGATCATACTATTCCCAGACTCGAACTCTGTGGGACCGTGTTAGCGGTGGAAATCGCAGACTTCATTCAACAAGAATTGGATGTCGACGTAGACGAAGTCCAGTATTATACGGACAGTAAGGTAGTTCTAGGTTACATCTACAATCAGAAAAAACGATTTTATGTGTACGTCAGTAACCGCATTGAGAGAATCAGGAGGTCATCCAAACCCGAACAATGGCACTATGTACCATCCGAACTTAATCCAGCAGATCACGCCACCAGGCCTACGTCTGTGGGTTCCTTTGCTAAATCTACTTGGCTTACAGGCCCAGAGTTTCTGCTAGGACGGGCAGACAAATGTGAACAGGAAGTTTACAGCATCCAGGATCCGGATAATGATCCAGAAATCCGCGCCGAAGTTAGCGCATTAGTCACTGAAACAAAGCAGACCTCCAGGCTCGACTGTCATCGTTTTGAACATTTCTCCAGTTGGATGAGACTTGTCAGAACCATTGCAAGGTTAGTGCACATCGCCAGATGTTATCACAACACTCAAGAAGATAAAGATTGTCACGGTTGGCACATCTGTCATAAACCATTCTCTGCTGAGGACATTTCTCATAGCGAGTCTCTCATAATACGTCATGTCCAGCAGCAGGAATTTAACGTAGAATGGAAGTGCTTGAACAACAGACAGCAGATTCCTATAAAAAGACCTCTTGCTAACTTAAATCCAATTATGGACACCTTTGGCCTGCTCAGAGTTGGTGGTCGTTTGAATCAAGCCCACCTAGGAGTTGTGGAGCAAAATCCTGTCATTATTCCCAGCAAACATCATATCACCACGTTGCTGATCCGACATTACCACAAAAAGACTGAACACCAGGGCAGACAAATCACTGAGGGCAAGTTAAGGTCTGCGGGTCTTTGGATTATAGGTATGAAGAAACGTGTAGCCCAACTACTGCATGACTGTGTGCACTGTCGTAAAGCCAGAGGAAAACAGCTACACCAACAAATGGCCGACTTGCCCGCGGATAGACTATGCACAGAGCCGCCCTTCACCTACACTGGCCTAGACGTCTTTGGACCATGGATGGTGTCCGCACGTAGAACCCGTGGTGGTCACGCAAACAGTAAACGTTGGGCTGTGCTATTTACTTGCATGAGTGTGCGAGCCGTTCATATAGAGGTGATAGAATCTATGGACACATCCAGCCTCATTAATGCCTTAAGACGGTTCTTCGCCATCAGAGGACCAGTGAAACAGTTGAGGTCAGACCAGGGAAGTAACTTCATCGGCGCCTGTAGAGAACTGAACATCGACACTAAGCCTATCCAAGATCAGTTGGCGGGAAAAGGTTGCACCTGGATTTTTAATCCTCCTCATAGTTCCCACATGGGGGGTTCCTGGGAGAGAATGATCGGGATCTCACGCAACATCTTAAATTCTATGTTGATGGATGTAAACTCTTCAAGACTTACGCACGAGACTCTCGTCACTCTTCTCGCTGAAGTTTCAGCTATCATCAATTCAAGACCCCTTGTGCCAGTATCTATGGATCCTGAAACACCAGCCATACTGTCTCCGGCTATTCTACTTACCCAAAAAACGGACAATATGCTCACGCCTAGTGGAGAATTTACCCATGGGAATATCTACCAAAAACACTGGAAACGTGTACAACACCTGGCAGATTACTTCTGGAACAGATGGCGTAAAGAGTATCTCAATATTCTTCAAGGAAGGAGGAAATGGCAACATCAAAAACCAAACTTGAAAGAAGGAGACCTTGTATTAATGAAGGAGCAACAAACCGAAAGGATCACCTGGCCTATGGGACTAATTACAAAGGTTCTTCCGAGCAAGGATGGCAAGGTCCGAAAGGTGGAGCTGAAGATCTTCAGGAAGGGTGAGCTTAAAACTTTTGCAAGGCCGATTAACGAACTCATTCTAATATTACCCATCGAGAACGTTCCTGAAGGATGAAAAAGGACTGAACTCGAACTTCACAGTTTTACCCGCTATGGGTCAGCCAACCCACTATGTCATGTTTATTGCATTTCACACGTTCTTTGTTACAGGTTGTATTATATTTTTATGGACATTCGTCATAGTGAAATCTCCTTACGTAAATTTCAGACGGGGAGTATGCTGTTCTCCTTATAGTTATTTGTACATTACATTATTAATCTTTATTTCTACATGTTTGTTTCCGTGCATTTCTTTCACTGCTGCCATCTGCTGGCCAGAATTTGCATGCCACACGTCCCTGTTCTTGTTAGTAAAGTTTTTTCTATTCGGAGGCGTGGGCTCTTGCTGGGCAGGTCTCTTCACTGGGAGCAGCCATTTTCTTTTTCTCCTCATGGCTGTGTGACTAGACACTCCACATTTTTGGGCTCGAGTGAAGGCATCAGTTTTTGACCATGCGGAAGTCAGCAGAAGCATGCGGAAGTCAGCAGAAGCATGCAGAAGTCAGCAGAAGTAAGCAGAAGTCAGCAGTAGTTAGCAGCAGCTCAGCTGCAGCTCTGCAGCCACAGCAGCTAGCCTCAGGACACATTCTAACAAGTCAGCATTGTTACCACTACTACAGAACAGTATTGTATCACCGTTTGTTGTCTTATCTGGATTGAATAAACCCACGCTGATTTCATCTTCATGTCTGAGTCTGGATCCATCTAACCTGAACATCTGCCGGTCCTGTCTGCCCCACTGCTTGGATACGAAGGTAAGAAGTCACACAGCTATTATCAGTTATACCTTCATTCGCCTTCATGTGGGAACAGAACAGTGATGGCGACACAACTGAGCCGAGGGGTCAGGAATGAAAGTAGGAGGGGCTGGGGATTAGGTCAAGCAAATAAAGTAAGTGCGCACCAATCAATTAGTTCAATATGCTGAAAAACAAAAACAAAGTTTAGTTGTCCTTTAACGTATGGTATAATATGATTATTATCTCCCGAATTAATCATCCGTATGTGTCTCCACTAAAGTATGAGGTTTGCACACTACAACAAACCAAGCTAGAGTATAGCCTTATAGCCTGTGGAACGTGCTACTAAACATTTTTCATTCAAATTACCTTTCAACTGTTTGGGGTGAGCATGACTCCTACCGCCACACTCTAGCATGAGTTAACGATTGTCACTAAACCCTATTTGCCATATCATTGCATCTTGGGAACAATAAAGCAGGCGTTAGCCAAGTAGGCAAGAGCAGCTATGTTAATTCATCTGGGTTATATATGTCAAGTACTGATGGATTTAGAAATATGCCGGCTCATCAATATTATTACGGTAGTTGATTAACATAGACTAGTGATCTATAGCCTTATTTTACTAAGACATTTCCATTTTATGTTGTATTTTTCCAAGTGTAAATCTTAGAGTGGTAAGTATGATGTTTAAAGTTGTCCTCTAAGTGATGCACTTCACACCAGCATTCACAGAGTTAATATTTTTCTTTCAAACTATAAACCTGGAACATTTACTCACTATCTGTTCCAGACACACCCTACTGCTGTAAATCTTATTGGATCGTGTAAGGGTGCCTGCAGCCCTCATTGGCATTGCCCTGCTTGTTAATATAAGATTTACAGGAAAGACTCTAGGACCTGGAGCAGCGATGGCAAAGGCTTTTGAGGCCAAGTGCCTATTTTTTGCAATAAACCAAGTTAACGATCTCAAAATGCCATTTCTTCCAATATTATGACACAACTCTAGACTCTCTTTTAGTTTCTCCTTCTACCAGGTTTGTTTCTTTTCCTTTAGTTTCTCCATCTGTGTCTTCATACACTCAAAATCTCTCCATATGTGTTGATGGTGTCAATGCAGACAGATGCTAAGTGCCACCTCAGAGGCTCCTGAGTGCCAGAAGTGGTATCCGTTCCATAGGTTCCCCATCACTGATTTAGAGGGTCAAGTTTCAGACTCAACTGGATCACTTTGGTGATCTAAGTAGCCCCCAAATTTGGACTACTACCACTGATGTGATCTTGAATCAGCGAGACTTCTATCGGGAGCGCTTCGCAAGGACCTCGGCTTTTACAGAAATAGCCAAAGTTCTCCCATAGAGGTCAATGGTAGGACTTCAGCTATACCCAAAATAGCCCAAGTCCTCCCAAACTGCCCAGAACTTATTTAAAAATCAGTGACATGAATTAAATAATAAATTCTTTTTTTTTTTTGAATAAAAATGTATATTAATGTAAATATACTAGTATAATATATACCGATAATATATTAATTGTATGTAAATATTTTTGTGTTTAAAATATGTTTCCTTTAAATCTCCTACACTTTTCTGTTCAATTCTCCAGCTAAAATCTGAACAAATGAACTTCCCGAAATTCTGAATTTTATCGTCATTTGTTGTAAATTAAAAAATACGTATATAATAGATACATATAATAGATACATATACAACATACAGAAGATAAGCTGTGTGGGACTTCCTATTTATGGCAGGAGTGTGTTTAAAATGTACATTAACGTTTCAATGTTTCTTGGCCATTAGTTATACAATTCCTTATTATGATAATTATTGTACTATTGAGTAAACTGTGTTTATCTTCATGACATCAGTGTTGATTTACCTGTTCATTTACATTCAGCCTCAGGTCCTGCAAACCTAAATTCAAACTATCTAATTACAACCGGCAGCTTTTTCATTCCACTGTCTATTAAAGAAGTATCACAATTATAATTTAGAAATATTTCTGTGTTTGTATAAACAAAATATTGTGTTTATTATTATTCAGTGGAGCAAACATTCATACATACCCATGCACAATGAACACTGTGATGTGCATAACAAGGAAGTTCTTCTGCTGACTACAATTCAATGGTGTTCACTCACAGAAGCAGCTATCATGTTTCATATTACCCTACATATGAATAGGGAAAGGTATATGATTTTGAAGTTAGAATCTATGGCAAACCATCAGCTCCGGACTGGTGGACTATGTTGAATTAAGTTAATCATACTTTTGCATGTGGAGGCAAGCTTGGATTTTGCATTTTTGAGCATGTACAAAAAAAATCAATACTCCATCCTCCCACCTGTTTTTTGAAAATTCTGAGCATACAGCTGTACACTCAGTATTACACTAAATCGCTGTTTAAAATCAGGGGAGAAGCATGAACAGAGGTAATGTTGAGTAGGCATGCTTTGCAAATCCCCACACCTCTTCACAGAAATTCATAAAGTCATTTAATACTTGATCATTGACAACTGATGTGCCTATGTGTAATGGGAAGCCCCTGGGTCAAATAGGTTCGGAGCTAAAAATAGGTGGAGACAAGTGATGCTGCATGACTAGAGTTGAGCGGACACATGGATGTTCGGGTTTGGCTGAACTCCGAAAAAATGTCCGGGTCCGTGCTCGAACTTGACCCCGAACCCCATTGAAGTCAATGGGGACACAAACTTTTGTCCACTAAAATGCCTCTAAAAAGGTCCTGGAAAGGGCTAGAGGGCTGCAAAATGAAGTAAAATGTGGATAAGAGTAGGACAAGTGCCCTGCAAGAAAATGTGGATAGGGAAATAACTTAAAATAATATAAAATACATACAAATTACAAATACAGCTGAGCCATAAAATAGCACTAGATGGAATCTTTGATTTTAGCTTTGGAAGAACATAAATTTAAATCTAAAGCATGGCTGCCAGGAGGATCAACAGAATTATCCATTTGAGAGAGGGTTGGAGTGCAGGGTATTCTCTTTCAGTTTATACTAAGTGACCCATAGGTTGAGGAGGCGGTGACCGTGGCGGTGTAGGTGGAAGCGGCGCTGGAGGAGGAGGAGGTAGCCATAATTTTTCAAAGTGCTCTGTAAGCACAGTATTGGACTGTTCTATTTGACTCTCAGATATGAACTGCACCGCAAGATGCAAATGTACTATTTAGCACCCAAAACAATTAGAATTTTTCTAAGTGCGCTGTAAGCACAGTATAGGACTGTTCTATTTGACTCTCAGATATGAAGTGCACCGCAAGACGCAAATGTACTATTTACCACCCAAAACTATTAGAATTTTTCAAAGTGCGCTGGAAGCACAGAATTTGACGGTTCTATTTGAATCTCAGATATGAAGTGCACCGCAAGACGCAAATGTACTATTTACCACCCAAAACTATTAGAATTTTTCAAAGTGCGCTGGAAGCACAGTATTTGACGGTTCTATTTGACTCTCAGATATGAAGTGCAGGACGCAAATGTAATATTTAACACCCACAAATTGCAGTATTTAAAAAAGCCTAGATGTTGCCCACTGAGCTAACAGAACAGGATTAAAGTCATGTGCCTGGCACACATGCAGTTGCAAGTGCACTGCACTCTCTGTGGCACTGGGCTCAGGGCAGGGTACAAATATGTAGTATAGCACCCACTAAAATAATCACTGTAATTTGAACAAGCGCTGTAGGATTATTCCCCTCAATATGCCAGGACTTAGCCACCCAATATGCCAGGATTTAGCCACCCAATATGCCAGGATTATTATGCCTCTCAATATGCCAAGACTTAGCCACCCAATATGTCAGGATTATGCCCCTCAATATGCCAGGATTATGCCTCTCAATATGCCTAGTTTTAGCCACCCAATATGCCAGGACAAGAAGTATTTTGGATAATGGGTCATTTTGAATAACGGATCATTTTCACCAATAAGATATATTAAATCCTCTCAGCACTCATGAAATACAGTAGAAATATAGAATGTGTCGGCAGATAAGACCCATTCGGTCCATCTAGTCTGCCCAATTTCCAGTAGTATCAATGCAGTGTGCAGAGCATCTTTACAACACATTACTTTATAACTTGTGCAGCTATAGTAACATCCTGGCATTTGTCAGGAGTTATACAGTTCTTTAAGGTGCAATTATTGTGTCGCACACTTTTATAGCTCCTTATCTGAAATCAGCTCTTTGCACCACCACCTCACACTCATGTGCATCTAACTCCTACTATCTTCAGTAAGGTCATGTTTAATTCTGAGTGTATTGCTGCATGCTCAGACTCTGCAAAGTTGGGGTAGGCAGACGGTATTTTTTTACAGTGGAAACTATATAAAGTTTGAAAATACACACTAGAGGATCATGAATGCAGCGTGAAGAGACGCCAGACAGTGGGATGCAAGCAGTACCGTGTGTAACTAGACTGACCTAAGATGGCAGTGCATGAGAAGAGCGACAGAACCTGTCCCGCGTTACATGACGTCACGGCCCCGCCCTCCCGCGACCCCGCCCAGCTGTTCCAGGGACTGAGCTGACTGACAAGGTCTGTGAGCGACTGCAGTACTAGCCATGGCTCCAATATCAGAGCCCCCGACGTGGCCCGAGGAGGGGGTAATAGCATGGAGACTAATCCGGAGTACTGGTGAGTGGGGGGGATGAAATGGTGTCTGTCTGTTAGGAGAAGTTTGCTCGTAGCTTGTGCTGCCATCCCACAACTCAGCTCTATCCCACAACTCAGCTCTATCCCACAACTCAGCTCTATCCCACAACTCAGCTCTATCCCACAACTCAGCTCTGCCTGGTGCATGCAGAATATATTGTGCAATTACGGTCCAATTAGAGGGATGGAAGATCATTGGCACACTGGCTGCTGTAGGCTTTATTTTCCACGACCCTCAGCCAGCCATTTGAATGGCCAAGCATGATAGGAAATGCCCCTACTAGGCTGAAGTGCTAAAGTTTGGAGTTAGACTAGAGATTGCAAGCATTGTAATTTACAACTGTGCAAAATAATAACCTGTCACCATCCAAGTGCCATGTTACAATAGCTGTGAATCATAGTATGTCACAGGTTTGGGATTTGTAAAATACTAGATTACCTTGGACTGTGATCCCCAGTTTACAGCTGATTTCACCATTGCTTTAAGTGTGCCTCTCCCCCCAACTCCCATCACAATACTAAGAAAGTAACACCCTGCTCAATAGTCCAGGCAAAAGGGACACATAGTCTCATTGTACTTTACATCCTATAGTCGGGCTTCTAGGAAAGGTTGGAGAACTGGGTCACTTGAAGTTCAGACATTGAGGGGGTTGTTATTTCTATGTGTTTAGCTGAATTACTAGCCAGTGCAAGGTGGGAACCTGAGCAGGCATTGTGTTTAGATGGAGTAGAGCTTCCTGTGTAACTAATAAAAGTTTCACTTAACACTACATTGGTCTTGGTACATGAGATCTTGGTGTATACATTTTGCTGTGAGTCATTAACCCTTGTTTGAGGCAGACTACCAGCAAGTGGACTAAGGAATTTTTTTTAATAGACATTTTTATCTATTCTGTAGGAAAAAAACAATCTGGAAAAAATTGCTTGTACTTTTAATGAACTTTTTAAATTGCTAGGATACGGTAAAAGGGATTTATGAAACAAAAGTCAACACACTTATTATAACTAGCAAATATAGACTGCTTAAGAATATACACAACACCTATTTATATACACTGATATTAAGATTTAAATAAAAATTTGGGAAATGAAATAAAATGTACATGTGTTATAGGAACTGGATTATGTCAGTTTTAAATTGCAACATTAAAATGCTGCTTGGTTATAGATATGTGCTTGTAATAAAATTGTATTTTAGCACTGTGATTATCACATCAATGGTCATAAATGACTGAAGGGGTGAGGTGTTTGTGTTGTAATCTCTTTATTATCTATATTCAATACATAAAAGGATCAGCAAACTCACAAAGCAGGTTACATCTTATAGCTAAAGTTTCTCAACTACATGAAACAAATGAATGGCCATACACATGAATGGTCACATTATATGGCCATATTATGCTTAGCCCACCATTGCATCAAAGTACTCCAATATTGGTGGGTCCTAACACTAAATATTTTTTTTTACAGCGTTTATCTCTTCAAATACATTTCTAACAAGGTACCAAAGACTTTTGTATTGCACACAAGCGGAGACACACTTTCAATTTATAAATCAATTTGGACCCTATTATCAGGTTAAAATGGCCATATTAATTGACCAAATCTTAATTTTTTTGGACAGTTTTTCTGAGTGTGCTGATCCCTGTATCTGTTATATGTAACTTTAGTCTTTTTGGCTGGATCACTTACCGTAATATTTATGCTAGTTTAGGGGTTTTATTGTGCTCTTCTTTCTGTTTGTTGTTTTAAGTATGTACGGTGACTTTATATGTTGTGGTAAGTGATGGCACCTTGGAACAGGATTGTCCTGACAGTGTGTCTTTTGTTTTCTGTTGTTTTTGTTTTGCATGGGGTTGGCTTCCCCCCACCCCTTTTGTCTGTTTGTCACTTCCTACTGTAACTATAACTAGGCAACGTTTATTAGGATCCATAGAATATCATTTAATAAATTGGCCACCAACATCCCCACTAAATTTCCACCACAGGCAATGCTGGTACCTACCCCTGGCATATACATAGTGAAACTGACAGAAGGGCAGCTTGCACAGTACGTTAGATATATATTAAAACACAATTATGGTTTCTAAATGCTTACACTGACCTCAGCAGTTTGATCATCCCCGTCCTTTAAATGTATATAACAAATCTGATTATTTGTTATCGAACCTATAGTATAATTAGT
Organism: Pelodytes ibericus; assembly: GCA_036172795.1. Lineage (NCBI taxonomy): Eukaryota > Metazoa > Chordata > Amphibia > Anura > Pelodytidae > Pelodytes > Pelodytes ibericus. The sequence continues at coordinate 157,592,337 of CM069863.1, forward strand.
GTTTTTGGTAATGCTCCAAGTTATTGTTCTGATTCCAAATGAAGCCAATGTTTGGCATGTCCTCTCATTTTCTGAAATGAGTGTTTGTGGTTAGTAATTTATTTCTAATGGTATGTGACACACCTTGCCTTTGTTTGGTTAGACTGGCCAGTCTTAATGATTAATCTGTATAATGGAAAAAGTAGGGGGAAGAACCTTTGATGTCCGTGATGTGTGCATAAGGCAGTTGCCATGCTTGTTTACCTAATCTATATAATTGTCATTTATTTACCACTTGGGAAAACAGGCCGTTAATTCTTTTTTTCTCCCAGCAATTTTTACTTTGAGGAAAACTTTCTTTACTTCTGGTTCCACAGTGACAATAGAACTCTTTCATTCCTATTGCTTTATCTCAGCAGCACTACTTGTTTGCCTGTAGCTTGTGTCACAGGAAGGAGATCAGACAGTCCTCAAAAACACCTTTATAATGAAAACATGTAGAACATAAATATGTAAGACAAACACCACACAAAGTTTGCATGGAAATGTATAATCGGACGCAATCATGTTAATACCAAACATAAACAGTTATATACAAACTGTAAACATTTATACCTTGGCACACAACAGAAGTTACCCACAGACAACATACAAAATTAATTGGACACAAACTAGAGATTAGTCTTAAACAATATGTCACCACTGGAATCTTTTAAATACATATTTTAAAGTATAACGGTTGTGGCATTTATATTCCCCCTGTTCTATTTTCATTATATGTTTACCCTACCTTGTTATATTTTTTTTAAACTTTTATAGTGAAATGACAAGTTCAGGAAGGTTTACACTACATATTTGCTGGTGGAATCACCCACCACAACCTCTGACATCTTCATATTATATTGCTTAGCATTTGATCGACGTGCAAAGCATTATGGGATTAAATGTTTGGGGACGGGTTGACTTGAGTTCATCCTTATCGGCTGTCATCTTTTTTTTTTTTTTTTCTTTAAATTTTTTATATATTGTACAGCCTTTGACAGTTTATAATTTGAACAGTTTAGTTTTGGAAAAACATGTGCAGGGGTTATTTTTTCTGCTGCTAAGTGTGTGTGTGTGTGTGTGTGTGTGTGTGTGTGTGTGTATGCATGCTTTGTGACACAACCTTTCGCACATGAACACTATTATACAAAGCAGCCATTTGTGTCTGTCTGCCAAAATATGCCCCTCATCCATTAAAAACCTAGAAGAAATGCAAATTGTATCTGCTATTTGTGAAAGTGCTAAAGAAAAATTGATTGTAAACAACAACCACAAAGTTCTGGTTTTAATGAAATCTACCATTTAATATTACTTTCAAATCTATAATAAATGAAAGGCTCACTTTTATGCTGTTAATGGGGTAGTTCCACCTAGAATGTACAAAAAATCCTATTTATAGGTAAATGTTGTACCGTGTAAAGTAAAGAAAAATAAACCAATCCTCTCATCATTTTCCCCCTCAACACTTCCTACCTCCTGAAAGCTGCATATTAGGTGTAATATATTTAGTGCTGTTTCTGTAGCAACAGTACTGCTTCTTTCCCCAAGCCCTCCGGTATCCGTTAAACAGACAGTTACTGATTCAACAGTAATAAATACCGTATTTTCCGGTGTATAAGACGACGGGGCATATAAGACAACCCCCAACTTTTCCAGTTAAAATTTAGAGTTTGGGGTATACTCGCCGTATAAGACTACCCCTCTTCCAACGAGCATTTTCTCCTACAGTGACATTTACACACACACACCCTTACACTAACACACTTACACACACACCCTTACACAGAAAGTGACACACTTACACACACACAGTGACACCAATAGATGCTGAGACACACTATTTTGCCCCTCAATATGCCAGGATTTTGCCCCTCCAATATGCCAGGATTTTGCCCCTCCAATATGCCAGGATTTTGCCCCTCCAATATGGCAGGATTTTTCCCCTCCAATATGCCAGGATTTTGCCCCTCAATGCCATTTAATATGCCAGGATTTTGCCCCTCCAATATGCCAGGATTTTCCCCTCAATATTCCAGGATTTTGCCCCTCTCCTACCCCCTTCCCAGTACTTACCTCGTTGCTGCTCTGCAGGTGCGCGCGGCTGTGAGGGAAACGTTGTGCGCTCCCCTCCAGCGGCGCGGCTTCAATAAAGTTTGTTTAAAAAAAAAAAGTTTAAACAAACTTTATTGAAGTTGCCCAGCTGGAGGGGAGCACACAATGCTTCCCTCACAGGCGCGCAGACCTGCAGAGCAGCAACGAGGAAAGTAAAAAGACGACACCCGGCGTATAAGACGACCCCTGACTTTTGGGAAGATTTTCCTGGGTTAAAAAGTGGTCTTATACGTCAGAAAATACAGTAGCTTAAAATAATGATATATAGCATTTTTTAACTAACCTGCTGTGTACTGCATTTTGTTTGAAAGTATCCTAAAAACTGGTAGTCAGAACACCACCAAATGTATATAGTTACATATGTGTGAGTCTATATATGTACATAATCTACACACATTTCCTAAAACAAGTCCATAAACATCGTGTCTTAATGATGCTGACCTTTGAACTCCCAATATGATGGGACGTAATTTTGATCAAAATATATATTTATGATGTACTACTATTTGCTTAACAGTTCACTGAACCTAACATGCTTACCCAGCCCTGTGCCAAATATTTTATAAAAGTAAGGTACAGGTAACCATACTTCGTGTGCTAGAGAGCTGCTATATCTTTCTAGCGGTTTCTATAAAATACTGAGAAATGTTTGGCTCTGATGCTATGTCTTGGGTCAAGCCCTTCAGACAATGCGATGAATGTTTGGAATATGTGCCCTGTTCACCCATTGATATTATTGTTTACGATGTTATTTATTTTACGGAGTACAAGTCTTGAGGTTTGCTACCTTTTTAGTATTGCTTTTGTGGATGTCTGCCAGGGATTGGTAATATCCCATTTGTAAATTAACTTTCTCCTGAGTGCAGTAGAGTAATCACTCTCTTATCTGGACTTGTTTCCTAGAGCTAGTGATCATATTATGCCAGGATTATTTGTGCTCAATGTGCATTGTGAACCTAAATGTGTATTGTGCTTAGTCTGTATTGTTTTTATGGGCCTGACCGTTCTGTAAATTAAACCTGATTTTGGTGCTTCTCATATTACTGGGATATTCATAGGTTGCAGATTTTGTCTGATACTATTACAATGATCCGGCTTTGTTTCCTTCCTTACATTGATAGTTCAACTGTGAGGTCCTGTTTATTTACAATGCTAGAGTTGGGTGAATATTTACATTGTACAAATCCATCTGTGTCAGTAAGTGTACCGCTTCTAGCTTATTTCCTGTATGTCATACAAACAAATACACGCACTCACAGGACTTGGTAGAAAAAAGTGTGTAGAAACAGAAGTCAGTTGTCTTCAAAAAGGTCCACAGTGTAGACCGAAACGTCGATACAAAACTCACGTGATAGCTAATCTGCCTATTGAGTTATTAAACCATCGACTTTTTTCTACCAAGTCCTGTGTGTGCGTGTATTTGTTTGGCTATATATATATATAGCCAATCTCCAATGTACCTGCACTCAACTTACTGTTTACAACGAATCTGGAGAAAGTGCCTGGGTGCAGCTCACATCTTCATACAAACAACGATCCAGACAACTTTGGGAATGATCACAGGACTTGTAGTTGTCAGCCAAAATATTTATTCCATCAAAATATCGATGTTTCGGGCAGTAAAATACCCTTTGTCAAGCAATATATAATTAAACATGCATCAAAAAAAAAAAAAAAAATAAACACAATTTACAGTTTTATATTTTTCCACTAAAAATAATTTAACAGAGGCCTATAAATTCATTGACATCCGATAGAGGGTTTGACTGGATAGGCTGGACTGTGGCCATTACAGCAGCAATACGTCTATTACAATTTATTTGCAATTTTGAATTAGATAAACTTATTATTTTTCTTTTTTTTTTACTCAACACTTGATAATTATTTTTCTTTATTTTACGAGGCCATACTATCTAAAAATACTTAGTTCACACACTGGAACTGCTCTTTTCAATTACGAGGATAAAAAGCCCTTTTTCAGAAAGTAAATTCTTGTAGTTTGATTTTGAAAAAATGTTTTAAGTGCTTTTTTTGGTTGCCTTACTATGTTTAAAGGGGCACTCCCACCAAAAAAATAAAAGGTTTTTTTTTTGCATTTTTTTATTTTAGATGTGGCTTTTGTATTTATTTAAATTTTACTAAACAAGTGTGACTGGGTTCCGCCATTTTGTGAAATATAGTGTTTTTGGGTGCCTCCCCCCAGTGACTTTATAGCACTAATATCTCACTTTGGGGCTGGGGACACAGAATGCAGTCTATACGTCAGAATTCTGACCATAGACTTCCATTGAATGGGAAGGTAATGTAACTATTACATGACAAGCGGGCAGGGTTATGATCCTGTTTGATCAGGTCAATTTTCTTTGTGTTGGAAGGGAAAAAAAAGTTGTACACAGCCACCTAGTCCTGCCCACTATGATACACAGGAGCCAGTAAGAGAGCAGGGATGTGTCTTATGACATCATCATGCAGGCTCTGGCCACAGTTGTAAAGTGAGACTGGCTGGAAGATTTTGGATGATGTTGCATCATGGGTAAAATCCTCAAAATCTATGCTAATTTTATTTTTACTTTTATATGCAGTTAATTCAAACATAGAAAAAAAAAACCCCAGTGGAAAATGTCTTTATACGTTTTAAATGCACAGGTCTAGTTATAATTCATGTAAGTGGCAGCTTCTGTGTAATACTACCGTATTTGCTCGATTTAAAAAAAAAAAATCAAAAAGGTCAGATTATAAAACATGGATCCAGGTCCCCAGCAGAGCTGCAGGGGACCTGGATCCCCCTCTCTAACAGCAGGGGATGTCTGCGCGATGAGCGCAGACTCCCCTGCTTCCACCCGGCACGACCGCCGGGACTTCTATGAAGAAGCCGGGTACTTCCGGCTACGTCACAGAAGTCCCGGCGAGCGTGCCGGGCGGCAGCAGGGGAGGTCCACGCTCATCGCGCAGACATCTTCTGCTGCCCCACTAGCATTATACGTGCAGACATCCTCCATGTTGCCCGACACCTCGGTCTATTATGACGGACCAGCTCTCCTTCATAATAGACGGAGGTGTCGGGCAGCATGGAGGATGTCTGCACGTATCGTGCAGACACCCCCCGGTTGCCCCCAGTAGCCACCAGGGATTATGAAACAGGTGAGGGGGAGGGAGGGGGGGAACCAGAGCAACAAGGGGAGGGGGGGGAACCAGAGCAACAAGGGGAGGGGGGGGAACCAGAGCAACAAGGGGAGGGAGGGGGGACCAGAGCAACAAGGGGAGGGAGGACCAGAGCAACAAGGGGAGGGAGGGGGGACAGAGACAAGGGGAGGGATGGGGGGGAAGAGACAGAGAACAGGGTTATGGAGGGTGGGGAAGAGAGAAACAGGGGGGAGGGGGGGAGAGAGAGAGCTGGGGGCAAGGGAAAGGGGGAGGCAGCATTGGCACATAAAAGGTAATAAAAACAAGAAATGCATTTTTTTATATCATAATTTTTTATTAAAAAAGCAATTTACATGTGAATATATACAAGATGAACTTTTTTTCCTATAGGGTAGTCTTATATTCAGGCTTTTAGTTTTTTTCCTAATGGAATATCCTAAGTTTGGGGGGTCGTCTTATAATCAGGGTCGTCTTATAATCGAGCAAATACGGTAAATAGTCCTTTTTTGTAAGGCCAGTTACCCCTTTGGCTGAAGTTTTGTTTAATAGTCTTTGGGAGTGTATTTGCAGTTGTGCATACCAACATTCCAAAAGAGGTGGTCCGAGATCATTCCAAATTATTATAGGGTCCATTGGCAGTGAACTATGGTAAACTGAACAACTGGAATGTACAAATCAGGCATTCAAGTTAAAACATTATGGTTTGACTCGTACACAGTCCTTGGTCCCTGCATCACCTCTGTTTGGTGGTATTATGTCTTCTGATGGGAACGTAGATAAAGACTGCAACGGTTTGTGCATGAACTCTACCTGTAATCTGAAATTATTCTCTTTACCTCCATCATTCTAATGTATTAGATTGTTATTTAATCTCTTGGTTTCATTCACTTTTTATAATATAAAGTGTTTGTAAAATTATAGAGCAGATTTGATTTCGTGTATTGTCCTCACTTTATAGGGAGAAATTTAAATGTTATCTATATTGTTATTATATGGAATAGTAGCACTTTTTATTTTTTTAGATTGTGAAAGTTCCCCTCACCTTTTGATATAAATATTTTATATTGTATTCAGATTTAATCAGTTAGAGTATCATGTTCTACCACCAAAAAATGAAAACGTTTTCTTTGCTTTATTTTGTCTTGGTTATTTTATACATGTGCTTTGTTTTTATTATGTTTATTTAATAAAATATTTGACTCTACATGTGTGATTGTGTGTCCCCATTTTGTGCCATTCTGGGACTTTACATGCCCCAACTTTACAGAATGCAGTATATGAGTTGGAATTCTGACTTATAGAATTGCATGTGTGGGCGGATGATGTAATAATTACATCACTAGGGGTGGAACAAAGCAAACGTTAACATTTTCTATGTGCCAGTTTGATTATGGAGCAGCGCCAGTAGGCTGTGTGTGCCTAGTGGCCAGCTGCATTTGTTGCTTTCTGCCGGTGGTCTGTGCCCAGTGGCCCCCCGCATAAGGCTTTTTGTGCCAGCGGTCTAGTGCCTAGTGGCCATCCACATGTCTGTGCCAATAGTCCTTGCCTAGTGGCCATCCACGTGTCTGTTTGTTCTGGTAGTCTGTGCCTAGGGGCCATCCACATGTGTTTGTGCCGGCGGTCTGTGCTTTATGGCCGCCCGCCTACTTACCAGACCTTACCATCCACGTGTCTGTTTGTTCTGGTAGTCTGTGCCTAGGGGCCATCCACATGTGTTTGTGCCGGCGGTCTGTGCTTTATGGCCGCCCGCCTACTTACCAGACCTTACCATCCACGTGTCTGTTTGTTCTGGTAGTCTGTGCCTAGGGGCCATCCACATGTGTTTGTGCCGGCGGTCTGTGCTTTATGGCCGCCCGCCTACTTACCAGACCTTACCATCCACGTGTCTGTTTGTTCTGGTAGTCTGTGCCTAGGGGCCATCCACATGTGTTTGTGCCGGCGGTCTGTGCTTTATGGCCGCCCGCCTACTTACCAGACCATTCAGTCTTTTTTTGTGAGTCCTGTGAGTTCCACCTGGGTGCAGGGGCAAGTCCTGTGGGTAGAATATGGTGCTGCGGCAAGTCCTTTAGTTATAATATGTGTGCAGATGAAGGAAATAAAATCAAGAAATGCAATATTTTCAATACATTTTTTATTACATATGAAAAAAGTTGAATATATGGATAAATGCACCTATTTATATAGATATATGCTCATATTACTGCTTGTGTGTTTACATAAATATGTTATACCAATTACTTTACAAAAGTATTTACTTTTGTGCCTTGCCTCCCCACCACCTCTCTACAACAGGCGCTCCCCCTCCCTTTGCACCAGTTCATTACATGTGATTCTGTTCTATAGATACTAGTATTCCCTGTTCTGTAGATAGATAGATAGATACTAGTATTCCAGCTCCCCAATAATACATTTTACATGTATTCTCTTCCATGTTCCAGTGATTATGTTCTAACACCCCAGTCATGTCATACAAGATCCACAAGACAAATAAACATTGTTTATACTGTCTTTATATATTGTATATAGAATATATTGTAGAGAATTATATATTAATGAAAATCTGTATATTGTGTTAGTAAAACTGCATGGAAATGGCAAAATTAGGAGGAAAATGTGTTTTAAATCTGTATGTGCAGTCTGCTGCTTATGACATCACCTGTTACTTGATATTCATCATTTTCCTTATTACCTTCATTCACCGTATAAGCAATGTATAGGTAATACAGTACCTTTTAAGTACAAAGATTCTAGTGATGGTATCTTTCATTGTATGTTTTCACTTTTTTAAATATTTTTTATTTTCTGTATTGTAAATGTATTAAAGTTTAAACATAACATTTTGTTAGACTCCTAATTTTGACATGACTCGATGGCAATAAAGCTCATAGTAAAGTGTGGTGTGTAAATCTATCACAGACTCCACACCAATAAAACTCACCATAATCTGCGGTGTGTAAATGTATCCGACTCCAAACCAATAAAATTATCCGTATTGTGCTGTGTGTGAGTGTATTCAAAATGCCCACAGCAATAAAACTCACAATAATGTGCAGTGTATAAGTGTATCACAAAGGCCCACAGCAATAAAACTCACAGTAATGTGCAGTGTCTAAGTGTATCACAAAGGCCCACAGCAATAAAACGCACAGTAATGTGCAGTGTCTAAGTGTATCACAAAGGCCCACAGCAATAAAACTCACAGTATTGTGCAGTGTCTAAGTGTATCACAAAGGCCCACAGCAATACACTCACACACTGCACATTACTGTGAGTTTTATCACAAAGGCCCACAGCAATAAAACGCACAGTAATGTGCTGTGTGTGAGTGTTATCACAAAGGCCCACAGCAATAAAACGCACAGTAATGTGCAGTGTGTGAGTGTATCACACACTCCACAGCAATATACTCACACACTGCACATTACTGTGAGTGTATCACAAAGGCCCACAGCAATAAAACTCACAGCAATAACTCAGTAGTGTGCAGTGTGTGAGTGTATCGCACACTCCACAGCAATAAAACTCATAATAATGTGCTGTGTGTGAGTGTATCACACACTCCACAGCAAAAAAATTCACAGTAGAGGTATGTTATCAAAACAACTCCTGCAGTATGCCTACAAGTCTTATCAAAGCAGCTCCTGCTCCTTGCCTACAAAGGTGTGTGACAATGCAGAGGTCTAAGAATTTATAAATTAATGGAAGGGAGTTTTTTTTTTTTTTTTTTTTTAAAGTGATTTATATGTACATTTGCTTATAAATAGTAGAATAGCTATTTCTTTTTGAGTCCTGGTCACCTTTCCAAAAGGCTGTAATCTCTGTTCTGGCAGGCAAAAAAATAGAGTCCTAATCTATTTACAAGCAGGAGCAAGTAGGACAGCAGGGGCTGTCTCTTATAATATCATGTGTTATCATGGGCCAGCCCACAGTTAAAAAGTGAACCTTTATGTAAGATTTTTGGGTCTGTTGCATCATGGGAAAATCTACAAAAATGGTTCCAGGAAACAAACACACAGCTTTTTTTTTTTTTTTTTTTTTTTACTAATATATATTCAAACACAAAAAAACATCTAGGCATGTATTCTACATATATTTTTACTTTAAACATTGTTTTTACTGTGACTGTAGAGCATATACAATTATTGAAAATGATCTATACATTGTATTAACAAAATTGCAAGCAAATTCCTAAATTAGGAGGAAAATGTGTTTAAAAATGTGTCTGTGTATGACATCATCTGTGGCATGGTATGCAAATTACATATTTCAAATTAAAAAACAGTTAATTTGCTGATTGTGAGGTCATAAACAGGAGACTCCACTCAACATTTTACAAATAAATTTTTGTGTATACATTTTGTTGCATGGCAAATGTTTTTGTTTGTTTTAGCATTATTTAGATACAATAGAGTGGTCCGGTTAACCCCTTCGTGAGGCATGGTGCTTGCATCCCAGATGATGCATGCACCAAAATGTCACTTTCTGTTCCTGGCCACCGATCATGGTAGCCAGAGGCTCAATAGCAGAGACCACAGACCCTGTGGGTCCCTGCCAACGTGACATCGAGGCACTGTGCATGAAACCGGAAGGTTGGTCACAGCGCAATTTGGTTAAATGTAGTGTCTGCTCTCTTTGAGCATCTGCTACATTTTCCCTGTCAGACTGAGGCCACTCAAAGTGGTCCTGCTGCTAGCACCACTCATGGCGGCTCCTATGCTGTTCTAGTGCCTTTCGGGACCTGTAAAATTAGGACGGCATAGAACATTCTAGCGTCACAAAGGGGTTAATGACCAAAGCACCAAATCGGCGGCTTGGAACATCCAAGCTGGGCCCCAATCTGGGTCTCTATAGCCGGAAGTTCGGGCAATCCAGGATACCAGAAATGTAGCGGGTGCTCGATTTGAGCGTTCGCTACATTTCTTTTGTCAGACTGAGGCCTCATCTGACACTGTGGATCCCGCTGCAAGTCCCTGCAGCGGGATCCCCAGTACAGCTCATCACGGGGAGCCGCAATGAGCTGTTACATGCAGGACGGTCTATGCCGTCCTGCAGGTTTTTGCTGTAAAATGGAGCCGACACTCAAAATTTTCTGTGCCAGATTTAGGCGTCACCTGACGTGTGAACCCCGCTGCAAGTCCCTGCAGCATGATCAGCACACAGCTCATCACGGGGGGCCACGATGAGCTGTGTAATGCAGGACATTCTATGCCGTCCTACAAGCCTCCAGGCACTAAAAAGTAGGACAGCATAGAACATCCTACAAGCGGGAAGGAGCAAAGTACCGGCATGAAGGGGTTAAGTGGAGTACACAGGTGGTGGTCTGGCTCCCCCTGCAGCTGTTATGCACTCGTGAGAAAGAGCGGTCATTAGGCATTACTGTGGAATTGTCTCTGTTGGACTCGGCTGTTTCTTGGATTTCAGAGGTGTGTCAGTCAGTGTCTGTGCTGTGATATAACCGCAGGATCGGCAGGAACCACATGATGTATAATTTAGGAGATCGCAATAGTTTAAGTCGAAAAATGAAAAGAAATTTACTTTTTTTCCTTTAATTTGCACATTGCAGCACTCGTATAATGGTATATGGACACTGTAGGTCAGGTTCATATTAGTTGCTAGCAGGCAGGGGTAACACCCGGTAAGAATCTCCTGGAAATAAACTGTGACACACACATGAACACATTTACTCTTTATATCTATATTTATTTATAACGTGTTTTACCAGGAACCAGGACCTCATATGAGAAATGCTAGTGCAGGCCTGGCAGATGATGTCATCTCCAATTGGCTGGTGGTAACCTATAAGCTGAAGGACAACTGTAATTGTTTTTTTTGCGTTAGGAAAAACAAAAGCTTTATGGAGCCACTCTCCTAGCTCAGTTGTCATAGGCCTGTGTGCTCCAATCACTACTGGGACAACTTCTGTGGATCTAGTGCTGCAATGATCAGTGCTATTGTTGCGTTTGTTCTTTTTTTTTCGCATTTTGCCACAAGTTGCACAACTGTTTATTCAGTGCATAGCCCCCTTAAGCCGATTTATATAGCTTTGTCAGTCATGCCCAGGTTCCCCCACACAAGCATGCCCACAAAAGGTAGTACACTGGCACGGGTGCAGGCCTGACGCACCAACAGCAAGTTCCCAACAGTGCTTCACATCACAGCTCCATCACAGTAAAAGTGAACTATTTGCTCTATACAGTATTTGCATTGATACTTCTGCATTCATGAGCGCTGAGAGGCATATTATTGGTGAAAATGAGCCATTATCTGTATGATGAGTTACTGCTGGAACTTTTCACACATATTTTGTACATGTTACATATTCCTGTAATTTGGAGGAAACGTTATTATAGATCTAGCTGTTTATAACTGTAATAGGGATTTCATTAGTAGAAAGCACAGGACCATTTAGTCTGCCAGCTTTCAGTTCCTGTATTTGGGGGACTTACCGAGTTCAATGTTCGTATTATTTAAAAAAAAAAAAAAAAAAAAATATATATATATATATATATATATATATATATATATTATACATTTTTCCTTTTGTGCTCTCAAACTCAACACATCATCTTTTTCTGTTATTTTCATATGACTGTTTCCAGTGTGATGAGAGCGAAAGAAAGAAAAGTTGAAGTTAGATCTATTGAATAAAGTTAGTTTCAAGAAAAGATGGGAAATAAGTGACCATGAGAGAGAGAGAAAATATCACAATCTGCTAAACACTGCTCCAATGTACAGTAAATCCTGTTTGCTCACTTGGAATTTATACTTTTTTTTTTTTTTTTTTTACTAACTAAAAAGGTCGTAGAACAAAAATAGAATTGGAAGAGGTTTCTCCTGCCACCTGCCTCTTATTTCACATATATGTAACGATGTGATGATTCTATCACAATGTAAAAAATAGCTTTAGTATCTTTTTAGTCTTGTTTGACTACATTTTTACTGTTCTCTTATTTTTCTTCAGACACTCAGGCCCTTAATGATGTGGCAACCAATCCACTCGATGCCACGAAGACTCCTGGACATCCAGAATACCTCGCTTTTGTCATTGTTCCTGTTTTCTTCATCATGGGTCTTTTGGGGGTGCTCCTGTGTCACATACTGAAGAAAAAAGGCTATCGCTGTACTACAGAGGCAGAGGCTGCAGCAGAGGAAAAACTTGCTGCAGAAAAGATTGGTAAAGCTTGACCTGTTTAACTATTGCTGACCGTAGTATTTCATGTGATTCACAAGTGAGATCTTGTGGTAACAGCCATACATTTCTCAGGTTTCTACATATCATGCACAGGATTTTTATTTTTATTTTTTATTAAAGACAAAGCATTGGGAGTGACTTGATCTAAAGAGACACTATGTGGTTCAAATTCATATAAATTAATATTTTTAATGTGTGTTGGCTTGGCACTTAAAATATGTATGTGTGAGAGGGAGGAGCTAGCCGGCAAAGAGGTTACATGGAGGAGCTCTCCGAGCAAACAACCTACACGGTCTGTTTTCTACATGACATCACTGTTTACAATACCTTGGTGGCAGGAACGCAATGGGTAAGAAACATAAGAAGAAAAAGGAGAAAAAACTGACTCAGAGGAGCCCTGACATAGGCCAACTGCTGACCAGGCCTCCCAGACCCGCCACTCAATTACCGACGGCCTGGGAAAAATTAAATCGATATCAGAAATAGAATCAAATGTGATCTGTTTAATAACGCTCTCCCAAAGCATTACCTCAACAGCAAATGTATAAATGGTTAGTGTAACAATGTAGCCATTACACTAAACCACAAGGGTTCTGTATCCAATAACCCAACGGCAGGACATCCTCACACATGAATAAGTTAAAAGAATAACAAACTTTAATGACAACTCTACAATAACAATATGCAATAAACTTTATAAAAATAAATAATGCTAAAATGTTAATCTATTAAAATAGACCAGGACAGTTCATTCCAAGTAAAAGACAAGAAAGTAAAGATAAATAATAACAAATACTTAGTCACAAATATTATGTGCAGTGACCCAGGAGATCTCTGTACAGGTGGAAAGACAAGCTTAGCAACTTCTTCTTAGCTGATGGTAGTTTCACTCTTCAAGGGAGATCTAATTATCTTGTTCTGTGCATCTGTTTAAATTGCTGCCCTAATAGACATGCTTACAGGCCAGTTTACTAAGCAGTCCGATGAAGACTCATGCTGTTGTTGGTACAACCTAGTCATTGGTAACACTGGTTCTGTCTGGTTGCTAAAAACTGTCTTCTAGTTGTCATCCATGTTCTTCTTCACAGTCCAACCTTGAAGAATAGCCAGTATGTTTACCCAGAAACTCAAGGCTCAAACTGGGTGTTTGTGTTTAGCTGTAATTTTTTTCTTTCTCACATACTGTACCCACACAAATTATATGTTGTTTTTATCGTCATAAGAAGGGCTTTCATTAGATACCATTATGTTCGTCATATCTTATAATTTACTACAAAAAAAACCATATAATATGATGAAAACATTTAAAAAACCCACTTTTTCTAACTTTGACCTAAAATATAATTTACACCAAAAAAATCATTAAAAAAGACCCCATCTAAATAGTTTCTAAATGTTCTCCCGAGTTATGGGGCGAAAACCAAAAATAGTGTTTTTTGTTTTTTCCTATATTGACCTTTTGACCCCAACCCGAATCCAAAATTTAACCCTAACACTAAATTTAACCCCAACTCTAATCCTTATTATATCCCTTAATATTTTTTAACTTTAATTTAATTTTAACCCTGTCCCTTATGCTAAAAAATATTTAATTTTAACCCTATAGGCTAATATAGCTATATAACCTGTTTTTAATTAATTAAATATGTATTTTAAATATTTTCCATTGCAATGCTACTTAACTACCACTAGGGGCAGTCAAGTAGCATATTCAGAGCGACGGAAGTGAAGTTACTTTCACTTCCGAAGCTCAGACCGGCAGAGGGCATAGCCATATTGACGGAGCAGCATGCTCCGTCAATATGGCTCCCCACGATTGATTTCGGTGCTGGCTATTGCCTCGATGTCGAGGCAATAGACCAGCAGTGTTAAAGCGGTTTTCGCGATCGTTGATCGCGAAAACCGCTTCATTCACTGAGGCACGTCCTTTGTCGTTAAGGGAGTTTCTCCCAGGACGTGCCTGGCACATCCTTTGTCGTCAAGGGGTTAAAAATTAAAAAAAAAATGTTTATATGGACACAGGTATTTGGTGCTCAAATCTACTAAGAAAATAATTAGGTCTGTGCCAAACCGTTATTTAAATGAATAAATTATTATTTGAAAAAACCTGTAAGGACACTGATATTCATAAAATATTTGTGGGGAAAAGGTTCATCACAATTATCATTATCAGAATATCTGCTTGAATCATTGATGCCATGCTGGTGAACTATATTTTTCATTTTTTTTTTTTTTTTGCAGAGATGCACGAAAGTGTAGGGGATACAAATAATGACACTGTTGGGCAAATTGTCAGTTACATTATGAAAAATGAAGGTATGTATTTATCCAAAGTGTTTTTATGCATGCCACTTTCTATAAACGGCTAGTTAATCTCCTTTTAAGTGTTGCAAATAAAGTACATTTTCCTCTTTGGAACATGTATTGATATGATCTATTGCAAATTGAATGCAGTTATACCTAAACCTATATATTCTGGGTGTGTTTAGTGGAATAGTCCCCCTTTTTGTCACAAGTTTTGTAATGATAGGCTGTTATTTCTGTTTCATTTGTGCCTCTGAATAAATGCATAGTTTTCAGAGCTGTGGTGTGATTTATAATCCATGTTTGCTCTAACTGGCATTGCAAGAGCCGTTCCAGACATTCCTGTTCAGTTGAATGGGTCTTCAATCACAAAGCATGTGCTGTAAGCAGCTTTATTCAGAAATTCATATTTTCTTTCTATTTATTGTACTCATTTGACAAGCTTGATTGGACAGTTTTGTGATCTAACTGACAATCCTGCATGGGGTCAGTGGGCAATCCCTATGCATCTCTATAGAGGCCTTATAGTGACTAAATATGACTGGATAAGAGATACCATTGGGGAATCACCGATCCCCAAGAAAAAGAAGGGAAAATTAAAAGGATCACTTCAAACCCTCAAGACCACCCAAAATATGTATTGCATATTAAAGCAGACATTTAAACTGAAAATATATCTTTTAAAAAAAAAAAAAAAAATTACGTTGTTGTTTCGAGTTTCACTCTGGGACTCATTTGCTGTCTCCTCCTGGAATCTTCATAAATGGTCGACTTCAGTAACTCAGAACTTCCACCTTGGCTTTTGTATGGAAAGGCATGGGGAACCACTGTATCCAACAATTGTCTTCAATGGGATAATTGTTGAGTGCTTGCAGTTCTGCAAAGATTTGATAAGAGATGAGGGTTGGCTGACTAGGCCCCTATCTGGCCTGAAGTCTCACCAATCAGGGCTTAAAGCCGCATTGCTGAGATTTCTGCAATTCCGCTACCCAATATGGCCGATTTTGTCTCAAAATCCACAATTCCTGCCACATTTGGTTTGGGGGAGGGCGGACAGCTATATCATATGGATTTTGCTTACTCTTAAAGCACTAACCACCCCAAAGTTGGCCCCAAATCAGTGGAAATTTGCTGATTTTCAGGCATATAAATTTGCCAGACATTAGCTGGCGAATTGAACTTAATAGTCAATAAAAATATATTTTTTTAATATTCAGTAAAAATATTAAAATATAAAAAATGTAAGTAATATTTAAAAATAATAATTATATATATATATATATATATATATATATATATATATATATATATATATTTCCAAAAAAGGTGCACTCAGCTCAAAGATCCATTGTGGAGTCAACTGCCTGGGTGCTGTACAGCATGGTATGTATACAAATCCAAAAAAAGGAAGAAAATACGCACTCACAGGTCTTGAAGATCAAAGAAAATTCATTGTATTAGGGTCGATACTCAGATGAAGTACATATAAGCAGTCGACGTTTCGGTCCACGCTCTGGACCTTTATCAAGACTGGAAATTTGCTGATTTTCAGGCATATAAATTTGCCAGACATTAGCTGGCGAATTGAACTTAATAGTCAATAAAAATATTTTTTTTTAATATTCAGTAAAAATATTAAAATATTAAAAATGTAAGTAATATTTAAAAATAATAATTATATATATATATATATATATATCTCATTATAAAAACCATTTCAAATTGATTTCTCATTGGCATGGGTAATAGTTGCGACATGCCATAATAGCATATTTATTAATAAAAGATTAATGATTGTAATGTTTTATAGAATATAAATATGCTATTAAGGCATAAATAGTGCTATTACAGCCTCAGTAGTGCAATTACCACCTTAATGAACACATCAGACCTCTGACTGCTAGTGGTGTGTATCCAGTACTAATGTCCTGTTCAGTTGTTTGTCATTAAAAGGGTTAATAGTATAATTTGCTTTGAGCAATAGCTAATTTCCTCTTTTAAGACATAATTCCAATGTCATGTGTTCCTGACAGAGTGTCAGAGAAATGCAAAAGGTTACAGGCCAGTGAATCAAACCCATTAACCCATCAGGGACTCTATCACCTAAACAGCGTTTGCAGAGCTTAAATAGGCTTTTATATAATGTTAGTGGATTTTAACGCAAACATTGATTATCTGTGCCGTCTACTAATTATATCATCACTTTCTGACATAATATGCATTTTAGCTACTGCAAAGGGAAATACACAGTTTGCATATGGTGCCGGAAGGCTGTCATAAATGAGAACCGCACAAAAAGAATCATTTAAACAAGGCCTTTGCCTGTGATTCTTTTAGCGCAGGGTGTAAATCATTGTGTATATGATACATGCCCGCTGTGTATACCTGTCCAATACAGCTTGTAGCACCATCTGTGAGTGTAAAATCCAATTCCCAGGGACAGATGATCATAAAACGCATGAGTGTTAATAAGTGTCTGAACTGCTGTGGTGCTGGCGATGCGATACTCCACGTTACAAATATATAGGGAATTCCATATCTTAAACATAATAATAAAAACAATGGATTCGGCTCTCATCTTGTAATAACCATTTACAGAATGGTAATCCCATGAACTTCCAGCTGTTTATGTTGAAATGTAATTATTTTATTTCCTCCATAGCGAACGCCGATGTCCTGAAAGCCATGGTGGCGGATAGCTCAGTAATTGGGGATAACAGTGTTTTTGATCCTGAAAGGTAAGACTTGCGCTTAATTAGCCCGGGGTCTTTCATGCTACTTATCACCTTTCTCTCTGTCGTTCAACTACAATCTCTGTTCCTTGCAGGCCAAAGTTACACTTACACAGTCATACAACAACCCCTAAGAGGGATAGGGGAACTAACATCTAGCTGGTTCCATTGCAGTCAAAGGAAGGTTAAAGTGGGACTGAACTCAAAAATGAGAAGGCTACGGATTAAAACTTCCTTTTGAACAATGTATTGATTTATGCACAGTTAAAAAGATATTTCCCCCTAGTCCAGGGCTTGTCAAATATTTTGAAGACTGTAAGAGCCAAAGAGACCAATTCTGGAGCCATCCTAGTTTTATTTAGAAATAGGAATGCCATAGAGTTCTACAGAATGAGTGAATGTATAACTATCACGAGCTGCTCGTGATTTTGAACAGTGTTGCCTATTTGCATCATTCCAAAGACCTTTTAATCAGACAGAAGTGAGCTTCCGACTGATTAAATGTGGTTGAGGAGGTTTGAGTCCCTTTTGTAATTTACTTGTTTTTAATGTGTTGTGTTACGTTCTTTCAATTGCATTGTACATATTTTGCAAAAGCATTTACTAAATAGAGGTGTGACCTGCGAGCTGTTTGTCCTTGTATTCCTTGTAATAGACTAGTAAATGCAGAATATGTGTAATGCGCAGTTACAACACACATTGTAAAGTGTTATAATCTGCATGCATGTATATGGAGTGTGCAGATTATTAATGTTTTTTTTTTTTTTTTTTAATTTTTCCTTCGCGGTTCATTTGGAAAAATTGGTGAGTGGTCTGCAATTCATATCCTAAAAACGCAAACAAGCCCCAGGAAAAATTGTAAATAAAAGTGATCTGTTACATTAAATTGTTGGTGAGCCAGTGATTAAAATGACCTTAAAGCCAAAGATATTTATTACTGTAAACAGATAATTGACTTTGCCGTTTTTCATTTTCAGCCCAAATGTTTCACGGTTTACAATTGTTCATAAGTAACTTATGTGCAATTGGAGGCACAATGATTTGTTTTATAAATATCTAGAATGTATCCTTTTATTGCTATATGTGGAACTCTATTCAGGGTACGAGTACAACTGAATGTTCTTTGTTTGAACCAAATTTAGGAGCCAACCTGTATTCATTTCTAATACCATATTTACTTGAATATGAGAAGTAGTATCTTCGGATAAAAAATTATTTTATGCACCATTTGATAACAGATAGTAAAGATATTCACTTAGCTAAAATAATTACATTTATAGCTCCCAGTTTGAAAGGCATATCTACTTCTCGATGTCTTGACATTATAAATCTTAAGGATAAAGAAATAAAACCGAAAGCATGGACAAATTGGGAGAGAGACATAGGGGTAGTTAATGCAGAAGAAATCTGGGCCACCTCAATAAAAGAAGTAAAAAAATCAATTCATTGTATAAATATAGTAGAGCTACATTATAAAATCATACATCAATGGCATCTAGTCCCAAAAATAATGAATAAAATGAATTCTACGAATTCTAGCCAATGTTGGCGTTGTAACACTGACACAGGAACGTCCAGATATATATGGTGGGACTATACGATACTAAAACCCCTATGGGAGGAAATTTTTAAAATCTTATCAGAAATTATTGGAAATTACATAGAGCCAGATATGGCATTGGCACTGCTACATTTTAATTTATCTAATTTCACATTCAAGAAGAAATATATAATTATTCAGATTTTGAAGGCTACAAAAACAATAATATCGAGATACTGGAAGCAAAATCTAAGGCCCCCAAAGTCCCAAATAATAGCCCGATTGGAATATCAATATAATATGGAAAGAGGTATATCGTTCCAAAATAACAACAACAAAAAATTTGAGGAAAAATGGCTTCCCTGGATCAATTGGGTTAAAAAACACAACAACATCTAGATAGCATGGGGGAGGGAATAACAGAGGAGAGGGAAAGAAGGGGAAAGGAAGGAAAACAGAAATCCGTAGGTGGGATTTTGCAGTACGAATCTACCCGAAATTATGTTTACCCCTGAGGCTTTTTAAACATTACCTATAAGATATTACATCTTCACACCTGGGTCCTATAGCCCCCCCCCCCCCCCCCCCCCCAGTGTCCACTGAAAAAAAAAAAAAAAAAAATTAGATAAATGTGGAAATCTAGGCTCCTCGCTATATGTTAGTACGTCCTGTTATGTTAGTAAGTCTTGTGTGGTTTATTGCATGTAATAGTCTTAATATCTATCTAAGTCTAAGAAGCTTATAATGTATATGTAATGTTGTATGTAATGTTCTTGGGCAGAATGACTATATATGCATTGAACGTAATGTCTTTTATGTTTAAAAAAATAAAAAGATTAAAATATAAAAAAAAAAAATAAAAATAAAAAAAGAATATGAGAAGTACGGCAAAAAGATCCCTTGTTTTATATTCAAAGTTCATCCTACAATCAGACATCAAATGAGATCTGGCTGTAAGACTAGGATCCAGGTACTCTGCACAGCTGCAGGAGACCTGGATCCTTCTCGCTGGGAGCCAAAGATGGTCTGTGCACTCCACACAGACATCCTCTGATGTAAGGAATGTTTTTATGTTGGTGTGAAATGTATAAGCAATCACAATTAATGTGCGGGTGTAATGTGTGCAAGTATGAAATGTTTGGATTATTGTTCACATTAGTCTGATTGTGGTGTTCAGGGCTCTCAGGAAACCATGTCCATCTAATAAAGAATGTGTCATGTCTTTCTTTTTCTTTCCCCTCCCTGTAGCCCTACAACACCAAATACTCCAGGTACCCCTATGACTCCAAATAGCCCTAACTCCCCCAGTGCCACACCCTCCAAACACTCGTGTCGAGGGCACCATCTTCACACAGTTGGTGGAGTGGCCGACAGGAACGCATGTACTCGATGCAGTAACAAGCGATGGCAGCTGATTAAGACACCCCAGAAACAGAGAGAACACCGGAAACCTCGGCAGGCAGTCACAGTGCTCTCTGTGGGAAGGTAAACTCTCCGATTTTATTCCGTCATCTGAAGTCTTCAATATTTGGTCAGGCAGCGTTTGGCTCGGCAATTATTGTAAAGAAGGCAAGAGGCTGTATAGAACAGTTCAATATTATTAATATTTTTCAGTGACAGCAATGTGTGGGCAACATTCACATCCCAGCTGCAGCCTAACGGGACTGCCATCAGTCTAAGCCAGTCTGTTGGTTGGCTGAGGTTAATGTGAATCAAACTCCACAGCAGCTAAAAGTCATTCTAACGCACTGGCAGTGGGTAACGGCAAAGACAGCAAATAAAATGACTCAGTCAACTAAATATTGTAGAGAATAGAAAAATCTGTTTAATATGCGTCTGTGGTGTCTTCTGTTTATGACATCACTTTGTGGCTTGACATGCAAATGACACATTTCCCGTTGGAAGCAGTTCATTTGCATTTCAAGCCATAGATGATGTCATTAACAGACACAACAGACAAATTTGAAACACATTATTTCATGTATTTGCTTGCAATGTGATTTCAATGATTGTTTAAAATGTAGAAAGATCCAGTATAGTCGTCATAGAGTTCCCAGAACGACAATTGTTTAAAGTAAGTTTCCCTCCTTTCGTACACCATATAACAAGATGTGCTAAGTTCTCAAAGTCAATACTTTTTGGGTATAATGGAGTGCCCTGTGATTCTGTTTGCTTCTGCAATTGTTCTAGGTGATAATAATGTGTTACTAACTATCATTTAAAGCATTTGTTCATATTGGGAGTAAAACTATTTGGGTGATCTCACTCCTTGATCCATCCCATTACTCTCCTTAATGCCCAATGATTTAAGAAATATATTTGAGACTATGCAGCTGTTCCTAGTTTGAATACATATTCAGATGGCTTAGATAAGAATGTGGTTGTGGGGTAGATACTGGCAGTAACTTGAAATAACTTACTAATCTACCAGTGTGATCAAATGGTGATCCTTGTAGAAGTTGTGCCCTAACTTGTGTTTCTTATTCACATCAGACGAATAAGTTACATGGAATATCTCCTAATGGAGTGTGAAATTGTCTGTGTGGGGAATCTTCCATGGAGCTGGTGCTTATTATTATTATGGCTGAAGTGCAGTGACGGCAGAACCCGTAAAAATATGATCTCGTTTAACAGGTTCAGAGTCACAAAGGTTGAACCAAAATCTAAAGAAAGAAAACGCTTGATGTCAGATGGGACAGAGGTTACAAATGGCGAGGTACCCATTACGCTAGTTAATGTGGCTACAAGACCCAGAAGTGTCACAGAAACAGAGGTGCGTTGTTTTTTTTTGTATGATTATACTATAAGTGTATATATAGGGAAAGAAGCTAATAAAACTGGAGACGATTCTAACCAGCCCTACATAAAACTATAATCTGCCTTTGTGTAAACGTTTGTGGGAAACCTGCTATTAATCCGGCTGATCCAGGCATACATTGCATATAATATTAGTTATACATTAGTAAGACTGATTTCATAATATACACTGAATGCACATTGTTTTACATTTGTAATGAAGGGAAGTACGGTAGAATGTATTTATCAATCCAGGACACTGTGTATGTACAATGTATCTGTCTCTAGAGGGAATCGGCTAACTACTTTGATTAATTACTGGATTTCTCTCTAAACAAGTGAATTTTTTCATGCTGCAGAGTAACATGTAAAGTTATGTGTCCTGAAAATGGCGGATAGGACAACTGTACACATTTAGTTTGCTCTTAGACCCCCTGCATAGGCGTGACATAAGCCATACAATCTGTGGATTGAACACATTCCTTACTACATGTGTTTAGCATGCCAGAACGATAAGGAGGCGCACTACTTATTCAATTTAACCCATGCTGCTTTATCTTTTACATGTTACATAGAGTTTATAAGCATCACCCCCAGTTTAATATAGAGACTTGTCTATGTACAATAAGGTTTTGTACTTTTCACTGTCGCTTTTAATGCTTGTGTAACATACAGGCTTAAACTGGGATGCCCAGATGTGTACATATATGTAGGTATTGCGTTACATGTTAACACAAATACGTGTGTATTCTGATAGGCGCATTGTCAGTTAGCGTAACTCCAGAAAGGGACTCTGGCCTCTTACTCATATATTGCTGTACCCTGCTTTAGTCAATCTGTCCATTACCGTGGGTCAGTTAGTATTGGAGTCTTGCTGGCACTGTGACTTACCAGGAGTCGCATGACTTGTTAAGCTTCCTGTGTGGCACAATACCAGTACTTCCTGTCACCCTTGATATTCAGCCGGTCTATGCACTATGAAATAAGGCAAAATGGTTGTGTGCACTAGAAGACTTTATCCCCAGTGTTCCAAGAAAAATGAACATTTGAGAAAAAAAAAACTGCACAGGGGTCCCAAGTTAGGACTGTCCGTTGGATCCAGGGCAGTTGAGAGGCATGTGAGTGCCTGTATGAAATTCCTCATCCAACCCAAACTTTAATTCAGTGGTACCCAAGCCAGTCTTCATGTTCCCCTAACAGTCCAAAATTTAGGGATTACTCACTGGTGTTTAAAAGAATAAAATAAAATACTAAAGTTTAGATTTTTTTTTTTTTTTTTTAAACACTACTATGTAATCCCTAAATCTTAGTCTGTTGGGTGTTTGGGGAGCGTGAGGACTGGCTGGAAACCACTGCTTACCAAGTCCTACTTAAAGCGGTATAAAACGATAAACTATAAAAGTATATAATTTTAGGTCCCGTGAGTATAAATATTATTATTTTATTATGTGTATTATTTTACACCTTAGTACATAGAACTTCTACAATGACAAAGGTGTTAGAGGCTACTTGGGTTCAGTGGGCCTGGTAGACACCGCTGACATTGATGGAAGAACGTGGATCATTAAGTTTGGCTAATGCAAATTTCTTATCTAGCTCCTTGGGGCCTGGTTTATGTTTCCTTGAATACTTTTTTGCAATATGGCAAAAGCACCTATTCTTTTCAAAGCCTGCATTTTATACTGACGCTTGTCTTTTTGTTCTTGTTTCACGCAGAATCAAAACTCCGTGGATACCTGAGGTTTGAGGTATGCAAAGCTATGATGCATTTCAATTTACAAACAACACTAACACACTAGTTTATTGACAGCTTGTGAGCAGGGCTCTCTACCTCAAGTACCAGTCTATTCTAGTTTGTCTAACTTAGTATGTAGCTCCCTTCTATGCTACGTAAATTGTTGGTGCTATATAAAATAATAAATAAAATAAATGTTAATGTAATGTAAACTGACAGTTCTGTAAAAGGCTTACTTTCTAATACTCTTTATTATAGGTGTACATAATTCCCTTTGGGTTATCTGTGAGGGCAATGTCTTAATAAATTAGCACTAGTAGGCCCCCTGGTGGCTGTTATATGTATTGTCTTCTACGCAAGCACCATGCATCACGAAGGGGTTAAAATGCAAGTTACATACTTCCCACTGAAGTCGTTTTGATTTGCATATCAAACCAGAAGTCAGAAAGCCCAGACCCCAATTTTGCAAACACAATATGTAGAAAAATAATTTTGTAGACTTGACATTCACATTTCAAACAATGTTTAAGTAAGGGCGTGATACATAATGATAATATACATAGTAATACATAATGATAATATACATAGTAATACATAATGATAATATACATAGTAATACATAATGATAATATACATAGTAATACATAATGATAATATACATAATGATAATATACATAGTAATACATAATGATAATATACATAGTAATACATAAGAAACGTTTAGGTACAGCTTGGCACCATTGTTCATTTCCCTACAGATAATAAGTCTCCACATTCTGGTGGCAGAGTGCTAGAGTCCTATCATGTGTGAAATGAACTGACATGGATTTTATATGCTCTAACTATATGGTCTAACTGCTCCCACAAGCAGATCAGGAGTTTGGCCGTATTAGAACTTCCAAATCAACGCAGCATGAACTGCCATTAGGTTAATATAAAGGGCATCTGATGTAATAAAGCATTGTTTCCTTCTCAATAGTTCAACTCTGTTCCTGTGTACACTCTGTGAATTGTATCAAGTAATAGCAATGGGCAACAAGTAATAGCAATAGGTAATAGCAATGGGCAACAAGTAATAGCAATGGGCAACAAGTAATAGCAATGGGCAACAAGTAATAGCAATGGGCAACAAGTAATAGCAATGGGCAACAAGTAATAGCAATGGGCAACAAGTGATAGCAATGGGCAACAAGTAATAGCAACAAGTGATAGCAATGGGCAACAAGTAATAGCAACAAGTAATAGCAATGGGCAACAAGTAATAGCAACAGGTAATAGCTATGGGCAACAAGTAATAGCAACAGGTAATAGCTATGGGCAACAGGTAATGGCAATGGGCAACAGGTAATGGCAATGGGCAACAGGTAATGGCAATGGGCAACATGTAATAGCAATGGGCAACATGTAATAGCAATGGGCAACAAGTAATGGCAAGGGGCAACAAGTAATGGCAAGGGGCAACAAGTAATAGGAACAAGTAATAGCTATGGACAACAAGTAATGGCAAGGGGCAACAAGTAATGTCAAGGGGCAACAAGTAATGTCAAGGGGCAACAAGTAATGTCAAGGGGCAACAAGTAATGGCAAGGGACAACAAGTAATGGCAAGGGACAACAAGTAATGGCAAGGGACAACAAGTAATAGCAACACGTAAAAGCTATGGGCAACAAGTAAAAGCAATGGGCAACAAGTGATAGCAATGGGCAACAAGTAATAGCAACAAGTGATGGCAATGGACAACAAGTAATAGCAACAAGTGATGGCAATGGACAACAAGTAACAGCAACAAGTAATAGCTATGGGCAACAAGTAATAGCAACAGGTAATAGCTATGGGCAACAAGTAATAGCAACAGGTAATAGCAATGGACAACAGGTAATAGCAATGGACAACAGGTAATAGCAATGGACAACAGGTAATAGCAATGGGCAACAGGTAATAGCAATGGGCAACAGGTAATAGCAATGGGCAACAGGTAATAGCAATGGGCAACAGGTAATAGCAATGGGCAACAGGTAATAGCAATGGGCAACAGGTAATAGCAATGGGCAACAGGTAATAGCAATGGGCAACAGGTAATAGCAATGGGCAACAGGTAATAGCAATGGGCAACAGGTAATAGCAATGGGCAACAGGTAATAGCTATGGGCAACAGGTAATAGCTATGGGCAACAGGTAATAGCTATGGATAACAAGTAATAGCAAGGGGCAACAAGTAATAGCAACAGGTAATAGCTATGGTAAACAGATAATAGCAATGGGCAACAGGTAATAGCAATGGGCAACAAGTAATAGCAACAGGTAATGGCAAGGGGCAACAAGTAATGGCAAGGGGCAACATTTGACGTTCCCAACAGAAATACAAGTGTATACAATAGTATGTATTTCAAACTGTGTGTAAAATGAAATCTGCAGCATGTGTTCATTAATACTGTATATGTTTGTTTTATTTGCAGTTACTCCAAGAAGGAACGCCCAATTACTTTGGCTTCTGAGAAGACGTTGCAGCCATATTTTAGAATGTATTCTACAGGGCCTTGTGCTGCCTTATCAAGCACCTTGTATATGGGAAGAAAGGAGCAATTTTAGCATTAATTCAATACTAAAAAGTTTTTGCACTTAAACGCATAAACCATTTGTACATTTTCATGCTGTTTTTCTAATGATGAATACATCTTGTGACTTTTTAAAAAAACTAAAAAAAAAAGACGACTCTAAAGTGTTTATTTTTGTACTTCAGCTGTCTACCGGTGTGTTGTTTTCTAGTAACTGAATGAAAGCTGACCAGTATTTGTTTTTAGAACTACATCCATGTCTACTGATGTAAAAACAAACTGCATTTTGTGAAACGCTTGTCATTTTTATTTAGCCATTTCTTTGTAAATAAACCAGTCTGGTTGGTCATTTATAATTATTTTGAGGTGGGGTCCTGACTAAAATCACTGGCATGCCAGAGTGGCTACTGCACCTTGCTTTGGTAATGGAAGGGTTAAAAATGTGAGCACACCCATGAACACTTTCACACACGTTTCTTCCACATTTTCTATTTTACTTTGTGTATACTTTTTCATAACTGAAACAAAATATACATTAACTGTTCTTATGTTTATTGCTCTATTGACTTGATTTTTTAAACATTTGTTTGTTTGTTTGTTGATTAAGGTTTCTATTCACTCACATTTCTAACTCTCGTGATAAACCTTAAGTTATGTTGGAATCGGCATTGACGCTAATTATTTAGTGTAAGTCCAATACTCTGGGTTGCTGAACACTTGGTTTTCCTATCATTTACCGCTTGTTCTAATTTTGACCCTTATACTGCTTTGCTCATTTATTGGACAAAAGATAATAGATATGCCATTTTAATTTCTCAACATCTGTTTAACATGGCCTCTATTGTAAAAATGTATATGAACACGCCTCTTCACAAACGGGGTAATAAAATCCAAGTAATAAACACTGCATAGATAGAACCTGAGAACAAAACAATCACCAAAACTATATATAATATATATATATATATATTATTGCGGAGTGACCAAACCAGATAAGCAAATTATATCTGAGTGTGATTTATTACAAAATAAATAGTGGCTAGCACAATCTTGAAATACCACAACACACAGAAAGGATCCGCCTTACGTGTTTCATGCCGGCTGGCACTTAATCATAGACTTTTGTTGAAGAATATATATGTGTGTGTGTTTTACTTGCAAATCCACTGATCTACAGTCTTTTAAATGAATTAATAATGAAATTGTTTAATCATATTGATTTAAATTTCAGCAGATCATTAATTAATACAGCGTATGTCTAACTTAGTATGTAGCTAAGTTCTTACAAACAAGTAAACTAAGTGGTCGGATTCCGGGCTCTTACCTCTTTTTAACAGACAGACTACTTTTACTGCACGGGAAACACTGTGGCCCTGTAAGCACAAGTCATCACAGTGCTCTGATCCCCTGTAAAAAAGAAATATTCAGGAAGAGGCAGAAGTATATTTTAAAGCATAGTTGCAGGTTGCAGAGCAGTATCACTTTTTAAAGCATACTCTTGGCACTTTAATTCGTCCTAATTCTGGAAACATTGTACCGCTATTAAATAAAATGAATAAAACACACCATCTGTCCTTACACATTTCTTATTTTAATGTTGGTGCATGGACACGCATAGTAAGACCTTTCATGTTGTGATCACATTCACCCCAAAAATATTGCAGATTTAGTTTGATATTTTTGTTGGTGTAATCCAGTGTAGGCAGCGGCCCTGTCCCTGAATACTTCATACTGGGTCACTCATTATGTTGTATTGCTATTAAACAAACCAGAAACTTTTTAATGTTTTTTTTTCTTGTAAACTGTAGTAAAATCATGTTATCTTAGAGACCAACTTGATTAGTGCTGTAATTGCATTGAATTTTAAAGATAGACTAATACAACACCTATTTGTATGAACATTATTATAGCATGCTGTATAGTAGTGTTAATATATTACCACAGATAACTAATGAACTAGATGAGGGTTTGGCACTCCACATGTTGTGGACTTTCCCATGGCACTTTCAAAGCTTTTTGGCTGTAAGAGCATTATAGAAGATGTAACTTCCAACATATGGAGTGCCGAAGGTTGCCTACCCCCTGAACTAGACTTTTCCAAATGAGTAGAGCAGAGTTCAGTACTGGGGGCGATCTGTGTACCTTCCAATCCCAGCTGCTAGACTGATATATTTTTGCATGGCGCAGAAGTGTGGTATTCAATAATGAAGGCTGCTTTTTAACTGCTTCTCTGGGAAACTTGTCACTTTGCAGTAATTCAGAGCTGGGAATGTCTGCACTGCAAGTTTGTGTGATCAAATCATTGGATGTATGTATTAATATAAACCAAGGCTATATGCTATGTTTATCTCCTGTAAATCGTATGACAGCTGTGTTTTGTAGCCATATGTTTGTGACTTGTTAAATGCTAACTAGAAGTGTGACATTATTTTTGGTTTAAGAATTCAGTATGGTAAAGACCTAAAAAAAAAATCCCAAAATGTATATAAAAACAGGGCTGCGACAGTGGTAATTCCAGGAAGGCGCTCAGGACCCTCACTTCTTACATTGCTATACCCCATTGTAGTCTGTGCAGCAATAGTACTTACTAACAGCCTCGCTGTTCATCAGGCTTATACACTACAATATATATGAGGCAGAATGGTTGCACTGGATGGCCGGCACGCCTGCATCATTTTTCCCACAGAGTATTGCTGGCTGAGCATCATGGGAGAGTGAATTGGGAGCCTATGGAATGTCAGCTTTAATTACGTAACTACACATGATACTCAGCCAGTGAAAGGAGCATCTTCAGGAGTCTAGTGCAGAACAGCATATTGCTGGCTGAACGTTATAGGGTGAAGAAGACATTAACTGGGACCAATGATGGAGCAAGTGTATTTGAGACACTGATGAGGAATGAGGGGGTCTCTGGGGGGGGGGGGGGGGGTGGGCCGGAATGATTAATTGGTATTGCCCTATGGTCTCGGATGGTGCCCTATGTAGCGTTGAACAGCAGAGTGTAAAACTGTTCATGTAAGTAGGTAATGTGTACATGTATTAGATTCAAACAACTTGGATTCAAGTGTTTTTGTTGGACTACACGTCTTGCAGTATTGTCCCTGCAATACAAGTGTAACTACAGGACTGTGACTTTTTAGTTTTTGCGTTTTCTGCAATGTGGATGTCATTGATTTATACTCTGTACTCACTGCAAGAGAAATAAATCATCTGAAGTCTGGTTTTAATTTTGATTTGTATTTTCTATGGTATTAACCCTTTAAACTAAGTGGGGCTGGCTTTACCTGGTTCATATCCAATATGCAATCACTGGTCCCACTATAGCTTGTGGTAGAGTTGTTACCTGCACAGGTCGGGGGGGTATATTTGAAAATATTTAATTGTGTAATTGTTCTGTATGTGTGTTCACTTCCATAAAGTATTTGCAGAATACGCGCAATTCTTGCGTAAGGGCTTAAGTCTGTGCCATAAATGCTACAGTAATTCAGCACGATCTGTAGCAATATGTGGAAATGGAGTCAAAAAGGATTCCCCATTTCATTACAGCGTCCAACGTGTGTGTATAATAAACATTTTGCCAAAAAATCTAAACTATTTTTTTGCTGCTTAGCTTGCTCCGGTCTGTCTTCTAAACATGGTGTTTCAGAGTATCGGTAATGGCCGATTGGATTGTCTGTGACTGTTGGCTGTAGTCTGCGTTTCAAATCATTTAGAGCTTGTGTGTCCGGCTGTATATATAATTACTTTCTACTGACAATGCAGTAAATCCTGCTGTACATGAACAATCCTCCATTATGTCTATTTTTTACCTAAATGGAGTGGGATTAATTCTAGATACTTCAAAATAGCTGATCACATCCTTTATTTTATACAAGTGCCTTACACTGGAATAAGGATTAGTAACATTCTGATTATTAACTGCAATACAATATTTACACTGCTCACCACGGATAGGAATAATCTTGTTCACTTCCCAATAAACCATATCAAAAGTTAATATATTATAACCTGATCATATGTACTGTTTTTTCTTAGTGGAAATGTGGGAAACATCAGATCCGTGTTTGCAATCGATCAGCTACAGGGGCAAGTGTTTCCTCCATATTTGTCCCAATTCGGCAATGGTTAACATATGGCACTATGGACATCCGCAGGATTTTTTTGGGGGGGAGGGTACCTTATAACATTTCCTAGGCCATAAGTGCCAGCAAAACCTTGAAATATGTCACACCCAGTCTCTTCTAAACCCCATTCTCTCTCACACAGACTGATACTAATGGGCACTTCCTATAACACAGGGTTTCTTACCCAATACAATGTGAGGCACCAGCCAGTATGTAACTAAAGTGTCACTTTGCCACCTTTGAATTGCACTCTTCTATCTGCAGCCCCGCCACTCTCCTAAAACCCCTAAGCCAAATGTGCAGGAGAATACTCTCCCTGTTCATGAGCAGCACACTGCACTTTGATGCTAATCACACACTACCAACACTCTATATTGTATTTGTTTTTAATAGCAGCAAACCACTCTTTGATTGTCATAAGGGTGGCCCTGAAAGGGTTAAAATATAAAGATATTCTGATCAGTTAGCAGCTCCTACACAGGCAGAAGAAACATGAAATAAGAGGAGGGAGTAAACAGTAACAGGCCAATCCAAGGTAAAGGAAGTCAGAGTGAATGGGATCCCCAAAGAGGGATCCTAGGAAAGCTGACCAATAGGCACTCATTGGAAGTCACAGTGTGCTTTACACTTTTGTAGTGAACTCTCACTACATCGACAAACATTGGGACACCTGACCATTACATAAACAGGGACTTTTATAACATGGTATTCTAACTACATAGACATTAATATGTAGTTGGTCCCCCCCTTTGCAGCTTGCAATCGCCCCAAAGATGGCTGATAGGCTTGAGGTCAATGCTCTGTGTGGGCCAGTCACCTTCTTCCACAGCAAACTCATCCAACCATTTTTTATTTATTTTATTTATTTAGAAAGTGTTTTACCAGGAAAAATACATTGAGATTTCTCTCGTTTTCAAGTATGTCCTGGGGACCCAGTCCAGAATGGAGTTACACAGAGTTACACATTTAACAGTAGATTCAAAAATAAATACATACATACATACATACATATATTAAACAAGTTGGAAGGGGAACATACAGGGTAAATCATTATTGATACAAAAAGGAACAACATGTACAGTATACAAAAGAGTTTGTAAACTAATAACAGGTACAATCTGTTTTGAGGATTTGGGAGATACTTATTTTCAGGGATCTTAGAGTAGATGATGATTTAGCAGAAACAGGAAGGCTATTCCACATATGAGGCGCTCTGAAAGAGAACGCACCTCTACCTGCTTCCTTTTTGAAGTGGGGAATCGCTAGTGAAGGGTTGGTGCAGGATCTGAGATTGTGGGATGTGCAGGGAGTAAGAGCGAGCATGCCGCTCAGGTAGGGGGGGAGCGTTCCAGAGAAGTGGTTATGCACTAAGCAAGCTAGGTGGAGAGCACGCCTGGAGGCAAGCGTCAGCCAATTTAACTCTTTTAACATTTTACAGTGATGCGTGTTATAATCACACTGTAGCGCAAAACGACACAATGTATTGTACATAGTGTCGAGTTTACCGAGATGGGTCTGCGGGGCAGAATCATACACAACATCTCCATAATCTAAGATCGGCATCAACATTTGCTGCACAATACGTTTCCTTACCGTGGAATCTAGGTTAGATTTGTTTCTATACAGAAAGCCGATCCTAGGATATAGCTTTGACACAAGCTTATCAATATGGAGACCAAAAGATAAGTTTGGATCTAGCCACATGCCAAGATACTTATATGAATTTACCTGGGTCAGGTTATAACTGGTTTTGGTCTTGATGGTTAATTGAGGATTGTTTAATTTAAGTAGTTTGGCATTTGTCCCAAACAACATGGACACAGTTTTTTCAGCATTGAGGAATAATTTGTTGTTAGCTATCCAATTTTCAACTTTAGAAACCTGATCCTGTAGCACGGACTCCACTTGCGATAGTTGAGTACCGCAAGTATAAATGACCGTATCATCAGCATACATATGCACACGAGCCAGGTCACATACCGAGGGTAGATCATTTATAAATAGCGAGAATAGCAGAGGCCCAAGAACAGATCCTTGAGGCACTCCACACTTAATTGGCAACGGTAGGGAGGCAGTATCAGCAATGGACACATATTGAGATCTATCAGACAAGTATGAACGAAACCAGCAGAGCGACCTCTCATTTACACCGGAACAACTTAGCTTGTTTAGCAGCAGCTCATGATCAACCGTGTCAAAGGCCTTTGCAAAGTCAAGGAAAACTGCACCTGTGAGTTCACCCCTCTCCATGCCACTCTGAATGTCATTGGTCACCTTTAAGAGGGCAGTTATCGTGGAGTGATTTGACCTAAACCCAGATTGAAGCGAGGTTAGATAGTTGGATCGTTGATAATACTCGCACAGTTGATCATGGGCACATTTTTCCAGGATTTTAGAAAGTATGGGTAGCAGTGAAATAGGCCTGTAGTTTGACACCAAGTTTACATCTCCATTTTTGTGGATGGGGATAACTCTGGCTTTTTTCCAGGCTTTGGGGACATAACCGGAGGACAGGGACGCATTGATTAAGCAGGCAATGGGTCGCGCAGTAACAGGCGCACTCAGCCTCAGTAGCATTGATGGAAGTAGGTCCGACCCACACTGTAATTTCATTTTTTGATTGAGGAGATGCGCTGCTATTTCACTATCTGATATAGAAGTAAATTCAAATTCAGCAATGTGTTTGGCCAGGGGTGATATCGATAGGGACTTGTCTGCCATAGAAAAAGTGGCATGATCTTCATTGTGGTGTGTTGCTATAAGAGCCGTGGCGCATCCTACAAAGTAGTTATTGAATTCATTTGCTATTGCCACTGGAGATTTTAGAACTTCATTATGTGTCTTAATTGTGGTAGGTTCTGAGCGGCGCGGAGGGTCATACATGTTTTTTATGACGCTCCAAAATTTGGTAGGGTTCGCTAGATTTCTATTCAGCCGTTCAGAGAAATAAGTTGTCTTGGCAAGTTTGATTTGAGTCTTGCATCTATTGCGGACGTGCCGATAAGTGTTGTGATCTTGGTCTGAGCCAGTTTGCTTAAATTTTGACCATAAAGCATCCCTGAGATGGAATAAGTCCAAGAGGACAGCTGAGACCCAGGGAAGATGGGCACCCCTTACTCTCACTCTACGCAGGGGGGCATGTTTATCACTGACCTGCATGAACTCAGATTGAAAATATTCAATTGCAGAGTCCAGATCGGGTATCAAGCTTAGCCTGCTCCACAGACAATTACTCAAGTCATTGAGAAAAGACTGGAGATTAAACTTCTTAAAACATCTTGTAACAATTACTCTAGGGGTCGATTTGATGGGTCTTACTTTCCGTACACAATACACTATGCAATGATCACTGAACACATTGGGTAGAATGCCAGATTGCTGGATTCTTTGGGGAGAAGAGGAAAGGACCCAATCCAGCAGCGTATGGTTAGAGCTGTTGGGATTCATCCGAGTAGGAGAAGAAATAAGCTGTGTTAGGTTCATGGATTTGAACAGTGAGCATGTTTTAACATTTTTGTGGTCTAACCAGTCTACATTGAAATCTCCAAGTACGAGCAGCTCACTTTTCTTATTTTGGGCACTAATTTCACCCAGTAGTTTCTTGATGTCAGTAAGTGACTGAGCAGGGGAATTTGGTGGGCGATAGATCCCTACAAGTACTAATGGTTTTGAGAATGGGTGTAATATTCTTCCGGCTATAACTTCAAAAGTAGAAGGGGTACTTGATAAAGAAAGGTTTATGAAATTAAGTGACTCATGAATATATAAAACAATACCTCCTCCTCTCTTATTTCTGTCTTTTCTGGAACAGATATAACCTTGTATTTGTATTGCAGAGTCTGGGGTTCTAGGGCTTAACCAGGATTCAGTGATGACAAGAGTTTTAGGTTTGTACACCTGACACCATGCTCTTAGTTC
This sequence comes from Pelodytes ibericus, assembly GCA_036172795.1. Classification (NCBI taxonomy): domain Eukaryota; kingdom Metazoa; phylum Chordata; class Amphibia; order Anura; family Pelodytidae; genus Pelodytes; species Pelodytes ibericus. Next base: position 157,626,510 of record CM069863.1, read on the forward strand.
ATCAATTTTTGGTAGAAGGCTGCGGATATTGCAGTGGACAGAGGAGAGGCCCTTATTGAAAGAGAAGTTGACATTTTTACTAGGACAGGGGCCAGGGTTGGTTTCAATGTCATTTGCCAGGGCAAGGAGAAGAATGAACACAAATTTGCAGAGCTGCTTCCCCTGAGCTTTCACTGACAACCTATGTTGAAAAGAAGGAGAGGGTGGAGTGTTTTTTAACACTCTCCACCAGCACTCATTAGGAAGTGCACATTTACAAAGCAGTCCATGGTGGATCACTACATTATGTTGCAAGGCAGGGGTTATTGTATTGGGATGGGTGGGAAAATGGCTTACTAATGCCAGGAATAATGAAAACATAACAATACCTTTTGTTTGGTTGATCATACTGTCAGTAAGGCAGGTCAGACAAAAGAAAATGTAAAGGTAGGGAGGTTAAACTAATTTCTCCTCTGGAATGCAAAATTTAAAGGTGTAGTTAAGTTTATTTTAATTTATGAGTACCATGTTTGAATTGTAACACTTGAGAGTTCATGGTTTGATTTGGCACAACAGGACTATATTAAATCTGAAGAGTTAAAAGGTAGGCTAAGTCAGGTAGCTGCTAAATTACAACACCTGCTGCTTATAGGTGCAGTCATGTCTATGGACCTTGCTTTGAGAACTGGGGCACAGTCATGCTGGAATAGAAAGGGCTTTTCTCAAACTGTTCCCACAAAGATGGAAGCATAGGATTGTGCAAAATGTCATGCTTCAGTCAATTTGCCCAACAATATGCCAGTATTAGTTTGCCATCTAATATGCCCTAGCCAATTTGCCCACTAATATCCCAGTGTTATATTGCCATTTAATAAGCCACAGCCAATTTGGCCAATAATATGCCAGTAGTATTTTGCCATTTAATATGCCCCAGCCAATTTTCCCAATAATATGCCAGTGTTATTTTGCCCAATAATATGCCAGTGTTATTTTGCCCAATAATATGCCAGTGTTATTTTGCTATTAATAAGCCACAGCCAATTTTCCCAATAATATGCCACCCTCCTCCCTTCCTCAGTACTCCCTTCCTTGTTGCTCTGTGTCCCCGGTCGTCTCCTCCGTGCAGTCTTCGACAACATCGGGCTCTCCTCTCGGGGGCCGGTATCCACTGGATGCTTCGCGGCACACTTCCCTGGGTCTGAATTAAACACCTGAATTCAATAATTAAGTGGTTTATCACAATACTTTTGCCCATATTGTGTATGTCGAGTTGTTTTTTTACACGTATCAGCACCTGCTTTATATTGCACTGAACAAATATGGTCATTTTTTTAAAGGAATACTGCAGGCAGCAAACTAAAGTTTGGTTCATTTGTTAGTGTACCACTCCACTGGAGGCTCAGAAAAGTAACTGCAGTCCGACCACTGTTTGGATTACCGCACAGCCCAGATACTCCCATTATTTATATTTATGTTATGGTGGGCTGTGTCAATCCCCAGGAGAAAACCTGCAGACATTTTCACAGATACTACTGCAAAGACTAATCACATGTTTAATTTTAAAGTGTCAGATTTAACATGCATTAATTTGTCCAGGTTTTATCTCATTAGACTGTGTGCTACATTTAAATGGGTGACTCATTATGTCTATTGCAAGATGTGAAACTGTTGCTTTCCGTAATAAATAAAATTTCTTATAGCTCCCAATAAACTGACTACGCAGTATATTATTAGCACTATAAACTTGTTGTTAACTCCGGGAAGCATTATAGACGTGATGCATGTCAATCTTGCTTTGAATGAAGTTATTTCCCAGTAGAAGGTTTGTTATGTGAAAGTACATATTTCTATTTTAATAATCTGGTTTAATTGACAACTGTACCCTACCCCTAACAATTCTACTTAAATCAATGCTCAAATAACATTTTATTTATACTGATGGAAATTTTGTATTTACAGTAAAGCTCTTGAAATGCTCAAAGTGGGAGCAGAGGCATAACTAGAAACCACCGGGCCCTGGTACAAAAATTACGCTGCCACCCCCCGACCCCACCATGCAACTCCACCCCAGAAATGCCACTTACATGCCTCCTAACCGTTCTGCTTTGTGCCTGGCCTTGTTTTATACCCAGGATAGCTTCATGCCTATCCCATGCATGCTTAAACTCCTTCACTGTGTTTACCTCTACCACTTTTGCTGGAAGGTTATTCCATGCATCCACTACCCTCTCAGTAAAGTAATACTAATTTTCTGACCGCCACTGCATTAACCTCTACCATTTCTGCTGGAAGGCTATTCCAGGCATCCACTACCCTTCCAGAAAGTAATACTTCCATTGATCCCTGGCCTCATCTTATATCTAGAAGATCCTTATGCTTTTACTCCTTCACTGTATTAACCTCTACTACTTCTGCTGTAAGGCTATCCCATGGATCCACTACCCTCTCAGTAAAGTAATATTTTCATTAGTCCCTGGCCTTATCTTATATCAAGGATTGCCTTGTGCTTATTCCATGCATGCTTAAACTGCTTAATGTGTTAACCTCTACCATTTCTTAAGGTAGACTATTCCATTCATCACCTCCCTCTCAGTAAAGTAATATTACTTTTCTGACCACAAAAAAACCTTAAAATATTTCCAGCCTTTTCAAAAGCTTGAGGTGGACCCCAAATATATGTATATAACTAAAACAAGGAGCAAGAGAATAGACAGCTGACAAAAAATGATAAGTAATAATAAATAAAAAATGCCAGTGTGTCCGAAAAAAAATATACACAATATAATGACACAGAATATAATAGAAACATAGAAACATAGAGTGTGTCGGCAGATAAGAACCATTCGGTCTGTCCAATTTTACTTTTATTAGTCCCCCGTTCCCAGTCTTATAGCTAGGATAGCCTTGTGTCTATCCCACGCATGCTTAAAATCCTTGACTGTGTTTACCTCTACCACTTCTGCTGGCAGGCTATTCCATACATCCACTACCCTCTCAGTAAAGTAATACTTCCTGATATTACTTTTAAATCGTTGCCCCTCTAATTTGAGACTATGTCCTCTAGTTGTGGTAGTTTTTCTTCTTTTAAATATACTCTCTTCCTTTACTGTGTTGATTCCCTTTATGTATTTAAATGTTTCTATCATATCCCCCCTGTTACGTCTTTCCTCCAAGCTATACATGTTAAGATGCTTTAACCTTTCCTGGTAAGTTTTATCCTTCAACCCATGAACCAGTTTAGTAGCCCTTCTCTGAACTCTCTCCAAAGTATCAATATCCTTCTGGAGATACGGTCTCCAGTACTGCATACAATACTCCAAGTGAGGTCTCACCAGTGCTCTGTACAATCTCATGAGCACTTCCCTCTTCCTACTGCTAATACCTCTCCCTAAGCAACCAAGCATTCTGCTAGCATTTCCTGCTGCTCTATTGCATTGCCTACCTACCTTCAAGTCCTCTGAAATTATTACTCCTAAATCCCTTTCCTCAGATGTTGAGGTTAGGACTGTACCAAATAGTCTATATTCTGCTTTTGGGTTTTTACACCCAAGGTGCATAATCTTGCACTTGTCCACATTAAATGTCAGTTGCCACTGCACTGACCATTTTTCTAGTTTAGCTAAATCATTTGCCATTTGGCTTATCCCTCCATGAATATCAACCCGGCTGCAAGTCTGTGTATCATCAGCAAAAAGACATACTTTGCCAACAAGACCTCCTGCAATATCGCTAATAAAAATATTAAAGAGAATGGGTCCAAGAACAGATCCCTGAGGTACCCCACTAGTAACAAGACCTTGCATCAAATATACCCCATTGACTACAACCCTCTGTTGCCTGTCACTCAGCCATTGTCTAATCCATTCAACAATATTGAAATCCAAACTCAAAGTTTTCAGTTTATTGATAAGCCTTCTATGTGCGACAGTATAAAAGCCTTACTGAAGTCTAGGTAAGCAATGTCTACTGCACCACCCTGATCTATTATTTTAGTTACCCAATCAAAAAAATCAAGATTAGTTTGGCATGATCTCCCTGAAGTAAACCCATGCTGTCTCTGATCTTGAAATCCAAGCGACTTTAGATGTTCAACAATCCTATTCTTTAACAAGGTTTCCATTATTTTCCCCACTACTGAAGTAAGACTTACTGGTCTATAGTTGCCCGCCTCCTCCCTACTACCTTTCTTGTGAATGGGCACAACATTAGCTAATTTCCAATCTTCTGGAACTACTCCCGTTAACAATGATTGGTTAAATAAATCTGTTAACGGTTTTGCTAGTACACCACTAAGTTCTTTTAATAACTTTGGATGTATCCCATCAGGTCCCATCAACTTATTTGTCTTTACTTTAGACAGCTGAAGTTAAACCTCTTCCTCTGTAAACTTACATGCATCAAAAGACTCATTAGTCTTTTTCCCTAAATGAGGTCCCTTACCCTCATTTTCATTTGTAAAAACTGAACAAAAATATTCATTAAGGCAGTCTGCTAAGCCTTTATCCTCTTCTACATAGCATCCTTCTTTTGTTTTTAATCTAACTAATCCTTGTTTTACTTTCCTTTTCTCATTTATGTATCTAAAAAATGTTTTATCCCCCTTTTCACTGACTGGGCTATAGTCTCTTCTGTGTGTGCTTTGGAAGCTCTTATAGCTAGCTTTGCCTCTTTCTGCCTACTCTTATAGATCTTTCTATCTTCCTCACTCTGAGTATTTTTATCATTACTAAATGCTAGCTTTTTATTTTTTACTATTTTAGCCACCTCTGCAGAGTACCACAGTGGTTTCTTCAATTTTTTGCTCTTACTGACAAGCCTTATGCAATTTTCTGTTGCCTTCAGTAGTGCAACTTTTAGATAATCCCATTTCTCCTGGACTCCATTTAAATTGCTCCAGTCTGATAATGACTCCTTTACACCTAATCTAATTTTAGAAAAGTCTGTTTTTCTAAAATCTAAAACTTTTGTTTTTGTGTGGTGTGACTGCGTCACTGTTCTTATATTAAACCCCACTGTCTGGTGATCACTAGATCCTAAACTTTCACCTACAGTAATATCTGATAACAAATCTCCATTTGTGAACACTAAGTCTAGTATGGCCTGCTTTTGAGTTGGCTCCTCCACTACTTGCTTTAGAGATAATCCCAGTAGGGAGTTTAGGATATGCGTACTCCTGGCGCAAGTAGCTGTTTTGTATTTCCAGTTCACATCAGGAAGATTAAAGTCACCCATGATGATCACTTCTCCCTTCATTGTCATTTTAGTTATTTCCTCAACTAGTAGATCATATATGAATACTTTATTGGTAATGATGATAAAAAATGATTAATAAGGGTCACAATGTGAGTAGATTAAGCCATAACCCAACTCACAACTAATACACCAGGACATAAAAACATATATAACACAAACACGACAGGAAAGTTGCCAAACCAAAAAGAAATTTGTATGTTAGAATATACTGCTTAATAGCAAACATAAAGGGTGGTCACCATAGAGAAAAAAAAATACATATATATTTCTATAAAAAAATGGGAAGCAAGAACACTTCAGGGTTCCCTGACAAAGATTTCTAACCTGTCTATAACAGTATATTAGAGTATATGCAAATATATGAAAAAATAATAATAATATGAAGTGTACAAATTGTACACTGTCACTAGTATAAACAGCCAGCCAGTACTGGGGGAGACCTCTTCTCTTCCCTGTCTCTTCGTTGAGGATTTGGAGGCATGTTTAGACCCAGTTATACAGGTGCTCGGTCCACATCACCCGGCACGCTATAGAGTGTATCTCTCGGCCTGCCAATTAAATTTCTATTCAGAGCTAGCACTCCATAGTTAGGGAGTTTTTTCCTGCTAGTACCAGGGGTTTCTCTCCAAGAATATTGCTGAACCCCCAGGGGGAGGGTATATATTAATTATGTTTTTATATAATATGTTTCATTGTAATGTTTTATGTGAAGGTTGCGGAGTGGAACGGGAGGATTTAGGGGCGCCCAGAGGCCTGAAAATGAGAGGGAAGAATATAAAGATGGTTAAATTCGCATCTATTAATGTCCAGGGTTTCAACACCCCTCAGAAAATGAGCATATTATTCAGTTTCCTAAAAAGCGAACATATTCAGATATGCGGAGTTCAAGAGACGCACTGGAGGCAAACTGACAAAACTAGAATTAAGTGCAAACAATTTCCGACGATGGTTTGCGCGTCTATGAAATGTAAAAAGCAAAGAGGGGTGGCAGTTCTGTTTTCTAGCGATTTGGGGATCAGGATCTTCCACCAAGAATGTGATATAGAGGGACGGTATATCATTTTGAAGTGTGAAATTAATAATACAATATACACTATCGCGAACATTTATGCACCAAAACAATCCCCAATAAGATTGGATCAATAAAATACTTTTAAAAAAGTGGAGAGAATAAAACAGGGGGTGACCATATTGATGGGTGACTTAAATTGCCAACTTGATCCTCACATGGACAGTATGTCAGCCTCATGCACAACAAAAAAACGTAACACCCTCAATGCAAGAAGATTTAGAGAGTTCCTGAGAAATTACTCTGTTCTAGATCTTTGGCAGATATTCCATCCTGGAGAAAAGGATTTCTCATGTTTCTCTCGCTCACACCTGGACTACTCGAGGATTGATCTAATTTTAGCAGGTACTGCTCTTGCCAGATGTGTGAACAAGATAAATATAGTGTATATCCCCTGGTCTGATCATAATATAATCCTTTTGGACATTAAAGATCAATTCATTAGACCCAGATCTGAATGGAGACTGAATGACTGGCTCCTACGTAAGAAAGAGAATATTGAGTATTTGAGAGAAATGTCAGAGCTATTTTTTTGGGAAAATAGAGATAAAGGTGTGGACGCCTCAAAATGCGTGATGAGGGGACACTTAATCAAAATAGGCACCAGAGAAGAGAAACACAAGGGTGCCGCATTAGCAGAGCTTTAAGTGGATCTAGACCAGTTAAGTCAAACAAATAAGATTAAACCATCACCAGAGAATAACAGAGACACAGATACTAATCAATGAAAGATTGATTTACAAGGCCAATAAATCTTTGGAATATCTTAAACGTAGCTGGTACTATCTGGGAAAAAAGGCTTTTAAGGAATGTTCTCAGAAGCTTAAGAAGGAAAAAATCAATTTGAAAGAGACTGGCATCTGACTGGCATAATATTCCTGGGCACTGACTGGCACAATATTACTGGGCATCTGACTGGCACAATATTCCTGGGCTCTGAGTGGCACACTATTACTGGGCTCTGAGTGGCACAATATTCCTGGGCTCTGACTGTTACAATATTACTGGGCTCTGAGTGCCACAATATTCCTGGGCTCTGACTGTTACAATATTCCTGGGCACTGACTCGCACAATATTATTGGGCACTGACTGGCACACTATTACTGGGCTCTGACAGGCACAATATTACTGGTATCTGACTGGCACAAATTACTGGGTTCTGAATTGCACACTATTCCTGGTATCTATAATTGTACAATTTTCAAACATTGAAATTTTTGTTGGGTGTTTTCTTACATTTTTATTATGGGGGGGGCCACACTCAGGGTCCGCCCCGGGAGCCAAATGCTCTAGGTCTGGCATAATGAGTGGCTAAAGCCTGGCACAGTGAGGGGCAAAATCCTGGCATAGTGAGGGGCAAAATCCTGGCACAGTGAGGGGCAAAATCCTGGCATAGTGAGGGGCAAAAGCCTGGCATAATGAGTGGCAAAATCCTGGCACAGTGAGGGGCAAAATCCTGGCATAGTGAGGGGCAAAAGCCTGGCATAATGAGTGGCAAAATCCTGGCACAGTGAGGGGCTAAATCCTGGCATAGTGAGGGGCAAAAGCCTGGCATAGTGAGGGGCAAAATCCTGGCATAGTAGGGGGCATAATCCTGGCATATTGAATGGCTAAATCCTGGCTTATTGAGTTTTTTTTTCTTGTTTTCCTCCTCTAAAAACTGGGTGCGTCTTATGGTCAGGTGAGTCTTATGAGGCGAAAAATACGGTAATATTAGGAAGTATTACCGTATTTGCTTGAATATAACACGACCCTGATTATAAGACGACTCCCCAAACTATGGATATTCCTTTAGGAAAAAAACTAAAAGACTGAATATAAGACTACCCTATAGGAAAAAAGTTTAACTTGTATATATTCACATGTAAATTGCTTTTTCATATTTAATAAAAATTTATGATATAAAAAAATGCATTGCGCAGATATCCACTGGCTGTTAGCGAGGGGGATCCAGGTCCCCTGCAGCTCTGCGGGGAACCTGGATCCCAGTCTTATAATCTGACCTCGATTTGAGGTCAGATTATAAAACGACCTTGAATATAAGACAAGGGGTCTTTTTCAGAGCATTTGATTAACTTAAGCGACAGGGAGGTATTTTAACTGTACTCAACTGTGACCTACTTCACCCATATTATCTGCAGAGATACAAACTTTCTACTAGAAGAAACCATTCCTTCCCTAAATCATTCCAAAAAAGCTGTTAAATATTGGCATGAGTGAGCAGCACATTTGAGAGGATGAGCAGAATCACTCATAGTTTTCCAACAGTTGTTCATTTGCCATCCAGCACAGTTTATACCTACTTATTCCATTTTTATTAAAAAAACAACAACATTTTTAAACATTATTTTCCAGTTAAAAGGTGCCAGTGTCAGGGTTTGGATCAATATAATAACATTTATAAGCTTACTAAAAAATAGACAGACAAATCATTCACATAAATAGAATTATCAGTAAAAAGAAAATAAAACAAAGCTGGCTGGTAAGGTTTGTACCAGCCAGTGGTACATCTTTTTTAAAGAAGTTACATTCTTTGGATAACAAATATATTTTGTCTTAAAACAGCCAATGAGCAGTGCTGTAGAAAATTCCCAAAGGTACTTTTAACGCATTTATGGTTCTTTGCTCCATTTCTATTTTCTAACATGTCAATAGTTCCTAATAGGATGTTCTAGGTCCGAATGGTGGTGCCAGTGTCTGGAGATAATATAGGATAAGAAGAGATCCTGGGGAAAAGTCTCTCAACAGCTTCATAATAAGTTTATCCCCAATTAATCAAAATCTTCACCTGCTATTGCAGCATCCAAAGCTGCTAATGCCTCAGCCACATCAGGCTCCAAGTCATCATCTGGGCACATCCCATTGTCATAGTGTTTGTTTGTCGACTTTCTTCTCGTACTCTGTGAAGAATGTTTTAGGATCATGAGGGCTACCAAAGAAAGTTAATTTGAGTTCACACTGGGAGTACTAAGACCATTATTATAAGTATATCCATCGGATGTCAGTACATGGTCTTGATCAGCAAGTGCATCAGCTACTGAAGTGTCAACAATGTCCTCATACTGTTCTGGCAGTACATCGCCATCCATGACATTGAGTATTGCGCTTTCGGTAAGAGAATTATTTTCCAGTGTACATTCACTAAGTTCATGGCGATTAGATTCGTGTTCTTCTGAATTTCTCTTTAAATTGGTATCTTGGTCAAGCCCAGAAGAACTACTTGACTGCAATAAAGAGTCAGGTTCTGTGAAATAACCATTATATTGTCTGGTTTCTTCTGTTTGGCTCCATTCTAAAATAGGATATGGAGATGAGAGAGTAGATGGTTCTCTGGAATCAGCCTCCTCATTCTTAACATTGTTCTTTTCATTGATAAAGCACAGATCTTGTGGTTCGTTAACCATGTAACTGAAAAATAAATGAACATTTTAATTGTTAAATTTAATATTGTCTCAACATGGTGCCTAAGATTCCCTATCTAGGGCCTTTTTGTCCTATTCAATTTATTACCCATTAACCCCTTTTTTCATAGTGAATAATTCCCTTAGTTAATACTTATTACTGTGTGTTGTGTCAATGTCACATGCTGTTGTGCAAATGGGATAGACAACAGGTGGCAATTAGCAAGACACCCCAAATAAAGGAGAGGTTCTGCAGGTGGTGACCACAGACCTCTTCTCAGTTCCTATTCTTTCTGGCTGATGTTTTGGTCACTTTTGAATGCTGGCGGTGCTTTCACTCTAGTGGTAGCATGAGACGGAGTCTACAACCCACACAAGTGTATCAGGTAGTGCAGCTTATCCAGGATGGCACATCAATGCGAGCTGTGGCAAGAAGGTTTGCTGTGTCTGTCAGTGTAGTGTCCAGAGCATGGAGGCGCTACCAGGAGACAGGCCAGTACATCAAGAGACATGGAGGAGGCCGTAGGAGGCAACAACCCAACAGCAGGACCGCTACCTCCGCCTTTGTGCAAGGAGGAACAGGAGGAGCACTGCCAGAGCCCTGCAAAATGACCTCCAGCAGGCCACAAATGTGCATGTGTCTGCTCAAACGGTCATAAACAGACTTCCTGAGGGTGGTATTAGGGCCCGACGTGCACAGGTGTGGGTTGTGCTTACCAACACCGTGCAGGACGTTTGGTATTTGCCAGAGAACACCACCGCCACCTCATCAGGAGCATGCCCAGGCGTTGTAGGGAGGTCATACAGGTATGTGGAGGCCACACACACTACTTAGCCTCATTTTTACTTGTTTTAAGGACATTAAATCAAAGTTGGATCAGCCTGTAGTGTCTTTTTCCACTTTAATTTTGAGTGTGACTCCAAATCCAGACCTCCATGGGTTGAAAAAACTGATTTCAATTTTTTTAATTTTGTGTGATTTTGTTGTCAGGACATTCAACTATGTAAAGAACAAAGTATTTCATAAGAATATTTCATATAGGATGTGTTATTTTAGTGTTCCCTTTATTTTTTTTGAGCAGTGTATATATATATATATTAGACATGCGCAAAACTAAAATTTTCGTTTCGTTTTCGTCCATTCGGACTATTATTATTTCGTCTAAAACGAATTTCGTTCATTACTGCATTCGTTTCAGACGAAATTCGTTCATTATTTTCGTTTCGTTTTATTCGTTCGTTTTATAAAATACGTGTAATACTATTGGCTTTCTATAAACCGAACGAGAGCCCCATTCATAAGAAATTCTTATGAATGGGGCTCTCGTTCGGTTCATGGAAAGGCAATAGTACTACATGTTTTCTATAAGCCGAATGTCTATAAACCGAAGGTCGTTCGGTTTATAGATTTTCGGTTTATAGAATACATAGAATTACATGTAATTCTATGTATGCTATAAACCGAAAGTCTATAAACCAAACGACCTTCGGTTTATAGACTTTCGGCTTATAGTAAACGTACAGTAGTAGTGCCTTTCTATGAACCAATTCATAAGAATTATGAATGGGTTCATAGAAAGGCACTACTACTGTTCGTTTTCTATAAGCCGAAAGTCTATAAACCGAAGGTCGTTTGGTTTATAGACTTTCGGCTTATGGAATATATGTAATCCTATTGCTATTCTATAAACCAAACGTTCGGTTTATATAATAGCAATAGGATTACATGTATTCCATAAGCCGAAAGTCTATAAACCGAACGTTCGGTTTATAGACTTTAGGCATTTGTAATGAATGTAATCGTAGTACTATTGGCTTTCACTACACGGAGACAGAGTCTAGACTTTTTCTATTTTTGGCATGGTTTTGCCCCGTGTGCTTATAGTATTTAAAGCAAAGCACACGGATGTGAATCTTCGACATGGGGTCGAGGAGTTAACTAATTCTTTTCGACATGGAAGTTCACGTCAATTGTGTTTATGTATATGTGTTTGTAAGATGGACATTGTGTTTGGGCGACTGGCTAAGGGAAAAATAAAAAGAGGTGGAATTGGATGGATATCTGGATTCTGTTGGGTAAATGTACAGGGCTTGATTTCACCACAGAAGAGGGCTATCTTCCTAGAGTTCCGTCGTAAGCAGCAAATTGAAGTATGTTTCTTCCAGGAAACTCATTGGAAGAAAAATTATAGACCATCCCATAAATATTCAGATTTCTCCTTTTCAATTGAGGTCTCATTGGAATCTAAAAAAAAATGTGGTGTGACAATATTGGTTTCGAATGGTCTCACTGTTAATACGAAATATGTGGAATGTGACGTGTAGGGCAGATATATTATAGCTGTTTGTGAAATTAATAGTAAAATGATGACATTGGTTAATTTATATGCTCCTAAAATTACTCCAACCAGATTTATAGCCAAAGTAATGGCAAAAACAGAAAAAGTTAAACAAGGTACCCTGATTTGGATGGGAGATTTTAATTGTATATTAAAACCCTCACTAGACAGGAAATCCTATTCAGGTGAAACTAGAGACAGAAATGTAGGGCGCAGTCCGGAAACATGCAGGCACTACTTGATAGATATGCTCTTTTGGATGTATGGAGGATATTCAATGTAATTGATAGGGATTACACCTGTTTTTCTAAAGCACATCTCTCATACTCCAGGATTGACCTAGTTTTGGGAAATGTAGGCACAGTACCTCAGACAAAAAAAGTTAAAATACATGATCTGTCTTGGTCTGATCATAATGCAGTAATAATGGATTTTAAAACTGAATTTAATACATTTTCCTCAGACTGGAGGCTAAATAAATATCTATTGAGAAGAAAGATCACATTAAAAAAATAACAGATTTATATTTTCAGGAAAATACCACGGAGAATATGTCTCAGGGTAGTATCCTGTGTGCCTACAAGTGTGTAGGTCATCTAATAAAAATGTGGGCCCAGGCTAAAAGGCAGAGAGAACTTAGCCTGTCAGAACTATATATTCAAAAACTAAATCTGTCTAGAAGTAACAAATTGAATCCTTCCCCTATCTGTACGGCACAAATAGAGGACTTAAACGGAAGGATTAATCTACGGTTAAAAGATAGAGTTAATAAAGCAATTGAGAATTTGAAAATGCAGTGGTATTATAAAGGGAACAAGGCTAATAAGTTGCTTTCAAATAAATTAAAAAGCAAGAGAAGAGCCAAAATCAATTCAAATATTGAATATAATGCTATTGTAGCCAATTCCCCGGATAAAATAGGACAGACGTTTAATTCCTACTATTAGTCCTTATACATGTTGCACAGAAACAGAAACACTAGTGAAATTATCGAATATTTTAAAAAGAATAAGTTCCCAAAATTATCACAGGCAGTTAAAGATATTGTCAATAGGCCCTTCGAAGTGGATGAGGTTGTCAAAGCTATTGCAAAATTAAAGAAAGGAAAAGCACCGGGCCCGGATGTCTATAAAATGTTCACAGGGTGTAATACCGGAGGAGATATTGTTTTATTTTGACACTCAGTTTTTATCTTTATATACATTTCCTGTATTTTGTTTATTAAATAAACATCATTGTGTCTTATACATCGGGTTTCTTTTAATAAATTTTAATTGCAACGTCTATATTTAAATTTAAGCTATTATACATATATATACCGGGATAGAGCCTCTGGGTAACTAGGGTTTGGACCCAGGGGCCTTCTCTGCGGAAACAGATTATTTGTGACAGGACCAGACAAACATATCAGACATGACAAGACACCTGTGAGGCCCTCCTTCCTTTTCCCTGTTTCTCCCTCCTCTCTGACCATATTTCCCCGGTTCTCACAGGAGGACAGACAAACTCACATGGATCCTATAGCGCGGGGGGGGGGGGGGGGGGGTTGAGGGGAGGGTGCAGATTCCTCAGACCAGAATATCTCCTTCCACTTTTTCCCCTGTTTTCCCGTTAGTTACATTACCTATCTAATCCCATCCACCTTCCATAAGTGTGTTAACCCAATTATCCCATTGTTTATATTTCCTATGGTTCCAGTTGAATTGTGTCACAATACCCCTCTCCATAAGGCATTGTTGGGTCAAATTTGCTTTTACTTTTTGCCATATAATTGGGTCCACTGATCTCCAATTTCTTGCTGTTTCTAATTTGATTGTCGTAGCAAAGCCTTTTCTGGTGTGAGATTCCATTCGTTACCTAACCGGTGTGTTATCTTTTGTGATATGTCCCTCCAGAATCCATTATTTATTGGGCAGTTCCACCATATATGTGCATAATCACCTTTAGGGTTTCCGCATCTCCAGCAGTTTGGGATGTTTACCTTAGAGATTTTTGCTAAAGTTGTAGGGACCAGGTACCACCTATACATTAGTTTAAGTTGGAGTTCATTTAAGTTTAAACAATGGATGATTTTATAAGTGTTATTCAATGTCCCATTCCATTCATTTATGTCTATTTGTATATTTAATTATTTTTCCCATTTTTTTTACTGCTTTCGGAACATATGCTCTTTCTAGTTCTTTTATTAAGTTCATGGATCTCGTGATCAAGTTTTTATAATCTTTTTTTTCTAGTATTTCATGGAACATTTTTTGTGCCTTAGTTATTGGTCGTTTAATTAATGTTTTTAGGAGGAAACTTCTCACTCTTAGATAATTATAACATTCTCTTTCTGGTAGTTTTAATTCATTCTGGAGGGATTTAAACAATTTAATCTTACCCTTTTCCATAATATCGTTTATTTCATAAATTCCTCTTATTTTCCACTCCTTTAAATCTAGATTTGGGTTTAGGTTCTCAACAGTCGCTAAAGTTAAGTGCGGTGGGATTTTACCCATATAGCCTATTTTTTTTTTAATCTTCTTCCAGGGTGTCTATAAAATGTTCGCAGATAAACTTGCCCCATATATGACAAGGGCATTTTTAGAGTTTGCATCACAGGGTGTAATACCGGAGGAGATATTAAGATGTAATATAGGACCCATACTCAAGCCAGGAAAAGTCCGGAGAATGTAGCAAACAAGAGACCCATCTACCTCCTAAACACAGACTATAAGATCCATGCAGATATTTTGGCAGAAAGGTTGAAATCAGGGATTGGTAAAATAATCAGGTTGGATTTATTTCAGGCCGATCTTCAACTAATCATATGTTAAATTTGTTGGAGTGGGCTGTCATTAGACGCAGAAAAAGCGTTTGACAGAGTCAGCTGGGAGTACATGGGGGAAGCACTCAAGGCCTTCGGGATACAGGATAACATACATCGGGCAGTGAACAAATACAAAGATAATACGCTGCGCCTATATGTGATAGAGTGAGCAGCACAAAAATCAAAAAAGCAATAATGTAAAAAAAGTCAAAATAAAGTGATTAAGTGTTCTAAATCAGACACTTTGCACACTCACAATAATAGGTGAGATATCTCTCATAAGTATTATATAAAGGGGAAAAATATATGAAAAAATATATAGGGTAATATATTATGACAATTTGCATAGGCACACCAAAAAATATATATGAAGTGCACACTCACATTTGCCTGAGCAGTACTCTGCTCAGGAATAAGGCTTGTGTAACAATGCCCCCTTGTGCAGACTCGTCCAGACTGTATCCAGGCTTTTCTGTATCCTTCTTGCTTTGCTTTCTTGTTAGTTATGCTTATTCCTGCATTGTCTTGTATTCCTGCCTTGCCTTGTAAACCTGTCCTGAGTCCCTTCAGTGGGATGTCCTGTCCCTTTAAATGCCCTGTATACCTGTCCTGCCCTGTATACCTGTCCTGCCCTGTGTTCCTCTCTGCCTGACCTTATGTTTCATTTCAGGTTTTCTCTCTATCCCTCTGCTTTGTCAGTTTTCTATTTAAACCACACCTGTTGCTTTTTAGTCCTTTGCAGCAGTCTACAGGTATTTTCTCTGTATTTAAGTTCAATGTAATTTATGTGTCTTAGAGTCTATTTATGCTTTGCTAATATTATGTATTAGTTAGGGACTTGCCTAATGTGGGGTACCTTGACGTGGTTGGCAACCTAACATCTAAATTGGCCAATTTGTTTGAACCAAACCCCCACCTTTGCCATCATTAGTGTTAGGCTAGTTCCTGTATTTATGTGTGCTCCTTTGTATGTGCCTTTTGTGTTCCTTAACCCCATGCCTTGTATCGCTTATCCTTAGTTTGGTTTCTGCTTTCTTGCTTATGTTTACCCTCTGTCCTGTAGCCCTGCACTCTGTATTTTAGTTCTGCTATTCCTCAGTTCCTTTTCTTTTTTAGCTCTGCTTGGCAGTCACTTAGTTCATTTTTTCTCTGGCCCTGGGACCTGGATACAGCAGCTGCTTCACAGGGCCTGGTTGTGGCTGCAAAGACTTGGGGTCCCAAACCTCCCAGAGATTGCAGTTACCCAGCACACATGGCCTGTGTCTCCACCCTGCACCGTAGCTCCTGATCTTGGGCGCTCATGGTCCCTTTACCATTACCCACAGTGGGTGAAAAGAATATCCTCTGTTCTTCATAGCTCCAGATAGTAGTAAATAGGGGAAAGAGGAGGCAGGAATATAAGTATCCAGTACATTTATTCACACGGTATAAAACATAATAAAATCTTACAGTAAAAACAGCAATGTCCAGAAAATGCATGAAAAGAGTCTCAGTGCAAGGTGCAAAACTGTTTTCAATAGTGGATAATCCTCCTCCTCCTTTACAACGCGTTTTACCTCTCCAGAGAGGCTTTTTCAAGTGTCATTGGGCAATAATGGCTCTATACTCATCCCCTACGGGAAGAATGGTAGGTGCGGGTATAAGAGCCGAATGGTTTAACATTCGGAATGGCACGAGACAGGGGTGCCCCTTGTCGCCAATTAAACAGATTAATAGATTACTTGGGCAATGGAAGAAATTGGAGATATCCTGGTGGGGATGAGGTAACACCGTCAAGGCATATATCTTACCTAAATTCACCTACATTTTTAGGATGATCCCAATGGCAGTCCCTGACCCATGGTTAAAATTGATACAATCAACATTTATACATTTTATATGGGCAGGAAACAGGCCAAGAATAGGTATGCAACTACTTTCCAATAAAAAATCTGAGGGAGGCCTCAGAATAACAGTCATCCATGTCTACACAAGAGAAGCACTCCTGACCCACGCATTTATTACGTAGAGAGAGGAAGCCTTTGCTGAGGGGTGGTATGACCTGGAATCGGATTCCATCGGTAAAGTGGAGGAATTGGTGAATGTATTCTGGCCCCAAAATAAAGAGCGATTAAAGCAATTAAAAGATAACAAGCTTTGCTTAACAATACAACATATCCATAAAAACTGGCAGATGGTCAAGAAGAAGTTGGGGCTGGAATACACTATAATTCCATGCATACCTATTGCGTGTATAACAAGAGATATGATTTGTCTTGACCTACAGTTATGGCAACAGAAAGGAATTAAAAAGATCTCAATTCTATATAAAGGATCAGTGATTTTATCCTTCACAGATCTAGGTTCGAAGTATAAATTACCAGGAAAGGAACTGTTTAAGTATATGAGAGTTAAAGGGTTTCTCTTGAAAAATTTAGAGTGGGGTAAGAGAGAAAGATATGTGGAGCTTATTATTAGTATTCTCTCTCAAAAGTACTATAAACACATGATTACAAAATGTCACTCCCTGATAAGAATGACAAATAAATATGTACACCCCCCAGCTATCGAAAAGTGGGAGCGTGATTTGCAATGTAAAATTGACCCCCTGGATTGGAATAACTCTCTGATGTCAGAGTATAAGACAATATACTGTTCAAACCTGAATGAAACATATTTTAAACTAATGAAAAGGTGGCATTTGGTGCCAAAAAAACATAATAAAACGTATGCTGAATGTTGCCCAAAATGCTGGAGGTGTAATATAGAAGAAGGGGATTACTTACATATTTGGGGGAAATGCCAGGGGATAAGACCTATATGGAAGGAAGATTTTTTTGGTCACTATAATGGGCTGGGACTGGGAACTCACCTCTGTCAGAGTCCTCCTGCATTTAGAGCTAATGAAATTGAAAGTAGAGCAAAAAGCTATCTTAGTTCATCTGTTGACACCGGTTAAATTAAATATTGCAAGAAATTGGAATGCTAAAGAACCGATATCTTGGTCAAATATAAAGGCCCAACTAAGTCAACAATGCCTGATGGAAAGAGGAGAAGCATATTTAAAAAAATCATAAAACACTTACACCAGCAGATTGGCATAATTGGATAACCTTGTTTAAAGGAAATGCTGTATAAGAGTATACAACTAGAAACTAGGAGACTATAGGAAGAAAAAGGATACTTGGGACAGTGTAATCCCAAGAGGAAGTAACGGCAAGAGGAATGGGAATACAGGAGTAGAGGGATATGGAAAGTAGAAGGAAGAAGGAATTGGGGGGGAAGGAAAAGATAAGAAATGAAAACGCTATACTATTAACAACACTGTAGAAATTAGAACACAGTTTAGACAGTGCACAGCCAGAAGAGATCCGAGCACTTTGTCCACATGTAAAGAAATGTTTGTATGAAATGTTAATAGAAAATAAGGATTAGCTCTGGTGACGCGGAAGCTACTAGATTGTAAGTGAGTTAAGAGCATAATGTTTTAATAATTGCAAACATAGAATGTGTTGGCAGATAAGAACCATTCGGCCCATCTAGTCTGCCCAATTTTCTAAATACTTTTATTAGTCCCCAGTTCCCTATCTTATATCTAGTATAGCCTTGTGCTACGGATTGTCTTTTAGCTGATGATATTATTAGGACAAATGGAACATGCACTCAGTTTCTTTCATTAGCATGTGGTACGGCCATCTTTTACAGGTAGACACATACATAGCATGATTTATAAAAAATGATAAAATAACACTCTGTCATTCTCTACCTCTGTTTTATCCTACAACAATTGCACCCCATCTGGATTATGTCCCTTTAATACCTGTAAAAAAAAAAAAGTAAATCTGGTTTTATTTGAAGACAGTTATTCAAGCAGATCAGTCTAACTTCACACATGCAATCATCAAGCAGGTGCGGCTGGTTTATTCTTCCCACATAAAGATTTTCTAATTTTCACAATCTGTTAAGATTTAATTGACAGGATACAAAATTAGCCCCCACATCTCTACACATTTTCACTCAGTTTAAATTAGAAAAGGATGGAGAGAGGCATGCTTGCTGGAGCCTCATTGTTCACACTACATTTACACAAAAAATAACTTGTTAATGGCGTTCTTAAGGTAGACCAAGAGAAGGTAGTCAAACAATGCGGATTACTTTGCTGGGCTGATTCATTATGGATGAGGCTAGTAGACTATATTATCTACAAAGGTTGTAGTTACTTGAAAATTTAATTTCATCTCTTTTGCTAATTTATCACTCTATCGGCACTCCAGGAAATTTTATTAGTACTGACATGGCAATGTGCAAATAGGGGGTCAAAACACCCAGGATAATCTGTTAAAGAAACCCCTTACGTGTTTCACACTCTTATAAAGTACATAATTACATGTCTATAGATCCTTATGCATTTTGCACTCTTACATAGCATTAATCACATAAATGTACTTTGATATGCAATGGATATTGTTTTATGCACTTAGTCATGAGCAGGCCTGCCATCAGGGGGTGACGGGCAATACAGGCGTCCCAGGCCTGGCGTGTCCAGGGGGCCCGGGTTACGCCAGAATTTTTTTTTTAAAATCCCCCTTTCTTAAGCCAGTCTGCGGCTGTGAGGGAAGCATTGTGCGCTCCCCTCCAGCCGCGCGGCTTCAATAAAGTTTGTTGAACATACTAAGGGGCAAAATCCTGGCATATTGAGTGGCTAAATCCTGGCATATTGAGGGGCATAATCCTGGCATTTTGGCATTATCCTGGAATATTAATTGGCAAAATCCTGGCATATTAATTGGCATTATCCTGGCATATTAAATGGCATAATCCTGACATATTAATTGGCATTATACTGGCATATTAAATGGCATAATCCTGGCATATTAAATGGCTAAATCATGGCATACTGAGTGACTAAAACATGGCATACTGAGTAGCTAAATCCTGAAATATTAAATGGCATAATCCTGGCATATTAAATGGATAAATCCTGGCATTTTAAATGGTATAATCCTGGCATATTGAGGGGCAAAATCCTGGCATAATAATTAGCTAAATCCTGGCATATTAATTGGCATAATCCTGGCATAATAAATGGCATAATCCTGGCATATTGAGGGGCAAAATCCTGGCATATTAATTGGAAAAATCCTGGCATATTGAGGGGCAAAAGAATGGCATACTGAGGCGCAAAATACTGGCATATTAAGTGGCATATCGAGGGGCAAAATACTGGCATATTAAATGGGAAAAGAATGGCATATTGAGAGGCAAAATACTGGCATATGAAATGGCAAAATACTGGCATATTGAATGGAAAAATAGTGGCATATTAAATGGCAAAAGAATGGCATATTGAGGGAAAAATACTGACTTATTGAGTGCCAAAATATTAATGGCATATTGACCAACTGCTCCCAACCACCCTCCATATTATATTAGACCGGGATAACTTGCTTGTAGGTGGTAGGTGGGGCGAGTGGGAGATATTTTCGGGGGAGGGGGGTAGAGGGCCCAGAAAATTTGTTCAGTAAGGGGCCCTGAAATTCCTGGTGGCGGCCCTGGTCATGAGTAAGCATTTAGTAAGAGTACACATACAGATCGTATTTATCATTTTGATAAATAGATGCCGCTGCAAGTCACAAAAAAGTGGTTCCCAATACATCTTCACAAAAGTACTAATAAAATAAAGATGACTGAGAAGAGTACAGCTCAAAGAGATAGTAAAAAAAGATAGAATAGACATACAGAAAACAGGTGTCCATTGGCAAATACCGAAAATACATATATATTTACATAGTAGTTTAGGTTGAAAAAAAACTTGCGTCCATCAAGTTCAACCCTATTCCTATCCCATGTTTACAGCTGTTGATCAAAAAGAAAGGCAAATAAAAACCCCTTCAGCAATTTCGAATTCTGTGTTCAGCAGGGAAAAAAATTCCTTCTTGACTCCAAATGGTAACCAGAGTTCTCCTTGAATCAATAAGGTCTAAATAAATATTAATGCCTATTATCCGGCTCATTAAAAAAGTATCCAGGCCGCCTTTAAAGGCATCTAAGGTATTTGCTAGAACCACTTCATCAGGCAGTGAATTCCATATCTTAATTGTCCATACTGTAAAAAATCCCTTCTGCTGTCGTAGACTTAATCTCCTTTCTTCAGGTCTTAGCTCTTTGTACTGTTCTGTTAATGAACAGGTCTTTAGAAAGCCCTGTGTATGGGCCCTGTACATATTTATGTAGCATTTTTACACTCAGACTCCAAAACACATATACATAGGTTTTGTTTATTTTCCCCTTTGTTGTGTTTTCAGATCATCCTTGTGTCTTTTTTTGTTTCTTTTTCCCTCTTTCCCTCGCTCTCCCCTCCCTATTTATTAAATATTTTTATTTCTTGGTAACATCCACTACATTCAAAAAGAGGAGAGAAAAATGGAACGAAACCCCCCTCCCCCCAAAAAAAAGATCGGATCACACTCACAGGCCACTTTCACAAGATTGCATCCAGTTCTTCAGCCTTATTTGTCAAACCCATCAGAATACACATGCATATATCCATGTCATTTTTCATTTACAATTTTTGATGACCATTTTCCATATACAATTTTAAGGGCCAGAGGGAAGAAGGAGACCAAGAGAGAGAAAGAGAGAAAGAAAAGGAAAGAGGGAGAGAGAGAACCCCCCCCGCATAAAAAAAGTAGCATTCGAGCAGAGCGAAAGAAGGGAAAACAAGAAAACAAGTACAGCAGAAACACTTAAGATGGTGCATCCCTAACTATCCCTCATTGGAATCATGTCTCCCTATCACATCCCTAAAAAAGCCCTTCCTCTCCCTAATCCTATCTCGAAACAAAACTCCCTCAAACTCTACCTACCCTAACCCACCCCTACACACCCCTATTCTGACCCTAATGTAAACAATAGAGAGAAAGAGATTAAAAAAAAGTGTTTCTCCCTCCTCCTCTTTCCTCTTGTTTATTATAATTTATTTTGCTACATTGATTAATCTAACTATCATAGAATGTTTAAACAATTCCTGAGCTACATTAGTATGATATAATATCACCAATTCTGGTGTTAGATCAAACGAGGGGCCCACAACTAATCTAATAATCCTTTACACATCATCCCAAAAGGGTCTAATCTTACTGCAATTCCATAAAGTATGAAAAAGAGTCCCTTCTGCTACTTCACATCTCCAACATCTCTTGTCTACTGTGTGGTAGAATCTATGCAAATCCATCGGGATTCTAAACCACCTTGATAATATTGTATATGCTGTTTCTTGCAGTTTTGTTGATTTTGAGCACTGCCTTATCAATGAGAAGCATTTGCTCCAGTCCCTTCAAATACTGGGAGATCTTTGTCTATCATCACATCAGACTTTAAGACACTTATCTTCCCCAGCTTCCCCATTAGTACTAATTAGTCTTATATGTGTTTGTTTTTTAAATTTTAATGGGGTTTTAGCTCAATAGCACTTTCATTTTCACTTGTACTATGATTATTACACTATTAATTTTGGGAAGAAGCTCTGTTTTTTGTTTGTTTCATGTTTTGAATAGTGTACATATACATTGCAGAATAATGTACAATTTGATTTGTGAAATAAATTATGTTTCAGAAATGAATTTACTTTTGGGTCATGACTAGTGTTGAGCCAACCCGAACCTCACTGTTCGGGTTCGTACCGAACTTTACGGTTTTTGGACCCCGGACCCGAACACGGACATTTCACTGTTTGTCTGTGTTGGAGTTCGGCGATTACATTGTATGTAATGCTATTGGCTTTCTATAAACCGAAATAGAGTCCCCATTCATAAGAAATTCTTATGAATGGGGACTCTATTTCTGTTTATAGAAAGCCAGTAGTATTACATGTATTCCATAAGCCGAAAGTCTATAAACCGAACAACATTCGGATTGACAGACTTTCGGTTTCTAGATTAGCAATAGCATTACATGTATACTCTAAACCGAAAGTCTATAAACCGAATGTCGTTCGGTTTATAGACTTTCGGCTTATGGAATACATGTAATACTATTGGCTTTCTATAAACCTAAATAGAGTCCACATTCATACGAATAGGTCAATTGACCTATTAGTATGAATGGGGACACTCACCCCCATTTTACTTCATTTTGCAGCCCTCTAGCCCTTTCCAGGACTTTTTAGAGGCATTTTAGTGGCCAAAAGTTCGGGTCCCCATTGACTACAATGGGGTTCAGGGTCAAGTTCGACCCTGAACCCAGACTTTTTTCCGAAGTTCGGCCAAACTCGCCGAACCCGAACATCCAGGTGTCCGCTCAACTCTAGTCATGACTAAGGACAAATGTGTATACTGAGTTTAGACATGTTGAGCAACCCTGCTCCAAACACTACTCATCTTGGCTACCATTGTGTAGGGTGATTCACAGTGTTGTAATCATTAAAATAAAAATCTGAACATAAGAACAATTCACTCATTTTATATTTGCTGGTAATGAGTAAGAGAAAAGTCATAAAAATCTAAATAGATTTGTTCTCTTTATTAATATAATTTTAAATGTACAATTCCTTAACTGGGACCTCTACTGGACTTCCAGGGAGACAAAAATATCAAAGTAAATTGGAGAGACAAATCCATGGAATCAGTAACAGCCAAAGTGATATCCTAAGGAGGCAGAACTCTGACAGTTCAATGCATTTCATGCTATTAGTGCAAAATATTCTGCCCGGTACCCCCTAATACCTCCTACCCCCTCCCAATTGTTTACCTTGTTGCCTCAGGAGAGGGGTTTCCTACTGGGTTGGGCCGCTTTAAGATCCTAGTGGGGTCCGGGCTATTTATCCAAACGCATTGTAAAAAACTGTATGTAAATAAAAACTTTTTAATATTATATGCAACTATTTTCATGTCACATTCAACTATTTGTGTATGTAATAAAAATGGTTTTTAAAATTTGCATTTCTTGTTTTTAGTCCCTTTTTCTGCACCCACATTGCACCTACAGTACCCACAGCACGTACCAATTAACATGCCACAGTCACTTTGTCATTAACATATGCAACAGACACTTTGCCTATTAAAATATGCCAGTATTATTTTGCCATTTAATATGCCCCAGCCAATTAGCCCAATAATATGGCAGTATTATTTTGCCATTTAACCCCTTAGTGACAAGACATTTTCACCTTGACTTTCCCTTGGTGACAATGGCTGTTTTGACATTTCTGGGGTGTTTGTGTTTAGCTGCAATTTTCTTCTTTCTCACATACTGTAAGCACACAAATTATATGTTGTTTTTATTGTCATAAGAAGGGCTTTCATTAGATACCATTATGTTCATCATAGCTTATAATTTACTACAACAACAAAAAAAAATCATAAAATATGATGAACATTTTTAACCCCTTAAGGACAGAGTCTTTGAAACATTTTTGTCCTTTCTGGACAATGGCTATTTTAACATTTCTGTGCTGTTTGTGTTTAGCTGTAATTTTCTTCTTTGTCATTTGCTGTACCCACACATATTATATATTGTTTTTATCGAGACAAGAAGGGCTTTCTTTGGATGCCATCTTTTTGATCATATCTTATAATATTATAAAAAAATAATAAAATATGGTAAAAAAAAAAAAATATACACAAATTTCCTGACTTTTATATGATACATCTTCTCTTCATTGACAAAAGCGAATGAAAAAACCTGCTAAATAGATTCTACTATTTCTCCTGAGTACAGGGATACCATCCATGCATAGGTTTGTTGGGGTGTTTGGGGGCTAAAATGCCAAATTTGTGAGGTGCAGTTTTTTGTTTTCCAACTTGAAATTTTTACATGCAGACAGCCTGCACCCATGTCCCATTTGGGACATATTTGAAGCCAGCTAGTGTATTTTACCCCATCAACCCATATATTTTTTTAAAGTAGACACCCTAGGCTATCTCAAATGGTGGTATTTTAACACTTTCCATGCACTAATTCTACCACCAGCCTTTGTCAAAGTTTGTGGTAGTAATTTTTTGGTGTTTTTTTTCCACAAACCTTGTACTTCAGACATGAATTCACAGATTTTGGTATGTGTCACTGCCAAATAACACCCCAATAAGTGTTCAGCAACATCTCTTGAGTACAGGGATACCAACCATGCATAGGTTTGTTGGGTTGTTTGGGGGGGTAAAAGGCCAAATTTGGGAGGTGCAGTTTTTGGTTTTCCAACTTGAAATTTTGACATGCAGACCGTCTGCACCCATGTCCCATTTGGGACATATTTGAAACCAGCCAGTGTATTTTACCCCATCAACCCATATATTTTTTTAAAGTAGACACCCTAGGCTATTTTAAATGGTGTTATTTTAACACTTTCAATGCACCCATTCTACCACCAGCCTTTGGCAAAGTTTGTGGTAGTAATTTTTGTGTTTTTTTTTTTACAAATATTGTATTTCAGACATAAATTCACAGATTTTGGTATGTGTCACTGCCAAACAATAACCCAATATGTGTTCAACAACATCTCCTGAGTACAGGGATACCACCCATGCATAGGTTTGTTGGGTTGTTTGGGGGCTAAAGGATCCATATGGGTCAGAACAATATTTACCAATATTGATCTAACCAGACGAATGGTGATGCTCATCTGAGAAATCACCAAACCACCTTTGCCACTGATCGGCTGTTACTGATCGCTATACACGCGGTCAGACAGCTTCAAAAGGAATACACGTAATCCCCTAGTGGGTATAATTAACCCCTAGCGAGTGTGACAAAAAAAAATGGTGATAGCAAAAAAAAAAATCCTTCTGCGACCAGATTGCTCCATATGCGCTGCGTAGGCAGTGACCATATGCACTGCTGTGCTTTAGCGGGACTGAGCTTTTGGGGGCATTTTTGTGGCAGGTATTAGAGGGGCAAAGGTTTAAAAGTAATATCCAGAAGTATTACTTTACTGAAAGGGTATAGCCTTCCACTAGGCTATTATATTATACTGATGTATTGATCAGACGCTTTACAGTGAAGTGTTGGGCTGTATAAAAATGGCAGTATCCTTTCTTAACTGATTTTAGGGTTTAGTCCCTCTTACCTGTACACGTCTTGATTCATGCAAATGCATTCCAAGAAATTCCAGTATAGATATATAGGATTTTACAAATACATGTCTTATACTCCTTTATCTCTATGGGAAATTAAAGAGGAGGACCAAAGGTAAGGATGAAGTTGAGAGGGTGGATTATACCCTGTAATGAAGCTGCCAAAGACTGACCATTACAATCAAGTATTGAAGATTTAGTTTTGCACTAATCAATATAACTGTTTTCAGTATTTTAAGAGCCTATAGAATTAAATAATGGGTGTTGGACGTGAGGAAATGTTCTTAAATAAATAACGTTTCACTTAATAGATTATCTATTTCCTACTTCCTGAAAAAAACATTACAATAAAAACACAACTGAATTTATTGGCAAAATGAACGCATTTTCACATAAGCAAACAATGCTCCTGAGTCATCCTTGACATAATGCCTCGTCCCCTATAACACATCACACAGGTTGTTTGGGATCCTTTTTTTTAATCATTAAAAATAAACAGCAGAAGCATGTCCATATTATTTAAAATGTTACCAGCTTCAACAAAACATAAAATGTATCCTATAACTAGACAACTATGTCTCTGTGGCGAACTGGATAGCACAGTGAAGATATTAAACGGTGGGTTTGAGTCCCTCCTAAGTCACATTTCCTTTGTTTATTACCTAGTAGCATAGCGCTATGTGTTTTTTTTCTAAATCTGACTTTCAGTATTACGTGATATGTCTATCTAATTCTTGACATGGCCACAATTAAGAAACAAATTATAATTGTGTATACCTATATGTTATGCAGATTGTCAAAGCTGTAGATATGTATTTTTTCCCTCCTTTCCTTTCCTTGAATGACAATTATGTCAATTTATATTTGTTTAACCCCTTAGTGACATGAATCTTATATGCTTTGTGACAATGGCTGGTTTAACATACCTGCAGTGTTTATGTTTAGCTGTGACCATGCTCTTTCTCTTTTAATGTACCCACACATATTATATACGGTTTTTGGCATTCTTTAGATACTATTATTTTCATAATGTCATCTTTTGCTATAAAAATATGATGACAATATAAAAAAAAAAAAAACACTTTTAACACCTGCAAACAAATTTTAACCTAAAAAATCTTTTATACAATTACAAATGGTAAAAAAGACCCAGTCTAAATAGTTTTTTCCATTTTGTCCCGAGTTTAGAAATATGCATGGTTTCCATGTTTTTCTCGGGTTAATATGTATGTAATATGCTGACTCCCTCTAGTGGCAGTCAAACAACAGGGCAACGTACGTGATTTCTTATTACTTCTGTTGCTCTTGGCAGTATGGCGCTCGCATACACCGTGTGTTGTTATTTCTGTACGCGGGGAATGGGGACCAATTTTGGTGCTGCATGATACCTCGACATTGACTGTTGATTGCTGCCTGTGCGGGTAATCGGGCAGGATGCATCAGGTACATCCACTGTCACAAAGCGTTTTTGATGACGCACAGGGTACGTCCAATGTTGGGAAGGAGTTAATAAGTATAAAACTGTGTTACAACTAGAAACGTTTAAAATTATATAAGTTCAATAAAAATATTTATAAAGTGTAAGCCAATGTTTTGTATTGCTCTGCATTTTACTTCTTTTGTTCTGTTTTTAGATTATTGCTTTATAATGTAGTGTTCGTGTGTGAATTTTGAAGACGAGCTGTTTGATACTGTGATCTTCTGGCACATGCCAGTCTGAACACTAAATGTCACAATCCGGGTGAGTTTTGGGCACTGAACAACAGTGTTCTCCCTCCATGTGCATTGCTTGGGTTGGCATAACCCATATTTGTTTGGCTTGATTCTATAAACTAATAGAAATAAATGTATATTTGTTTGAACAAATTGCACAGTGCTATGTACATTAACAGTGTTACTCTATGGCAGATAACTCAGAAACATAAATTTTGCTGGTGATGGGTGAGAACCGATTGGGCATTTTATCTGTCCATTAGGAAATGCATATGTCCAGCGCTGTATTTAGTGTGAGGCAGGCAAAGCGGGTGCCTGGGCAGTGCACAGACACCATGCTGCCTGCCACTAGACACCATGGAGCTGGATAAAAACGGTGGGATAAGTGGCTTGGGTAAGTGCTGGGATTGCAATGTGTGTGATGAGGCATGTGCTGGATGTGCAATGTGGGTGCTGGGTTAAATCCTGAGTCTGCAATGTGGGTGCTAGAGCATGTCCTGGGTGTGCATTGTGGATGCTGGCGCATGTCCTGGGTGTGCAATATGGGTGGAAGGGGCATATGTCTAAGTATGAAATACAAATATTTGATAAGAATTGCATCACTGAATAAACCAAGAAGATATATCAAACAACCGACCATAATGGTTCCCTGAGTTAAAATAGTGTAAAATATGTTCTGTCTGATGGTGGGATACAAAAATAGATGTTCCAGTGCAATAAAATCTATGTATATTTTAGTCATGATTTTACATGTACAATGGCACCAAATATTACAAACATGAAAGAAAGCATAACAGGTTTTGACAGCTAAACATGACATTGATTAATTAACCATAACATGCCTTTCTATGTGCCAGTCTAGCTCTAAAGATGTAACATACAATGTATGTATTTGAAGTGTCCCAGATTCTTTAGCAAATGTAGTCTATATGTATCAGACATTACTGAGCCTGACTTGGTCAAAACTCAGCTGTGATCATTTGCAGACTTCACTGTTCATAAAGGTCTATTCACTGAAAGGCGAGTTGAGGCGAGATGAACATTTAATGTCACCAATTTACCTATACGTTGTTCAAGGACAATCCTGGTCATTTTGCTTAGTGGGGAAAACTCTCCAAGTTTGAACCTGCACAATGTATAGTTATAATGGTGAGTTGAATGTTCATCTCACCTCAGTTCACCTGAAACTCACCTGTTAGTGTAAATCCCATAGTGTTGCACCATATGCTACAAAACTCAGGTTAAAGAGTAACGTTATAATAACATAATAGCAACATACTGTAGTTAACCGCAATTAACCTTGAACTAAGGAAGGCAATACCCAGGCCTCACATGTGTCCCTATTTAGGAAGGACAATCTCCCCCCCCCCTCCCCCCATATTACACTGTCCCTTTTTCCTCGTCTGGTGTGCCTTTTTGGGAATTTCAGAATTTGAGATATGTATAAGTGTTTCACAGATTCCCAGAGTAATAAGGTTTATATATTCATTTTTGTAAAAACAATGCATTATTCTTATTCTAAATGTCTGACCAAATTTCATAATTAGCTATCAATTGGCCATAAAGTCACCTTAAAATGTCCATTGCCACACCTTCAGCCTCTCCCACCCAAAAAAAAAAGGGTGGAATCATATTAAACATCAGCAGTATTTGGTCAAATATTCCTAATACCGGTATGTCTTTTTAAAATTGGCTTTCCTGTTGTATTGCAGTATTTTGTCCCATATTTATTTTCATTAGGAATAGAAAATAAGGACCTCAAGCTTGTAACTTCCATTGTTTCTGGTATTCATGTACAAGCCAGATAAAAACAGGTCAACAATTATCAACTCAGCTTCCCAATATTTTGTAATTTCACAAAAAACTACATATTAATTGACCTGTTGTGTTCATTTTTATTTTACTACATCCTTACTACCTTAAGTAGTGGTCTTTGTATTGTGCCTTTGGGATCCTGCTGTGTCTTTTGGATCCTGCTGTGCCTTTGGAACCTGCTTTGACATTTTGATTAACTTAAGCAACAGGGAGGTATATTAACGGTACTCAGCTGTGACCTAGTCCCCCATGTTATCTTCCCGAAATCATTCCAAAGAAGCTGATAAATATTGGCACCAGTGAGCAGCACATTTGAGTGGATGAGAAGAAATGCTCATAGTTTTCCTACAGACATTTGATTGGAAATAGTCTAAAAACAAGATTAAGCTGTTCATTTGCCATCCAGTAAATTTTTTCCCTTATACCTACTTATTCAATTTGATAAAAAAAAAACAACATTTTAAAATATTATTTTCCAGGTAATAGGTGCCAGTGTCAGGGTTTGGATCAATATAATAACATGTATAAGTCTTACGCCAATGATTACTAAAAAAAAATAGACAGACAAATCATTCACATAAATAGAATTATCAGTAAAAAGAAAATACAACAAAGCAATTATGGTTTGTACCATATGTATTTTTTTAAAGAAGTTACATTCTTTGGCTAACAAATGTATTTTGTCTTAAAACAACATATGAGCAGTGCTGTAGAAAATTTCCAAAAGTACTTTCAACACATTTATGCTCCATTTCTATTTTCTAACATGTTAATAGGTCCTAATAGGATGTTCTATGTCCAAATGGTTGTGCCAGTGTCTGGAGATAATATAGGATAAGAAGAGATCCTGGGAAAAAGTCTCTCAAAAGCTTTATAATAAGTTTTTGTTCCCAATTAATCAAAATCTTCACCTGCTATTGCAGCATCCAAAGCTGCTAATGCCTCAGCCACATCAGGCTCGAAGTCATCATCTGGGCACATCCCATTGTCATAGTGTTTGTTTGTTGACTTTCTTCTCGTACTCCGTGAAGAATGTTTTAGGATCATGTGGGCTACCAAAGAAAGTTCATTTGAGTTGACACTGGGATTACTAAGACCATTATCATAAATATATCCATCGGATGTCAGTACATGGCCTTGATCAGCAAGTGCATCAGCCACTGAAGTGTCTGAGTCCACAATGTCCTCATACTGTTCTGGCGGTACATCACCGTCCATGACATTGAGTATTGCGCTTTCGGTAAGAGAATTATTTTCCAGCGTACATTCACTAAGTTCATGGCGATTAGATTCGGGTTCTTCTGAATTTTTCTTTAAATTGGTATCTTGGTCAAGCCCAGAAAAACTACTTGACTGCAATAAAGAGTCAGGTTCTGTGGAATAACCATTGTATTCTCTGGTTTCTTCTGTTTGGCTCCATTCTAAAATACAATATTGAGATGAGAGAGTAGATGGTTCTCTGGAATCAGCCTCCTCATTCTTAACATTGTTCTTTTCATTTATAAAGTACAGATCTTGTGGTTCGTTGAATTTGTCTTGATTAATTATATTGCGATCTTCATTTATTAGCTCGCTGATTTTTATGGTTGGTGACATCGAGCGATCATGCTCAGCATAGCTGTGTGCCTCATTGACATATCCATTTGGTTGAGATGCTTCTGGCTTAACCGTGTGACTGAAAAATAAATGAACATTTTAATTGTAAAATTTAATATTGGTCACAAAGTCTATTTCATGCCATAGATCAAGACCCTGATACACAACAAAATAAGCAATTAATTTAGTTTTTGAACCAATTCATATTCAATAAAAATTTTGATCAGACCTTCCATTAATTTGTCTAAATTCTGTGTTTTTCTATTGGAAATTAGTGGCCTGTTCCATCAGATCTTTATTTTCTCCAATCAAGGAATCTAATGTTAGTAGACTTTCTGCAAATACAATTTCCGTCTTCTACATTAGTAAGATTTGGAAGATCACTCCCATTCATGAGACTGATGATGAGGAGACTATAATGCACTTGAAAGTGTTTTTTTCCCCGATCTGATATAGATCATTAAAAGTAGGCTATTAAAAAGAATATATCTTGCATTCCTGTCCTTAAGGATTCAATCTGGGCTCTGTTTAATGAGAAATACATCTCTGGCCATTGAATACCATAGACTGCGACAGAATTTTGAGATCAAAACATGTGGTTAATGATGTCTCACATCATTGAATAGATCCCATTGTCTTCTAGCCAATGAAATTATCAGGACAAATGGAACATGCACTCAGTTTCTTTCATTAGGATGTGGTGCGGCCATCTTTTACAGGTAGACACATACATAGCATGATTTATAAAGAATAATATAACATACAAAAAGATGATAAAATAACACTCTGTCATACTCTACCTCTGTTTTATCCTACAACAATTGCACCCCATCTGGATTATGTCCCTTTAATACCTGTAAAACAGTAAATCTGGTTTTATTTCAAGACAGTTATTCAAGCAGATCAGTCTAACTTCACACATGCAATCATCAAGCAGGTGCTGCAGGTTTATTCTTCCCACGTAAAGATTTTCTAATTTTCACAATCTGTTGAAGATTTAATTGACATTGTACAAAATTAGCCCCCACATCTCTACACATCTTCACTTACCGGTAGTTTAAATTAGAAAAGGATGGAGAGAGGCATGCTTGCTGGAGCCTGGAAAAATAACTGGTCTAAATACTGTCAATGGCGTTCTTAAGGTAGACCAAGAGAGGGTAGTCAAAGAATGCGGATTACTTTTCTGGGCTGATACATGGTGTATGAGATTATATTATCCACTAAGATTGTAGTCCCTTGACATATAAAAGTGATCTCTTTTTTGCTAATCTATCAATCTATCTGCACTCCAGAAAATTGGACTAGTACGCACATGGCAATGTGCAAATAGGGGGTCAAAAAACACAGGATAATCTGTTAAAGAAACTCCTTGCGTGTTTCACAATCTTACAAAGCACTTAATTACATATATAATTTTGCACGCTTACAAAGCAATAACCATATTAATGTACTTTGATATGCATTGAATATTGATTGATTATGCACTTAGTCATGAGTAAGCATTTTGTAAGAGCGCACATACATATCTTATTAATTATTTTGATAAATAGATGCTGCAAGTCCCAAAAAAAGTGGTTCCCAATACATCTTTACAAAAGTACTAATAAAATAAAGATGACTGAGAGGAGTACAGCTCAAAGAGATAGTAAAAAAAGATAGAATAGACATACAGAAAACAGAAGTCCGTTGGCAAAAATATATATTGATTAATAGTTCATCAGACAAAATATGCCAAATTTGTAATAGATATTAATTGAAGAAAAAATATATATACAAATCGATTAAGTCATCTAGAAAGGTTGGGCAGGCAAATTAACTTACAAATCTTTAAAATAAAAATAAATACAAGTATAAATACATTACAAAAAAGTTACAAAAAGCGTTTCTTTTAAAGACGTGCTGTATAAAATGTTGTCTCTGATTAGATAATGTTGATAGCGTCCATACATGATTAAAAGACCTGACATATTCCGCATTATAGCTGCATCAGAGGTCAATGAAAGCAGCAAAATAATTGAAGATCCTTCACCAATTGACAGAATTCAAAACACTGAATTGAACTGATTCACAGAGTATATAGTGGCAGTGCATATCAGCACGTACATATGAACTGATACTCAAAGTATATAATGGCAGTGCATATCAGCACATACATATGAACTGATACACAGAGTCTATAATGGCAGTGCATCATCATCGATTGTGTTTTAATTCATATGTACATTCTGATATGCACTGCCATTATATACTCTGTATCAATTCATATGTACGTGTTGCTATGCACTGCCATTATATACTCTGTATCAATTCATATGTACGTGCTGATATGCACTGCCATTATATACTCTGTATCAATACATATGTACATGCGGATATGCACTGCCATTATATACTCTGTATCAATTCATATGTACGTGTTGCTATGCACTGCCATTATATACTCTGTATCAATTCATATGTACGTGCTGATATGCACTGCCATTATATACTCTGTATCAATACATATGTACATGCGGATATGCACTGCCATTATATTCTCTGTATCAATTCATATGTACGTGCTGATATGCACTTCCATTATATACTCTGTATCAATTCATATGTACATGCTGATATGCACTACAAATATATACTTTGTATCAATTCATATGTACGTGCTGATATGCACTGCCATTATATACTCTGTATCAATTCATATGAGGCTATTTTTTTTTATGTTTTACACATTTCAATCTGTTGAAAATTTTAGGCAATGTATAAAACATCTTTACCTACAATAGTAAAATAAAAGGCACTGTACCTGAACGGTATTCCATTAAACGTTAGCACATGGAAGCACAGGGTCTGCAAGCAAGAAGACTAGTTAAAACATGTGGAGAATTTAATGAAATATTACACGAGGTATATACATTTTTAGGTGATGTGTAGCTTAAACATTCCTTCCTTCCCAGATATTTGCATCACTTTTAAAGGGAAAGTCTCTAGTTTTTAAAATGATACATAACCATTAATGGTATAACTAGTTTATTAATGGTAGGCATTTTTATTTAGTGCAATCTTACATTTGATTATACATTCTTTTTCAATATATACATACACATATTTTATACAAGCTCTGCCATTAGAAAATCAGCAGGGCATAGGACACACCAAGAAATGCATGTTGTGCCACTTTAAGTTATTCATTGTGAGTAGGATTGTCACCTGGCCGGTATTCTACCGGCAGGCCGGTAACAAATTCGATTGACCCCAATGTTAAGTCTATGGATTTAGTAGCATGGCCGGTATTTTTTTGGAAGAAAAGGGGGCAACCCTAATTGTGAGTTAAATGTGAGTGTCTTGATATTATGTCAACCCACTGCAGCTGAGGGTCATGGCACAGACACAGAGTTAACAGCTAGCTTTCCTTGGCTCAGGGAAACTCCGGTCGCATTTAAAAAAAAAAAAAAAACTTTACTGAAGCCGCGCGGCTGGAGCGGAGCACAGAACGCTTCCCTCACAGCCGCGGCCCAGCTAAACAGAAGCTGCGGCCAAGGGAATTGTTTTTTTCACCGTCACCCTCTGATGGCGGACTGACCCTACTCTGAACAGCCTACGTCACCTCCCTCCCTTGCTGTTGCTCCATTGGGCCTGTGAATATCCAGTGGTGGGATATAGGGGATGAATTGCCTCCTTTGGAGATCCATGAGTACCAGTATACCTGGTAAACAAATCAGGGTTTCTTTTTCATGATGTAGTTTCAAAGTTGACATTTCTCTTGCTAGTATCATCTTGCATCCAAGTACCTAAACCATCTTCTGAGGAGTGCGAGTGTATTTTAAGTGGCGTCAACATGGCTGTTTTGATTATATAACGCAATTGTTTTTTGTATATGTTTTGTATTGTATTTCTTATGTACATATGTGGAGGATATGACACTGAAAAATACAGTGATTGTTACAATAAGTATTTTTGGGCAACACTGCGACTACCTAAAAAAGTAGGTGGTAGAGGAAACTGCATAATAACTATTACAAACTAACAAATGAAAATGAAAAAAAAAAAAGAATTCTCCTATGAAAAGAAACATAAATAAAATATATACAGGTCTACTCCAGTAGCTGCGAGTTTGACGAAGCCTTTGAATTCGGGCTACTCAGAAAGGAGTGAAATGCTCTTGAATTGGCATGCACATCAAAATCCAGCCAATCATATAGCTGGAAAGGAAGGCTTGTAGGATCCACATAGAGGGGAGTCTGGTGAGATCAAGCTTGGTGGATCCATCAGACCCAGAAGTGCCCAAGATCAGTGGTGTATCTTGATTTTGTGCTGCCCTAGGCAGACAAAATCCGGGCACCCCCCTACCCAAGCTGCACACCCACGTTACACACCTAAGACATGCCCCATAATTCAGACTCACATCAAGCACACACTCCCATCACACACACACTCCCATCACACTCAGTCACACACTCCTACTCCCATTACACTCAGTCACACACTCCTACTCCCATCACACTCAGTCACACACACTGTCTCCCATCACACACACACTGACTCCCATCACACTCAGTCACACACACTGTCTCCCATCACACTCAGTCACACACACTGTCTCCCATCACACACACTCTGACTCCCATCACACTCAGTCACACACACTGTCTCTCATCACACTCAGTCACACACACTGTCTCCCATCACACACACTCTGACTCCCATCAGCACTTACCTTTCCCTGGTGGCTAGTGGCAGGCAGCATGGTCCCTCCATGCTGCCTGTTCGGCTTCCCGGCGATTGTGCCGACAGGTCACGTGACCGGGCGCGCGTATGACGTCAGTGCGCCTGTCACGTGACTGTCGGCACTTCCGTGTCGGCACACTGCACGGGGAGCCGAACAGGCAGCACGGAGGTTTCTCTGTGCTGCCTGTTCGGCTCCCCGTGCAGCCTGGCAGGCAGAGAGATGGTGAGGGGGGCTCTTCCGATCCCCTCTCACCTCCGTCTCTGCCTGCAAGTGCGGTCTTTTTTTTTTTTTAAAGGGCCGCGTTTTTTTTTTTTTTTATTTAATTTAATTTTTTTTATTTTTTCAGTGCTGGGGGGCGGCTAGGATGCCTCGCGGTAAATACAGCACTGCCCAAGATACCGAAGGACTGCGTTACCACATTATCCCTGCACATTAATGAAGCCAGATCCCTGGCAAAACACGTTGTGGTGGATATTGTGAGGACTTACTGAGGCCATTACTTGTTGCAGTTACCCCCTTGCAAATATGCACTTGAAGGCACTGATGATCACAGCTGTTTTTAATTAAGAATTTTATGCTGTTTTGTACATTAAATACTATTATTATTGATGAGAACTTGGAGGACAAGATAAGGAAGTCAAAGTCACCTAAAATGTCACCTGATAGATCTGATCCAGTGAGCAGTATTCTGCTCTAATAAATTTGCAGTGACCCTGTACACTGTATTAGATTCATAAAGTATCAATACTGTGCCGTATGTCTCTTTTTCTTTCCTTTTAAGCACATAGGACAGACTGCTCCCTATCTCACCTGCTCCTGTTTATTGCCATGTATGTGTTGCATAATTAGGTGCCACATTTTTGCTAAAATACATAGATCCCCTAATCGGGGACCGACCAGACTCAATTCGAGAGATCAACCAAGGCAGCTGATTGCAGAGTCTCTGGTGCGCTGGTAACAGCCGACAACGCTGAATAACACACTGAAGAAACACAAAGGCACTCGAAGATCAGTGCAAATACCCGTGGTATTTAATGAATCATAAAGCAGTGAGAAGCCCAAACAATTTGCAGAATACAAGGGCAAAGTCAGACCTTTAATGCGTTTCACATCTCCTAACACTTAATCAGAAGTGAAATGCGTTATCATAATGACACTTCTGATTAAGCGTTAGGATATGTGAAACGCGTTAAGGGTCTGACTTTGCCCTTGTATTCTGCAAATTTTTTGGTTTCTCACTGCTTTATGATTCATTAAATACCACAGATATTTTCACTGATCTTCGAGTGCCTGTGTGTTTCTTCAGTGTGTTATTCAGCGTTGTGCCGGTGAGTTTCTTCAGTGCCAAATTGTTGGTCCACACATAGAGCGGTCAGATAATCTCAGCCCCTGTTAAGAAATTGTTCATCCATTATGTGTATTGTTCACCCTTCTGGCAGTAAAAGAGTCAAATCACCTGCAATATTGAATATTAACACCTTCAAGCCTTCACAGGTGTCTCCAATATCAACAGAGAAGACAAGCTGTAGACACATGATCAATGGAAAACATATTCACATTCATTACATACAGAGCAATGACTGAAGCTAATGCACGGTCTATGAGTGATCCTTTCTGTTGTAACTAGATAGTAAATATTCCACCTTGAGTACACATTACATCACAAAGGTAAATGGCACAATACTAACAACACACCAGGGGGCGAGTCCTAAGTAAAACCACAATGACAAGCTCTGTAACTTTTATTAAAAGCTATTTATATTTCGCTTCGCTTAAAGACATGGACTGTTGATGTTTCTACGCACACCCTGCTTTATTCTCTTTTTGGCAGGAATAGTAAAGAGAAAATGCGTGTCAAGGATATAACCACAAATGCAAGACAATATGCAGCATTGGTCATGCAGTGGTAGTAAGTGTAAGCTGATATACACATACAGGGTGGATCATGTCAATCAGGGTCACTAAATACAATTGCTCTCCCCCTCCACAGTGCATTTTCATTGGCCACAGTTGGGGTATAGGGAAATATAAAGATTTTTGCTTCTTCTCATAATATTTTTGTTTTTGGTTAATTACTAAATAACAATAAAAAAAAAGGTTAATAAAGACCTCTTGTTATATAATGGATATAAAATCCTAGCGGTAGGGATAAGGTGCATTTAGTATTAAATAAAAAAAAAACACTTTCATATCAGAAAGGTACATAAAATATCTTAAAGACATATAAATCAGCAATACATTTAAAACTTGCTTGTGCCTTTCTCTTGGATTGACGTATGTGTTACTATACTTCCTTAAGAATTTCCTGTTAAACAGCAACCTCACTAACCGAATGCGCACACGTTCCAGCTGACTACTCAGCTGTAACTTTGGCAGGACGGCGAATGCACGAAGGACGCACACCACCTCCCGCCCCCTTCTGATCAGCTCCGGTAAGAGGTAAGTTAAAAGAGCATGTGCACTTCGCTCCAGCTTTTTGTCAGCCGTTTTGGCATTTCGTTCTTCACTCGAGAAAACTCTGCTGTTTTTACTGTATAATAAATACCCCAGGAGGACAGACGGACTCATACACTGTGTGTGGAACAGGGAATTGTACAATGACACATGGATAAAAAACGGTGTGTGTAAACAAAACGTGCAAAAATTGCAATGATAATTGCTGAGCAACTTGAACGCAGCCACCTATTGCACTCTCCCAAGTGCCAAAATATACAAAGGGGGAGGGGTCAGGAATGCGCAGTTGAACATCAAAATATAAATGCAAAAACACTAATAGTGTGATGTAGATCCAAAATAACCTACGACCTTCTGCTCCAGCTGGCCACATTGTGCCTCCTTCATTACCTACGACCTTCTGCTCCAGCTGGCCACATTGTGCCTCCTTCATTACCTACGACCTTCTGCTCTAGCCAGCCATATTGTGCATCGTTCATTACCTACGACCTTCCGCTCCAGCCAGCCATATTGTGCATCGTTCATTACCTATGACCTTCTGCTCCAGCCAGCCATATTGTGCATTATTCATTTCCTATGACCTTCTGCTCCAGCCGGCCATACTGTGCATCGTTCATTACCTATGACCTTCTGCTCCAGCCGGCCATATTGTGCATTGTTCATTACCTATGACATTGTGCTCCAGCCGGCCATATTGTGCATCGTTCATTACCTACGACCTTCTGCTCCAGCTGGCCACATTGTGCCTCCTTCATTACCTACGACCTTCTGCTCCAGTCGGCCACATTGTGCCTCCTTCATTACCTAAGACCTTCTGCTCCAGCTGGCCACATTGTGCCTCCTTCATTACCTACGACCTTCTGCTCCAGCTGGCCACATTGTGCCTCCTTCATTATCTACGACCTTCTGCTCCAGCCAGCCATATTGTGCCTCCTTCATTATCTACGACCTTCCGCTCCAGCCAGCCATATTGTGCATCGTTCATTACCTATGACCTTCTGCTCCAGCCGGCCATATTGTGCATCGTTCATTACCTACGACCTTCCGCTCCAGCAAGCCATATTGTGCATCGTTCATTACCTATGACCTTCTGCTCCAGCCGGCCATATTGTGCATCGTATTACCTACTGCCTTCTGCTCCAGCCGGCCATATTGTGCACCGCTCATTACCTCCGGCCTTCTGCTCCAGCCGGCCATATTGTGTATCGTTCATTACCTACGACCTTCTGCTCCAGCCGGCCATATTGTGCATCGTTCATTACCAATGACCTTCTGCCCCAGCCGGCCATATTGTGCATCGTTCATTACCTATGACCTTCTGCTCCAGCCGGCCATATTGTGCATCGTTCATTACCTATGACCTTCTGCCCCTAGCCGGCCATATTGTGCATCGTTCATTACCTATGACCTTCTGCCCCTAGCCGGCCATATTGTGAATTGTTCATTACCTATGACCTTCTGCTCCTATGTGCCGACAGCCTGTCACACAAGGCACAATACAAACAACCAATTGGAAAAATAACTATTCATGTAAACAGATCACAGGATACATAATCAATAATTCTTTATTCATGCCATTGAATCATCACTGTTCCTTTGCTATATTTCTGTTTTGCAGCAAAGAACAATTAATCCACTGTATGGTATTTTTCCCATTGTTTGCTGTTAATGTTTAGCCAGCTGCTGTATTCTCTTGCTTAGTTTCATTGTTCCTTTTCATTTTACCCCAAAAATACCATGGTTGTTATTTACAGGGTGAATAAAGGGAAATAGAATATTTAATGGGTTAAAAATGCTGGGGAAATGTTTTCAATTCTATACAAATTCCATCTGAATTGTGCATTGTTCATTACCTATGACATTGTGCTCCAGCCGGCCATATTGTGCATCGCTCATTACCTACGACCTTCTGCTCCAGCTGGCCACATTGTGCCTCCTTCATTACCTACGACCTTCTGCTCCAGTCAGCCACATTGTGCCTCCTTCATTACCTAAGACCTTCTGCTCCAGCTGGCCACATTGTGCCTCCTTCATTACCTATGACCTTCTGCCCCAGCCGGCCATATTGTGCATCGTTCATTACCTATGACCTTCTGCCCCTAGCCGGCCATATTGTGAATTGTTCATTACCTATGACCTTCTGCTCCTATGTGCCGACAGCCTGTCACACAAGGCACAATACAAACAACCAATTGGAAAAATAACTATTCATGTAAACAGATCACAGGATACATAATCAATAATTCTTTATTCATGCCATTGAATCATCACTGTTCCTTTGCTATATTTCTGTTTTGCAGCAAAGAACAATTAATCCACTGTATGGTATTTTTCCCATTGTTTGCTGTTAATGTTTAGCCAGCTGCTGTATTCTCTTGCTTAGTTTCATTGTTCCTTTTCATTTTACCCCAAAAATACCATGGTTGTTATTTACAGGGTGAATAAAGGGAAATAGAATATTTAATGGGTTAAAAATGCTGGGGAAATGTTTTCAATTCTATACAAATTCCATCTGAATGCCAGTAAAAGATGCAAATGTTCCATGTGTTTATAGATAGGATCAACCCTGCAGGTTACTAGGAGCAGGGTTAGGGCCTGGCTCTTTGTCATGTGCTTTTATTTGTGTGATACACACTCATAAAACTAGAGCAGAGAGCATATATCACATCATGAAAAAGGTGTTCACTGATTGTAACCATCGGACTAATTCAGTGGTGCTCCTATATGCAGGGCAAGATATAATTTAGTAGCACAAAGTAAGGGACGTTGTGATATTACATGGTATCTTAGTAATACTCAGATCATGTTTATAATGTTAAACCTTATGATTAGAAAAATGCCTAAAAACCCC
Source organism: Pelodytes ibericus (assembly GCA_036172795.1). Taxonomy (NCBI): domain Eukaryota; kingdom Metazoa; phylum Chordata; class Amphibia; order Anura; family Pelodytidae; genus Pelodytes; species Pelodytes ibericus. The sequence continues at coordinate 157,667,558 of CM069863.1, forward strand.
ATTTTAAGGGGTCTAGGACAGTTCCTTGCTGCCATTTCACCACGGCAATTTGAGCGCTGAACTGTTAGAGGTGTATCACAGCGTGGCTGTTTAACCGCGGCAGTGTAAGTACTGACAGTTCAGCTCTTACAAATACAGTAATAACCCCTCTAATAAATTGAATAAACTAACCTTGATCTCTCTACCAACCCTTAAAGTAGCCCCTAACCCCCAAACCCCAAATACTAACCCCTAACACTAACCCCAAACCCTAATATTAACCCCTAATACTAACCCCAAACCCTAATATTAACCCCTAACACTAACCCCAAACCCTAATACTAATCCCTAACACTAACACCAAACCCTAGTACTAACCCCTAATACTAATCCCTAACACTAACCCCAAACCCTAATACTAACCCCTAATACTAACCCCAAACCCTAATACTAACCTCAAACCCTAATACTAACCCTGAGCCTCAATACTAACCCTGAGCCCCAATACTAACCCTGAACCCTAATACTAACCCTGAGCCTCAATACTAACCCTGAACCCTAATACTAACCCTGAGCCCCAATACTAACCCTGAACCCTAATACTAACCCTGAGCCCCAATACTAACCCTGAACCCTAATACTAACCCGGACACTAAGCACTAATACTAACCCTAAACCCAATTTAATCGTTAATACTTATCCAGAGCCCCAATACTAACCCTGAGCCCCAATACTAACCCTGAACCCTAATACTAACTCTGAGCCCCAATACTAACCCTGAACCCTAATACTAACCCTGAGCCCCAATACTAACCCTGAACCCTAATACTAACCCTGAGCCCCAATACTAACCCTGAACCCTAATACTAACCCGAACACTAAGCACTAATACTAACCCCAAACCCAATTTAATCCCTAATACTAACCCTGAGCCCCAATACTAACCCTGAACCCTAATATTAACCCTGAGCCCCAATACTAACCCTGAACCCTAATACTAACCCTAACACTAAGCACTAATACTAACCCCAAACCCAATTTAATCCCTAATACTAATCCAGAACCCCAATACTAACCCCTAATACTAACCCCAAACCACAATACTAACACATAATACTAAGCCCTAGTAGTAACCCTAATATTAATCCTAAACTCCAATACTAGCCCCTAATAACCTGAATTCTAATACTAATAATACTAACGTTCTATGTGATCCCACGATGAACTGGCTATTGTGTAAGAGATCACAGTGAAGCGACTACATGTAAGCAGCCACAAGGAACCGTCCCATTCCCATTTACAGGTGGAATCAGTAAACTGCTCTAATCTGCATTGCTTGGATTCCTATTAGCAGTAGAAATTATTTTTCAAGTTACCATGACCATTCAGTAATCAATTTATTACCTCATGGGAAATACATTTAGGACTGTTTTATAGAGGTGTAAAATCACTCCTGGGGGATACATTTGTCTAAAATAAATAAAGCCAGTCTCTATCCATGGAGGACAAAGTAAACCATCTAGCTTTAATGAAGATCAAATAAGCATATATATCCCAGCAGCTGGTATCTTTTTTATTATTATAGCTAAAAAAAAAAACAGTAATAGATCATCATAGTGTAATGTGTTTAATTTAAACCCTCAGTTCTAAGCAAACGAAAGACTTACATTGATGGGAGTAGAATATGCTCAATTTAAAAGGCTCAAACACCCTTTAATGTACCTTGTGGGAATGGCCACCCATCATTAATGTGTCTCCTGAATAGTTCACCTAATTTGCGTTCAATCTATCGGAGGCATTTAAGAATGTTTGGTAAAATCACTTCTAGAAGATGATTTTGTCTTAAAAAAAAAAAAAAAAAATGAAGCTACATAGAGAATGGACATGTTTGATCATCCACCATTAATGTTCCAAAATTGTATATTTCTACGCAATCCTTCCTCCGGTTATTATACTTAGACTGTTACTATTATTTGGCTGTGAAATGGAGAGGTGTATTAAACAAAGGAATAGCAACATTACAATCCTTAAAACCTTTCTTAAGATGATAATACCAGTTAAGCAATTTAAAACAGCTGAGTGACTGCACTTCCTATGCATCATGAATCAGCCATCACTCTCTGCACTGTTGTGCTGAGGAGCTTGCATTTTAATAAAACATATAGATCATGTTTATTTATATAATCTCTTTTTTTAACATTTGTACATTTTTATTATTTTCTTGAGACAGTTACTACACAGAATAATGGACAATAGTATCCACATATTCTTAAAATCGACAAACTATTTCTTAATTTCACATATTTTAGATACAATTACCATTAAACAAGATGATACATAAGACATTTAACAAAATAAAAAGACAGACCAATGACATATGGTGATGAGGAAGGGGCTGGAATGTACTATATAATGCATTCTATGTGAGCTACAAAAAAAGCCTCAACTTAGTCTTTCTTTTTTACTAACATTATCCAGATGAGAGATCTTTCCATTCTACATTCATTTATAATCTGATTTTGTAACTGCAGCCATGTAAGCGTATTTTAGGTTTACAATTACGTAACTGTTATATTTTTCAAAATCCAAAATGTGTAATCCTGTAGTTTCAGTTTTTCTTGTAATTCTATCTTATTATTTGGGCTCTGTTATTCCATAATACGTTTCCAATTATCTGTTTCAACTGAAAAAAAAAAAAAAAATTGGAATACTAATTGGAAGAGTAATTTGTATGATATATAGTACTTTTGGTAAGATGTTCAGTTTGGTAAACATGTGTAATGATTGGGATTGGTGCAGATAAATCATTTTTAGCCATATATATTCATTGTTTCTTTTTGGCTATTGTCCAGTCTGTTATTCTTCTCAGTAAATTTGCTTTATATTTATTATTTTAGTTTAATCCTCTAGTACACCTTTTTTTGTTAGGTATTTCTATCTTATTCCGTGTGCTCTGTTATTCCATAAGAAGTTTACAATTATTGGTTTCAATTAAAAAAAAAAATATTGGAATATTAATTGGAAGAGTAATTTGTATGATATATAGCACCCTAGGTTCATTCTGATTGTACTTATTCTTCAAAACCGAGAAATGTAGTATTTAGTCAATTTTCTAGGGTCTGAATTGATTTTTATCTATCATGGGGATAATGTTCAGTTCATATATACTTGGGATTTGAAGACAGGATTGTTCCTATATATTTTATAAAAGAGCTCCATTTGCAAGGGAAATTTTATATATTTTTTCATATATTCAGGTAGGTTTAAATTTAGTATATCAGATTATTTTGTGTCTACTTTAAAAAAAAAAACAAAAAAAAACATGTATTACCATATAAGACAAAGGTTTCTATTTTGTTGGGAAGACTAAATATGTGGATTAGAGATTGCCAAAAGAAAGTCTCAGCAAATGCTCAAATGTAATATCATCTTTTTCATCTACTTTGAGACCAGTAATATTAGGTTTGTCTCTGATTCTATTTAGAATCTCCTCCAAAGTGAAAATAAATAGTACAAGAGATAACGGACATCCTTGGCGTGGTCTATAAAACAGACAGTAAAAATAAGAGTTTTAGGTCATCGATATAAAGATTTGACCCAGACTCAAACCTCACCCAATGCAAGGTTTTCTAGTACTTAAAACATTTATCCTGTCAAATGCTTTTTTCAACAATTAATAACAGGATTCTTTTTCCCTTTGTATTCTGTATTCTGTTCAAAGTTTTAATTGGTCTATAACCTTCACATAACTCAGGGTCTTTTCCTTCCTTATATATCACCTTTATGTGATGTTTTAATTTATTTTAGGATACATTCCCCTGGTATCAAAGTGCTTAAGAGTGAAAAATGCTTCAAGCCCATAGAGTTTCATACATCCCTGCTGCAGCTGCTAATCTAAGAGGAAAAAAAACACTAGTAACCACAATCTTTCTTGACTCCAAACTAGATTTCTCCTGTAACAGCAAGCTATTACCTCTAAGAATGCTCAATTATTAAAGGTTTTGAAATCCTGCTTTAATGCCTCTTAAAAGGTAGTTGTATCTTTTTTTAGAGGTTTTCTTTCAAATGCAAATAAATCTATAACGTGGAGTAGGTTTAACACCGAGGTTAGCTCCATCCACTGCATATTAAGGAATCAGGGTACTAAATAAACCCAAGAAGGTAAACCTACTAACGTACATTCTGTAAATCGGAATTGATTCCCAGGACAGATAATAGGTGCATGTTTGTTAGAGGTATTTTACAATGTGTATAGGGAAAGGACACAGGCCATCTAAAATTAATTGTCTAATCATTGTATTTAGAGTTTATTATTATTTTCTGATGAAGCAAAGGGTTTGATTCAAAATAGTGCATTGTCCAAACACAGTTTCTTTTTAAACCTTGTAAAAATCCAGTCTCGTTCAAACCCCATTCAATGTGCTGGGTAAGCTTTTGGCCTCACCATAAAATATCACAAACTCACCTACTGCAATATGATGTACCAATGACCAGGTAACTTGCAAATCCTTTACTTCAAACCTCAGCTAAACAACTCACTAACCTGAAATGTCACCATTGCCACCTTAACACTGAACTCTGCCACCTGCATCTACCTCCAGTGTCACCAATGGCACCTTATACATTGAACTCTGCCACCTGCACCTCCCTCCAGTGTCACCACTGCCACCTTATACATTGAACTCTGCCACCTGCATTTTCCTCCAGTGTCACCACTGCCACCTGCATCTTCCTCCACTGTCACAACTGCCACCTTATGCACTGAACTCTGCCACCTGCATCTACCTCCAGTGTCACCAATGGCACCTTATACATTGAACTCTGCCACCTGCATCTACCTCCAGTGTTACCACTGGTACATTATGCACTGAACTCCACCACCTGCATCCTCTGCATACTCCCAAAACCAAATGTGCAGAAACAAAATCTCCTAGACAAAGTGCATTTCTTTATTCTTGAAAGAGGGGATTGCATACCCTCCAACAGTCCCGATTGCTCAGTGGGTTAATGTATCAACTGTAGAATCTACTCAATGCCCAGGGTTGCGAGTTAGATTCATGGAGAGGTCAACTGAGCTATTCATTCTTGTTCGGTAGATAAAACGAGTATCATTAAATTGGGTAATAATAACGCCCCTCTATGTTTGGCAATTATAAAATCTCCGGGTTGTATTTGAAAATGAAAGAATATCTCAATGTCCCCTGCCTGGTTAAATCATTTCTTATCACTATTACAGAAAGGACACAAATAAACAAATTGATAGGAAACAGGGAAACCCTTCCTGACGGATGTTGTGTAAGGTGATATCATTTCTGGGTCAAACCATGTTTTTGTCTCTCGAGAGACAGATGAAGGAAGGATATAGTTAGTTGCTAAGACCTGGTTTCATTTATTTTTTTCCAGTTATATAAGTACATAGGTACCTGTCGATTTCACGTTTTAAACCCTGCTCTATATGAAGAGCTTTGTAGTTAGCTTTGAAAGTATTACCCATTATATACAGTAATCTGTGGTATTTATGCTGTTTACATGACTCTTTGGAAAGCACTACAAAAAGATGCTATCTTTATCCAGGAATCCAAGTTATTAGTGTTTAAGAGACTACACAAGGTTAATTACTGTTAATGAATGTTGCTAAGCTTTTGGAATATTTATTTTAAAGGGTAATGTAGTAAACAATATACTAACTTGCTTGTTAACCTTCAGGACAATGATATTCTTTGTTTTCATGTCCGTTCTGGACAATAGCTTTTTTTTTTTTGCTACTTTAGCTATGCATGCGTTTAAATTAAAGTGCAAGCTTGCTTTTTTAATGGATCCCCACGTATAATATATTGTTTTTTAAGGACAAATGTGTAAAAATGGTAGTGTTGAATGTAAAAAAAAAAAAAGAAGTGTTTTCTCTCCTCTCTCTCCGACACAAGATAAAAATGTATCAGGAAGAGATTAAAAACAACCTCCAATCAGGGCCGTTTTAACCAATGGGCAAAGTGGGTCCTTGCTTAGGGCCCACAGGTTAAAGGGGCCCCCGCTGGCCCAACATCTCCCCCGCTGCCTGCTTGACTGTCTCACACGGAGACAGTCACGTGTGCAGCAGCCGGAAGCTGCACCCAGCGGATGCGTTCCAGCTTAGTGTTTCTGTAGCCGAACATGGCAGCAAGTCAAGAACTTCTGTGTTTGGGAATGTCTTTACGACATCACACGTGTTGCGAGGTCTTGCAGTATTTCGACAGGGATCCCTGGCTTCCAAACACACTTTGATCTGGCCCAGGAGCACAAAGATGCTTTTAGACCATTCGGCATGAAGGAGACAACAAACTCTCAGCGCAGCACTGTTGAATGCCTAGCTTTCAGCATTCTTTAACTGTACATGCTGGGTGCCTATTCATTAGACATCAGGGAATCCCGGGAGATTGACAAAGGATTTGCAATAAACAGGTGTTAAAAGTTACGTTTAACGCACCCTGATGTACAGATAAAAGGAGTTTTGTATAAAAACAGTGCACACGTAAATACTGGCACCATCACTATGAATGCTTCTGTCAAAAGTCAGCTGAGTCACATCCCACACTTATGGAGTTTGAGGTGTAATAGAAGAATGAAATTTTTTTTATGGTAATTTCCCTTTAAACTTTATATCTGCTAAAGAGAGGTCATTGCTACATTCAGCAGCAAAAATGAATTAGGCCTTCATGGAATATGATTATAGAGGAAATCAGTAATATTGTAACTCTAAAAAAAAAAAGACATTTAGCAATATTTGGTTTCTAACTGCGCACATCAATTAAACCTTCCCTCTGAGGTCCACACAAAACTTCTAATTCATTTATCTTCAGACCTCGAAATTAGCATATAATGAGCACCCAGATTTAAGCAGAACAATCTTGTTTTAAATCACATTAATGTATAATACATTTTAGGAATGCTAATAAAAAAAGAGGCAAAAGGTTCAGGCGTTAGCTGAATTGTGAAAAAGGTACGCATCAGTAAAGATCAGCATCATTCTAACAGAGTCACCTCAGTAAAGGAACATGAACATCAAAAAATAGAAAGTGATTGTATGGCTGTAAATAAGTCTCTCTAGTCAGATCCATATGTGTCTGTCCCATGTGTGCTGTACAGCCATGTAGTCCTATATGATCTCTGTGTGTACAAGCAACCTCTCAAAGAGTGACGACCAAGACATTTATACTAAATTAAAGGAAGACCCCACTAAACACTTTGATGGATTTAGTCGACACCGGGGTACACCTTGGCTTTCTTAATAAGACGGAAAGGGAATTTTTAATTAATCCTCACCCTAAAATAGCCACGTAAACTACCTAAACTTCACAAATAATTCCATAACCTCGATGGTGGGTTCTTTGGGAAAAAAGCTTTCACAGTGGGTTGTTTTCCAACTCCAGCCCATTGTTTGTAAACTTAAGGGCTACTTAACGGATACCAAACCCGTCTTGGGGTGCATTAGTGTTTTAAAGTGGCAGGAAGACTTTATTTGGGTTACCCTAGACGTAAATTCCCTCTACTCTTCCATAACACAGCAGAAAGAGGTAGAGGCTTCCCAATTTTTCCTGAATCATTTTTCGAACTTCCCTACAGATATGCAAATGTTTATCTACAACTGCAATGAATACTTATTGTGTCAACGTTGTGGTACCGCAATGGGTGCTAAGTTTGCACCTAATTTGTTTATGGGGTGGTGGGAGACTTTGTTTATTTTTAGCAACAATAATCCATTTATGGAACAATATTTTTTGGTACGGGAGATATATCGATGATTTGCTCCTGATATGGAAGGGAGATGGAGAGTCACTCAGACAGTTCCTTGCTTATGTCAATACCAATGATTTAAATTTAAGTTTCACCATGGATCACCATGAGAGCCGGATCTCGTATTTGTATACATATTTATATCCATATCATCATTTACCATAAACAAATGTAAAACGTACACAAAATAAACTACATGAAACTTACCCTTTAATAATCTCTACAACAAATGTATATTTTTATAATGTGAGTTCAAATCTATATTAATCTTTTCTCACAAAGCTTACAATCTAATAAGGAAAGAATACAGAGTAAGGAGCTCCCTGCCCTGCAGAGCATCTTATCTGCATTAACCAGCTCTGCAGAGCTTACAGTCTAAGGTAAGTTATACAATACAAAAATCTATTCTCACAAAGCTTACAATCTAATAAGGATATAATACAGAGTAAGGAGGTCCCTGCCCTGCAGAGCTTTTTATCTACCCTAACCAACTCTGCAGAGCTTACAGTCTAAGGTAAGTTATTCAATACACAAATCTATTCTCACAAAGCTTACAATCTAATAAGGATAGAATAGAGTAAGGAGGTCCCTGCCCTGCAGAGCTTTTTATCTGCCCTAAGCAACTCTGCAGAGCTTGCAGTCTAAGGTGAGTTGTACAATACAAAAATCTATTCTCACAAAGCTTACAATCTAATAAGGATAGAATAGAGTAAGGAGGTCCCTGCCCTGCAGAGCTTTTTATCTGCCCTAAGCAACTCTGCAGAGCTTGCAGTCTAAGGTGAGTTGTACAATACAAAAATCTATCCCCACAAAGCTTACAATCTAATAAGGACAGAACACAGAGTAAGGAGGTCCCTGCCCTGAAGAGCTTTTTATCTGCACTAACCAGCTCTGAAGAGCTTACAGTCTAAGGTAAGTTATACAATAAAAAAATCTATTCACTCAAAGCTTAAAATCAAATGAGGATGGACGTCAGAGAAAGGAGGTCTGCCCTAACCAGATCTTCTAAGCTTACAATCTAATAAGAAGCATAGAATACAGAGTAAGAAGGTCCCTGTCCTGCAGATTGACTCACCTGGCCTAACCAGATCTGTTAAGTTTACAATCTAATAAGAAGCATAGAATACAGAGTAAGAAGGTCCCTGCCCCAACCAGATCTGCTAAGCTTACAATCTAATAAGAAGCATAGAATACAGAGTAAGAAGGTCCCTGCCCTAACCAGATCTGCTAAGCTTACAATCTAATAAGAAGCATAGAATCCAGAGGCAGGAGTTCCCTGTCCTGCCTCACTTGCCCTAACCAGCTCTGCTGAGCTTCCAGTGTACTGCAGGGCTGTCAAGCATTCAGCCGTTCATGGACCATCTCTACCATACTCCACTGCCAACTCTTCAGCTGGCTGCCTCTCTGTTCTCATATTCCAGACCTCTCCAGGAAATATCTTCATTTTACCTTCCTTACCTTCAAAATTCACCACAAACATCTAAGACCAATCTCGACTCCACATATCACACACCTGGATTTATCAAAATCCAATGGATGGCATTACTACACTGAGATAGCAGAGGGAATGCTAAACACAAATGTACACACACCAAACAAGCCAGAAGGCTGCTTTTACCCCACAGAATCACACATTTACAGTGCTACCACCACTGCAAGGGATTCTGGGTACGTATATGCAAATTCAGTCATCAACCATAGGTGCAGAAGCCAGAATACCACTCTATGGACAGCTTTTGCATCCTTACTGGGACTTATCAACATGAGGTGGATTTACAGGCTTACTGCTTGAGGCTTTGAGCTGTACAAAGAACAAACCATTTAAGTAATGGTGGGTAAAGGTGATGGTAAAAACCCCTCCACATGAAATGAAGTACCATCACCTTTCCCCTACCATTACTTAAATGGTTTGTTCTTTACACTGAGAATTGAAATACATTTCCCCGGGACCAGGGCTCGAGTCCTGCAGGAACGCGTGGGAACGGTGTTCCTGCACTTTTTTCATGGCAGGAACGCTGTTCCCTTTGCTCCTGCAGGACCAGGGCAGCTGCCTCTTGAGCCCAGCCGGTGCTCCTCCTGAGCCGATCCTTCACTATGCGAGAGAGCGGCATCGCATAGTGAAGGAGTCAGGACTCAGGAGTAGGGTTCCCAAATACTTACCTCCTTGCTGCCGTCTCCCGGTGCTGGTCCGTGGCTGTGAGGGAAGCGTTGTACGCTCCCCTCCAGCCGCGCAGATCAATAAAGTTTGTTTTAAAAAAAAGTTTTAACAAACTTTATTGATCCGCGCGGCTGAAGGGGAGCGTACAATGCTTCCCTCACAGCCACGTACCTACAACCGGGAGATGGCAAGGAGGTAAGTACTGGCTGGGGAAGGGGGAGGAGGGTGGCATAACGAGCATACTGAGGGGCAATATCAAGTGGCAAATTCCTGGCATATTAAATGGCAATAACCTGGCATATTGAGGAGCAATACACTGGCATATTATATGGCAATAACCTGGCATACTGAGGGGCAATACACTGGCATATTAAATGGCAATATCCTGGCATATGGAGCGGCAATATCCTGGCATATTAAATGACAATATCCTGGCATATTGAGGGGCAATATCCTGGCATATCAAATGGCAATATCCTGGCATATTGAGGGCCAATAAACTGGCATATTGTGATAGACAGCTTGTCTGCGTGTGTGATAGACAGCATGTGTGTGTGAGACAGTGTGTGCGAGAAAGCTTATTTGCGAGTGTGAGAGACAGCTTGTGTGTGTGTATGATATACAAATATATAAATATATTTATATATATATATATATATATTTATATATATATATACACACACACACGCTTCTCACTGGCATGATATACAAATAATATATATAATTTCAGTGATAATCCGCCCCCTTTGTGGCTCCACCCCTCATGGCCCCTCCCTTTTGTAGCTCTGCCAGCACATGGCCGGTATTTTTTTGAGGAAAAGGTGGCAACCCTACTCAGGAGTGGATCTTGGGTGAGTTCCCACACTTTTTTCCCAGGACTTGACCCCTGCCCGGGACCCTCTTACTGCTGCTAAGAAGAGATACCTTTATCTGATCACCACAAGCAATGTACAGTAACTCACCTCCTGTTGTTGATCAGCAATGTTTCGGTTTCATTTCATTAAAAGTAATCCACTGAAGCTTCATTTGAAATTCTGTAATCTCCTACAGACAGTACAAAATGCAGCAGCCAGACGACTGGCCAATCAGACTAGCTCGTGTCACAGTCGTCCACTCCCTGTGTTGGCTTCCAATTAAATGGTGAACATATTTTAAAAGTGACCTGCTGACCTGTCAGGGAGTCACCTTCACATGTGAACAGGATCTGCTACTGCACCAACTGCCGGATGCTGAGCTGTGTTTGAAAGTAACGCAGCTCTTCTATTGTGATGTCACGCACTGTCAGAATTCTATTCTGATGTCATGCTATATATATTTGTCACTATTGTACATTTACAGTTCAAAATATTACGCCATATGGAAAAATATAGTTCACAGAGATATTTAATGCTGGATTTTTAGCACCTTCTTATTTTTGTACAGTTGCATTCATAATAATTCATCCTAGAGTCACAACTGCCATCAAATTTTATTTAATTTTTTTTATTCCATTTCCTCTCCTGCCCCGTATTTCCATCTCCGCCCTTGTTATCTGTATCAGGGTGTGGGGATAGATTTGCCAGCCAGTATTTTGTCACCATGCTGGTTAAAAATTTGGTTTGAGGCCATTGCTAACTCTAATAAGAAAATATTATGGCTGGGAACTCTGGGAGGGGCGGGGGGGGGGGGGGGGGGGCAGAAAATTGAAAGAAGGCTACAGGCTTGGAACTCGGGGGGGGGGGGGTAAAATTAGGGGGAGAATATTTTATTGTTTTTTTTGGTAAAAATATACCGATTTCTTCATTCATATTTTTTGCTCTTGCACTAGTATGGTATGTATAATACTATCAGAATGAGTGTTATACATACAAAAAAGGGGTAAAACTTAGAAAATGTTTTTCTCAAAATGATCCCTTATTCTTAGTTTGCAACTTTTTGTTCAGTGCAAACCATGCCAGAATACCATATTTGCTCGATTATAAGACGACCCTGATTATAAGATGACCTCCCCAAACTTTGTTTATTCCTTTAGGAAAAAAACTAAAAGCCTGAATATAAGACTACCCTATAGGAAAAAAAGTTTAACTTGTATATATGTAAATTGCTTTTTAATATTTAATAAAAAAATTTATATTATACAAATGCATTTCTTGTTTTTATTTCCTTTTATGTGCCAATGCGGCCTCTCTCCCCCTCCCCCAGCTCTCTCTCTCTCCCCCCCCCCCCCCCAAACTTCTCTCTCTCTCTCTCTCTCCACTAGGGTTGCCACCTTTTCCTCCAAAAAATACCAGTCATCAGTGAGGGTGGAGCCACAAAAGGGCGGGGCCACAACGGGTGGAGCCAAAAAGAGGAAGCACTGAATATTCTGAAGGATATCCTGATGGATATTCCTATTATGCTCAGCCAATCAAATGTTTAGCTGAGCATGATATAAACTGTATTCCACATTATGTGGAATGCTAATTGTCTCTGGCTGACTTGTGGTATCACAGCTCTTGGAGAATACAGACCCTATAATATTCAGCAAACCTTATTGTTGGCTAAGCATCATGGGGATTGTATTCCAAAAAGAGCTTAAGTGCCAAAGGTCGGCTCTATCACTGCAACTGTTGTAGTCTGCATTTACCGTGCTCAGTTAGTTTAGAAAATGCTGAGCATCATGGGAAATGTAGTCCACAACAGTCTATTGCCATATCATGTCCCTTACCTCACTGTAAAGAAGGTGGAAGCTGGATCCTCTTCAGCTGGAAGCTGCCAGGCAGTCAGCTGAAGGATCCACTGTCTGGTGGTCAGCCTGAATGTTTGGTGAAAGCGGAAGGGGTTAGTGCTGCTGGGGGGGAAATGGATATATTTTTGGTGAGGGGGGTATCAGCCTGTATTTGTGGTGACTGAGGGGGAGCTTTATGCACCAACACCAAAAATACAGGCTGATCCCTGCCACTCTAGATCTCTCCAATCAGCATCTGCCACCCCCCCCCCCCCCAAACAGCCTCTCTCTGCCACCGTTGCTCCCCTCAAACAGCCCCTGTCACCCCAACCTCCCCAAATAGCCTGTTTGTCACCCCAGTGCTCAGACATGCTCTTGTTAATATCCCAGCCCCCAAATAAATAGTAGTTACATTAAATTAACCTAATTCAATATGAACCTACAAATTGTATAGCCTGCTAGAAAGTGTAAATACCACATTAAATAAAAAGGGTAACTTATCCTAAACAAAATGCTGTAGATCATTTTTTGGGAGTGATTTTACCCTTTTTTTTTTTTTAAGAAAACATACATTAAAATACAGTACTCTGACAATATACAGTACTATCATACACATGAGAGCATGGCAGTGTTTTAGGCATACTTATATGTTTATGTATTTTTTTTAAATATTTTTTAAGGTTATCCTATTGTGTACTGCTTTTTGTTTATTTTTCCTCCTCCCCAAAAATGCTCTCTGTCACCCAGCTCTCCCCCAAAAATGCTCTGTCACCCAGCTCTCCCCCAAAAATGCTCTGTCACCCAGCTCTCCCCCAAAAATGCTCTGTCACCCAGCTCTCCCCATAGCCCAAAAATTCTCTCTGTCACTCAGCTCTCCCCCTACCCCAAACATGCTCTGCCAGTCAAGCCCCCAGACATTAGCTCAGTCCTCCATACATGCTCTGCCAGCCCCCAACACACATGATCTGTCAGCCCAGCCCCCCCCCCCCCCCCCCCCAAGATCCTGTTTCCCCAGCTTACCTTATCCATCCAGGGAGACCTATCAGTGCTGATAGCTGTGACAGGCATGTCTGCAGTCCATCTCTCCCTCTCTCCGGGCAGACAGGAAATGGCTGTGAGAAGCCACTTCCTGCTGCTGAAACTGGCAGGGAGAGACTGTCAGTGCCGATAGATGGGGAAACTCCGCTATCGGCATTAAAGGGGCGGCGCCCACATGGAGAGGGGGAAAAAAACGGCTTCTGCATTGCCTGTATGTTTCTTAAGCCGGCACCGGCTCCTAAGAGCCGATTACCGGCTGTGCCGGTAAAATACCGGCCGGGTGGCAACCCTACTCTCCACCTCCCTCGTCTCTTCCCCCTCCCCTTGTCTGTCTCCCCCCTCCCCTTGTCTATCTCACCCCTCCCCTTGTCTATCTCACCCCTCCCCTTGTCTCTATCTATCCCCCCTCTCCTTATCTCTCTGTCCCCCCTCCCCTTTTCTCTCTTCCCCCTCCCTCCCCCCTCCCTCCCCTTGTCTGTCTCGGACAGCTGGTCCGTCATAATAGACTGCCGTGTCGGGCAGCATTGAGGATGTCTGCACGTATCGCCCCCTGTTAGAGCTATATGAAGCAAAGAGTCTCAGTAAAGTACATTATTTGTATGCTTTCATTAAAGCATTTCTCTATTAAATGCCTGCACTTGATATGATCTTTCAATTAAACACATTAATTTGTTGCTATAGCGGTCCTTTAATGAACTTAACACAAATGTGAGCTCCTGAGCCAGACCCTCTTGAACCAGAAGATCACTGTCTAGCTAAAGACAACACAGCGCTAACATTTCAAGAAAAGTGAGGACTGCGGCCTTTTCACATCTGATCCTCGCCCTTCAGTCTGGACGGAGCAACAATCCACATTATCAACTATCCATGTAGACTCTGTCAGTTTTTGGTCACCTTGGTGGTACACGGACCTTTTTCTTTTCAGTGGCTCACTCTTGCGTCTGATAGTATACCCCCACTGGGGGGGTATCTTCACCCAGTGCTTTTTATATTATTGATCAGAGAGGTGTGCCACATCAGAGTTGAATAATGTTTCTATTCACAAAGAAGGTGCCCTCTAAACATTGAAACTAACAATGAAAGTTGGCGTCAATGTGTAACAGCACCATTCTACCCTCTCCTTCACACCCATTCCAATCAGATATCACTTCATGGTCTAGTCACTTGTAATGTCTGAGTCATTCACAAGCCTATACTTTATTCCTTTATTTCTTTTAATTTAATTATAAATATCAAACATAAAACATTACAAAAGCATAAGATCAAATGTCAGAGCTTAGCAGCGCTGTATTTAGCGCCAGGCTCTGCTGGGAGCCGAACAGGGAGCACAGAGAAAGCTCCGTGGTGCCTGTTCGGCTCCCCATGCAATGTGGTGGGGAAATGCTTGACAGGTCACATGACTGGCGCTCTAACATCAGACACGCGCCGGGTCAAGTGACCTCTGCACACAACCCAAATTGTAACCGTATATCCAGGGCCGGACTGGCCTACTGGGATACCGGGAAAATTCCCGGTAGGCCGCCTACCCTGTGGCCACTTTAATAAATTTGGGCGGACATGTCCCTTTAGGAAATTCGGCCAACCGCACCACTTAAAGTGAAAGTGTGTGAGTGGCAGAGGATAAGTGTGTGAGTAGCATAGTGTAAGTGTTTGAGTGAGTGGCAGAGTGTAAGTGTGTGAGTGAGTGGCAGAATGTAAGTATGTGAGGGAGTTGTCAGAGTGTAAATGTGTACAGGGGCAAATTAATTGGCAAATTGACTGTATATTAATGGCAAAATAATACTGGCACATTAATGGCAAAATAATACTGGCACATTGGCAGTGGTATATTAATGGCAAAATAATACTGGCATACTAATGGCAAAATAATACTGGCATATTAATGGCAAAATAATACTGGCAAATTGGCAGTGGTATATTAATGGCAAAGTTATACTGGCATATTAATAGGCAAATTGGCTGTGGCATATTAATTGGCAAAATACCTGGAGCATATTAATGGGCAAATTGGCTGTGAGGTCTGGGTGTTCGGGTAAATCCTTGGACAAGTCATGGGTGCTGGGATAAGTCCTGTGAGTGCAATCTACATGCTGGGGTAAGTCCTGTGAGTGCAGTCTGGGTGCTGGGGTAAGTCAATATATCCACCCAGTGTGCAGTGGTGTATCTTGATTTTGTGCTGCCCTAGGGAGACAAAATCCGGGCACCCCCCTACCCAAGCTGCACACCCACGTTACACACCTAAGACATGCCCCATCATTCAGACTCACATCAAGCTTACACTCCCATCACACTCAGTCACACACTCCTACTCCCATCACACTCAGTCACACACTCCTACTCCCATCACGCACACTCTGACTCCCATCACACTCAGTCACACACACTGTCTCCCATCACACACACTCTGACTCCCATCACACTCAGTCACACACACTGTCTCCCATCACACACACTCTGACTCCCATCACACTCAGTCACACACAGTCTCCCATCACGCTCAGTCACACACACTGTTTCCCATCACACACACTCTGACTCCCATCACACTCAGTCACACACACTGTCTCCCATCACACTCAGTCACACACACTGTCTCCAATCACACACACTCTGACTCCCATTACACTCAGTCACACACACTGTCTCCCATCACACACACTCTGACTCCCATCACACTCATTCACACACACTGTCTCCAATCACACACACTGTCTCCCATCACACTCAGTCACACACACTGTCTCCAATCACACACACTCTGACTCCCATCACACTCAGTCACACACACTGTCTCCCATCACACACACTCTGACTCCCATCACACTCATTCACACACACTGTCTCCAATCACACACACTCTGACTCCCATCACACTCATTGACACACACTGTCTCCAATCACACACACTCTGACTCCCATCACACTCAGTCACACACACTGTCTCCCATCACACACACTCTGACTCCCATCACACTCAGTCACACACACACACACACAGTCTCCCATCAGCACTTACCTTTCCCTGGCAGGCAGGCAGCATGGTCCCTCCATGCTGCCTGTTCGGCTTCCCGGCGATTGTGCCGACAGGTCACGTGACCGGGCGCGCGTATGACGTCAGCGCGCCCGTCACGTGACCTGTCGGCACTTCCGTGTCGGCACACTGCACGGGGAGCCGAACAGGCAGCACGGAGGTTTCTCTGTACTGCCTGTTCGGCTCCCCGTGCAGCCTGGCAGGCAGAGCGTTGGTGAGGGGGGATCTTGCGATCCCCTCTCACCTCCGTCTCTGCCTGCAAGCGCGGTGGGGTTTGGTTTTTTTTTAAAGGGACAGATTTTTTTTTTTTTTTGAATTTTTTTTTTTTCCAGTGCTGGGGGGCGCTGCCGCCCCCCAAAATTTGCCGCCATAGGCATCCGCCTAGGATGCCTCGCGGTAAATACAGCACTGCCAGTGTGTACACAAGGTTATAGCTCACACAATGTCTTGATTATATATACCCCTGCACAGGGCAATTCATATAACCTTGTGTACATCCATGTAGTTATGTGTTTCCCTGTGCATGGGGTACATATCAGGGCAGAATGTCAGCTATAACCTGGTTTATATACTGGGGGCATATATTGCAGTGCATGGGTGTATACCAATCTTATCTATAAACAATACTCTCTTCAAATGTGCTTTAAAATGCATGGCTTGCCCTTTGATTATCAAGAAAATAAATACGCAATTCTATGGGCCTGGTATAATAACGTAATGCTATGGGGCTGGTATACTATTATTTCCAGGGCTGGTTTTTCTTCCCTGCCTATATCTAGGTTTAGTAGATCTATGGTCAGCCTTTTCCTTTTTCCCCCCAATGTGATGTTGCTGACTGCCTTTATAGACAGTCAAGCAGCAATAATAGAGTGATGGAAGGGATTCCTTACCACTTCTGTTGCTCTTGCAGAATCTGGGCAAATGCCATATTGGAGGAGCATTCTCCTTTACCACATGGCACCCCAGATAACTGTGTGGGTTAAATTGTGTGCGGCATGATGGGGGGGGGGGGGGGGGGCGGTAGGTGCCTGTATAATGCCTCAAGGCATCAGAGCAGTACCAAATAAGCCTAATCAGCGACCGTTGATTGCTGCCTATGTGGGTTTGCAGGCAGTACATACCAGGTGGTCCATTGTCACAAAGTTTTTGATGATGCATGTACATCCAATGTTAGGAAGGGGTTAAAAAATGCCAAATTAAACACAGGAGTACCAAAAATAAAATGTAAATTAACTTTTCTTATATTTGTAATGTTCTACAGCAACAAATGCTTTAAATAATTTGTAAAATTACTTCGCCAAATACAAATAGTATCCACATAAACCTTCATGCTTCCCTACATATGCAGACTACAATAAAAGTCCAAAACAAAGTACAAATACAGAATTCTACAAACACTGTATCAGTTAACCAAAGTACTAGTGCAAACTTAAAGCACTGTTCAAATTTAAATCTAACAAAGATTCTACACAAGACGAAATGTGGTAAACTAAGCATGGACACTGATGTATTATTAGTTGGACTCTGTCAATATAAACATTGCTTATACTGTGAATGTAGAGAATAAAAAGAAAATATGAAAAATGATCTATACGTTGTTTAAGAAAAATCGCAAGCACATGCATGTAAGAACCGAAAAATGTTTTAAATGTGTCTGGGGTTCCCCTACTTATGACATCACCTTGAGACTTGAGATGCAAATTCCACATTTTCCATTGAAAATTAGTTAATTTGCATATCAAGCCACAGGTAGTGTTATAAACAGAACTCTTAATCACAAGCTTGTATCCCATGTCTGCAGTGTTTCTTATAAGATGGTGTTAGAAACATAGAATGTGTCGCCAGGTAAGAACCATTCGGTCCATCTAGTCTGTCCAATTTTCTAAATACTTTTATTAGTCCCCAGTTCCCTATCTTATATCTAGGATAGCCTTGGGCCTATCCCACGCATGCTTAAACTCCTTCACTGTGTTTATCTCTACCACTTCTGCTGGAAGGCTATTCCATACATCCACTACCCTCTCAGTAAAGTAATACTCATGGCTGCAGCTCGATGCCCGGCGAGTCGCACTGATGGACGCCCCTACTTTATTCTGATATAGCAGAAAATGGGAACCAAGTCCTGTGGCATAATCTATTTGTTGCAATATTGTCTATCTTTATACTAACAACTTACAACTTTTAATAAACTACATTAATGTCACACTACTTTTTTGGGGTGGAGGAAGGGGAGAGGATGTTATTAGTTTTCAATGAACGACAGGTGCATGATAGAGATGTTATCGCAAACATTACATCCCCATTAATATTATAAGGACAATAGATGCTGTGTAACTAGTATATCTCTCCTGCCTGGGGATCGGAGATTTACAGTTCCTTTCTTCAGTCGACAAGTGAGTTACTCCATTCAGGTGTTCAGTCCTACCACTCCCATATTATAAAGCTCCCCCCCCCCCCCCCCCCATTCAGAAATGCACCTAAACTCAAGGCCCTTAGCGGAACCACAATGTATTCCACAATTCCAATTTATATCTGGGTAAATAAAATCTCCTTGTAAAACGTCACCCAGATTTGCAGTTTGTGATAAAAACTGATCTTCCCCATAAAAGCGTATGTTTGATGGCTTATAGCATACAATCTATAAACTAATCTCCACCCATAGTGTCTCAACATTACTACTAGTGACATCACACAAACCTTCCTTAAAGGAACATTATACATTGCTTAACCCGTGCTTCCGTGAAGGAAGCAAGGGTTAAACAAAACATGCCCCCGGACATTTAACCCCTTCGTGACGCAAGGTGCTTGCGTCCCAAACGACGCAAGCACCAAAACATCATGATTGGTTCCTGGCCACCGATTGGTAGACAGGAACACTCTCTTAACAGACCCTGTGGGTCCCTGCAAAACAAACGCGAGACCTCCGGACGTCACGTGTGACGTCACGGAGGCGTGCCCGAATGCGATTTGGAGAAATGTAGCCGGTGCTCGCTTTGAGCACCGGCAAGTGCCTGCAGCGGGATCCGAAAACAGCTCATCGCGTGGAGCCGCGATGAGCTGTTTAATACAGGACGTACTATGCCTTCCTAACGACTTTAAGGCACTTAAAGTCAGGACGGCATAGTACGTCCTAACGTCACGAAGGGGTTAAGTAAACCCGATGTGTATCTTAATGCGCTAGCAGAGAGAGACAGTCGCCGACCAGACGGCTGCCTGGTTCCGATGGAAGCATGGCAGCTGTCGGTCAGAGAATAAACTGGCGTGTACTATCAAAAGTCCATGCCAGTTTATCCTCATACTAGGGACAACTTCTTCATTAGAAGCACAAGTGAATAATAACATTTAGTGTCCCTTTAATACTGGGCTTGATTTGGTTAGTGTTTCCTGGTGAATGAAGCGCCCAGTTAGGTAGCTGTTTTAAGGAGATCGATCTAAAGAAACGTAGGCCTTAAGGAAGCAGCAGCATTCCCAGCTGTGGTAAGACAAGACTTCTACCTTAGACACAAGCTTGTCACTCAGTAATACAATGTGTTAGAGGCACTTAGCAGGTAGCAGAATCATTATAATAAGATACACTTACTGTGGGAATAAATCTTTAGCTACAGTACAATATGGCACATCCAAATGACTAAGCAAATGTTTGCTCAGTCCTATTAAACAATGACTACAGTGTGCAAACGTATACATAGATATACATATACATGAATGCAATAGTGTAAAAGAAGCAAGACATTATCTGCATATGGAGCCTGCAAGGCACATGCAAAACAGCAAATGGTTCAGTAGAAATGCAAACATCCTCTTCTAGCTTTTATTTTATTGCTACAATGGATCCTTCTTATGCCTTTTAGGAACATACATGGATAGGCCTTTGTAATGTACATTGCTATAGGTGCTTCATTTAACATAAGAGGCAGTTTTGGTAGGCTTTGTTTCAACTTTTTGTGTGATAAGAATTATTGTGCCGATAACTAAAATCTGTCAGCTTCTAATGTATGTTTAAAACCTCAAAGCACTTTAACTTGAAATTGGCAGGAAACAACTGTGATCATTAAAAAAAAAAAAAAAAAATTATTTTTTTTAGTGAATAAACCCCAACCTGCATATTTTCATGACGACACCGAATACATATTTTAGGAAATAGGATACTAGTTGTATGGAGGAATCAAACTGTACAGCACTACAAGACATTAGTCATAATAAAAGTATAAAAAGAGGAAAAAGCCATCCAAACATGCTCTTACCAACTGCTTTTAGGTTCACCTGGCCAGGTATTGAACACTCGATATTGCACAAAAAAACAAAACACCCCACAGGACGCGTTTCGTTAAAAAAACTTCTTCAGCTGGTGTTTAATATGTTTAATATATAACATATCAAGTGTTTTTGAAACATATACATATAAAAACATACAAAATACATAACTATATTTCAAATGGGAACCAGTTTGTGGTGCTACGTGCGCTCCTATATCCCCCTTTTATTTCCTTATCATATATCTGGAACCTGCACCTCACACCCCCTAGCTGCCACCCATAATATAACAATACAATCACTGTCAATATAAGTGAAGCATCTCATCACAGATATGTACCTTTATATTCCTCTTCTTTTAGTTGTATGACTTTTGAGTACATTTTCCCAACCGTAGTCCCCATCTTTGTTCTGCCTGCCTGCCTACTCTGAATTGTGTGTATATCCCCTTTTCCATTTTTATTTGGTAGGTGGTTTGATTTTTTCCCACCATCCATGTTGGAATATCCAGGGAGTTCCAATTCCTTGCAAGTAACAATTTTTCTGCAAGAAGGATATGCATAATTATATCCCTTTTATTATTTGTAATTGCCATATAAAATTTATGTAAAAGGTAATATTCTGGTGTCACTGGGATCTCTATACCCATTAGGGTTCTGATTTTTTACATTCCCACCGTACATGTAGCATATCTCCCTTCTGGGTTCCACATCTCCAGCAGCGCTCTGATCTATTATTGCCAGGCTGCTTGGGACAAGGTACCAGCGTACCTGCTTACTTTTATAATGGATTTCTGTTCTATGAACCTGTCTTAATGAATATATCCAATTTCCCCTCTTGATCTCCCTATCTAACCCCATTTGCCATTTTGTCAATGCTTTAATGGTCGGAGGGTCTCTGCCTCACTAACCATTGTTTCATTTTTATTTAGCAAAGCTGACTCCTGCTCCTCCAAATTCAGGTCATCATTTAGCATCTTGTGATGACGGTCACTCGTATAATGTGGGTTTTAGAAAGCAGAGATCACACCATGCTTTGAATATGGGAGCAGCTCTTCTTGGTGGAAAAAAAATAAAGCCTTATTCCTCGGGTGTTCTTTTTCGTTTGTTTAGAGTAGGTGTAGCATGAATATTTACATATACCTTGAAATAGCTCTTCCACTGGTTATTTCACTTTCCATTAATGCAAATATATTTTGTCTCTAGCAGGTACAAAGTACACAGAATGTTAACACCTGGGAACCTTCTTGGTGAGTTGGCCTCGATACCCATGAAGATGTGAATGTTCAGACAACCTATGACACGCATGCTGGTTTCACACACTGATTAGCAGCCAATTTCAAGCAGGGCTTTTTTTTTTTTTTTGAATGATGTATTGGTAAAAAGTGCAGCAGGTTAATGGTTCTAGTACACGCCTGGCTTGAAGCTAGATCTGAACATCAGTGGGCTTACGGGTCAACAACAGCTGGAGATGGACGCATTGGTTTTTTCATGTCAGGATGAAATGACTCAGTGGACTAATACACCAACTGTAGAATCTGTTCAGATGTGCTTATAGTTACCCATGCAAAATGAACCCTTAGTCCAGTGGCAGGAATACAAAGTCCCACTCCTTAATTTCAAAATCATAGTGTCTAAAAACGCAATTATCAAAAAGTTCCAAATGAAAATGATACAAAGTGATTATAAATACTCTGAACCTGTACAGAGCATGCAATCTTAGGTTTGCATCAAGAAAGAATATTGCCATATTTATATACAGCTGGATGCATAGAAACTTTCAGATACAGACAGTAGAAGGATCTATTCAGGTTAATATCAAGAAACCAGTAGCTGTTCAGCAAGTGTCTTTGAGAAGTATTACTGCTTAGGCCACAGGTAACAAAACTGTGGGAAAACAGCAACTTGAAATTGTTAAATTTTAGGATTTTCTGCTTCCCCATTTAAAATGTCTCAAGAGGTAAACATTTTCATGTAGTAATCAGTCTAAGTACTGATAATAGTTTAACATGTTTACAACAGCTAAACTTGGAAGTTTTATTATCAGAAAGGAAGTCATACTGTGCGTATTGTAATAGGTCACACTGTGACACAATAACAGAAACCTGTAATCAACATGTTATAACTAAAACAAAACTTGCCCAGGAAACAATATTATCAGTTGAGAGTCAGGTCAGAAATGTTGATTGTTTATTTATTTTGCAATCCATCTATGGCATCAACGTCAACCCCACTGTACTCAAAATAGTAAGCAATGTTATCACATACCTTCCCACATTCCAATCAGAAGACTGGGAAAGCGAGAGATGTGTAGATTGCCAGTCAACTGCTCATTGCTGCTTAACCCCTTCGCGACCTTATGACAAGCCAACTCGTCATAAGCGTAGCAGTGTTTGCAACTTTATGATGAGTAAACTCGTCATGCTGCTAAGCAGGTGCACTGCCATCCAGTGTGAAACAGGTCCAGGACTCTGCCTCGCATCTGAGACAATGTTCCCGGACCCAATCGGCAGGTTTCCATCCAGGTGATTGCGATCAATCTATTACCGCGATCACCTGAAGATTAGATAGCAAAGTCCAATTCACTCCTTGTACTTCATTTGCTGACTGTGAAATACAGAGTGACAGACAAGTGAAGAGGGAGAAATAAACAAAAAACATTTCCTGTAAAAATAAAAGTTCCCATTCCTTTCTGATCACAGTTTGTTACTGTGATCAGTTTTCTCCCTACTTTATGGCCCTCATTTTGTTCTTTCTCTTTTTACAGTTTTTTGGGAGGGGGGTCGGGGAACTTATATATTTTTTCTTTTTATTTACTAGTTAGTTGATATAAGTGGGTCAGTGTTAGTGTTGTACTAGTTTTGTTAAATATTATTGACAAAATAGGGAGAAAAAAAAAACAGTTTTTGAAAATCAAATCCCCCCTTTTATATGTATTTTGTACTAAATAGTTGATTATTTATTTTATGTCTATGGTATCCAGCGAAAATTCTAACTGTCCTTTAAAAACAACATATCACTTTTATGGGTGAGTTAAATGAGAGGGAAACTTCATTTAAATAGCAACACATACAAATTGAAACATTGGCTCTGGTCATTGACCTAAGAAAATCTCTTGTGCAAATTGAAGACTACCGATTGTATAATGCACATAATGCACAGGCTTTTGTCCAGTGGGATTTGATGCAGGCATTCTGCATACATTCACATTTTTTATATTTGACTCAAGCCCGCCCCCGGTGATTATTCGGCATGTATACTACAGGTGCGGCAGCACTGATTGTGTAGACACTGAGGATATAAAGTTTTGTTTAATTTACTCTTTTCCTGTGCTGCTGTAATACAATACATTGTGTGGAATCTAAGTGACCTTGCTCTTGTATACACTAGTACAGTAGGCTCTCTTGACAGTGCAACGCATTGTCTGATGACATCACTAGAGAAACAGGAAATTCCCTTAATTTAAATGGCATTATTCCCACTGGTTCCTGCAGCAAAAAATAAAAATATAGGAAATTGACTTTTTCTCAGCTAGTGTGGGCAGTCCTGGTTTCTTGCAAACTGGTGTCATTTCACAATTTCATATAACTGTAAGATATAACATGCATTTTAAAGTACTTTGAAAGCACATTAATATGCATTAACACTTGGAAGATAGATTTCGGGCACCAGACAGACCCTTTAAAGAGTTAACTGGTGCACAAAAAAATATTTCCCATCAGTGACCAGTTCTTAGTATAAGCAACCATGACAAAAAAAAAATCACATGATGACAGCTAGACACCTACAGGACTCAACACAAGAGAGTGAAGCCATGAAATATCTTCTATGCAATAACACAATAATTGTTGCAATTGTTGTACATGTGTTTAATCTATGTGAAATGCACCTATTTGTACTTGAACACAATTTACAGTTTTCCTGTAGTTTTACATTAGAAAAAAAACTGATAAAAAAGGTCCATTTATTTTTAATTTACTTTACATGATGCAATACTTATCTAAACTATTTTTTCAGACACTGTAGATGGAACTGCCCCTTTAAAAGTCCAGTCATTGAAATTCCTTATGAGCAGAACCTCTGGGCTGTTTGCTTGCTGTGTACCTAGTAGTTACTGTGGATAGGCACTTCAGAACTAGACATGTAGCTCCAAAGTCTTAACTCTCAGCAGCATAGCAAGGCTTGCTGTCTTTGAACTGAAGCAAGGTGTATGCATTTCATTTTGATCCTCCTTCAAATCCTGTCCACACATATTCACCTGTTATTCATTCTGGGAGCGTGCCAAGGTCTCTCCACCCTGCTGTGTGCCAATACATTTCCTTTGTTCATTTGTACAAAGCAGCTGTTTGCCCTTGTAATGACGTGCAATGGTAGATTGTAGACTAGGAGGGATGAAAGGATATAACTGCCCATATTTGCCAAGTGTGCTAGGCTGACGAACCAAAAGCTATATTACTATGCAACGTGATTTTATTGACAAGGATCTGCTTAATGAAAAAGCTCTGCTCTGGTTATA
The DNA here is from genome assembly GCA_036172795.1 of Pelodytes ibericus. NCBI lineage: Eukaryota > Metazoa > Chordata > Amphibia > Anura > Pelodytidae > Pelodytes > Pelodytes ibericus. The sequence continues at coordinate 157,692,989 of CM069863.1, forward strand.
CAACTGACACATCTCTCTGTGTGTGTAATTGGCACATAACTTTACTAGCCTCCCTCCCCTATTCTCTGGGGTTGTCTGCTAAATACAAGCAAAGGTAGTTTGCCCTTACTGTACAGGAACAGCAATCACGTGAGGCCTCAATACATCTAGAGAACTTGTACTATTGTCCTTATGTAAACCATGCTTTGCAGGTTCATGTTGACTACCACACAAGCAGCTGTCAGGGATCTATATGTTAAAAAAGGAGGAGCAGTCATACAAGCAGGTATCCAGAATGCGGAGGGAGCTCTCAGAGGCAGCAGATAAGTGAAACAAAGCCAGTTTTAATGTGTAGTAAAGGTGGATACAACGTAGATCACAAAACAGCGAATGAAGGCGTAAGGCGTTCTAGTTTGTGATCTAATTAGTACCCACCTATACTAAATATTAAAACTGGCTTTTTTTGCACGTATCTGTTGCCTCTAAGCTCTCTCTGCATTCTGTTTGTTGTTTTGTGTTCCTGTATGGGCTGCGTTGCCTGGCGGTGAGGGTTACACTGCAGCTGTGTGTAATCAGAGGAGAGTGTAAACTGACCATCTGCCGTGAGGGTCCCGGTGTTCTTATTTGTATTATTCCCCAAAATATGTCCTGACTGTCCTATTCTGAGACACATTGTGCATGCACAGGTTGCATGGTTACAATATGACTGTATCGTATAACTTCACACTGCATGTGTTGTTGAAAAGTACTAAGCACTAGTGTTAAGCGAACCCGAACCGCACTGTTCGGGTTCGTACCGAACATTACATCTTATGAATGGGGACTCTAGTTCGGTTTATAGAAAGCCAATAGTATTACATGTATTCCATAAGCTGAAAGTCTATAAACCGAAAGAAATTCTGTTTATAGACTTTCTTTTTATAGAATAGCAATAGCATTACATGTATTCTATAAAACGAAAGTCTATAAAACGGATATCTTTCGGTTTATAGACTTTCGGTTTATGGATTACATGTAATGCTATTGCTATTCTATAAACTGAAATAGAGTCCCCATTCATAAGAATAGGACAATTGACCTATTCTTATGAATGGGGACTCTATTTCGGTTTATAGAATAGCAACAGCATTACATGTATTACATCTGAGAGTCAAATAGAACCGTCAAATACTGTGCTTACAGCGCACTTTGAAAAATTCTAATAGTTTTGGGTGGTAAATAGTACATTTGCGTCTTGCGGTGCATTTCATATCTGACCTATTGACCTATTCTTATGAATGGAGACTCTATTTCGGTTTATAGAATAGCAACAGCATTACATGTATTACATCTGAGAGTCAAATAGAACCATCAAATACTGTTCTTACAGCACACTTTGAAAAATTCTGGCTACCTCCTCCTCCTCCTCCAGCGCCTCTTCCACCTACACCGCTACGGTCACCGCCTCCTCAACCTATGGGTCACTTAGTATAAACTGAAAGAGAATACCCTACAATCCAACCCTCTCTCAAATGGATAATTCTGTTGATCCTCCTGGCAGCCATGCTTTAGATTTAGATTTATGTTCTTCCAAAGCTAAAATCAAAGATTCCATCTAGTGCTATTTTATGGTTCAGCTGTATTTTTAATTTGTATGTATTTTATGTTTTTTGAAGTTATTTCCCTATCCATATTTGTTTGCAGGGCACTTGTCCTACTCTTACCCACATTTTAATTCCTTTTGCAGCCCTCTAGCCCTTTCCGGGACTTTTTTAGAGGCATTTTAGTGCCCAAAAGTTTGTGTCCCCATTGACTTAAATGAGGTTCGGGGTCAAGTTCGAGCCTGAACCCGAACCCGAACATCCAGGTGTCCGCTCAACTCTACTAAGCACATTTACAAATGAATCAATTTAATTTACTTTGTTTCTTCTTTGTCAAGGGAATTCACATTTTGCACAGGTATTTGTGTTAGTTTTATTGTTTAATCCTCTTATTTTAGCAACACAGTATAATACGATTGAAAAGGTTTGTGGAATGCTTGGAAAAAATGATTTGCAAAAGAGCAAATTCTAAAGATGTTGATGCAAATACAAAGTTGTTTTACATAATTCACCCTTTAGAATCATATGAGTGTGCTCTTCTTATGTATATAGCACTCAGTGATGTATTTAGGTTTTGTTCTACACTAGGCCAGACTAAACTCATGTTCCCATAATCCTCATTTGTCACCCCCCCCCCTTCTTCTCCAGGTTGAATCCCTTCCTCACGTAAACTCTCTGCTACACCAGATGGCCCCCACATATCTTACAACAGTGTCAAATTGCCCTCTCATCCCTTTCAACTGCCCCACACTGTTCCTGGGTAATCTAGTGGGGACAGCCAGTGGTGTATCTTGATTTTGTGCTGCCCTAGGCAGACAAAATCCGGGCACCCCCCTACCCAAGCTGCACACCCACGTTACACACCTAAGACATGCCCCATCATTCAGACTCACATCAAGCTCACACCCCCATCACACTCAGTCACACACTCCTACTCCCATCACACTCAGTCACACACTCCTACTCCCATCACGCACACTCTGACTCAAGTCACACACAGTGTCTCCCATCACACACACTCTGACTCCCATCACACTCAGTCACACACACTGTCTCCCATCACACACACTCTGACTCCCATCACACTCAGTCACACACACTGTCTCCTATCACACACACTCTGACTTCCATCACACACAGTCTCCCATCACACACAGTCTCCCATCACACACACTCTGACTCCCATCACACTCAGTCACACACAGTCTCCCATCACACACTCTGACTCCCATCACACTCAGTCACACACTGTCTCCCCTCACACACACTCTGATTCCCATCACACTCAGTCACACACACACACACACACACACACACACACACACACACTGTCTCCCATCACACACACTCTGATTCCCATCACACTCAGTCACACACACACACACACACACACACACTGTCTCCCATCACACACACTCTGACTCTCATCACACTCAGTCACACACACTGTCTCCCATCACACACACTCTGACTCCCATCACACTCAGTCACACACACTGACTCCCATCGCTCTCAGTCAGTCACTCACACATACACACACACACACACACACACACACACACACACACACACACACACACACACAGTCTCCCATCAGCACTTACCTTTCCCTGGCAGGCAGGCAGCATGGTCCCTCCATGCTGCCTGTTCGGCTTCCCGGCGATTGTGCCGACAGGTCACGTGACCGGCGCGGGTATGACGTCAGCGCGTCCGTCACGTGACTGTCGGCACTTCCGTGTCGGCACACTGCACGGGGAGCCGAACAGGCAGCACGGAGGTTTCTCTGTGCTGCCTGTTCGGCTCCCCGTGCAGCCTGGCAGGCAGAGCGATGGTAAGGGGGGATCTTCCGATCCCCCCCTGACACCTCCGTCTCTGCCTGCAAGCGCGGTGGGTTTTTTTTTTTTTTAAAGGGCCGGATTTTTTTTTTGATTTTTTTTGATTTTATTTTTTTTCCAGTGCTGGGGGGCGCTGCCGCCATAGGCATCCGCGGTAAATACAGCACTGGGGACAGCCCAAATGTCTGTGCAGGCAGTGAGGGAGGATGCATTACCAACAAAGGTAGCGCTAGCTCTGCTGTCACCCCCTTCGCCTAGTTGGCCTATGCAGAAATACAGGACTGAGAGTGCTTAAAGCCATAGCATGTGAAAGGAACGCTCAATGTCAGAAAGGGGAGCAACAAAAATCACCCCATTTTCAAAGAAGTCTGCATGTCTAGGCCTACACCCAATCCTTTCTAAAAGCTAGCTGCAGACAGGGTCTCCTGGGAGAATAGTCAAATGGGTTACATGTGTCCAGCCAGGAAGTACCCAAAGAGGGACAATGGCTGGAGCCAGAGATAGAGGAGACTACCATACATCTTAAATGAGTGCTGTGTATGAGGTGAAAGATCAATTGATTATCTGAAAGGGCACGTTGAGATATTCTCTCATTCCCAGGTCCTGAGGCTAGTACCATTGCTCAGCATCCAGGAGATATTATTATTAGAGAGGCGGTACGATGATGCCAAATTTCCTCATTTCCTAAATTCTTCCTGATCTGTGGATTTGATCACATTTTAAATCGTTTGAACATGTTTGTTCAGAAGGTAGCACTGTAGTAGAAAAAAACCAAGCAGTACAATGTTTGAATACCATATGTATATGTGCAGGGCCGGCGCTACCATAAGGCAGCACACAGCGTGTTCTCCTGCTTTGCATTGCGGATAGGAGGTCTTTGAGGTAGGAGCCTAAATGGCATTGTAATACAATTGAAATTAAAAAATGCTTTTAATTCAGCCCAGGGTGTGTGTATGTATGAGGATGGCATAGTTTAAGTGTGTGTTGTATATGAGGATGGCATAGTGCAAGTGTGTTTGTGGCAGAGAGTGTGTGTGTGTATGAGGGTGGAATAGTGTAAGTGTGTGTATGAGGGTGGCATAGTGTAAGTGTGTGTGTGTATGAGGGTGACATAGTATAATTGTGTGTGTATGAAGATGGCATAGTGTATGTGTGTGTATGAGGGTGACATAGTGTAAGTGTGTGTGAATGAGGGTGGCATAGTGTAATTGTGTGTATATGAGGATGACATAGTGCAAGTGTGTGTATGAGGGTGGCACAGTGTAATTGTGTGTATATGAGGATGCCATAGTGCAAGTGTGTGTATGAGGGTGACATAGTGTAATTGTGTGTGTGTGAGAGTGGCATCGTGTAAGTGTGTGTGAGGGTGGCATAGTGTAATTGTGTGTATATGAGGATGGCATAGTGCAAGTGTGTGTATGAGGGTGGCATAGTGCAATTGTGTGTGTGTATGAGAGTGGTATAGTATAAATGTTTGTGTATGAGGATGGCATAGTGTATGTGTGTGTGTGAGGATGGCATATTGTAATTGTGTGTATTTGAGGATGGCATAGTGCAAGTGTGTGTATGAGGGTGGCATAGTGTAATTGTGTGTGTATGAGAGTGGCATAGTATAAATGTGTGTGTATGAGGATGGCATATTGTAATTGTGTGTATATGAGGATGGCATAGTGCAAGTGTGTGTATGAGGGTGGCATAGTGTAATTGTGTGTGTGTGTGAGGGTGGCATAGTGTAATTGTGTGTATATGAGGATGGCATAGTTCAAGTGTGTGTATGAGGGTGGCATAGTGCAATTGTGTGTGTGTGTGAGGGTGGCATAGTGTAAGTGTGTGTGTATGAGGGTGGCCTAGTATAACTGTGTGTGTATGAGGATGGCATAGTGTATGTGTGTGTATGAGGGTGGCATAGTGTAAGTGTTTGTATATGAGGGTGGTATAGTGTAATTGTGTGTATATGAGGATGGCATAATTCAAGTGTGTGTATGAGGGTGGCATAGTGCAATTGTGTGTGTGAGGGTGGCATAGTGTAAGTGTGTGTGTATGAGGATGGCCTAGTATAACTGTGTGTGTATGAGGGTGGCATATTGTAATTGTGTGTATATGAGGATGGCATAGTGCAAGTGTGTGTATGAGGGTGGCATAGTGTAATTGTGTGTGTGTGTGAGGGTGGCATAGTGTAATTGTGTGTATATGAGGATGGCATAGTTCAAGTGTGTGTATGAGGGTGGCATAGTGCAATTGTGTGTGTGTGTGAGGGTGGCATAGTGTAAGTGTGTGTATGAGGGTGGCCTAGTATAACTGTGTGTGTATGAGGATGGCATAGTGTATGTGTGTGTATGAGGGTGGCATAATGTATGTGTGTGTATGAGGGTGGCATAGTGTAAGTGTTTGTATATGAGGGTGGTATAGTGTAATTGTGTGTATATGAGGATGGCATAATTCAAGTGTGTGTATGAGGGTGGCATAGTGCAATTGTGTGTGTGAGGGTGGCATAGTGTAACTGTGTGTGTATGAGGGTGGCATAGTGTATGTGTGTGTATGAGGGTGGGATAGTGTAAGTGTTTGTGTATGAGGGTGGTATAGTGTAATTGTGTGTAAAGGAGGATGGCATAGTGCAAGTGTGTGTATGAGGGTGGCATAGTGCAATTGTGTGTATATGAGGATGGCATAGTGCAAGTGTGTGTATGAGGGTGGCATAGTGTAATTGTGTGTGTGTGTGTGAGGGTGGCATAGTGTAAGTGTGCGTGTGAGGGTGGCACAGTGTAAGTGTGTGTGTGTGTATGAAGGTGGAATAGTGTACTTGTGTGTATATGAGGGTGGCATAGTGTAATTGTCTGTATATGAGGATGGCAAAGTGTAATTTTGTGTGTATAAGGGTGGCATAGTGTAAGTGTGTGTGAAGGTGGCATAGAGTGTGTGTGAGGGTGGCATAGTGTAAGTGTGTGTGTGAGGGTGGCAAAGTGTAAGTGTGTAAGTGTATGAGGGTGGCATAGTGTAATTGTGTGTATATGAGGGTGGCATAGTGTAATTGTGTGTATTTGAGGATGGCATAGTGCAAGTGTATGTATGAGGGTGGCATAGTGTAATTGTGTGTATATGAGGATGGCAAAGTGTAATTGTGTGTGTATGAGGGTGGCATAGTGTAAGTGTGTGTGAAGGTGGCATAGTGTAATTGTGTGTGTGTGTGAGGGTGGCATAGTGTAAGTGTGTGTGTGTGAAGGTGGCAAAGTGTAAGTGTTTGTGTGTATGAGGGTGGAATAGTGTACTTCTGTGTATATGAGGATGGCATAGTGTAAATGTATGTATATGAGGATGGCAAAGTGTAATTTTGTGTGTATAAGGGTGGCATAGTGTAAGTGTGTGTGAAGGTGGCATAGAGTGTGTGTGAGGGTGGCATAGTGTAAGTGTGTGTGTGAGGGTGGCAAAGTGTAAGTGTGTAAGTGTATGAGGGTGGCATAGTGTAATTGTGTGTATATGAGGGTGGCATAGTGTAATTGTGTGTATTTGAGGATGGCATAGTGCAAGTGTGTATATGAGGGTTGCTTAGTGTAATTGTGTGTATATGAGGATTGCAAAGTGTAATTGTGTGGGTGTGAGGGTGGCATAGTGTTTGTCTGTAAACTACATCTCCTATAGTCCCTTGCAAGCCACTTCCTACCTATAACAATACCTAGTATGTTTAACACATTTAAGGACACATTTAAAGCATGGGAGTTGAATATTTAGTTGTATTTTTTTTACACTATACATTAGACTTTTTATTTAAAATGTATGGAGGGTTGGTGGTGTGGGAGGCGTGGCAGGGGATTGTGGCGGGTCAAGGAGGGGGGCACCAAAATGCACTTTCGCCTGTGTAGACAAAAATCCTTGCACCGGCCCCATATATATGTGTGTGTTTCTCTCCTATAACTGTCATGTCAATAATATGGTAACAAGTGTTTCATCTGGTGCCTCCGCAATATAGGCATGGTAAGTACGTTATAATAATACAAATGGTTTGCTCTGCCGGTTGGGGGTAAGGAGTGGGGTCACAGGTGAACCTGATGGTACTCTCGACGATATGTCCACAGAAATATATCAGTGGTGTGCCTGACCTATGAAGAACTTTGTAATTGTTAATTTTCTGGGGGTTGGTTGTGTTCCAATGCTTATCGGGGATATAACCCCTGTAGAAATGCTCACATTCTAAAACTACTTTGTTCACTCAAAGTTCACTTCATGTTGTATTGATGTGAAGCACATACAATAGGAGTACAAGGCCTGCAATGAATATTTAATCACATTGTTGCTCCGTTGCTCTGCTTTCTGTTAACTTTAAAGTCAAGGTCAAGTAATCTGTGCATTACAATGCTTTGCATATCATTTGCTGTGCATTACAATTTATTAATTCGGGCCTGGGGCATCATTTGTTAATTGCCTAAAAATGCAGATACTTAGCTAGCGGAGTGTGGGTTACATTCCATGGCTCGGCTAATTATTGCCTAACTATTTTGTATGTAAGGGCCATGGAAATGTACCGTGCTTTGCTCCAGGGGAGGTCTACACATACATAGAGCTCATATACAAGGGTCTAATCAATAAAAACAGAGAACTGCAGGGAATTGAGAGTTTCAAACTTAAGGCCAAAGTAGTGGAGTTGAAAAAAATCCACCATTTAGCTACATTGGACAGTGTTCGAAATTCTCAATCCCTACAATTCTCTCTTTATTGAGTAGACAATACAGTGTTAGAGCAGCAAAAAAAGATGCTTCACTTGTGTCCATGATTGTCACATGTATAGACGAGAATGATCAAACTGCGTTGACCATTGAAAATGACTAAAAGGGCTTGAAAACCTAAAAAAGCTGTCTGACCTGAAAAAATCCAGGGAAATAAAATAAAACCTTGCTGGCTTGTAACCTTTCTGATTGTTTTATTCAGAGTTATATGGATATTTGCGTTTTTTATAACATCACCTTGTGGATTCATATGAAAATTAAACATCTCCCACTGGAACTAGCTAATTTGCATGTTAAGCCGAAGGTGATGTCACAAACAAGGGACACCACAGACACATTTGAAACAAATATTTCCTTTTATTTCTGTATTTGCATGCTAAGCTGCTAACACAGTACCTAGCTCATTTTAATATCTTTTTATTTGCTACATTTACAGTATAAACAATGTTTCGAGGGCGCAGTGACTTTAACAGAACATTTAATCTGGTTTTCATATACTATCAATATTCCCAATTAAAAAAAGGTAGGTATCCAACATCAGTCAAAAAGAACAAGGAGAACATTTTATAATGGAATATATGTATGTAGAACTCTGAGAATTGCCAGGTACGGAACTAAAAAGTATCAGGATAAATCTCATTCACAAAGTCACCCAACCCTTTATGTTTTAATGGTATAGGCTTGACATAATAACATAGCTGAACACACAGGAGGGCTGTTTCTCTGTCAACTTAGTGTTGACACATCACTGCCATTGCAATCAAGTTTTTCCACCTAGTTTAAAGATTCAGAGAGGGGCAGTTTACTGTTTGAAGTAATGACGGCATTGGTAAAGAATGTTCTTGCAGTATTGTTATTGCTGTGCGGTGATATAAAACATACAAACACATACAACCACATGTATTTTCTCACACTACCTCATGAAATACATAGAACAGTCGGTATATCCAAGACTTGATGCGTTGTTACTGTGGGAAATCATGTGTTCACTAGTTACATTTTTGTTAACAAAGGGCATATTTTAGTGGAAGCAATGTGCTCTTAAATCAACGTAACAAAGGCTGTGTTGCCATTAATTTTCCTGTAGTAGCCAAGGATGACATATTGGGGGTGATACTGGGGGTGATGTATAAACCTGGCAGACACGCAGATGGTGACGAATACTCTCTCTGTGTGCACCTATGTATGAAGCAGATTCCCAACAGACATTGGGAGTCTGTGCCACCGCTTCTTGTGCCCAACAACCAGTCACACCAACAAGAAATCAAAATGGAAATTGTAAACTCTAGTTCTACATTATTCTACTATAACTTTAAAGATTGGGTATTCAGATTCATCCGCTTCTAATGCTATTCTTGATGGCATGTAATGTCTGCTACAAATGTAATTATTAGTATTACTATTGTAGAAGTAATTTGAAGTATATTGCACTAATAAATAAAAATGTCGTAGTCTTTCACCCATTTATTAATAGCCATCTTTGTGGCCGGCACTTATGTTGAGGGCCATCATTGGCTCATCATTTTAACATTTTCAACAAGAAAAAGAAAAGAAACTTGATATGAGATTAATACTGTTATCACAAGATTAGGCCAGAACTTCTATAATGAGGAAAAAGCAATATGCAAATTTTTTAAAAAAAAAATACAAGAATAGCAGTGTTTAGATATAGCCGTCTGCTGTAACGTGCTCTCCAAGCACTCTTCACATCCTCACTAACTAAAAATATAGGAAGACAACACCCATATAATAGACACATACATCTACACCTGGGCTCTAATAATCAGATTGTACAAGGATTAGACCACCAGTAGTGGAGGATGTAAGGGATAAGCATGAGAGCCTGTCTCTCTTGCTTTTTCTGCGTGAGTTGTTCATACTAAATACATTTGTTATACCTTCATAACTGTAATTGTTGTGACAGTACTGTATACCTCTCTTCCAGTCCACCTCTACTGGTGGTCTAATCCTTTTATGACGTAGAGTTATGTGTATATTATATGGGTGACGTCTTTGTATATTCTTCTCACAAGATTAGAAACACTGACAATATCTGATGCTCTATCTGATGCTCTAGCCCGGTGAGATCTTAGTTGACCTCCCTCTTTTTGTTTAAAATGCATATAATATTAGCTCTCTTCCATTGCTGTGCACTTATCCTTTGTGCAACATTGGTTGTACAGAATGGACATAAATAGTCATTGGGAACAACTGCTGATGAACATTTACAATGTAACAACAGCTCATAAACAGGGCTGTATGAGCCAAACAGACCATTTAAGGAAGCAGCCTAGTTACTTTTAGGAGCCAGGGAAATGATACAGCCATATAGCACTGTGCAAAGCAATCATAAGTAGGGAATGTTTGAACCAGGCCTCCAAGACATTCTCAAATGTACATAAGTGACAAACTGGTGCCTATGCTACGAATATATTGTGGATAGGGTTGCCACCTTTTCTTCAAAAAAATACCGGCCTTGGTACTGTCTCCATAGACTTAACATTGGCCTGATGCCAATTTTTTTACCGGCCTGCCGGTAAAATACCGGCCAGGTGGCAACCCTAATTGTGGATAGAAGGTTAAGTGCTAAGCATCATCAATAATATTCTCATTCATTCCAAGGTAGTGTCTGGTTTTGCCAGATAGTTCTTTCTCCTGCCACTTTCTATGAATGAGACAATCCAGTCTTTCATGGATCTCACTCCTAATTTAACACCCTTGCCTCCAAGGGATCAGAGTCCATAATAACTGGAGTGGATTGAAGTAGCTTGTGAAGTGTTTGCGGTTTCCCTTATTGCACAATCTGTATATTTTTCAGATATCTATTTGAATTTTTCACTTGTATTAAAATTTCTGCTTTGGAACATCGAAGGTCGGATGTTTTTGTGCCCCTCTTACTCAGAGCATATTCGACTGCTTACCTCTGGATCCACAATTTCAGCATCTGTCATCAGTTACTACTCTCTCGCCAGCAAGGAGTAGCCAGACCATCCAGTGAGGGAACTGTATACCACAGCAGTGGACAATGGCTCCCATAAGACTGGATGAGCCTAATGAGGCTGGCTGAAAGTCATGGGAATCAGAGTACACATCTATCCTATTACACACCAGAAGCTGTGAATGTCTGATATCATGGAAACCATAGTTCATAGCAAAACTTTGGCACTTTTGTTAATAAGGCTACAGGTGACGTGCCACAGGGTAGATATCACAGTGCGTGGAGGGTTTTAGGTCAGTTACTTGGCACCCCAGCAGATAAATACTACAGTTTCCAAAATGCTCAGCTAGCCATGTATTTGAGTATTGTACTGCATATTAACAGGCGTGCTAAAACACTCCACATCTTTGTCCTACAGCATACTATTTATAACCCACACCCAACTTCCACTTGCCTATTGTTTGGGCAATGCAAGAAGAGGGCATCCCTGGTGGTCCAGTAGGGTGATCCAGATCTATGCATTCCCTAATCAGCATAGTCTGCTCTGATTCATGTGCTCCCATGTGTATAAAAGAAAGAGAGCACCCATACCATGTTGCTCTGACAGGGAAGTGCAGGAGCTTTTAAAAACAGCTAGAAGGGTAATCAGTCTTCCTTGTGGCAACGTGTCCTTCTAACATGAAAGAGCACTGAAGTGACATCATATTGTGACATCACTACTCCTGAGCGAATGAGAAGGAGACAGTGATAGTAATGCCAGGCTTGTAGAATTACTACAGACCAGTCCCATGTGTTGGGCCCCTTTCTGTATTCCTTTTACAGTTGCCATACATACTACAAAGGTTCCCTTCTTCCAGTATACTGCCCTCCCCTTCTCCATCACCACATTTATTTACTGAACCAATGATCCCCAACATGTACAGGATACTTTCAAATGATATATTCTAAAAAGAGAGAATGCTTTTGAAAAAGCACCTTTTGTGGGTGAAACGCATTAAACATTGGCCTCATTTTCATTGCTGTGTTACTCCAGTCTATGTAAGTCATTATACATTTATTCATATGTTTTTCTATTCATGGATCACTTCAACTGTGGATTTTTATAAACTCTGGATTAGGATCCTTAATACAATGTTTTACCAGGGCATTTTTCCTTTTTGTTTGTTCACGGATATTGGGGGTCATCCCTTGGCTTTGAGCACCATATTGGTTCTTTGTACTTTGAGATCTTTACCTTGGTGTCCTGCAGAACAATGTGCACACAGGCTTAAAAATGTTTTGCCATCACTGCACTAGACTAATATGCACTCAATAAGGGAGTCTGTTCACTAAGAGGCGAGTTGATGTGTTGCCGCAACAACAGTCTCCACTGCATAATGCAAAACAAGTGCGAGTTTTTAAAGAGTTAACTGTGCTTTATCCATTGCTGCTGAGCTCTTCTAGCTCTGCACAACATTTAGATGAGTCAGTGAGATGAAATGTTCATCTCAACTCCCCTATAATGCAACATTTAGTGAAAACGTTGCATTTAATACTTACTTTAATATGTGGGGTGAATCATAACCCTGCAGAATAGCAGGACATAAACTTCAAAAGTAGGGACTGTCTCGGGAAAGTTGAGGGGAGTTGGCAGGTATTTTTTTTACTGGATTAGCATGCAGAATGGGGTTAGGTATGGCAGTTTGGCCCAAGGGGTATTTCTACTATGTACAGTAGTCTCTGCAGTCTGAAGCAAGTCAAGAACTTCATGGCTGTAAAAATTCCTCAGCAAACATTCCAAAAGCAGTGGCGTAAAATATATATATATATATGCCTTAAGAAAATACGAGGCATAATTACATAATCTTCGCAACTTTACATTACGCATCTGACCCTATAATCAGACCATTCCCTGGTCCAGAACACTTGTTAAGAGTCATCATGCGCCTGCAGTGAGTAAATCAGCAGTAATTTATTCCTAGCACTGTAAGAAAAAAAAATGTATGACAAACTGCAGTAATGCGTGTAAATAAAAATGATAAAAAGCTGCACGTATCTGTGATTACCAGTAGAGCTGTAGACGAAAACAGGATCACTGAGCAGTTATAATACAGCGTTGGTAAAATTCAGTGTTACAAAGAAGTGAAAATTCACACAAAAGTTATATTAACACGAATTCTATTAGCAATATAATGGCATAATGTGCATAGATGTAAAACATTTGGAACAAACATGGAACAGCAACACTAAGATACCAAGCTAATGTGGAAATTACATTTCAAATCCTATTTTACCAGTATGTATTTACCATCATGGCCTTCATATGGCCAATGTCCTAGTGTAATGACTTCATCATCAAGAATTCCAGAAATAACACTTAATTGTAATTCAGATAAACCCAGGACATAAGCAAAAAAACATTAACATAGAGTCCTGAAAAATCTGAGAATGTAAAGCTCTGGCTGGCCAGGTATGTGGACTTAAACTCCCATCAGCTCCAGGTAGAACAGGGCTCCTGCTTAATGTGGCCAAATGCTTTAACCTAAGACATGGATGTTCATGTAAGTCAAAGATCCTGTTTTTCCCCAAACAAAAGTCCCTCATTGTGAGGTAAAAAAAAAAAAAAAAACATACTGGGGGCCATTCACTAAAACTGCACTTACAAGTGAACTACAAAGCACAAGTATTAATACTTTCCAATATGCCTGTCTCAGCTGCTAATTCCTGATTTTGCAGTCCAGTTACCTTTGAGCGAATAGCCCATTTTCTCTTAAAAACCTTGCTTTTTTATTACAGACATCCCTCACCTTTGGCATAATGCTCAGATGTAGTCTACACCAGATGGAGTGCCAAAACGGTAGCCATCACTGCCTCGCTCAATTTCAAGTTAAATCATCAAAAGTACAGGAACATCCATAATCAGAAATAACTAAAAAGAGTGTGTGGTATACAGCAAATTCTAGACAATCATCTATTTACAATGCAAACAAATACTTTATTTATTACACACTGCACTGTATTTTATTACTGCTTCTGCCACCTGCAACAGGTGTGTCAGGAAACTATGTAGCAAATACAACAGTAGCCGGAGCCGGGAGCAAACTGGCTCTCCCTGGTGATCACAGCTGTCCTTACCTGCTTTCTCCTTGTTCCTTCACCAGTGAAGCCACTTTCTGAAAGGATCCCATAGTTTCAGTCGGTCCTCTGGATCTGAATGGAATACGGGGGCACAGTAGCCGCCGGAGCCAGCAGTTTGCATGACCTCTTAATGAGCCACTGTAGGTGTTGTCACTAGGAATTAGGCGGTCACGTGACGCCACATGAAAATAAAGTCTTTCAAAGTTTGTATGACATACTGGAGTTCCAGCGTGTAACCCTTTACCTGCAGATTGGTGGAACCAGATTGAACCAGGAATTGGCTTTTGTTAAAGAAACGGCAGGATTTCAGCAATTCTGGTTTGATTTTACTAATGTATGCAGGTTGAACAGGCTAGTGGACATTACTGATGTTGGGTGGTAGTCTGTGGCTGCTGTTTGAAGTAGTTTGTATTTAATAAACGTCCACAGTTGTCAACGTTTTTATGATAAATTAAAAAAAGCAAACAGTAAATAAGAATCAGGTTGCTATACAATTGCAGTATCAGTAAGTATAATATTTTTGCATTGTTGATTTCAGATATTGTGTTTTAAATGCACAGATAATCTAGTTACATCTTATGTAAGTGGTAGTGTCCCTTTGATATAGTGCATTTTGCAATAAAGTATATGCTGTTCATGTACTCAAACTCAGCATTACAGAACCATAAGCCAGTGGAAACATTTGGGGCAAATAATAAATATTTACAATTATTTTGACCCATTAAATTACCATGTTTGGTTTATTTTTGAAATGTAAAACTGTACTCTATTTCAAACTGCACTCACTTTACAATACATTTAAATGTTGCAAAAAATGTAGCTACAAACTGATAACCAAGAAGCCAGCAGGATGTTTTATTTTTTTAACCCCTTCGTGACGCATGGTTCTTGTATCCCTGATGACGCAAGCACCAAAACACCACGTTTTTTTTTTCTGGCCACCGATCACCAATGGCAGAGAACCAATCAGGGTCTTACTACACCCTGTGGGTCCCTACCAAAAGATTGCGAGACCTCCAGACGTTACGTGTGGCGTCACAGAGGCATGCCTGAACCCAGAAATTCGGGCACAGCGTGTGGTTGTGAAATGTAGCTGGTGCTCATTTTGAGCACCGGCTACATTTTCCCTGTCAGACTGAGGCCACTCACAGTGGCCTCCTCTGACAGATAGGATAAATCTGCAAGTCCCTGCAGGGAGCGTCTTAACGTTTTTTTCGGCACTCTAAAATTAGGACACCATAAAACTCCTAGCATCGGAAAGGAGTTAAAAGTAGGGGAAAAAACAAAAACAATGGTTGATGAAACCTTAAAGGGACACTGCCACCAAAATTGAAAAGGTTTTATTTTTTTAAATTTTTATAATGTTGATTTCAGATGTCTTGTATTTGTTATGTGACTGTATTTAATAAAATATGTAACTAAACAAGTGTGACTGGGCTCTGCCATTTTGTGAAATATAGTATTTTTGGGTGCCACCCCCTAGTGACTTTACAGCCATAGTATCTCACTTTGGGGCTGGAGACAGAGAATGCAGTCTATAAGTCAGAATTCTGATCAGCATTGAATGGGAGGGTAATGTAACTATTACATCACAATGGGACAGAGCCATGATCCAAAGCCATCTCCTCTCTTTGTGTTGGATGGCAGGTATAACAAGGTATAACAAGTTGTACTCAGCCACCTAGTCCTGCCCATGATACACAGGAGCCAGTAAGAGAGCAGGGGAGTATCTTATGACATCATCATGCAGGCTGTGGCCACAGTTGTAAAGTGAGACTGGCTGTAAAATTGTGGATGATGTTGCATCATGGGAAATATTCACAAAATTGAGCCCGGAGATAAACTGCTAATTTTATTTTTCCTTTTATATGCAATTAATCCAATCATATAAAAAACAAAAACCAGAGGCATATGAGTTTTATACGTGTTTGCTTTAAATGACCATGTTATCTAGACCATATGTACGTGGTAGTGTCCCTTCAACATTAAAACAATCCAGCTTAACTGATCTTTGTAAAATGGCTGCCTGAATCAAAGTGAACTTTTTCATTCATGCCAGCCATTACCATTTGTAACTCAGAAACCATGAATACTTGAAAACCTCACACTATTTTCAGTTCAAGAAAATGATTAGTTTACTTAATTCTAGTTTAGATTGAAACATACTTTTCAGACAGGTATCAGCCAAACACACAAATAATTTTACTATTATATTATTTTAAATAACCTAAGGGCATTGAACTATATTTCAAATAGAAAAAAGTTGTGTAGAAATATGAAATATATCACAGGCTTTTGTGTGGCCTTCATGTGCTGTGTATCAGTCAACCTATTTATAGCATAGAAACCTATAGTGTGCGAATAGAATCAGCAGGAAACTTTGACCTCTTTTTAAACTGAAGATGATGTAGTCAGTGCTGTATTTACCACGAGGATGCCTAGGGCGGCAAAATTTTGGGGGGCGGCAGCGCCCCCCAGCACTGAAAAAAAAAAAAAAAGACCGCGCTTGCAGGCAGAGACGGAGGTGAGAGGGGATCGGAAGATCCCCCCTCACCAACGCTCTGCCTGCCAGGCTGCACGGGGAGCCGAACAGGCAGCACAGAGAAACCTCCGTGCTGCCTGTACGGCTACCCGCGCAGGGTGCCGACACGGAAGTGCCGACAGTCACGTGACGGGCGCGCTGACGTCATACGCGCGCCCGGTCACGTGACCTGTCGGCACAATCGCCGGGAAGCCGAACAGGCAGCATGGAGGGACCATGGTGCCTGCCTGCCAGGGAAAGGTAAGTGCTGATGGGAGACTGTGTGTGTGTGTGTGTGACTGAGTGTGATGGGAGTCAGAGTGTGTGTGATGGGAGACAGTGTGTGTGACTGAGTGTGATGGGAGTCAGAGTGTGTGTGACTGAGTGTGATGGGAATCAGAGTGTGTGTGATGGGAGTAGGAGTGTGTGACTGAGTGTGATGGGAGTAGGAGTGTGTGACTGAGTGTGATGGGAGTGTGAGCTTGATGTGAGTCTGAATGATGGGGCATGTCTTAAGTGTGTAACGTGGGTGTGCAGCTTGGGTAGGGAGGTGCCCAGATTTTGTCTGCCTAGGGCAGCACAAAATCAAGATACACCACTGGATGTAGTTATGTTAAGTTAGAAATCAGCAGAGATCACAGCCAGTCAAAGCTTTTCCCATTGCATTGTTATTCCATGATGTCCAGTGGAAAGTGCATATGCCTTAGTGAAAAATTAAGACCTTTCTTTAACTGGAGTGCTAGTTAGTCTGCTTAAGACAGATTGGTACATCACCTGATTGCAGTGCACTATTGTAAGATGGATCAAGATGATACCAGTCCATATCTTGGTGTACACTTTATGACTAATTCCCCAAGTTTCTCCCCCTAGTTGGGCAGCTCAGGTAGGATTAAGGTTGACTTAAGTGTATTCCTCTTTCATATCAGTGGGAGATGTTCTTATCGAATCCAACGGCTCTCAGAAGTTCATCATGCTGACCATTAGACATGGAGGAGCACACAGTAGAAGTCCATTTTGCTGAACAGACACACAGCATATTTTATTCTTATCTAGTTCCTGCCCCTGGGTATAGAAGTTGGCTGCATGACTAGTGTGGGAGGCCCAGCTGCAAATCAGTCTAAGGTATATTTGATGTCAGTAGCATTGATTTACCCATGATCATCATCACAGAGTTCTGTTATATGCAGAGGATGGTAGTGGCAATAATGGGAGAGGAATGAAGGGGAATGCAGATATACTGAGGAAAGGAGGGTCAATAGTGAGAATGGGAGGCAGTGTGTGCTAGGAGCAAAGAGAAGAAAAATGAGACAAGGACAGAGGTGGTTGTGAGACTCAGACATGATAGAAGGTGGTGCTGAGAGGTGATGAGATAGAGGAGGATATTGGTGAACCGAGAGACAAGGGTGATGGAGGGCCCAAAAACAGATCAACCAAGTAAGTGTCTGTAGTGGAGAGTATAGAAAAATACTAGCAAAATACAAAGCCGCATTTAGCAAGTAATAGACACTCCTTATCCACCATTTTGTTTTTCTTTACGAATGATAGTATATTTCATTCCCAATAATTAAACTACTGATAAACAGACCACATATTTCTCAATATAATTTGGTTGCTTTATTCGTACAAACAATGCATACACAAGACTGTATTTTGTTTGAAGACTGCAATATAATTTTCATTTAATAACTCTGTAACAAAAGGTAACTAAGTTAAACATTTATGAAAATATAAATCTCTGCTTGGGTAAATCTTCCCAACAATACAAAGTTTACATAAAAACATTCAATATCATCTATTGATTCCAAACAAGATAGGAAAAACCATTCAGATCACGTGATACACCATTGGTTTGTACACAGAACATAAATGTATATAAGTATATATTGTTTATAACCATAGCTGGGCATTCACGGCCTAGAAATAGTATCAAGCAGTAATCTGACTTCCAACAAGCATATGTCAATTAAGTCCTTTTGTATGCTAGCAAAGGACATGCTGTACGATACATACTATCTGACATCCATACCATTTATTTTCTCCATAACAGAATATCAGTAGATGACTTTAGATTAAATGTTCCTTATGCATTTAATAGCATCTGAAATTAAACAAATTGTACAAAAGTTCAGAACAGTCAATGGCTGAATGTTAAACACTTTATTTAGCAGATCAAAGAGAAGTAAGAAATTCACTATAAATTCAAAATACTATAGAACCTTTGGATATATTATCTGATGTTATAGATTAGGTCTCTCTTTATAATATGCAGGCATTATTGTTAATCCCAGAGTACGATGTTGGTCATCTGATCTGCGTGTAACACAGAAAACAAAAACAGAAATTGTAAGGCAGGTATCACATATAATTCAATCCACACAGGTCCAGAAAGCTACCATCTCAGGGGTTTTAGGGGTGTAATCAACTTCACTTCTATTGGTATGACTGTATCTAGTGTAGTGTCTTACCCAAGCCACACGATCCCATGTGGAATATATTCACTAAATATATGATGGTCTATTGAATATATTACTGTAAAACTGTAATGATCTGTGGTGTAACAATAGTGGTTCTTGGCACTTCATCTTTTAACGGATCTGTACCCACTGAGATCTTCATCTATTAAATGATGTCTTTCATTCTGCTTTTCTGCCAGCAGAACTGTTCTCCATGACCCCTCACAATAGATCAAGATAGACCATCTGCTATTACCTCCACAAGATCTCCTACCCATGTTAAAAAGTATACATAATGCAGAAGGCCTTAAATGCCCCCCCCCCCCCTCCCTTGCCCCTTTCTTTCAATCATTGGCTAATGTGTTGATTGTACTAACTGCTGGGCTATGCAATGCAATGGAACACAGACTAACAGAAATCATTCATCAGTTAACATTCCAAGTAGAAAGTGTTATTGATGATGTTTTTATTATAGGTTTATTGGTATTTGCTATTCTTGTTCACACATCTTCCTTTAACTGGTGTTGATATCTCCACAACAACATACTTATGTGAGCACAGATTCCCTCTCTTTAGGGTAATGTTAGTGTAAACCAGTAAATTACGTCTAGTTATTTGGGATACATTCATTTATAGCACAAACGTCTGCTTACAAATTATCGTCATGCTTGATACTATCTGGATCATACCACCACGAATGGTCACACATTCGAACATAATAAATCGGTCAGTCATTCTGCTAATACCAAACTTTACTAAACATTTTGAATGTCATTGCTACTAAAACAAATATTGCTAGAAATGTTAAACTATAGCCCTCTTTAATGCATTCGTGGACTAAGACAGTATTTATTAAGGAGTTTATTATTTCCTAAATATTCTAACAGTGTTGCTGATGATTTTATTAATACTTAAATGAAGATCATTCTTACCCACCAACCACTGGTGTAGTTACTCTTTTACAGGACAATGGTGTGTAAACATGTAGAATGTTCCCTCCTTCAAGATCTTAATTGTCAGCAGTGAAGCTCTGCCCCCTACAGTCAATGGCAGAGCACATTTTTTCATAACAAAAATTATGTTTTTTGGTTGGTGTTGTTTCAGTGCCCTCTCCTGAATCTGAAACTGTGATGGGACTATCTCTGGCAAACACCTCAGTGGACTCCCTCCATAAACAGTCAGGTGTGATTTTAAAAGGACAAGTATTGCATTTGGGTCTTAGTATGTGGGGCTTGTTACTGAAAATCTGACGGCTATTTGACGTGGCTATTTTTATTTTCAGGGTAGCATCAACGCGATCCACTACCGTGTACGTTCCAAGGCTGCCGTCATCGAACCCTACAATGATGTTAAGGTGTCTCTGTGAAAGAGCAAGAAACGTTGGTGTTTTGTATAAAGAACAAGCACCAATGTTTTTTCCATCAGCAAGTCTCATTACGATTAAACTTGAGACAGAGTTATCCTCATCTTCTTCTCCACTCCGGAAACAAATGTAGACAAGGTAGCGCCCATCACAGGACAGACTATGCTTCCAAATGATGCCCGCTGCATGCACAATTCGAAGTTTGCCACTGTGTAAATCAAGGATATTAATTTTTTCATCGCCATGGGTTACAATCCCAAGTTTCCCATTGGGTGAGATCTGAAAATCCTTGAGATTTTTTAAGAAGTTGCACGGGAGCTGAACTCGTCTACAAATAGTTTCCTCGGCAAGACTCCAGATGTTGACAGTTTCTGTCGATGTAATGAAAACCACGAATTCCGGACAGTCGGGTATTAATTTAAAATTAACAATTGTTGCCCCATCATCGCAACAGTACTTTTTTGTTATGCTTCCTGTCCACAAGCTTACGGCTAAAAGTTTGTTCTTGGTCATTCCAACCACAAAGGTATTCGCGGTTGTGATAAGTGCATTCTTTAAGGCAGCTAAAATATTACAAACTTTGTGTCCTGTTGCAAGTCTCCAAACTCTAGAAGCATTTTGTTCACAAAGAGACACAATAAACTGATCATTATGAGTAATCAAGAGCTCAGATATCCTTTGTCCACTAATTCGTAGTAGATTTTCTCCAGTGCCAGTATGCCAAACATATTGGTTACATTTCTCATCTGACGTTACCATCAAATCTCCGGTGGATGTAATGACACAATGCTCTACAATTCCTTCATGTTTAAATGCAAATTCTATAAATCCGGTGTTAAAATTCCACTTTTGAACTGACACAGAACCATCGAGGGAGTAGATATAATCTCCCCGGCTGGTCACCAATACAATCTCGACTGCTCTTCCTGTCTTGTCAATGTTGGACATTGCTGTTAAAATGTCAATGTCCCAAATGGAAAGGACACCACTGATGGTCAGGGACAGAAGTAAATTATGATGGCTTGATTTGACTAACTTTACTATATTTCCTGAGATGTCTTGTAAACTTGCCATGCACTGCCCTGTGTCTCTTCGCCAAACAAAAATAGATGAGGTATTTTCCATGGAAGCAATTATACAGTCACAATTTTTGGAAAGTATAGCAGATATGAATCTCTCATTATGCTTTGCTCGAAATCTGTCAGATACCTTCCACATGCGGGTATCGAGGAGCTCAATGCTTAATGCCTTACAAATGAGAATTGCACTTTGGTCTTCGGAAAGCTCAATGCTGACAACATCGGTGTCTTCCTTAGTACAATCAAACTCTTCGGTCAGTTGTGGGTTTGTTATTTCTTCGGTATTCCAAACAGACAGGCTCCCTTCATTGTCAATCATGACCACCTCTTGGGTATTATCAAGGACTAATATACTTTTTACAAACCCCCCTGAAAATTCACATGTTACGGTGGACAGTTTTTCGCCACTTCCCAAATTAAATATTGTGGTGGTATTGAGGTACTGTCCACAAAATGCATAAAGCCCATCTGGAGAACACTGTATGCAGGTCACTTCATACCAACAGTGGAAGTTGTATAGCGGCCATCCATAAAGTAAGTCTATGACATTAACATCTTTACTGGCCT
This sequence comes from Pelodytes ibericus, assembly GCA_036172795.1. Taxonomy (NCBI): domain Eukaryota; kingdom Metazoa; phylum Chordata; class Amphibia; order Anura; family Pelodytidae; genus Pelodytes; species Pelodytes ibericus. The sequence continues at coordinate 157,715,139 of CM069863.1, forward strand.
CCAGCCACGCAAGTGCATGTGTGTTTGATAATGTAAAACCATTAATTACATTTGATCCTGCTCCAATCTCGCTGTGCTTGGAGCCTTTAACTTCCACTTCTGACAAAAGGCAAGAATTAAGGTTGTCATAGATTAATAGAGTGTTCTTTGTTGTGGACACAACAAGATATTTTTCATCGGTTGTAAGCTTCATACCCATAATTACAAACTGTGTTGTTGTGATTTGTCTAAGGAGCTGTCTAGATTCTACATCCCAGGTGCTGATTGAGCCATTTTCCAGTGCAGCAATAATTACATTTGGGCTGAAAGTAGGAAGGATCTCAGTGACATGTAATGAGCTAGATGACAAAGTAAGCCTTTCTGGGCTATATGTTACATCCATGGAGGAGTGCAGTGGGACAATAGAACAGTATTTGGGTCCATCTTTGTCACATTCCAAAAGAAGGTTTCGGAACTTAGGCAATGAACTTACGACTGGTAGAAGTATTTGTTGTAGCTCCGCAGATAGTGACCCTGGGAACTTTAAAATTTTGTTTTTTATGCTTTGAAGGGTGTTTGCAAGAAACTTCAGTTCTTTTTGTTGTGAGTAATTATATGCTACTTCAATGTCACTCAGTGCTCGGTCAAACTGACCTATTTTGATCATAGTGTAAAGCCAGCTAAAGTTCATAGTAAGTCCAGACATAAGTTCATCAGTCATTCCACTTCGGGTCAAATGATGTAACAGTTCTGTCATTTTTCTGTGGTTAACAAAAAAGACATCAGGCTCTAGTGGGTTGCACTGAAATGCCCAAGGCTGTTCTGGAGTTTGCCTATCAAATGCACTTTCATCATCGTAGTGTTTCTCCCCATCATGGATGCCTCGGTTTTCATTTGAGATGCAGTTTTCAAAATAATTATGCTCACTGTAGAAAGCCTTCTTTCTTCCCCCTGACCAAACACCTAAAAAATATTCTGCCATGTTGGTATGCATTTCTTGTAGGTCATCATCGCTGTGGAGATACAATTTCTGAGCAATAAGTTGCAGGTGTCTGTTGGACCAAACGAGAAGAGTAACATTTCTCACATGTCGCTCTATCAGGTATCCAGCAAGGTCTTCCTTAAGATGTGCGATAACTGTATATGGTACCCTTAATGGATTGGATGGTTTCATGTTGACCAACAATTCATTCATTACACTGTTATCAAGAGCTAGGATATCTTCAAGTTCCACTTCGCTGAGTCCAGTTTTTGCCATTGTAATATAACCAAGTGCCCTTGACACCAACCTTGGCCCGCATTTATTTTCAAGTGACCAAAATAAATGTTGTATGTTTTCATGAACAGTAACACAAAGTGTGGAATCATTGACATCTTTATGAGATCTCCAGTTCCTAACCTCTCTAAATGTCAAGTTTACAAACATAGGCAGGGTACATTTGGAAAAAGCTTCATTGACGTAGATTTGTTGACCTGATGTTACTTTACGCTTGACCCGAAGAAGCTGATGTTTAAGTATTTGGCTGCACATTTTTCTGTCTCTAGGAATAAGTTCAATGTAATTGTCCTCATTGTGTATAAGGCACCTTAGTTTTTGAAGGATTCCATGCTTGTTTGGCAGTGTTGATATGATAATACGAACTGTACGTGGTAAATGAGTAGGCAACCACCAAAGTTTTCTGGCATCATCATTATCTGAAAGTTGTTCAAGGCTATCTAGTACAATAACCAGTGGTCTATGAAAAGAAGACTCATTAATCAAATTTAAAAAGAGATCACGAAGATCCAGAACCTTTCTCGGAAGGTTCTGTAGTAAACATCGGTAGTTCATAGCCAATTGTTCACATAGGCTTTGCAGCAAACAGCTTAAATTCGAGCTCATTTCTGTAGATCCCAGAAATCTTATGATGACTACTGGCTCAGAATCTGCTCCCATTTCATCATGTAGCCATGAACAAGCCTGCAATAAAGAAACATGACATGTTTAAAGGCTGACTTTACCTGGCAAACAAACTGCAATCATTCAAACTTTAAAGCTAGACCATGAATTCTGAAAACCATGGTTGTGACTCTTAACATTTTTATTGTTTTACTTAGAACTCTATGGAGTAACCATCTCCCTAGCTAAAAATAACTTGGCTGACTAATGAATTGGTCTGCCTATAATATTTGTCAAGCCCTGTTTAGAGCATTGCTGACAGATTAATGACACAAAAAAAATAATATTATACTTAAAAACTAAAACACAGGTTAAGTACATATCAAATATTGATTCAAAGAGCACTGTATTAAGATGTATTAAATTGTTATTTGGTTGGATATGGTCGGCAAAAAATTCAGTTATGTTGAATTCAAAGATTGTATCAAATGTAAAAATGTTAAATATAAATTATTTACTGAAATGACATCAATGAACTACCTTACTGAGTTTATTTGCTTGTATAAGCTCTACCAGGGGGCTGACATGTTGGGCCAATCTTGGGCCATATCTTCCTTCATAAGACACAACACTGGGCAATGAGGCATTTCACTGATCTTATCCTTAAATATTTATCTCCCCCCAAAGATATATATATATGAAAGTCAATGAGAAGCCTACTAGTCCAGAGAGATAACAACTAACACATGTAAAATAATCACCTTATATTGAAGGACAACTGTCATGCCATAATTAATTTTCCAACCCTGCAGACCTGCCTCTCAACTCAATATGGCCCTGCCTTCTAAATCAGTGCAGCCCTGCCTCCTCACCAGGTAAATCGCTTCCAATGTGGCCCTATCCTCTTGTGATTGCGTGTGACTTCACATGAGGTGGTGGGGCCTCACAGGTGGGAGGCAGAACTGCACAGAAAGAGGGAGGGCCACACCTAGTGGAGAGCCAGGACTGTAGGGAGCTTGGGTCGACGAGTAGGAGATCCGACCCAAGTCAGGAGACAAGATCGCAGCCACTGCTGCTAAATGGTAATATAACTGAAAATTGTATATTGGTTTGTTTTCTTAGGAATGGCACAGCATGTATACTAGAGCTTATTCATTTATTTGAGACAGAGTTACTTATGGCATTACAGTCGTCCTTTAAGTAATAGATAAGGGAAGAAAATTCAATTCAGAGTTGCATAGTATTTTTTGATAATTTTTGCAGTTGACCAGTGGGTTATAGTGAGAATATCTACAGTTCAGTGGGATATGTATTTAGAATTGACTAAAATGATGTAAAATCGTTCATTTTTACACATTAACATTTGCTGCTGCTGACTAAATATTAAAGGATAACTGTGGGCAAAACAAAAAAGTGAAGACTTTTTGAATATAAATTATCTAGTGAAAGAGTATAATTAAAGCACCTTTGTGAGCCTCTTTTGCTTGCTTAGCTCTGTCGGGGGGGGGGGGGGGGGGGGGGATATGTTGTTTAGAATCGTGGGTATTATTTTCTTTATCCTGCATGCAGTGTAATTGATCCTAGCATGTGGTGCTAGCCCTTTAACTGTTTCTTTAAGCGACATGATCTATCTTTAATACAGAATAATTGATATTGGTCAGATAAAAATAAAATTTACTATTATGTTTATATTGATTGTTTCTTTTCTTGTAAAATGACTTCATGTGAGAATTATGATTTGGAATTTCCCTGATGTGATCAATAAAAATACTGATAGCAAAACATCCCAGGAGAACAATAGCAGAGCTATAGCACTGAATAAAGAAAGAGGCATAACTTAGCTCTTATGTGTAATAATCTTCTTAATGCATTCACATTGTCAGCCAGCGGGTTTCTATCTACCTACCTTTAAATCCTTTATTTATAACTCTTCTCCATTAACTGCTCACTCCAAGCAAAAAAACAAACAAACAAAAAAAAAAAAAAAACCCCAAACAAACAAACAAACAATCACAGTGGTTGAGAAGGATGGCTTAGGGCAGTGAGGTGAACATGTTAGACCTTGAGTGCCCAGTGTTCTGCAAGTATCCAAGATGTAGTTCTCAATGTGACCTCTCTTTTCAACCATTTCTTTGCCTATAAATATCAGCCTCCCTGCATATACATGCTCTCCTTCATCTAATTTCTCTTGTACCAACTAAAAACTGCACTAAAGTGCCTAAAAACCTCAAATGTCAGTCATAACATTTACTGGGTCCTCCATAACTGATGGTATAGTTGGCAACTGTCCCGCATTTGCCGGGACAGTCCTGCAACATGGCAAATGTCCCACGCACATCACGATCGCGGGACAGTCACAGGAAAAGGGCTGTCTCGCGATCGCAGCGGGCAACGGGGTCACGTGACATCATCACACAACGTCACATGACCGTATGCACACATCAGCAGCTTTTTTTTTTTACTTTTTACTTCCGCTGTATTAATGTGCAAAAAGATATTGGCAAACTAACACTGGCAAATGAATGGCAAAATAACATTGGCAAATGAATGGCAAAATAACACTGGCATATTAATGGGAAAATTGTCAGTGACATGTTAATGTGCAAATTGTCTGGCATATTAATGCAAAGGCTAAAAGCGGCATTGTAATAGGAAATTGGCTGTAGCATATTAATTGGAAATCTGTCTGTGGCATATTTATGGGCAGGCTAATAGTGGCATATTAACCCCTTGGCGACACAGGAAGGACTAGGTCCGTCCTGTGTGCCGAGGCGTTAGTGACACAGGACGGACCTAGTCTGTCCTGTGTCAAAACGAGCACTGAAAGCGGAGTTTTTCCGCTTTCAGTGCTCAAGCGGCATTGTAACGATGCTTCCGTGTGGAAGCATCGTACAATGCTAAAGAAAATGCCCGTCGGCATTTCGATCGCTCTGGAGAGCGATCGAAATGCCGGTTTTAAAGGCACAGCGCCTTTAAAACGTGGGCATTTAAAAAACTAGCATAGGAAGCGAAATTTTCGCTTCCTATGCTCAGAAAGTGTTTCTGATTGCCTCGCAAGTCGAGGCAATCAGAAACACACAAAAAAAATGCACGATCTTGGTCACTAAGTGACCAAGATGGCGCTGCCCTTCTAAGGGCAAGAGCACAGGAGGCAGGAAGTACCTGCTTCCTGTGCTCTCTGGCTGTCACACGATTGCCTCTTCACAGAGGCAATCAGTGACTGCCAGGCACACTGACAGGCAGTGGGGATGCTCTCCTGAACATCCCCACTGACTGGTCAGATCAATATTAACTCTATATTGATCTGACCAGTTATGATCTGTCTCCCTCTCCTCACATTTTTTTTAGTGAGGGAGAGAGACAGATCAAAGTTCTAAAAGTAAGTAAAAGTTAAAAAAAAACAATAAATACACAACACACAAATAATAAAACAATAAAAAAAATTTATTAAAGCAATTCCCTGCGTTTAACCCCTTCCCTGCCACTGATCTTGCATAAGCAGTGATCGTGCACATCAGCGCATTTATTTTTGCTGTTTGTGCATTTTTTAGGGGTTAATTTTTTTTGTACTGTAATTTATTACAGTACTAAAAAGGCTCTTCTAAGAGTTATTAACCCCTTATTTGCCGTCTACCGGGGGTCTACCGATAAAAAAATATATGGTTTGGTGGGGGTAAATTACATTGGCTGGCTTCAAAGATATATCCCATAAAGGACACGGACGCAGGTTGACTACATGTCAAAATTCCAAGTTGGAATTTTGAGATGCGCATCTCACAAATGTTGACTTCTAGCCAAAAACAAACCAACAAACCTATGCATGGGTGCTATCCCTGTACTCGGGAGATGTTGCTGAACACATATTGGGTTGTTGTTTGGCAGTGACATATACCAGAATCTGTGAATTCATGCCTGAAGTACAATGCATGTGGAAAAGAAACTCCCAAAAAAGTACTACCACAAACTTTTACAAAGGCTGGTGGTAGAATTAGTACATATACAGTATTAAAATACCACCATTTGAAATACATTAGGATGTCTATTTTCCAAAAATATATGGTTTGATGGGGTAAAATTCATTGGACGGCTTCAAAAATGTTCCAAATGGAACATGGGCGCAGGCTGACTACATGTCAAAATTCCAGGTTGGAATTGCGCACCCCCTAAATGTGGAATTTTAGACCCAATACAAACCTACAAACCTATGCATGGGGGGTATCCCTGTACTCAGGAGATGTTGCTGAACACATATTGAGGTGTTGGTTGGCAGTGGCAAATACCAGAATCTGAAAATTCCTGCCTGAACTACAATGTGTGTGGGGAAAAAATGACAACCCAACCCTTTGACATAGGTTGGTGGTAGAATTAGCACTTGGAAAGTGTTAAAATACCACAATTTTAAATACCCTAGGATGTCTAGTTTTCCAAAATCTATGGTTTTATGGGGTAAAATACTTTGACAGGCTTCAAAAGTGTCCCAAATGGAACATGGGCGCAGGCTGACTACATGTCAAAATTCCAAGTTGGAAATGCACCCCCCCTAAACGTGGCCTTTTAGCCCCCAAATAATCTAACTAACCTACACATGGGTGGTATCCCTGTACTCAGGAGATGTTGCTGAACACATATTAATGTGTTGTTTGGCACTGACACATAATAGGATCTGTGAATTCATGCCCGATGTACAATGAATGTGAAAAACAAATTACTATCCATAACATTGACATAGGCTGGTGGTAGAATTAGTGCATGAAAAGTGTTAAAATACTACCATTTGAAATACCCTAGGGTGTCTAGTTTTCAAAAATATATGGTTTTGTGGGGTAGAATACACTTTTTGGCTTCAAAAATGTCCCAAATGGGACATGGGCGCAGGTTTTCTGCACGTCAGAATTCCAAGTTGGAAAACCAAAAAGCGCACCTCTCAAATGTGGCCTTTTAACCCCCAAATAACCTAACCAACCTATACATGGGGGGTATCCCTGTACTCAGGAGATGTTGCTGAACACATATTGAGGTGTTGTTTGGCACTGACATATAACAGGATCTGTGAATTCATGCCCAAAGTACAATGTATGTGAAAAAAATGACTACCCAAAACATTGACATAGGCTGGTAGTATAATTAGTGCATGGAAAGTGTTAAAAAACTACCATTTGAAATACCCTAGGGTGTCTAGTTTAAAAAAATATATGGTTTTGTGGGGTAGAATACACTTTCTGGCTTCAAAAATGTCCCAAATGGGACATGGGCACAAGTTTTTTGCATGTCAGAATTCCAAGTTGGAAAACCAAAATGAGCACCCCCTAAATGTGGCCTTTTAGCCCCAAAACAAACCAACAAACCTATGCATGGGTGGTATCCCTGTACTCAGGAGATGTTGCTGAACACATATTGAGGTGTTATTTGGAAATACCCCTTCACATTTTAAGGTAATGTTTACCTAAATTGCAATATATGTGAAAAATTAAAAAAAAAGATTTTTTGTTGCAAACTTTGGCATAGATTGGTGGTAAAATGGCTACATGAAATGTGTCAAAATACCCCAAGTTAAATGCCCTGAGTTGTCTAGTTTTCAAAAATATTTACATGTTGGGGGTCATTCATGGATTTAGTACAGAAATCAGTGTTACAATGTCACTATCGCTAATTTTGAAAGAAAGGATTTTAAAATAGCTTTGCACCACTTATAGTTTTGGCCCTGTAACATGAATAAAAAAGCACAAAAACATAAAAACATGGGCTATTTCTGAACTCAGGACATATATTAGAAACTTTTTAGCAGTGTTTTTTTGTTGTCTCTTGTACATGAGTATACGATTTTTCAAATAAAAGTCATAAAAAAATTATTTTTTAAATTTTTTAGCCATATTTTATTATTTTTTTTACATCAAATTATATGCTATTATCAAAATAATGGTATCAAAAGAAAGCCCTTCTTATAACGATAAAAACGATATATAGTTTGTGCGGGTACACTAAATGAGACAGAAATAAATTACAGCAAAACACAAACACCTCAGAAATATTAAAACAGCCCATGTCACCAAGCGTCGGACAAGCCAAAAAAGTCATGTCACTAAGGGGTTAATGGTAAAATTGGCTGTGGAATATGGGCAATCTGGCCATGGCATGTTATCAATCTAGCTGTGGCATATTAATGGGCAGGCTAATAGGAACATATTAATTGGCAGGCTAATAGGGGCATATTAATGGGTAAAATTACTGTGCAATATTAATTGGCAATCTGGATGTCTAGCTGTGCCATATTAATGGGCAGGTTCATGGTGGCATAATGGGAAAATTGGCTATGGCATATTCATGGGCAGGCTAATAGTGGCATATTAATGGGCAGTCTAATAGTGGCATATTAATGGGCAGTCTAATAGTGGCATATTAAAAGGCAAATTGTCTGTGGCATATTAATGGGAAAATTGTCAGTGACATATTAATGTGCAAATTGTCTGGCATATTAATGCAAAGGCTAAAAGCGGCATAGTAATGGGAAAATGGCTGTAGCATATTAATTGGAAATCTGGCTGTGGCATATTTATGGGCAGGATAATAGTGGCATATTAATGGTAAAATTGGCTGTGGAATATGGGCAATCTGGCCATGGCATGTTATCAATCTAGCTGTGGCATATTAATGGGCAGGCTAATAGGGGCATATTAATGGGTAAAATTACTGTGCAATATTAATTGGCAATCTGGATGTCTAGCTGTGGCATATTAATGGGCAGGTTCATGGTGGCATAATGGGAGAATTGGCTATGGCATATTAATGGACAGGCTAATAGTGGCATATTAATGGGCAGTATAATAGTGGCATATTAATGGGCAGTCTAATAGTGGCATATTAATGGGCTAAGTGGAAGAGGTTAATACAGTGAAGGAGTTTAAGCATGCTTGGGATAGGCGTACAGCTATCCTAGATATAAGATAAATCCAGGCACTAGAGAAATTATTACCGTATTTGCTCGATTATAAGACGACCCTGATTATAAGACGACCCCCCAAACTTTGGATATTCCTTTAGGAAAAAAACTAAAAGCCTGAATATAAGACTACCCTATAGGAAAAAAGTTAAACTTGTATATATTCACATGTAAATTGCTTTTTTAATAAAAAATGATATCAAAAAAATGCATTTGTTTTTATTTCCTTTTATGTGCCAATTCTGCCTCTCTTTCCCTTTCCCCCAGCTTTGTCTCTCTCCCCCTCCCTTTGAATCCCCCTTCTCCTCTGTCTCCCCCCCCCCTTTGTTTCTCTCTGCCCCCCCTCCCTGTCTCTTCCCCCCCCTTGTAGCTCTCTTCTCCCCTCCCTCTCTGCCCCCTCCCTCCCCCTGTCTCTGTCTCTGCCCCCCTCCACCTGTCTCTGTCTCTGCTCCCCTCCCTCCCCCTGTCTCTGTCTCTGCCCCCTCCCTCCCCTGTCTCTCTTCCCCCTCCCTCCCCCTCACCTGGAAGTCGATCCCTGGTGGCTAGTGGGGGCAGCCGGGGGATGTCTGCACGATACGTGCAGACATCCTCCATGCTGCCCGACACGGCAGTCTATTATGACGGACAGCTGGTCCGTCATAATAGTCTGCAGTGTCGGGCAGCCTGGAGGATGTCTGCACGTATCGTGCAGACATCCCCCAGCTGCCCGATTTACCCTGGTGCCTAGTGGGGCAGCAGAGGATGTCTGCGCGACGAGCGCAGACCTCCCCTGCTGCCGCCCGGCACGCTCGCCGGGACTTCTGTGACGAAAAAGAAAGTACCCGGCTTCTTCACAGAAGCCCCGACGGTCGTGCCGGGCGGAAGCAGGGGAGTCTGCGCTCATCGCGCAGACATCCCCTGCTGTTAGAGAGGGGGATCCAGGTCCCCTGCAGCTCTGCTGGGGACCTGGATCCATGTCTTATAATCTGACCTCAATTTGAGGTCAGATTATAAGAAGACCTCGATTATAAGACGAGGGGTAGTTTTCAGAAAAGAATTTCTGAAAAAAACCTTGTCTTATAATCGAGCAAATACGGTACTTTATTGAGGGGGTAGTGGATGTATGGAATAGCTTTCCTGCAGAAGTGGTAGAGATTAATACAGTAAATGAGTTTAAGCATGCATGGGATAAGCCTATCCTAGATATAAGAAACGGTCAGGGACTAATGAAAGTATTATTTTACTGAGAGCATAGTGGATGAATGGAAAAGTCTTCCAGTAGAAGGGGTATATGTTAACACAGTGAAGGATTTTAAGCATGAATGGGATAGGTATAAGGCTATCCTAGATATAAGTTAAGACTAGGGACTAATGAAAGTATTACTTTACTGAGAGGGTAGTGGATGCAAGGAATAGTCTTCTAGCAGAAGCGGTAGAGGTTAATACAGTGAATGAGTTTAATCAGGCATGGGATAGGCATAAATCTACCCTAGATATACGATAAGGCCAGGCACTAATGAAAGTATTACTGATAGGGTAGTGGATCCATGAAATGGCCTTACAGCAGAAGTGGTAGGTTCATACTCATGTATGTTGTATGGCATAGACACAGCTCTCTGACTGAAGCACATATGCACAAGGTCTTACTCTATTTTATGTAAAAGTGATAAAATGCATCCGCCTGATGTAGATGTGTGTGGTGAATGTATCTGTTGCATACCAAGGATGCAGGGTAATGTTGGTGGGAACTTGCTGATATAATCTATACTGTGACAAGAAGGTGGAGTTACATTATGCTAATTATGTGTAGTGGTTGGAGCTTTTGACAGTAGGTGTGGTCAATTTTAAAGTAAGTAATTGGAAGCTGAGCTGCAAAGTGTCCCTGGAAATTATTTCAAATGTTGGCAACTATGTGATGGTGATACTATAGACATGCTGAGTGCCAACTCAGAGGTCTCCAAGTGCCATTTGTGACAACTGTGCCATAGGTTCGCCATTACCGACGCACGGTAACAAATCGTTTCTGAATTGCTGTCATTTTGAGTTATTAACCTGAGTGGATCTTATATTAGCTCCTCCTACTTTTCATTCCATACATACATGTATGGTTGCCCATTTTTTAATAGTGACATATGAATGATACATTCTGAAGCATGTAATAGTTATATTTGCGTTCAGCTGGTAATCAATTAATTTATTAAAGGAACAGTCTAGTCCTGAAATTCACTTTGGTGGAAGAGGAAGATTACTTCTTGCATAGTGCACAGGCCTTTTTTCCCAGTATGATTTGATACATAAATCACATTTTTAATACTTGACTCCAGCATCCCCCAGTGATGACTCTGCATGTCTACTGCAGGTGCGGCAGCACTGATTATATAGGCACTGAGCATATAAAGTTTTGTTTCATTTAGTCACTTGTGCTGCTGAGATAGAATACATTGTATGGACTATAATAGATTTGCTCTTGTACACAGTAGGATCTCTTAACAGTGCAACACATTTCCTGATGACATCACTAGAGAGACAGGATATTCCATTCTCTTTGGTTCATGCAGCAAACAAAAAAAAAGGGAAATTTACTTTTAGTCAGATAATGTGGACAGTCCTGGATTCTTGCAAACTGCTGTAATTTCACAATTTCATCTAGCTGTAAGTATTTTTATATTTTATGCAAAGAAAAATGTAAAACATGCATATCAAAGTACTCTGAAAGAACATTAATATGCACTTATATTTGGAAGATACATTTTGGGCGTCAGACAGGCCCCTTTAAGGTATTTCCTACATGAGCCTTTGCTTGTTTTATTAATTCTTGACACAATTGTATTCTATATTCTACATGGGAGCAGACAAAAGTTATATGTGTCCTGGCTGACTTGGCAATCATAGCTCTACACGTGATGGAATAGAACCTGCAAATGTGTTCTTTCTAAGGCACCTGTGCAAAATATTTCTGGACACATAGCAAGAATAGTTTTCAATTTTAATAAATGCATAAATGTTTTAATTATTTAACACGCATGAATAAAGGTAGATAATTTTCAAATCAGAATGGTCTTTTAAATCCTTCCTTTGTCAGATATTGAAAAACATATTGATTGGGATACGTAAATGAAGCAGTTACAATTAACTTCAAATAAATGATTTACTTATTGCCAATCATTGCTGCAGACTTTATTTCAACAATGTATAATAAATGAAAACACTCCCTCAGGGGAAAGCCAATCATTAAAGGGACTGTCTGATGCTCAAAATGCATCTTGAAAATATTAATGCATGCACACTCAAAGTATGTTACAATGCATATTTGACCTTTTGCGTTCCATAAAATATGAAAATCTTACACTTGAATTTGTGAAATTACAGCAGTTTGCAAGAATCCAGCACTGTCCACACCAGCTGAATAAAAAGTCAATTTCTTTTTCTTTTTTGCTGAAGTAACCAATGAGAATAATGCCATTCAAATGAATGGAATATCTTGTTTCTCTCTGTACGTGAGAAAGATCAGTTAGGTTCCACACAAAGCATTCTATTCCATCAGCAGAGGAAGTGACTAAATAAAACAAAACTGATGCTCAGTGACTTCACACAATTAGTGTGGCAGAACCCGTAGGATAGGATGCAGGGGAGAGCATGAGTAGAATAATAAAAATGTTATTTATGCAGAATGCATGCATCAAATTACACTGGAAAAAAGTTTGTGCACTGTTCAGTCTTCCACTTGCACCAGTGAGTTTGGGGACTAGACTGCCACTTTAAATATAGATGTAATTTGGAAAAATGACACATTGGGGTAGAATCACTGGCTAACCCCTATGTGGTGTTATAGCAGTAAAATAACAGACATTCATGATTCAATGACTGCTGCTAATGCCATTATCGGGTTCGGTAAAATCATTTTTTTTTTTAACGTTTGTGAAACTGTTTGTGCGGTAATTGCTGGTAAAAATGAATGGGCAAAACTGTATATATCTTTGCCTGTTCATTTACCTCCTCATAAAACCCCACCTAAAAGTGCATTGGCTGCTTAATAAAGCCAATATATGCACATCTTAATCCTTTAGTACTAAAGGGTACACAAACAGTGTTTAGGACATCCAAAAATTGAAAAAAATCCACACCCCTCCCAATTTTTAAAAAATGTATTATAACACCAGCCCGCGGCACCATTTTTTTTTTTTTTAATGGAACTGAGGGCATGTTGCCGCCTCCCTATGCCACGGGCCAATAAAATGACTCCCAAACTGCTGAACTAGGGCTTTAACCCATGTTAAAATATCTTTCACTTTGGCAGGGGCAATTATGCAAAATCTATGGATAACTAAGTGCCAAAACAGGCACCCCCAAATAATGCCAACATTTTTTGACCAGATTGGACCTTTAATCCAACCAAGTCTAGTATTTTTATAAAAAAATTAAAAAACATGAATTTTAGTTTGGGGATCTTCCTCTGGTTTATTTGGTAGCAATTCCTGTGCATAGGGTTGCCACATGGCCGGTAATTTACCGGCACAACCGATATTTAGGGTCTTGGGGCCGTTATATCTAATATACCGGCAATGCAAAGCCCGGTATTTTCCTCCTCCCTTCCCAATTCCCCTTCCCCAGTACTTACCTCCTTGCTGCTGTCTCCCGGTGCTCTACTCTGCAGGTCCATGGCTGTGAGGGAAGCATTGTGCGCTCCCCTCCAGCCGTGCGGCTTTAATAAAGTTTGTTAAAACTTTTTTTTAAACAAACTTTATTGAAGCCGCGCGGCTGGAGGGGAGCGCAGAGCGCTTCCCTCACAGCCGCGGACCTGCAGAGAAGAGCACTGGTAGCCAGCAGCAAGGAGGTAAGTACTGGGAAAAGGGGGAGGATGGTGGCATTATGCTGGCCTATTAAGGGGCAAAATCCTGGCATGTTGAGGGGCAAAATCCTGGCATAGTAAATGGGAAAAGAATGGCATATTGAGGGGCAAAATCCTGGCATATTAAATGGCAAAAGAATTGCATACTGAGGGGCAAAATCATGGCATATTGAGGGGCAAAATCATGGCATATTAAAATGGGAAAAGAATGGCATATTGAGTGGCAAAATACTGTAATATTAAATGGCAAAAGAATGGCATATTGAGGGGCAAAATCATGGCATACTGAGGGCAAAATCCTGGCATAGTGAGGGGCAAAATCCTGGCATATTAAAAATGGGAAAATAATGGCATATTGAGGGGCAAAATACTGTAATATTAAATGGCAAAAGAATGGCATATTGAGGGGCAAAATGCTGGCATATTGAGGGAAAAATACTGGCATATTAAATGGCAAAAGAATGGCATATTGAATGGCAAAATACTGGCATATTGAGGGCAAAATACTGGCATATTGAGGGACAAAATCCTGGCATAGCGAGGGGTAAAATCCTGGCATTTTTAAATGGGGAAAGAATGGCATATTGAGGGGCAAAATACTGTAATATTAGAAGGAAAAAGAATAGCATATTGAGGGGCAAAATACTGGCATATTGAGGGCAAACTACTGGCATATTAAATGGCAAAAGAATGGTTTATTGAATGGCTAAATACTGGCATTTTGAGGGCAAAATACTGACTTATTGAGTGGCAAAATATTACAGGCTTATTGAGTGGCAAAATATTACTGACAGTCTGTGAGAGAGTGAGGAAAAGTCTGTGTGTGAGCAAGAGAGACAGTCTGTGTGTGAGAAACTGCTTGTCTTTGTGTGTGATAGCTTGTCTGTGTGTGTGATAGACAGCTTGTCTGTGTGTGCGATAGACAGCGTGTGTGTGAGACAGTGTGTGCAAGAAAGCTTGTTTGCGAGTGTGAAAGACAGCGTATATATACACACACGCTTCTCACTGGCATGATATACAAATAATATATATAATTTCAGTGATAATCCGCCCCCTTTGTGGCTCCACCCCTCATGGCCCCTCCCTCTTGTAGCTCCGCCTACACATGGCCGGTATTTTTTTTGAGGAAAAGGTGGCAACCCTACCTGTGCTTGGCATCACTAAAAACATATCTCATTGTAAAAATACATTTGATGGCTGGACTTAATAATTAAAATATCAGTAAATATTGGTCCCGGCGACGACCATTCAAAAACTGACTAAAGGTGTTACTACAGGATGGATTTTGGATATAATGCCTAATAAAAATTCCCTTTTGTAATATGTACCCTGAACTCCTCATTCACGACAATACATTTCCAAATCCCCTGCTTATCTGCTGGGGTAAGCATAAGTGCCATTACCTTTTTTGCTACTTCGGCTAGTAAGAGAGTTTTTCCAGTGCATGGCCCTCCATATATGATGAGAGGATTAATATGTCCTGATTTGCAAGGCTGTATATATTTCTGAACTAGGTTTAGCACTTCACACCTGTACTCATAGAATGAAGAGTATGTTCTACACAGAGACAAATGCTGCAGGATTTCATCATAGAGGGAATCGGTTTCGGTATCAAAATTTTGCTGTACAGTTGCCTGAATGATGTCAATCATATCTTCATAAAACTGCTTGCCAAGTCCTTCCACATAATGATTTTCTACTTCTTGTGAATAGCCCATCTTCATGTCACAGTGCGTCACTGAGGTGTAAACCCGCAAGTTGGAGGATGCCACGATGGTCGGAATAAACTCATCTCGGAGTTTTACCAACTTCTCCAGCGCCTCTTGGTCTCGAATACTCTTATTGTCCACTTTAATGACGTCTGTGTACCTCCCCATTTCTGGGATCTTCACGTGCCGCTCAATGTTGGAAATTTTACGGATGTAGCACACGCATTTCTTTAAGAACGCTGGGGTCTGTTTTCCTAGTGCAAAATCAAACTCGTCTTCCAGGGCTATAATAAGAAGTAAGGGAAACAGAAACATAGCATTAACATTGACCAAAGAAATCAGAACGAGTTAATTGTGCAGTAACATACGGTTTGTGTTCACCGGTGAATTCTGAGGCAAAAGGTTTACAAGAAGCCTGAGCACCATAGAAACCAATGGGATGTTCCTATGGTTTGCTCCATTCTTATAATTGTGCCCCAAACCCTAAACCAAATATTTATGTCATATCATTGCAAATAAGATATATTACGGTATTCAAAATGTATTAATATCATATATAATACAATTTAAATTATCTTACATTTTTTTTTTAAATTGCGACCCAAGACTTTTCTTACATATGCATAACCTTACTGGTAACAAAAATCCCACTGCACACACAACTAGAGCATACATCTTCAGTGCCACTTTTTTTTGTTGTTGAGGGAAATGCCCTCTTTTTGAACCTGACTGGATGGATGTTTGAATTTTATTATTGCCTTCTTTATTTGAAAAGATTATACTTTCTATAACATATGTAAATACAATATCCTCTAACTTGTGCCGACAATTAAAATGTACCCAATCACTTCAAAACTGTTTGAGTAAAGTATATTTTTTTATGATTTGGATCTATAATTTTAACAGAGTTGCAAAAATCAGGCCAACATAGCGGAGCTGGAAAACAATCTTGCTTATTGTCCCGGCTCATCTATCATGGCCTGATTGTTGAAATTCGATTCTCAAGTCACCTCAGCTTTCCCATGTTGAGTTTTGCAGGAAAGGTCCACCAAGATGGTTTTAAAAATTACATTTCTTTATGGTTTGACAAGTTACTCCAGTCCTAACTATACGTGCTTAGCATTAGCAGAACTGTAAGAAATGCATAGATGAAGAGTAAATTGTGCTTAAAATTAATCTGTGATGTCTCTTATTTGTGACATTGCCTGTGGCTTGATATGCAAATCACATATTTTTTAATGGAAAATGTGTAATTTGCAAATAAAATCACAAGGTGACATAAAAACAAAGTATAAAAAATGTTTAGGTGACAGGGTCCCTGTCCTGTGTCTTGTAAGTGAAATGTGATGTAACCAAAAAAAGTGTACGTACATGTTCATGCATATTTACAACTAGGTTACTGTCTTCAAATCCACTGAGACAAATGCCTAGGATGAGGATCAAATTATCACACTGCAGAAAGGCATCACCAAATTATTCTTTGGAGGCAGCCAAATATATTATTATTTGAAAGTAAATGTTTATTCAGGTAGTAAAATGCATGACTGCCTTCAAAGTGATAGACATGCCCACCACAAAAATGCAGCATTTGGTAATTGTGGGTTTCCATCAGTAATAAAATATTATGTTAATGTAATACACAATGCTTCCCCTTTGTGAATAAAAGTTGGCACGCACTGGACATGTGCGATACTATGAATCTGCATAGTAATGAATGGTGACATCCAGTGTGCATGCTTCTCAGAGGCAGTGGTGGGATTCAGCCGGTTCGCACCGGTTTGTGCGAATGTGTTACTAAAATTTTACAAGTTCGCTGAACCGGTGCAAGCCAAAGACCCTTGAAAAAAAAAAAAAAAAGCATGGGCAAATGGGGCAGCTGCCCAGGATCATTCATTCCTGGGGACCCAAAGCTGCTGCCTATTGGTCCTCTGCGCCCCGTGTGACTGTCTTACACGGAGACAGTCACGATCGGGCAGCAGCCGGCAGTTTGGTGGCTGTATTTCCTGCACGCAGCGTGCGTTCAGGAAACACTGCGGAGGAGACGGCCAGGGACGAGTTGCATTCAGGTAAGTACTGGGGAAGAGGCGAGGTTTTTTTTAAATATTAATGAGCAAATTATCAGTGGCTATTAATGAGCAAATTATCAGTGGCCCCGAAATTTCTGATGGCGGCTCTGCGCCCCACATTATATAAATTGTAAAAAATGTTTTGCTGTTTACCAAAAAACAAGTAGTTTTTATTTTATTTTGTTTGACATTAGAGAAACAAATATTACACCATGCTTGAAAGTCGGAACTGGTTACTAAAATGTTTGAATCCCACCACTGCTTAGAGGTACATGTAACTGCCCTTGCAAGACAAGAAGGGGTAATAAGTCTTCAGAAGAAACACTACAAAATAGGTTTCAAAGTAAGTATGTTTAAAAAAGTAATTGACGGTCGATATATTTTTTCCCCCTATGGTGCTTCGAATATAGAAGCACAAATTAAATGTCCATTGACCTTAGTATGTCCCTCTGACCATCATACATTTAGGCTGAGGCTATCACTGACAGACTCTCACTCAGAGGCGTTGCTAGGTTTCCAAAAGATCTGGGGCTATAGCCCATGAGACTTTTTTAGTTTTTTAAATGGAACCATACGGGCACTTACCAATATATGCTCACCGCTCTGAGCTTCATGCCAGTTTTGTAATTTAGGAGCCTTCACAGGGCCGGTCCTTTAATGGGGCAGCTGCCGCAGGCAGCACCCTGGCAGGGGCGGCACTTTGCTGCTCTATGCAGCAGTCTTTTTTTTTTCTTGTGTCCAGGGGAGCTTGATTCAAGGATCTCAGCCAATCAGGTGAGACTTCTTAACTCTCCTGATCGGCTGAGAGTTCCGAAGCTTCCCATGATTGGCTAAGACCTCCTTCACACTGAGCTCAAAGCAAAGAGATGCCTGCAGCAGGTAAGTTAAAAACCTGACAGTGTGTGAATGAGTGTGTGTATGTCAGTGTGAGTATGTGCATGTCAGTGTGAGTGTGTGCATGTCAGTGTGAGTGTGTGCATGTCAGTGAGAGTGAGAGTGTGTGCATGTCAGTGTGAGTGAGTGTGTGGATGTCAGTGTGAGTATGTGCATGTCAGTGTGAGTATGTGCATGTCAGTGTGAGTATGTGCATGTCAGTGTCAGTGTGTGCATGTCAGTGAGAGTGTGTGCATGTCAGTGTGAGTGAGAGTGTGTGTATGTCAGTGTGAGTGTGTGCATGTCAGTATGAGTGAGAGTGTGTGCATGTCAGTGTGAGTGTGTACATGTCAGTGTGAGAGTGTGTGCATGTCAGTGTGAGCGAGAGTGTGTGCATGTCAGTGTGAGCGAGAGTGTGTGCATGTCAGTGTGAGCGAGAGTGTGTGTGTCAGTGTGAGCGAGAGTGTGTGTATGTCAGTGTGAGCAAGAGTGTGTGTATGTCAGTGTGAGCAAGAGTGTGTGTATGACAGGGTGAGTGAGAGTGTGTGTATGTCAGTGTGAACGAGAGTGTGTGCATGTCAGAGTGAGAGAGAGTGTGTGCATGTCAGAGTGAGAGAGAGTGTGTGCATGTCAGTGTGAGCGACAGTGTGTGTATGTCAGTGTGAGCGACAGTGTGTGTATGTCAGAACTGGTACTCCCCCAGAGTGGCACCTTCCCAATCCGGTTACAGTCCAGATCCTTCCCTGTTCCAGAGTAGCCCCTACTTGTGAGTACTCCGTGATATGTGACCAGGGAATCTGTACGTGTGATAACTTCTATTCCCTTAAGGAAGATCTCCAGCAAAGCAGTAGTGCTTGTCACCTCCGGAGGTTGCTCATGTAATTGTAGGCTTTGTCTGCTCTTATGCACTGTATCCTTATTCCCTGTATTTCTCAGCCCTGTCTCAGAACTCTGTTAAACTCCTATGTTCCTGTTATTTAGTTTCTGCACTGATCCATTTTTGGGTTTCTTGCTCTCTTATATTGCTCCTTACAAAAAACAAACAAAACCAGAATGGCACGAGGTAGTGAGTATCTTAAATTAGATACAAAGTATACAGTGATAGTGCAATATTGTTAGGGGGCCAATATATCTTTTCTGCCACTTTGGTCCTGTTGTCTTTTATTTTATTACAGACACCATTAAATTTTAGAAAAAAATCAAGTTATCCTAGAGGTGTTCGTTTTTCAGGTATGTTTTTGAGTGCATCCATTACCATCTATCCACCTTATATATGTGGTTATAATATTGCACTATCACTGTTTACTTTTTTATCCAATTTAAGGTACTCACTACCTCGCGCCATTCTGGTTTTGTTTTGTGTATCGTTTAAAAGCATTTTGGGGAGTGCTCCAGAGGGCTGCGTTATTCTGCTTAGTACCGCAAGTATTATAACTGTACCAATTTTGCACTATGTTTATTTGCACAAATTACTTTATTTTTGCAATTCTATTGCTCCTTTCCAGGTTTTATTAGTTTCCTCTTGCTTAGTTCCTCTATAAATGCAACCACCCACGTTTACTCTTCAGCTCTGCAGGTATTTTCACTGCTTGTATGTCTATGTATTTGTTATTAGTTTGCTATTCAGTTTTAGCCTAGGGACTTGCCTAATTGTGAGGTACCTTGACGTTGTTGGCAAGCTTCATGTTATGGCCATAATTAACTCAATCATCACTGTTTAATCTAAGAGTGTTAGTGTTATACATATGTTCCCTTATCATCTCTACCTGAAGCACCTGAGGATCCCGGTTCCTCTCCCCTAACCCCATGTCCAGCTTGGTTCCCCTTATGAAGCGTCTGAGGATCTCGGCTCCTCACGTCATCCCTTGGGTTCCTTTAGCCCTTACCCTGTCCTCTGTTCTGTGTTACATTTGTATCTCTTCATGTCTCCTTAATATGTCTTATCATTCAACCTTCCTTGTATGCTTTAGTTCTCCCTTTGCACCTTGCTCTATCCTGCAGCCCTGCACTCTGTATGTATGCTTTGCTCATCTGTTTGCTTTATCCTGATCCATCCTGCTAACCTGTTCTAGTTATACTCCATGCTTGCTGCAGGATGTTTGCAGGATCACATCAGCTATTCCCAGTGGCGTCCCAAGGGGGGGGGGGGGTGCGGACCGCACCGGTTGACACCTCCAGCGGGGGTGACACCCGTGCTGCCGGCACCCCCAGCACAGCGTTGCTTAACTTTTTTCTTTTTTCTTCTTCTGGCAGCCGCATCTTCTAGATGAAAAAAATCACAGCGACCGGAAGACTGCACAGAGGAGGCATCCATTCGGGGACACGGAGCAGCTGCAGCCATTCAGTAAGTGATGGGGAAGGGGGGGAGGACGGTGGTTGAAAACGAGCACTTTAATTGCACATTGCATATTACTGGGCTCTGACTGGCACTATATTACTGGGCTCTGACTGGCACAATATTACTGGGCTCTGACTGGCACAATATTCCTGGGCTCGGACTGGCGCAATATTACTGGGCTCTGACTGGCACAATATTACTGGACTCTGACTGGCACACTATTACTGGGCTCTGAATGGCACAATATTACAGGCATCTGACTGGCACAATATTCCTGGTATCTGACTGGCACTATATTACTGGGCTCTGACTGGCACAATATTCCTGGTCTCTGACTGGCACAATATTCCTGTACTCTGAATGGCACAATATTACTGGGCTCTGAATGGCACAATATTACAGGCATCTGACTGGCACAATATTCCTGGTATCTGACTGGCACTATATTACTGGGCTCTGACTGGCACAATATTACTGGGCTCTGACTGGCACAATATTCCTGGGCTCTGACTGGCACAATATTACTGGGCTCTGAATGGCATAATATTACTGGGCTCTGACTGGCACAATATTCCTGGGCTCTGACTGGCACAATATTACTAGGCTCTGACTGGCACAATATTCCTGGGCTGTGACTGGCACAATATTCCTGGGCTGTGACTGGCACAATATTACTGGGCTCTGACTGGCACAATATTACTGGGCTCTGACTGGCACAATTTTTCACGCTTCTGACTGGCACAATATTCCTGGTATCTGACTGGCACTATATTACTGGGCTCTGACTGGCACAATATTCCTGGGCTCTGACTGACACAATATTACTGGGCTCTGAATGGCATAATATTACTGGGCTCTGACTGGCACAATATTCCTGGGCTCTGACTGGTACAATATTCCTGGGCTCTGACTGGCACAATATTACTGGGCTCTGACTGGCACAATATTACAGGCATCTGACTGGCACAATATTCATGGTCTCTGACTGGCACTATATTACTGGTCTCTGACTGGCACAATATTACTGGGCTCTAAATGGCATAATATTCCTGGGCTCTGACTGGCACAATATTCCTGGGCTCTGACTGGCACAATATTACTGGGCTCTGACTGGCACAATATTACAGGCATCTGACTGGCACAATATTCCTGGTATCTGACTGGCACTATATTACTGGGCTCTGACTGGCACAATATTACTGGGCTCTGACTGGCACAATATTCCTGGGCTCTGACTGGCACAATATTACTGGGCTCTGACTGGCACAATATTACTGGGCTCTGACTGGCACAATATTACTGGGCTCTGAATGGCATAATATTACTGGGCTCTGACTGGCACAATATTCCTGGGCTCTGACTGGCACAATATTACTAGGCTCTGACTGGCACAATATTACTGGGCTGTGACTGGCACAATATTCCTGGGCTGTGACTGGCACAATATTACTGGGCTCTGACTGGCACAATATTCCTGGGCTCTGACTGACACAATATTACTGGGCTCTGAATGGCATAATATTACTGTGCTCTGACTGGCACAATATTCCTGGGCTCTGACTGGTACAATATTCCTGGGCTCTGACTGGCACAATATTACTGGGCTCTGACTGGCACAATATTACAGGCATCTGACTGGCACAATATTCCTGGTATCTGACTGGCACTATATTACTTAGCTCTGACTGGCACAATATTACTGTACTCTAAATGGCACAATATTCCTGGGCTCTGACTGGCACAATATTACTGGGCTCTGACTGGCACAATATTACAGGCATCTGACTGGCACAATATTCCTGGTATCTGACTGGCACTATATTACTGGGCTCTGAATGGCACAATATTACTGGGCTCCAAATGGCATAATATTACTGGGCTCTGACTGGCACAATATTCCTGGGCTCTGACTGGCACAATATTACTGGGCTCTGACTGGCACAATATTACAGGCATCTGACTGGCACAATATACCTGGTCTCTGACTGGCACTATATTAGTGGGCTCTGACTGGCACAATATTACTGGGCTCTGACTTGCACAATATTACTGGGCTCTGACTGGCACAATATTCCTGGGCTCTGACTGGCACAATATTACTGGACTCTAAATGGCATAATATTACTGGGCTCTGACTGGCACAATATTCCTGGGCTCTGACTGGCACAATATTCTTTGTATCTGACTGGCACTATATTACTGGGCTCTGACTGGCACAATATTCCTGGGCTCTGACTGGCACAATATTACTGGGCTCTGAATGGCATAATATTACTTGGCTCTGACTGGCACAATATTACTGGGCTCTGACTGGCACAATATTCTTGGGCTCTGACTGGCACAATATTACTGGCCTCTGACTGGCACAATATTCTTGGGCTCTGACTGGCACAATATTCTTTGTATCTGACTGGCACTATATTACTGGGCTCTGACTGGCCCAATATTACTGGTATCTGACTGGCACAATATTACTGGTATCTGACTGGCACAATATTACTGGGCTCTGAATGGCACAATATTACTGGGCTCTGACTGGCACAATATTACTGGGCTCTGAGTGGCACAATATTACTGGGCTCTGAGTGGCACAATATTACTGGTATCTGACTGGCACAATATTCCTGGTATCTATAATTGTACAATTGTCACCTCGTGGGGCTCCTGTGTGTTGCATAATTAATGGCGGTCCCATGTGTGCATAATTATGGGGCGCTTGTGTGTGGCATATTTATTGGGCCCCATGTGCGGCATAATTAAGGGACTCTTGTGTGGCGTAATTAAGGTACTCTTTTGTGTGGCATAATTATGGGGCACCTGTGTGTGTGTGGCATAATTATGGGGCACCTGTGTGTGTGGCATAATTATGGGGCACCTGTGTGTGTGGCATAATTAATTGGGCAGAGGTGAGGCATAAATAGTGGGGCTCTGGTGTGGCACAATTTATGGGTCTCTGGTGTGGCATAATTTATGGGTCTCTGGTGTGGCATAATTTATGGGTCTCTGGTGTGGCATAATTTATGGGGCTCTGGTGTGGCATAATTTATGTGGCTCCTGTGTGTGGCATAGTTATGGGGCTCCTGTGTGTGGCATAGTTAATAGGCCATCTAACTGGCATTACTAAGGAATCTGTTTGCCATTGTATTGGAGGAAATCCAGGTGGGTGACACCATGAGTTTCCGCACCGGGTGACACCAACCCTAGTGACGCCCCTGGCTATTCCCTAGGCATCACTGGATTCCACAGCTGCTTCACAGGGCCTGGGAACATGGCTGCCTAAACCTGGGGTCTCAAACCACCGAGAGATTTCAGTTACCCAGCACCAGGTCCTGTGTCTCCATTTCCAGTGCATTGAACTCCTGCATCGGGCGCTCAGTGTCGCATAAAATCCTGGACCCGTCCCTGACATATGTCTTTGGTCAGGTTGCCTGACAGAAGGTGAATTTCAGCACCAAGCGGAAGTTCATAGTTTTCTTTTTTTCTCTTTTCCTTTACCCTATTTGCTTGAAGATAAGACGACCCTCATTATAAGACAACCCCCCAAACTTTGGATATTCCTTTAGGAAAAAAACTAAAAGCCTGAATATAAGACTATCCTATATGAAAAAAGTTTGTCTCTCTCCGTCTCCCTAGAGAATATATAAAGCAACGCACCTTGTCTCTTGTAATAGTAAATATCACCTATGGACGTCTATGTAAAATTCCAAACTTTATTGCTTCATTAAAATCATCAATGGAGAGAAGCAATAAAGTTACGTTGATCTGTATGCTACAGTTTTTTATATTCATTATTTGCACTTTACCAGCAAATTACCACAAACAATCAGCCAATGCCAGGACTTAGGTGAACTGTTGGAGAACTTTTTCCAGTTCATTGTATTTATATCCTTAGAGATACATGACTGGTTCAGATCTTAGTACTGGTAAATTGTTAAATACTTTAATGCCATGTGAACCGAGTTTAGTAAATAAGCCCTTGTCTTTTGAATACTGTAGGAGTGCTGCGCTTCAAAATTATTAGTGCTTAAATAAAAAAAATTATAAATATACGTATCACAAAACTTGAACTTATAAAAATTATCCAGTGATAACATGAAAAAAAGAATAAGAAACAAATCATGTGTAATAAAGTCTATACAAAGGTGAAACCAGTGGATATCTCCCCCTTTGGGGCTCTGGGGTGCACCTGGCATTTTCTTCTTAGAGTTTCCCAAAGACCTCTCGCTGATTTCAATCAATAATAAGTATAAAGGCCTCCTCAAAGGTAGTCTCTCAGTTTGTAGCAGCCCAGCTCACTTGGCTGGAATATCAAACTCTCAGTGAATTGACTCAAGTTGGTCTTCCATACACTGTTGATTAGGCAATTGATTGGCAACTGACTTCCGAAGTCAGACGACGTCAACATACCAATTAGGAAAAGTGCTGGCGCTGTCTTCAAGCGAGGGTGAGCAGTCTGCATATATGGTGGAATTGCCTCGGCATAAAGCTATTGTGGGATAAAGTAATTTCCAAATTATCTACCTTATTAGGGGTACCGGTCGCCAATATGGCTGATACTTTGTGACTGGCACTATTCTGTTTTATAAAAGATATCTTCTGATCCATCTCGTGATGGCGGTAAAGATGGTAATCGCGAGGCAATGGAATAAGCAGTTGATCCCAGGGTTGATCACCATAGTTAATCAGATAAATCGAGACAAGTACAAAATCAAGAAGGCGCTGGTTTAGCAGAGTGGTAATTTGGAATTTTTTGGATAAAAGTTGGGTCCCCTGGCTATCCCGGTATGGGTCTGCGGAAAAATAACTGCTGTTGTGGAGTAGCCTGGGGCGGGCCTTGCCGATAGGTAATTGGTTTCCCTTCCTCCTATGAAATAATCTTTTTAGGTGGCTCAAAGTGTCACCCGGAATATGTCTTATGTGCTATGTGTTACTGATGTGAGTGACTTGGCACGTAAGGCCTTATTTAACGTGGATTTTGAAGGGAAGATAAGAGATTTAGCAGGGAAGGCTCTGCTACCATTTTCAGTATAGTATGTCTTTTATGGTATTGTTTTGACTGTAATCCTTTCTACTTTCAACAACAAAATAAAAAGATAAAAAAATTCATTTTTTTAAAATGAAGTCAAATGCCAGCTATGACTTCGACCACCTTGAATTTGAGTGAATATATGTGCCCATAAATGCAGACACAGGAGTAGAGATCATCTAATGTGCAACCCCTGGGCCAAATGCGGGTCAACTAGCGTATATTTCATTCACCTTGAAAATGTCGTTTTGTTTGAAAAAAGTTAAAGCTTAAACTGTTTTTCAGACTCCTTTTCTACTGTTCAATAAAGAAACATCATTTTCTGTGAATAACAGACTGTTTTTTGTTGTTGCTGCATGTTAAAAAAATAAATAATGTAGAAACGAGAAAAATAAAAAGACACAAGGATGTTTTAATCAAAACTAGGGATATCCATTCCCATTACTATACTATACTGAGTGTCAAAAATAATGTAACCCATATACACACATGCATTCAAGATCATGTGGACCACTTAAAAAAAACAAAACATTGATGTCACTGCACTAAAGAAAGTCTCCTATTTACCCCCTCATCTCTAAAGAAAGCATGCTACAAAGACAATACGAAAAGTGAGATAGCAAAACATGGTCGTTCATTGTAATTAGCTTTAAAATGTAGACATTACTCTTTCTTTCACCTTTGACCAATGTGGATTCTGGCATCTTCTTGAAACAACTTGCCCATTGCATTTTCATTTATGGCCTGCATAGGCACTGCATTGCAGTACAATCAATACACATCACTGTTCTTTTATTGCGTAAGATTTAACAACATTTTACTGCAGCTTTTAGATGTACAAGATCAAAGTAATGACACACAGTAGTCTCATTATCTTATGGGTGTTCCAGTCTACTGCTGCTCTCCAGCCACAAGTATGTCTGGTACAAAGTGTTCTTAAGGACACAGGACATCTGTGTTTTGGAAGATGCTGCAGTTCAGGTATTGTTACGCTACTACAGAGAAGGATTAGAGAAAAAAGAAACATTACCAGATGATAAATATCTCTTTGCTTGGCTGGATTTCAACTTTCCTTTCTCATAAAGTAATTTAACAGCCGTGTTGAAGATATTCTTTATCTCATCTGCTACTGTTTGCCATTTCTTCACATTCGCAGAGTTTGTCGAAGATTCTGTCTGTAAGGAAGGTTAAAGAGCCGTCAAAAATAATGTAACACTATCCGAAAACATTCTTCTATTGTCCAATCGAAGACCGAGGGCTGGAAGCTACATAACGAGGCCAATGTAGCAGAGTTGGAAAAATTCTCCAGTGCGGCTGAACTGGCCTAAAGTTTGAAATTATCTTGTCAATTCCCTGCAAATCTCTCTTTACTAATAAGACCCTTTATTTTAAGCATTTTTACATTGTAAATGCTTAAAGTAGTAAAATTGATGACCATGCGACAGTGGGATATGATGGCGCTTTAAAAACATAAAGTCATAATAATGGTTATAAACATGACAGCTTGTCTGTGGACGAACTAGGAGCATAACAGTATCCCTGCATAACCAGCATTTTAACATTAACAATAAACTTGCCTTGTTTTGCTGACGTAACAAATTATAATTTTTAGAAGAGATCACTGATTAACCCCTTACATGTACAATAAACTACAAAGATTACAAGAACCAGTATTAATCCTCTGGCGTAAAGTGGACATGAGCGCCAGGCCCGCCATCAGGGGGTGACGGGCGATGGGTCCAGGGGGCCCGGCGTGCCCAGGTCACGCCAGAAAAAAAAAATCATTTTCGCCTCTGTTAAGCCGGTACGCAGCTGTGAAGGAAGTGTTTTGCGCTCCCCTCCAGCCGCGCGGCTGCAATAATTTTTTTTTAACAAACTTTATAGAAGCTGCGCGGCTGGAGGGGAGTGCAGAACGCTTCCCTCACAGCCGCGGACCTGCAGAGCCCAGAAAATCTGTTCAGTAAGGGGCCCTGAAATTCCTGGTGGCGGCCCTAATGAGCGCTGGTGGGTGCTTTTTGTTATTTATATTCTATTAATTTTATATATATAATTAAGAAAATAGCTGATCTTTAGGCAAAGGAAGGTCCTTTATCCTATTTTATGAATTTCTTTTGTGTCTCAGCAGACACAGAAATCTAACACTTTAATAATGCTACATAATAAATATGGAGTTCGTTTATTTTTACTCCTTTAGGCCCTCAGTCTATAATGTTAGCCCACTAAACGGTGAAGTTCCAAAAAAACATGCCTAATGAAAAACAGAATAGCTGAATTTGAAAAAAAGAGGATTTTGTATTACAATATACCACATTTTTTCTACATTTTGCAACCCATTTAGCATCTCAACACAGATCACAGTTTAGTATGGAGCTATTAATAATGGTAAATTACACAGCTCTGTGAAAGTCTTGCACCTATATTGCGCCAGCAGAGTGCACACATTGCTTGGCGAAAGCTGTAAATCTTATTATAACAAAAAATGTATTCTAACATTTTTAATTCATATGGACATTTGTGTATAGGAATCTTTCAACATCAAAACAACAAAGCAATATCTCTGGAGAGCTCATTATCTAGGAAGTTCCTAATTAAAAAAGAAATTCTTATACAAAGTCTTCATGAAAGCAAAAAGGGATAGTAAATTGGTGCTAATTTATTGAAAATGCAATACAAAAAAAAAAATCTAGGCCAATGGGATGCATCCTAAATTATTTTTCATCAATTAAGATTTATTCTTTTAACATTAAAACGCAGAAATTAGATAATCTCTTTTATAGTCAGAAAATGTCCTTATTTTGTTTGATTTGATTGTTTCAGCACACTTACTGAATCAAATGCTTTCTGCTGATTACAGCTCACTGGGGATATTCACTAGAAGGTGAGTTGAGGTGAGTTGCAGGTGAGTTGAGGTGAGACAAACATTCCATCTCACCATTTCAATATACATTTTGGAGGGATAAACTGAGGAGTTTGATTAGCGGGGGGAAACTCACCAGGTATGTCCCTGCTCAATGAATAGTTAATTTGGTGAGATTAAATTAACTCCATTTCGTCAATTGAATTCACCCATGTGGGCTTCTGGTTCCCATTGGCCAAAGCCCAGTCCCCTGATTCTATCTGCAGCTGGATTGGCTGAGACACAGGCTCCCTTTGTCTGTCTGCTGCCTGGAACAATGTCCTGCAAACTGCAATGGAAGAGGATACTCCTCTATCTGATTAGCCTGGTACTGTCATAAGAGTGTTTCTCCTCCTACATCCCTAGCAAGTTAACTTAACACTATGGGGGTCATGTACTAAACAAGTGCAGTGGGAAAAAAGTAGGTAAAAGATGAGTAAGGAGCAATTATTATTATTTGTATTTGTGACTATTTGTAACATTTTGAGCTTTTTTCCCTCGATTTAAGTCTCTTCCGTTTATTTTTGTTTAGCGTGCGCTAATAAATTGCGATTATACTTTATTATAGTTTTGCGAATATTTATGAAAAACAATTCTTATTTGTGTGTGAAAATTACACCAGCCGTTAGCCAGTGCTATCAAAAGAGGTAGAAAAATTTTTTGCAAAATTGCCTGTTTTTATACGCAATTTGCTTGTATTTACTATTTGAGTGTTAAATGTTTAGTACATTGCAAACCGAGCACAGCGCAAAAAATAGTTTTTCACATAAAATATATATTTGCGTTTTTTTTAGTCCATGCCCCTCTATGTACCAGCTGTCTCAGACCAGTTCCCTCCCTCACTGCTGGAGATTTAGAAAGTTACTAAACAAAAATGTAATTTTAGTCAAAAGACTATGGCTAAAACTAAATCAAAATCTGCCGTCAAAATTAACACTGCTCAACTCACCTCATCTCACCTCAACTCACCATTTAGTGAATAACCCCTGTTGTGTCTTCAATTAATAAATAGAAAGATACACAGGGCTTATTATTGCCACCTCACAGATGCAGCATTTTTTATTTATAACAAAACCTGTGCAAAGGAAAATGAATATTCAAAAATGACTAAAACTGGACAGCAACAGAGCCAATGTACATTTTGCCTGCATCATAAATAAAAAAAGTCTCACAGAAACAAAAATAAAATTTAAAAACAATAAAATAAACATTTTTTATATAATAAACTTTTTATTTTTATATGGTTAGGGTAGCACTTATATTCAGATTCAGCTCTGGCCATTACATTTCTGCTCAACTAATAACCAGGAAATGAATACACAGTGATATGACCTTAACCCCTTAACGACAGGTGACGTGCCAGGCACGTCACGGCAAATCGAGGACTTGCCGACAGGTGACGTGCCTGGCACGTCATGCACTAAATGGAGTAAAGAAAGCGACCCCCCAAATGTGCAGGGGCGCGCTACGATCACTCCACGGAGTGATCGTAGCAGCCATTTAAAAATGGCTGCGCCCGCTGCACACATGTGCTTAGAAAGCGAACGATCGTTCGCTTTCTAAGCATCTGCGGTGTTGTTAAAGTGCCTTAGTTAAAGTTATTTTTTTTTACTGTAATTCATTACAGGATAAAAAAAGGCTCTTTTAAGAGAGATTAACCCCTTTCTTGCCGTAGATCACTGCCTAATCAGCGATCTGACGCAAATGCAGCAATCTTGCTGCAGAAGCATTTTTAATTTTTTTAAAACTTTTTTATTACACCCGTCACGTGTTAATTATACCCGCTAGGGGACTACGTTTAACGTAAAAATTTTTTTTTAGCTGTCTGAGCGCATGTATAGCGATCAGTAACAGCTGATAAGTGACAATGGCGGGTTGGCGTTTGCTCAGATGAGCATCACCATTCGTCTGGTTAGATCAATATGTGTAAATATTTGATCTGACCCGTGTAGATCTGCCTCCCTCTCACTTGAGTTTTAGTGAGGGAGACAGAGCTGTATAATGTAAGTTTTTAATTATAATATATTTAATAGAATTGAGACCCAAAGGCTTTTATAAAAGCCGTTTCCAGTATTTAACCCCTTCCCTGCAATTGATCGCTGTGTACGCAGTGAT
This sequence comes from Pelodytes ibericus, assembly GCA_036172795.1. Taxonomy (NCBI): domain Eukaryota; kingdom Metazoa; phylum Chordata; class Amphibia; order Anura; family Pelodytidae; genus Pelodytes; species Pelodytes ibericus. The sequence continues at coordinate 157,745,785 of CM069863.1, forward strand.
CTTACACAGCAGCACATTTTTTGCTGTCTGTGCATTTTTTTAGGGGTTATTTTTTTTTACTTTGATTTATTACAGTATATCAAAGGCTCTTTTAAGAGCTATTAACCCCTTCCTTGCCGTATATCACTTCCTAAGCAGCACATATGGTCACTGCCTAAGCAGTGCATATGGTCACTGCCTAAGCAGCGCATATGGAGCAATCTAGTCGCCGAAGGATTTTTTTTTGCTATCAGCATTTTTTTTGTCAGACTCACTAGGGGTTAATTATACCCACTAGGGGATTACGTGTATTCCTTTTGAAGCTGTCTGAACGCGTGTATAGCGATCAGTAACAGCCGATCAGTGGCAAAGGTGGTTTGGTGATTTCTCAGATGAGCATCACCATTCGTCTGGTTCGTAAATATTGTTCTGACCCATATGGATCTGCCTCCCTCTCCTCACTTGAGTTTTAGTGAGGGAAAGAGACAGATCTGTATAACATAATTTTTAAATTGTAATAAATTAAATAAAATGTTAATAAATTGTGAGTCCCAAGGGCTTTTATAAAAGCCATACCTTTTGTATAGTGTAGTGTATTAACTCCTTCCCTGCCACTGATCACTGCACAGCAGAAATTTTTTTCTTGTCTGTGCATTTTTAGGGGTTAATTTTTTTGTACAGTACTACAAAGGCTCTTATAAGAGCTATTAACCCCTTCCTTGCTCTACATGTTCAAATTCCAAGTTTGAAAATCAAAAAGCGCACCTCTCAAATGTAGCCTTTCAACCCCTAACAAAGCTGACAAAGCTATGCATGGGTGGTATCCCTGTGCTCGGGAGATGTTGCTGAACATATATTGTGGTATTGTTTGTCAGTGACACATACCGAAATATGTGAATTTGTGTCTAAAGTGCAATGTATGTGGGAAAAAATACACAATAAAATGACTACCACAAACTTTGACAAAGGCTGGTGGTAGAATTGGTGCATGGAAAGTGTTAAAATAACACCATTTAAAATAGCCTAGGGTGTCTACTTTTACAAAATATCTACTTTTTGGGGTAAAATACACTGTCCTTCTTAAAAAAAAGTCCCAAATGAAAGATGGGCTCAGGCTGACTACACGTCAATATTCCAAGTTGAAAATGCGCACCTTCACAATGTGGCCCTTTAGCCCCCAAACAACCCAACAAACCTATGCATGGGTGGTATCCCTGTACTCAGGATATGTTGTTGAACACATATTGGGTTATTGTTTGGCAGTGACACATACCAAAATCTGTGAATTTATGTCTAAAATACAATATTTGTGAAAAAAAAACACACAAAAATTACTACCACAAACTTTGACAAAGGCTGGTGGTAGAATTAGTGCATGGAAAGTGTTAAAATACCACCATTTGAAATAGCGTAGGGTGTCTACTTTTAAAAAATATATGGGTTGATGGGGTAAAATACACTGGCTGGTTTCAAATATGTCCCAAATGGGACATGGGTGCAGGCGGTCTGCATGTCAAAATTTTAATTTGGAAAACCAAAAACTGCACCTATCAAATTTGGCCTTTTACTCCCCAAACAACCCAACAAACCTATGCATGGGTGGTATCCCTGTACTCAAGAGATGTTGCTGAACACTTATTGGGGTGTTATTTGGCAGTGACACATACCAAAATCTGTGAATTCATGTCTGAAGTACAAGGTTTGTGAAAAAAAACCACAAAAAAATTACTACCACAAAGTTTGACAAAGGCTAGTGGTAGAATTAGTGCATGGAAAGTGTAAAAATACCACCATTTGAGATAGCCTAAGGTGTCTTCTTTTAAAAAATATATGGGTTGATGGGGTAAAATACACTGGCTGGTTTCAAATATGTCCCAAATGGGACATGAGTGCAGGCGGTCTGCATGTCAAAATTTTAATTTGGAAAACCAAAAACTGCACCTACCAAATTTGGCCTTTTACCCCCCAAACAACCCAACAAACCTATGCATGGGTGGTATCCCTGTACTCAAGAGATGTTGCTGAACACTTATTAGGGTGTTATTTGGCAGTGACACATACCAAAATCTGTGAATTCATGTCTGAAGTACAAGGTTTGTGAAAAAAAACCACAAAAAAATTACTACCACAAAGTTTGACAAAGGCTGGTGGTAGAATTAGTGCATGGAAAGTGTAAAAATACCACCATTTGAGATAGCCTAAGGTGTCTTCTTTTAAAAAATATATGGGTTGATGGGGTAAAATACACTAGCTGGCTTCAAATATGTCCCAAATGGGACATGGGTGCAGGCTGTCTGCATGTAAAAATTTCAAGTTGGAAAACAAAAAACTGCACCTCACAAATTTGGCATTTTAGCCCCCAAACAACCCAACAAACCTATGCATGAGTGGTATCCCTGTACTCAGGAGAAATAGTCGAATCTATTTAGCATGTTTATTCGTTCGCTATTGTCGATGAGGAGAAGTTGTTTCAAATAAAAACAAAGAAATTTGTGTATTTTTTATTTTTTACCATATTTTTTTTTATTTTTTAATAATATGATATGATATGATCAAAAAGATGGCATCCATAGAAAGCCCTTCTTGTCCCGATAAAAACAATATATAATATGTGTGGGTACAGCAAATGACAAAGAAGAAAATTACTGCTAAACACAAACAGCACAGAAATGTTAAAATAGGCATTGTCCAGAAAGGACAAAAATGTTTCAAAGGCTCTGTCCTTAAGGGGTTAAAAAGCTAATTCTTCAAATAGAATACAATCTACATGATACAACTCAGTAACTGGTATGTTTGCTCATTAGATAAGCCATTATAAAGAAATACATTGCAAAACATCTACAAATAAATACATTATTTTTATCAGTGCATGTCACAGTTAAAGGAACAGTTCCACTTGAAGTGCCAAAAATGTAATATATTTATATATACATGTATCATGGAAAGTAAAAAAAAAAAAAGCTAGATTACCTTGTCAGATGTTTCCTCAACACTTCCTTATTTATAAAAAATAAACAGAGCTTATATTTTAGTGTCAAAACCACCACCCGTAAAAAAGTAATACAACCCCATTTTGGTACATAAATATGCAATACACGTGGAGGAGACTCACGAAAAAGGGCTTCACAGATGGTATTTAATGGAAAAAAGCTGCTAGTCTGAAAAAACTGCAATGGCACAGCAATGAAAAAGAAAGGAACAAGTACCGGTAAATATCTCAAATGGACAGCACTTAAAACAAGCACTCAACACACACAGATAATTTAATAAGGTTAAATGATTATATAAACAAATATAGAATTTTAAAATATATAAACAAAATAAAATACATAGAAACACATAAGAAAATGATTACTTTAAAAAATAGTCATTAAATGGCAAGTAATACTCTCCAGAGAATAAAGGGTAATTGGCACCAACATTCAATGCTGTTTGAACACATAAAACGAAGAGCAACAGTTAAATGTAGATATAATTGAGGGTAATTAACATTCTGCTGCAATTTACATATATATCAAAAAACCCTTTCTTACACCAAATGATATGGTGCAACAGCTCTTGAAAAAAAAAAAAAACTTGCTGTTGATGGGCCTGCCACAGAAAGCACCCTTCAAACTATAGCAGGAAAAAAGATTCAGTGTATTAACCTCCTTTGCCATGTATTAGAGAAAACCTGGCCAGGTAATTTGAAAATGATGCAGGACCACGACACCACAGGGTTTCCGAACCTTCTTCTGCAAAGGTGGCGCAGATGTTGGCGCATCATTTTCCAATTACCTAGTCAGGATTTCTCTAATAAGTGGCAAAAGGAGGTTAGTACATCTTGTTCTCTATTTTTTTCTTGCTGTAGTTTCATGGGTGCTTTCTGTGTCAGGCCCATCACTAGCAAGTTTTTTTTTTACAAGAGCAGTCGCACCATATCATTTGGGTTTTTAAATATGTTAATTGCATCAGAGTGCTAATTACCCTCAATTGTATTTACATTTAACTGGTGCTCAAAAGGAATTGGATGTTGGGGGCAATTACCCTCTATTCTGTGGAGACTTTTACTTGCCATTTAATGACTATTTTTTTTATAATGTTATCATTTTCTATTTGTGCATTCATGTATATTCTTTTGTTTCTGGGAGATAGTTAGTTAAATATTTTCATGTATTTTTTTTACATATATATTAAACTTTATTAAATGATTGGTGTATTTAGTGATTATTTTAAGAACTGTCTATTTGAGACATTTATTTACTTACTTCCCCCTAAAAACTGCTCATTTTAAAGAAAAAAGAAGTGGATTTCACATGTACAACATACAGACAATAAGCTAGATGAAATGGTCTCTTTAATGCAGACCTTTCACCTGAGAAAACCTTCAAGGTAATCAATGGAGCACATTTACTGTCTACATACAACATCCAATATGTCTACAGATAAGAACCATTCCACCCATCTAGTCTGCACATATTTCTGCCTACTGTAAAATCTATACCCTGGCCTTATCTTATGTTCAGGAATCATATTACATTCACAAGCATAGATTTTAGCTGTGAGAACTAGTAAGCATTAACCCCTTAGTGACAAGACATTTTCACCTTGACTTTCCCTTGGTGACAATGGCTGTTTTGACATTTCTGGGGTGTTTGTGTTTAGCTGCAATTTTCTTCTTTCTCACATACTGCACCTACACAAATGATATGTTGTTTTTATCGTTATAAGAAGGGCTTTCATTAGATACCATTATGTTCATCATATCTTATAATTTACTACAAAAAAAATCATAAAATATGATAAAATATTTAAAAAAACCCACTTTTTCTAACTCTGACCTAAAATATAATTTAGACAAATACATATATATGATCCCCATAGCAACTGCATTGAACGGCAGAATGGCTTTTTAATATGGCTCTGTCCTGTTGTGAACTAGAGCTTCGGAAGTGATCAGTTATCACTTCTGTCGCTCTGTTGAGGTTGTTAGAGGCAGTTAGCAACACTGCAGTAAAAAAAAATGTAATAAATGCATATATATATATATATATATATATATATATATATATATATATATATAATTTTTCCAATGCAGCTACTTTGGCCATAAGTTTTAAATTCCCTGCAATTCTCTCTTTATTGAATAGACCCTATAGTGTAAATCCGAGAAACCTAAATAAAGGTGAATCCACCTTCCATATGGATGTGAATGACAAAAAGCCCCATTCAGCTGACAGCTCAGTTGTTAACGAATTGAGCCCATGCATATTTGCATAAATGAGCATGTCTGGCCAACAAACAAAATCTGTAAATTACTCAAAATCAAATATTAGATTTCCAGTTGTGTGAAAAAGTGTACAGCTATGTGGGCCCCCAGACAGCATAAACAAAAATAAAGGGAATAAAGAAGAAAACAAATACTGCAATAGGACTAACTCCTAATGAAGCAACTAGATCATCCTGGATGGAAAATATTTTATAGATTTGCCCAGTCAGCAGACAAATATTCCATAGAGGAAGCAATGCACATAGCACTGCACATTCCTTTAGTAAGTGAGCTGACCTGGCACAGGTAGAAGTGTGTAGCAAAGTGCAAGATAAACCTTAATAACTGTACAGCTAAAACACTTTTGGAATATCTTTCAAATGATATCATTTAACTACAACCAGGAAAGGGGGGGGGGGGGGGGGGTAAAAAATTAAAGGGATAGTTCCACCTGCAGTGTCTGAATTTGTTTTAAACATAAGTACTGTATCATTTAAATTAAAAAAAAAAAAAAAACAGGGTCTGATCAGTTTTCACCTCAACACTACCTAGCTCCTAAAAATGGCAAATGAAGTGTAACAGGGTTGTTGCTGTTGCCTTAGCAATAGTTCTGCCTATCTTCTCAAACTCTTTTTCTATGTTGTTTTTAAGTAAGAACAAATATTTTTCACATACCTTAAACACACATGCAACATACCGAAAATAAGCTAGGTGGATCTGTCCCTTTAACGGATGAAAGCGAATAGGAATTGCAGCTGTTATCTTTCTACTGATGAAAACTTAGCATCAAAATGAGAATTGATTTTCTGGGCAGAGATATTGTATTATTGGGTATTTTCTTACAACCAAAGGTCGACCAAGCATTCGGTCGATTCTACAGAACTGCCAATCCTTAAATCTTTATACTAATTACTTTATTCATGAAACAGATAATTCCAAGGAATTGAAAAGGGAATTTAAAGCTTAAGTCCAAAGTAGCCAAGTTAAGTTGGCAACTTTGGCCTTAAGTTTCAAATTGCCTTAGTGAATGGCTCCCACTGTGTTGAGCTATCCGCAGGAACAGTCCACTGATTTCTATGGGGACCTCAACAACCTTGCACCATAATAGACCTTTATTAAGATAATTTTCATAGTTGTAGTTTAGAACTGTATGACTATAAGACACATTTTCTTTCATGATACCTGTTTGTACTCATGTTTTAGTAACAAAACAATGCACTGCCGAATAAAGGTGACACACTGGCCTTGTAATGAATATCTTGATCATTGATTGGACGTTTCCCTCTCCACTTATACAGGTCATTAGAAGACGGGGAAGCCCATTCCAATTTAAATAACTTAACAAATGATAAAAGTCACAATGAAAAAGAACTTACGGGATTGTTATGATTCTTCAGCATTTCTGCTTTGGGTCTGAGGTAATATGCTGGAGGTACAGCATTTTCATCTCTGCAATACCATTCTTCCAGAATCCTTGTTTCTAGTTTGGCTTCAATAGCAGCATCCAGGATCATTTCAAACTCGGATGATTCAACCTCCCCGGGGATTCGGATGGTTCCATATTTTTCTCCAAGTAGACCCTGTGTATTAGTATTAGCACAGTTGAGAAGAACATTCTACATTTTACTTAATGTGTTTATCAGTATACGTTAAGGTGAGAGTCGTATTATTATGAATTTTTGTGATCCAAACACGGTTATATTTTATGAAATTAAAACAAAAGGATGAATCTGTATTTTCCCCATGCCCATGTTTAAAGGGATACTCCCACCAAAAAATGAAAAGGTTTTATTTTTTTTAGTTTTTATTGTTGATTTCAGATTTGTCAGATTTGTCTTTTGTTTTTGTTATGTGACTGTATTTAATAAAATATTTAATTAACAAGTGTGATTGGGCACCACCATTTTGTGAAATATAGTGTTTTTGGGTGCCATCCCCTAGTGACTTTACAGCTCAAATTTCTCACTTTTGGGCTGGGGACACAGAATGCAGTCTATAAGTCAGCATTCGGATCATAGACTTGTATTATATTTGAGGGTCATATAACTATTACATCACAAGGGGGCGGAGTTATGATCCTGTTTGATCAAGTCAATCTCCTCTCTTTGTGTAGGAAGGCGGGTAAAAAAAAGCTGTACACAGCCACCTAGTCCTGTTCACTATGATACACAGGAGCCAGTAAGAGAGCAAGGTGTATCTTATGACATCCTCATGAAGTCTTTGGCCACAGTTGTAAAGTGAGACTGGCTAGAAGATTGTGGACAATGTTACATCATGGGAAATGTTCACAAAATGGAGCCAAATTTTCTTTTTTCCTTTATATGCAATTAATTCAATCATATAAAAAAAACCTCCAGTGGCATATGATTTATACTTGTGTTTGTTATAAACGGCCAGGTTATCTAGTTACATTTTAAGTGGCAGTGTCCCTTTAAAGTGTACCTGTCATATAAAAAGGAGGATTAAAAGACGTGTATACACAAATTGCTAGAACATGTACAGAAATCATTTTATTCAAGTTTTACTTTTCATGCCCTTCTGCTATGCCTTGGCATGGAAATAAAAGCTATAAATATGCAGTAATGGATGCATCAACTTCCCACAGTGTCGGGTTTCCACTTTAGCGTCTACTCAATAAAGAGAGTATAGCAGGGAATTGAGATGAGAATTTCAAACCTTAGGGCAAATTAGCCGAGTTTGAAAAATTCGGCTAACACGTTTTGCTCCAATTGGCTTCCTCATGAACATCAATGAGGAAGCCAACTGAGGCGAAACGCGTAGATGGAAGGGGAGGAGCCGAAAAGGCAAGTCTGCTGAGGAAGAACACTAGAGCACTCTGGAGAAGCCGAAAGGCTCAAAATTAGAGCCACTATAGGTGCTGTACATAAAGGGGTACATCACTAGAGTGGTTGCAACACTGTACAAAATCCTGCTTGAGCACCACTGTCACAATTTATTTTTAGTTCTACATACATTCACTTGTTCTACATACATTCACTAGTTCTAAATACACTCACACTAATAGTTCTGAGACACTACACTCACACAAGTTCTGCATAAATGAAATAGTTCTACATAGAGTTGCCACCTGGCCGGTATTTTACCGGCAGGGCTGTAAAAAATTGGCATCAGGCTAATGTTAAGCCTGGACAGTACCCACTGGACAGTACCAAGGCCGGTATTTTTTTTAGGAAAAGGTGGCAACCGTAGTTCTACATACACTCACTAGTTCTACATACATTCACTACTTCTACAAACACTTACACTCACCAGTTCTACATAAATGCACTAGTTATACATACACTCACACTCACTAGTTCCACACACACTCACTTTTTCTACATACACTAGCTAGTTCTACATACACTCACACTCACTAGTTCTACATACATTCAGTAGTTCTACAAACACTCACACTCACCAGTTCTACAAACACTGACAAGTTCTAGACAGGGTTGTGTAATAGTGAAAAAGATCACCAGTGCTAATCCTATTCAATACTCCAGTGTCCTTGCTGCATATAAATCCAAACCCTTCAAGCCCTTGCTGTTAACCTTTCCATGGCTGCCTTTTGTAATAGTCTGGGGAATTCTCTGATCACTGCATTCATTTCATTTTGCCAGTGTATTGTACACTTGATTTGAGTCTCAGACATGCAATTCCTCATAATAGTCACGTCCAACTTCAACCCTGTAAGACGTTATAAGCTGATAGCATTTCATGAAAAACTTCCCATACAATGGTAGCAACGGCCACAGCAAAAGTCACACTGAAAGCCATTAACTAATGATTATGCTGTCTGAATGACAATGAATTTGCATTGTAATATCTATACAGAAGTCACATGTTGTGTGCAATACATATGGCATCTAAATCAGACCTAAAAGAAATTCACATTTAGTAGCTTTTTTTGTCTTAAAACCACTGGACTGCCCTTGCACATCTGCCCATAATTCACCCAAAATCACTGGACTGCCCCTGCGCATCTCCCCACAATTCACCCAAAACCACTGGACTGCCCCTGCGCATCTGCCCACAATTCACCCAAAACCACTGGACTGCTCCTGCGCATCTGCCCACAATTCACCCAAAACCACTGGACTGCCCCTGCACATCTACCCACAATTCACCCCAAACCACTGGACTGCCCCTGCACATCGCCCCCCACAATTCACCCAAAACCACTGGACTGCCCCTGTGCATCTGCCCACAATTCACCCAAAACCACTGGACTGCCCCTGCGCATCTGCCCACAATTCACCCAAAACCACTGGACTGCCCCTGCACATCTGCCCACAAGTCACCCAAAACCACTGGACTGCCCCTGCACATCTGCCCACAATTCACCCGAAACCACTGGAATGCCCCTGCGCATCTGCCCACAATTCACCCAAAACCACTGGACTGCCCCTGCACATCTGCCCACAAGTCACCCCAAACCACTGGACTGCCCCTGCGCATCTGCCCACAATTCACCCCAAACCACTGGACTGCCCCTGCACATCTGCCCACAATTCACCCAAAACCACTGGACTGCCCCTGCGCATCTGCCCACAATTCACCCGAAACCACTGGACTGCCCCTGCGCATCTGCCCACAATTCACCCCAAACCACTATATAAAAATATTTGTACTGGGGCTACTAGTTCTGGCACACTGATAAATTCTATACTTACATTAAATTATAGGACTGAAACAAAATACCTATTTAGCTGTTTAAGGAATTTTAAAAGTTCTCTTTTTTGAATGTTCTGAAATCAATTACTTGAGTCTGATTGTAAACAATCCGTTAAAAAAGATCTGGCTTTGTGGTTTTGAACAAATATCATATTCTCTATAGTACCTGAAACACAAGTATAAGCTGGAAGGAAGTATCTGCTCATAACACACGACCTTAAAAATACTGACAACATTGTTTTAATCAACTAAGCAGTCTAAGAAGTCAACTGTAATGGATGTACCGTATTTGCTGGAATATAAGACAAGGTTTTTTTCAGAGCAAATGCTCTTAATATTCTTATATTCAAGGTCGTCTTATAGTCTGACCTCAAATCGAGGTCAGACTATAAGACTGGGATCCAGGTCCCCCGCAGAGCTGCAGGTAGGGTTGCCACCTTTTCTTAAAAAAAAAATACCGGCCTTGGTACTGTCTCCATAGACTTAACATTGGCCTGATGCCAATTATTTAACGGCCTGCCGGTAAAATAATGGCCTGGTGGCAACCCTAGCTGCAGGGGACCTGGATCCTCCTCGCTAATAGGCGGTGGATGTCTGTGCAATGCCACTAGCCACCAGGGAGATTTGGGCATCCGGGGGATATATCTGACATCCTCCATGCTGCTTGACACTTCCGTCTATTATGATGTATCGTGCAGACATCCCCTGGCTGTCCCCAGTAGCCACCAGGGAGAGAGAGAAAAGGTGGGGGGGGGGGGGGGGAGGGAGGGAGAGAGAGAAAAGGCAGGGGGGGAGAAAAAAGTTTGGGCGTAGGGAGAGAGAAAAGGTTGGGGGGAGAGAGACAAGGTGGGAGGGAGGGGGAGAGAGAGATAACGCTGGGGGGAGGGGGAGAGACAGCGACAATGCTGAGGGGGGGAGATAAACACCATTGGGGGAAGGGGGGGGGGGAAAGAGAGAGACAAAACTGGGGGGAGAGAGAGGCAGCATTGGGCAAGTCGGGGGGGGGGGGTGGGGGGTAGTAGAGACAGCATTGGCATATAAAAGGAAATAAAAACAAGAAATTCATTTTTTTTATATCATCATTTTTATTAAATATTACAAAGCTATTTACATGTGAATATATACAAGTTAAACTTTTTCCCCATAGGGTAGTCTTATATTCAGTTTTTTTTTCCTAAAGGAATATCCAAAGATTGGGGGGTCGTCTTACAATCAGGGTCGTCTTATATTTGAGCAAATAAATAACATCACAGATTAATATATATAACTTTCGGTTAAAGAGATTCGAACACCTAAAGATTGTTTGAATTGTGAATTTAGTGCATCAAAATACAATGTATTAGTGGAGTTCTAGGCTAATGCTAAGATTAAGAGGAACTTGTGCTTTAAAGCCTTAAGGCTGACAAAGGATTATGGGATATGTAGTTAGCAAACATCTACAGTACCAAGGTTATAGCCATCACTGCACTAAACAGTGAATGACTGAACCAAACATAAACCGAAAAAGTCAATTTTTCCATTGCTTAAATGATAAAATGAGAATATTTATATAGGTAAACAGTCATATTATTACTGTGTTGAATTAGCCTCTGTTAATTTGGATAGGATTTTACTCACTGTGCTTTATTTTACTTTCCGTGCTCCTTGGAACATATAATTGGGTGCACACTGCACAGCACTCTCCCATCTGAATCTTTACCTTTCCAATACCTGATATACCTCTACAGCCACATGTATTCTTCTTTTTGTGCACGATGCAAGGCATCCACAGCCTATTTTAACGTGCTGATCGCCATGTACGTGCAGTGACTCACTCATGGATTATATTTTTTACTTATGCACTGTATGTTTAAATGCATAAACGTTACAGAGACCTGTTCTAGTCTGAATTGATGTGCGGTGTGGAGATGCAGCGTGAGCCTGACCTGTAAGACACCATAAACACGCATGACCTGTGCCACGAGGGAGGAGCGGCAGTTGGAGAATGGCACTGGCAAGCTGTTTGGGGACAAGGATGGCACAGGCAAGCTGTTTGAGGTGGAAGTCCCATGAGTACAGGAAAAAAGGGTTAAAAAAATTGTGTTCTGTTCGGCCAAGCAAACCTGATGCGTATCTTTAGAGATCCACGTAAGTTTACTACTGGTTCTTCCTCGGCTGTGAGGGAGGGCCAGTGCAGGGCTGTCTTTAATATTGAATGGACCCTGGGCAAGCATTTGCTTGGGCCCCCATTTAAAAAAGAATGTGTGCATGGGCCATAATAATTTTTCAGAGTGTATTTATACATCTATGTGTGTGTATATCTATTTGATACACACAAACTGCATGCTACTGTGTATAATGTAAACACACATCAACATGCAGTTTGTGTGTATCACAGATTTCACAGCAATAAAACTCACAGTATTGTTCAGTGTTAGTGTCTCACACACCCACGGTGTCACAAACACAAAATTTCACACACACAATGTCTCTCCCTCTCACATGCACACACTCTCCCTCTCACACACACTGTCTCTCCCTCTCACATGCACACACTCCCTCTGTCTCTCACACATACACTGTCTCTCACGCACACACTGTCTCTCCCTCTCACATGCACACACTCCCTCTATCTCTCACACATACACTGTCTCTCACGCACACACTGTCTTTCTCACGAACATGCTGTCTCTCTCTCGCATACACTGTCTCTCTCACACACTGTCTCTCTCGCATACACAGTCTCTCTCTCTCTCACACACTCTCTTTCTCTCTCACACATTCTGTGTAGATGCAAACCACCTCCTGCTGCAGTTCGCACAGTATGGTGTGGCGGAATGTCACAAAGTTGCGTCTTAGTGTGCATGTGGGCGGAGCATCAGCAGTTGACTTGGAGGTGCAGTTAATGCTGCCAATCTTATGCAGGCGGTGCTGTAACACAAGGTTTTTTTTTAACATCAGCAACGGGCCCACGGGCAAGCTGCTTTTAGCCCCCCAGGAATAACTGGGCCCGCGGCAGCTGCCTCATTTGCCCTGCGTTAAAGATGGCCCTGGGCCATTGGGGAGGCTAGCATGTGCTGACAGTGTCAGGGAGCACACAGCGTATCAGAGCAGGGACATAGAAACATGGCAGTTTATCCTCATTCATAGCAGTTTATTCTCATACTAGGGACATCAGTGCTGTATTTACCGCGAGGCATCCTAGGCGGATGCCTAGGGCGGCAAATTTTGGGGGGCGGCAGCGCCCCCCAGCACTGAAAAAAAAAATGTAAAAAAAAAAAAATGTGAAAAAAAAAAAACGCGGCCCTTTAAAAAAAAAAAAAAACCCCACCGCGCTTGCAGGCAGAGACGGAGGTGAGAGGGGATCGGAAGATCCCCCCTCACCAACGCTCTGCCTGCCAGGCTGCACGGGGAGCCGAACAGGCAGCACAGAGAAACCTCCGTGCTGCCTGTTCGGCTCCCCGTGCAGTATGCCGACAGTCACGTGACGGGCTCGCTGACGTCATACGCGCGCCCGGTCACGTGACCTGTCGGCACAATCGCCGGGGAGCCGAACAGGCAGCATGGAGGGACCATGCTGCCTGCCTGCCAGGGAAAGGTAAGTGCTGATGGGAGACTGTGTGTGTGTGTGTGTGTGTGTGTGTGTGACTGAGTGTGATGGGAGTCAGAGTGTGTGTGATGGGAGACAGTGTGTGTGATGGGAGTCAGTGTGTGTGTGTGACTGAGTGTGATGGGAGACAGTGTGTGTGATGGGAGACAGTCTGTGTGGCTGAGTGTGATGGGAGTCAGAGTGTGTGTGATGGGAGACAGTGTGTGTGACTGAGTGTGATGGGAGTCAGAGTGTGTGTGATGGGAGACAGTGTGTGTGACTGAGTGTGATGGGAGTCAGAGTGTGTGTGATGGGAGACAGTGTGTGTGACTGAGTGTGATGGGAGTTGGAGTGTGTGTGATGGGAGTAGGAGTGTGTGACTGAGTGTGATGGGAGTGTGAGCTTGATGTGAGTCTGAATGATGGGGCATGTGTTAGGTGTGTAACGTGGGTGTGCAGCTTGGGTAGGGGGGTGCCCAGATTTTGTCTGCCTAGGGCAGCACAAAATCAAGATACACCACTGAGGGACATTGGGGGTTATATATAAAAAACCCCGCACTGCAAAGTGTATAACAGTGATTGCTCCTTTTTTATAACACTTTGCAATGTCTGGTGGAGGTTCTCCGACACTAATGAGGCGCTTATAAGAGCCTGATTCTTTTTACGTTGGCTGCGACGACGCACTGAGCACCGCCACAACCCGGAAGTTCCTTTGTGGGGCAGGCGAGGCAGGCTCCCCAAATTTGTCAGGAGTCTGCTTTTGACATAAGCGCAAACACCAATAGCGCCACTATTTGATGCTATCGGCATGGGCGCCGTCTTTTTACATAACCGCCAATGTATTTATTCACTTCTATATTAGAATCACATGTGCAAAAAAAAGTTGTTGTCCTTTAAAAATGACATTTCCCTACTTTGAACAAAATAAATAAAGGTGTAGTGCTATGGGTCCGGCATAATGATGATTTAACATGCAATGAGCATTTTTTCTTAAAATAGCCCCTGCTCTAATCAGAAACATTCCCTTTGCCAAACAATCAATTAAGTGACTTCCCATCTGAGTCAGCCTTTCTCTAACATAAGCTCTGCATTTTTATGAATGTCTGTATATTAAACTGGCGTGTGGTCATTGGAGACTGAGCAATGCAGCATAGTTTGTCTATTCTAGGATATATAATGCACTGATATATGCTGTGCACACCCAATACATCTCACAGCCCCAAGTAGTCCACATCCCTTTTATGTGTATTGTAAATTGCACGGAAAGTCCAAGCTGATACTACATTGAATCATAAAAGCATGAAACAAAACACACACACCCCCACCAAAAAACCGCAGGAGAAAAACAAAATGAAACCATCCATTGATTCCAAAACGACATGCCTTCTAACATGCTTCATTTATTTATATGATGTTTTACCAGGAAGAATACATCAAATTTCTCTTCTTTTAAAGCATGTCCAGGGACCAAGTCAAAAAAATGTTATTATACAGATTTTATTATTTAGAACAATACATAAATACAAACATATTTATACAAGAAAGTTGCGGGGAGAACATACAGGTGATACAATTATATATACAGGTAAATAGAAAAGAACAGTAAACATACAATACATGTAAACAATCTGACAGGTACATTCTATATTTAAAATTGGGAGATACTATTCCTCAGAGTTCACCCAGATCACCCAGATAGGACCATGGCGCACAAGCAGAGCTGGATTGACCATTGAGTAAAATAAGCATGTGGTTTGTGCACCAAGAGAAGAGGACACTACAGTGTTTTTCCAGTGGTGCCTGCCAGATGCACATGGTGCAGTTAAACCAAGATAGATTAAGGGAATAATGCAGCGTGTAATGTTATAGATATATTTATCATTCGAGGAATTGTGAGGTTAGGCACTGATTTTAGACGAAAAGGCCTGGCTATCAATCTTTGTTCCAGTTCATCCCAGGTGTTCGATAGGGTTTAGGTCAGGGCTCTATGTGGCCCAGTCAAGTTCTTCCACACCAAACTCATCCAGTATCTAGTATCAAGGTATTTATGTACTTGCTTTGTGCACTGGGGCACAGTCATGCTGGAATAGAATAGGGCCTTCTCCAAACTATTCCCACAAAGTTACAGGCATAATATTGTCCAAAATGTCTTGATATTAAGATTACCCATGAAGACTTCACTGGAAGTAAGGGGCCTAGACCAACCTCCGAAAAATGACCCCTGACTAGTATACCTCCTCCACCAAACTTTACAGTTGGCACAATGCAGTCAGGCAGGTAACAATCTCCTGGCATCCACCAAAACCAATAATCAGAGGAAGAGACAAACTCAATCATCCAGAGAAAAAGAAGCAGTAATCCATCCCAATAAAAAAGTCTGTGGACAATAAAGAGAAGCAGAGATGCAGGAGCAGATAGAATGCTTCATGCATTTTGCACCAGTGATGGCTTATTCAAAAGCAGTCTGAAGGGCAATGCAGCTCTGTTTATTTTAAACAATAATCAACAGTCAATTAAAACAATTAGGAATAAGTCCAGGGACGTTTGTTTAGACATGCCTCCCTGCTTAGGGAAAGAAAGGACCTCTGGCTGAAGTCATGCACTTGCCCCATACACAGCAATACAAAGTAAGACCAGAGCGATATGCAAGTAAGCAGCACTATTCATGGTACAATTGTTTTGTAAAGGCTTAGAACCTCCTATAACAGAATATTACAACCAGTTTATAATGAATATACAATATTTACATGAAAAAGCTGTAGGGAAAATTAACAAACATCCTCAGCCTTAGTTGAAGTAGTTGAATGAACGGCAAGACTGACACATTTCTGAAAGCAATCAAGGAGATGGCAGTTTTAGATACATTTGTAACAGGCACAATATTCACAAAGTGGCTTACTTTACAAAAATATCAAAACAAATAAAAATTAATAAGCTATGGGTTAAGTTAGCCGGTATAGCATGAGATCTCATACTGAGCATTTAGCCCCTGGGTAGTACGTGTCATCAATTTAAAAATCCCCCAAAACTTCCCATTGGTTTAAACGAGCAGTTAGACTCCCTCCCCTTATTGGGTTGAGAACCCTCATAATATGTGAAAACGTGTGTGCATCTTCCATTATAAGCCAAAAAGTGTCTACCACTCGGAGACTTAAGGCCCTTATCTTTTACAGTTATAAGATGTTCTCTTACACAGGCCTTTTGCTGGACTGTAGTATGCCCTACATACTGAATCCTGCATCTTAGCCCTGTAATAAAGTAAATAGTATTTTCAACACAACAATTAATGGTCTCCCTTATTGGAAAGGTCTGACCACTGGCTGTTGAAACAAAACAATCCTTCCTATCAATAAACCTGCAGTCTTTGCAGATTGTATGGCCACAGGGAGACATGCCAGATGTTCCAAGCCAGGTACTATAATAACCTGTTTTATGTACTTAGAACAAAACCAAGCTCAGCATTTCACTGCAGGATCGTCTTTAATGTTAATTGGACCCAGGGAAAGCATCTATACGACGGCCCGCATCTTACCATACATACCGCCTCACATATTTTTTAGACTCCGGTGGTTAGTTTGGCATGTAATATCATCATTTTGCATCAGCATTATAAATGGTTTCAGGATTATAGTTCACTCTCCACACATTCTCTATTTCTAATGCTTCTTGGGCTTTAAAGGGACTCAGTCGCCTAAACAGTGCTTATACAGTTATTAAGAAGAGAATACATTTTTTTTTAAAATATCTATAATTTATGTTACCATAATTGGCTCACAATGCATAAAATAATAGAAATGTTTTAAATGCCTGTTCTCTCTTGCTTAGGACATCACCTTTGGCTTTTTATGCAAATGACTAATTTTCCATTTGCAATGTGTAATTTGCATATCAAGCCACAAAGTTATAATAATCAGGAGACTCCACAGATATTTAAAACACATTTTCTCTTATTTTATGCATTTTCATGCAATTTTGATAACACTATGAATAGATAATTGTTCAGCTTTTTTTATTCTGTACATACACCATATCTTCTCTCCTGCAATCCCATGGTCCAGATTTCATTCTCCAGTGTCTGATACTGTGGTAGTGTTGACATTCGATCTGCCATGCCTCACCCCCATTACTGGGAGCTATGCCATATCAGCAATAATTAGGTTGACAAGAGTCCCTTCAAGTGCCACCCACAACCTCATTCAAACCCCTTTCTCTCACACACAGAATATGCAACCCAATTGTACCACACAAACATTGTTGAAGCCCCATTTTCCACCATCATCTTCTCCCTTGTACATGCCACCTAACTTTTGCCTGCCCCCAGTGTATTGGGATGCCAGAGGGACTGAGCTTAGGAGGTCGAGTGTCAGCGCTACTGTGCATGTGCCTCGCACAAGTATGTGTGTGCACAATATGCATTATCTGGTGTCCTGGAAACCTGGCAATGAAATCAGGACTGCGGTATTGCAGTCCCTAATCCCAAGGTTACCAGAAGGGTGTGTAATGTCTCCACTGGCGTTCAAAGGGTTAAAAATAAAGATGATCTCACCAGTGGTGCAGCTCCAGAAACATGGATAAAGGGGAGTTAACAAACGGAAATAAGACGGTTCCACAAGGCTTGGCATAAAAATGGTATACGACCAAAAATATGTCACAAACACAACTAGTAGTGCAAATGAAGGGAAATAGTGAAAACCTCTAAAATGAAGTGTACACACCAACATTGCCTTCCTACGAAGGTTTGCATAGTACTATGTTTGTTCACATCATTATTGTGGAACATGCAATTCTAAAATCATAGTTTTATAGTGCAAATTTATGTATGTATTTTTTTTTTTTTTTTTTTTTTTTTAATTTAACGCTTTATTCAATAAAGACAAAAAGAGATACAAACATTACATCAATACATAAGGTGTATATGGTGCGTGGTCACAGGTGCGTGGTCCGACCATGTTATTAGGCCGATGTCTGAACTCGTTATATGTTGTAGCGTGTATTTATCTGTGAGTATGAGGTCGATTCGTGTGTATACATTATGTACGTGTGAGTAGAAGGTATAGTCTTTGTCTGTTTTGTTTAATATTCTCCATGTGTCTTGTAGTTCGAATTCTAGGAGTAGTTGTTGGAAAGAGTCAGGGCTTTTGTGGGGATTTGTTGGTCGAGGTCGGTCAGTCGTGGATGTCGTGTCCAAGTCCCTGTCTGGCACCATGTTAAAGTCTCCACAGATAAATAGTCTAGTAGGTTTCAAAGACATAATTCTCTCAAAACACTTTCTGAGAAAGGGGAGTTGGGCTGAGTTTGGGGCGTAAAGGTTTGCGACTGTAATGGGTTCCTGGTCTAGCTTACCATTGATGATTAATAAACGGCCTTGGGGATCTACATATTTATGTTGTAGTTCAAAAATGCAATCTTTATGTATGAGGATAGAGACGCCTCTAGTTTTGTTCTCGGCCATCGCGGAGAAATGGGTGGGATATGTGGGGGAGAAAAAAGTGGGTGCTTTGTTTCTGGCAAAATGTGTTTCTTGGAAACAGGCTAATGTGGCTTTGGAGGATGCAGCTTCTTTTAATGCTAGTTTCCGCTTTTGTGGAGTATTTAAGCCCTTAACATTAAGGGACATTAATGTGACAGCCATGTTAGTTGGGTGTTCTTGTGATGTGTATGGGTGTGGCATACCTGGCGTCTAGGGTGCTGTAGGTGTGGGGTTGTATCCATGACCTCCTCTGGTCTTCCTGTACGTGGCAGATTGGGGTGTATCACGGTTTCGTGGGTTCTCTTGTTCATTGGCTTAAAGCTCATGTTTAGACATCTAATAGCGTCCTCTCTCGCTGCTTCCACGTTTGTTTCAGGGGGATGGTGTCTGTCTGGGAAGTTGTCGTCTGTATTTAGTGTTAACATATACATGTATTCTTTGTAAGATCTTAGAAATCTGTAAGACAATCTCGAATAATTTGCTCCAAGGGAAAACATAATGACAATCATGACATACATTAAATAAAAAACACAGATGTTGAGGCGTTGAACTGCCTCTATGTGGGGGTGAACTTCACCTCCATCCGTAGTGGGGACGGAGTGGCAACCTGGGGTAGGTCGTTTTGACAATTCAACAAACATTAAGGATCATATATTAGGGGGTAGGGTCCTGTGAGGGGTTTGCTCGCACCTTAAGAGGTTCTGGCGGTCAATGGGTAGGTAACAGAATTTGGGTTAACAAACGAGTAACAAGAAAAATACTCATAACACTTAACTGGGGTTCTAGACCCTGTACCGTATGGGAGACTAGGACAGCATATGGTGGCGCCTAGGTCTAAGTCTTTGAGTCCTGTATGTGGCACCGCTGGTTTCGCTGGTCGTGTGGGTGCACAGGGACGTATCAGTCATTATCTTCAGGGGTGCGCAGGTGTTGTCTAAAGATCGTCCTTTGTTGTGTTCGTCTTATTTTTCTGACCAGTCTTTGCGCAATCTGGTGTCTCGGATCTTCGCTTTTTCGGTTGGTGGCGCCGGTAAGTTCCATGCTCTTAGAGCTTCCAAGCCGGCTGTGGGTGTTGTAAGGATCTTCATAGCGCCATTTCTTGACACCATTAGTTTAGTGGGGAAACCCCATTGGTAGATGATGCCGTGTTGCCTCAAGATGGAGGTAATAGGCTGAAACTCCCTTCGTTTGGCCAGCGTGTATGCCGATAGGTCTGCAAATATAGTAAGCTTGGTAAAGGGTTCTTGTAACTCTTTAGTGTTTCTGGCAGCTTGTATGATGCGTTCTTTGGCCTGGTAGAAGTGTACTCGTGTGATGACATCTCTGGAAACGCTTGCTGGCAGGTTTTTTGGTTTCGGGAGACGGTGTGTGCGATCTAAGGTGAGTTCCAGATCTGTTAATTCTGGTGCCAGGGCTTTGAAGAAGCTTTTTATGTATGCCTGAAGCTCCGCTGGCTGGACAGACTCTTCCACTCCTCGGATCCTGATGTTATTGCGGCGGTTTCTGTCTTCTAAAGCCGCAAATTTGGATTTGAGTGCCTCATGGTCTTCTTCCAGTCCAGCTAATTTATCCGCTAGGCCATTATGGGCGTCTGATATTTCGTCCATGCGGTCTTCTAGTTGGGTTGTTCTTTCTCCTACTGCTTGTATTTCTGTACATAGGTCTTTCACCATACCTTTCATGTCGGCTTGTAGGGATGAACGGAGCTCCGCTAGCAGTTTTTTTAGTGTGCTCTCCGATAGGGCAGCCGTCGGTTCCTCGTCTGGGAGCCTGTCAGAGGCTGGAGAGGATTCTCTGGATCTCTCGTTTTCGCGCCCTTTTTCAGCCGCCATTGCGCGTGGTGTGAAGAAGGAGTCTCTCTGACCTTTTTGTCTGTCCCTCTGTTTGCCGGAACGCGCTGCCATCGTAGCTGGGATTGTTCAGCTTGCTGCTGTGAGCAGGTAGGGTAAATTTTCGGCGTGTTGTGTTTCTGTTAGTCGCTTTTAGGGCCTTAAGGTGACGGAGCTAGTCTCTCATGCGACCATCTTCCTCGGCTGCTTGGCCACGCCCCTATGTCTATGTATGTATTTTAAAGTGATAATTAGCACATTTTTATCAAAACAAGTATTTTCATTTTAACTGTTATTTATTTTAATAACCATAATTTACGACTGATTCAAGTAGTTTTGAGATTTCAACCAATTAGCACCTGATAGTTTCGGAGGTAATAGAAAAATAAATAAATTGAATATTTAGCAAATGTCAAGTAGTAATAGTAAGCTGAGTGCCAATCTCTCAGGTTAATTCATATTATTAATGTGCTTGCTTTCCTGAATTAGAATTTCTGAATGCTGGGAGTGAACTGTCAGCAGTAGCAGGTGTTGCTTTGTTTAGCCCTGGCCTGCATTCACCCAAGGCCAGGCTTGTATCCATGGTAGGCCAATGTTTGAAATTATGCAAATTATAACTAGACTTAGACTAGAGACATGTAAAATATATACAGTGCTTTCTGTGCTTAAGACAAGGACAGAAAATTGGGCCCCCTTTTGATAAAGTTTCATAGCAGTTATATTGCAAAAATGAAATCATATATACCCGTTTTAGTTGGCACATCAGGCCTGCACACGTGCTATTGTATTACCCTTTGTGGGCTTGAGGGAATCTGCACATGCATGGAAAGACTTGCATTCTGACAGGGGTGTGTGGAATGTGCAACTTCTGGAAAAATAAGAAACAAAATTGGACAACGGATCATTTTGGTAACAGATTTTTTGGATAAGCGATACCCAACCAATACTAATGTATAAAGAAAATTCGGAGCAATTTATACCCATTTATTTATCCTTACAGCCTTGTGTGACAAGGTGTGTACACCAGTATCCTCAATGTTGTAATCCTCTACCTTTTAGGTGTCTCATAAATAGTAGCACTGTGCATATAGAAATATTGACCTACACATATTCCTTTCCGTTGATGTTTCACATTATTATGCAAACAGACATTCCCTTCCTTGGCACTGAGATTGGAAGAACTATTGTAGGATATACTCCTCCTCTCTGCTTCCACACAACGAAACAACATTTCTCACACTACTCAAATAAAGCATTTTACCTTAAAAGGGTCTCCTAATCAATAAGTCAATTTATTGATTCCTTTCCTTCTACCTCCATGTTTCTTTCTTCCCACGGTAGGTTGTTAATAGTGAGCAGGGACCCTCTGAGGAAGTCTGACGGCGAAAGCTTTTGCATCCAAGTAGCAGGTACAATTCCTGAGTATCCTAAGGTCCCTTGGCCAGCACTGTCACTTGTGAATAGCATCAAGTGCAGAGTAAATGCAAGGCATGAGGACACAACATTTTACACTTCCATTGTATTAGTCAATTCTGAAGATCACTCTCATTATATATTATATATGTAATCAATGTTTGGCTTTCCCTATCATTTGCATTATAAAGTAATCCATTGCAAACTGTTTATTTAAGAAAAAAAAATACATTTGTTGCTTTTGTTTAAGCATCATTTCTATGGTTGATTTACAGTGTGTTCCACAGATATACATTCTGCTTGCTGTGATATTCCACTCCAGATGCTTTCTATTACCCTGGATTAAGACAATAATCTCTCCCTTTATTCACACACGGGGCAGTGCTTTAAGGGTCTTGTAACGTCATGCCATCCTTTTCAGCACTGTGAAACCAAGATTATATCCTCTTGTTTTCTCTCTAAATTCTCCAGTGCTTTTGGATAAAAATATCACCTACATGCGGATCCCTATAATTTGCTTTACAAATGCCTTCTGTTTGTCCATGAAGCATTTAGCTGGGTAAAGAGAAGTGCACTTCAAAAGAGCTCCAGTATAATAGTTATGGTAATGGCAAAATGGAATGTATACTGAGACTTGAAATGTGTTCCAAAAATCGCAATTTAACAGCAAATTCAGTCTTTTGACAAAAAAGTGCCACTAAAATGTAAACATAAGTTTTACTTATTTATTTGAAGTAAAAGTATTTTTACACTGAGTCTAGATATGTGTCCCGCCACTTCCCAAAAGCAGAACCTTGATGTTTCAGTCTAGCTGATCTGCTCGCTAACTGAGTGACACTTGGTTTTAGGCTCAATCATTAGAGAGCATGTTAATTAACTCCCCTCGTTTGAGACTCACTGCAGCAGCTGATTGGCTGCGGGCAATGTACACCGTGTGTGCTAAATATAAACCACGTCTCTCGCAGTATACTGGAAACGAAAATATAACTGTCTCTATTATGTCTATAAAGCTGTTTATAATGCTGGAGAGATTACTGGGGGGTAAATAAATACAATTTCATGTTACTTTAATAAGAAATAGTCCTTCCAAATTCTGTACCAAATGTCACCTAAATAGTTGGCGCTATATAAATAAACTATAATGTATTTTGTACACTTTATGCATATTATTTACATCAGTGCTCATATCTTGGACATGGGACCTCCGCTGCTAGGGCAATTCTGAGGGGCCTCTTCACCATCAGTCTATTAATTGCCGTTATTAAATCAAGACATAGTTACGTGGAACCTTTAAATACAGTTTTGTGACATAACAGTCATATTAAAATGGTTTGTCACTCACTGGCTTTGTTCTGAAGGACATTGGTCAGGAAACCCTGTGTTAAAAGATACTATTGTACTGAGCTGGAGAAGTCAGTACAACCTTTTAGAGGTTCAGTCATTTTACTTGCACACTCCATTAACTCTATTTTGTTTATTTGTTTTCCTTTGCAACTATACTGAAATAAGATCTAGATTATAAAGGTAGTCTTCAATAAAAAAAATATATGAGAAAATACCTCAAATAAATTACCTGAAAATTGTGATTTGGATAGACTCATGATTGTTTTTTATTACTATTGGTCTACACGTTCTTTTGGTGCTCTTTAATAAAAGAAAGCTGGCAAAAAAACAATAAACATGCCTGTTTGGTATTTTTACCACCACACGTGAATGACTGGATTTTGGATGGAGTAAGGTTTACTGTACCATGTGTATCCATGTAACACGAAGAATAAATAAAAAATTAAAAAACAACAACAAAGTGAACAAGTTAAAACTCAGTAAACAAACAATGAAGACAGCAGAACTCCAGATGGAGAATCTGTCGCCACCAGATTTTGCCATGAATTATATATAAATAGCAATCCTCAAAGGGGACATGTAAAAGTAAACAAAGAAAGAAAACATTCTGATTTATAGTAAAATGCTTTTTGATGGTAAAAATGTTTCATCACTGTACTTGCCCCCATCATAAAAATCTGAATCTACATAGTGACAACACACATCCATACACATTCAGTTATCCAGTCAGTATATTTAAAGGTATTGTGCACAGATCACAATTTTATCCCACTAGCAAAAGCAAACACTAAAGGACAGTGGTTTGACGGAGTGATGTTCTGTATAGACCGTCTATGTACCTCATTGGTGTATGGGAGTGTCAGCTGCACCCAATAGCTGGGCAGGAGATCACCATCTCCTACTAAATACCAATACATGCTGCATTTCAAACAGCTCCTGAGTACAGCATAACCCAATAAAAAAAAAACAACCACTGTGAGGCCACACCCCCTGATGTCATACAGTGGCATGTTCAAAAGTCGAGAGGTATGGCCTAAATCTTATCAATACTATCAACTGTGCTACATAACGTAGTTCTTCACGAAAATGAAATTATATAGTAATAGACACAGTAGCACCGGGAAAGCTTATTGTACCGGGAAAGCTAGTTGTACCGGTGCATGTATCTACTTCCAAGACATACTGAATTTTTATCCTCTGGTAGTATGCCACCTCAAAACAAACAATTACCAACAAGTAAATATTTAATACTGTTAAAACTCACATCACGGTCACTGTCACCATGAGGTTGACTGTAGCAGGAATTTACATAATTACTAGAAGCTACAATTTATTGCCAAGATCAACAGAATTACACATGTTTGTAGGTGGAAGATGTGTATGGTAAATCTTACAACAGCAACAAAATTATAAATAATTGCAGTGTGTATTAGAAACAACAGAGCAGTTGTACTATAAATATTTATCCAAGTGTTCTATCAGCAGATACCTACAATGCTATACAAGCATTCTGTAACCGTGCATAAAAATCCAAAGCAAAAACTTAAAGGACAATTAAACTTTTTTTAAACTTTCAACGGTTAAAAAAGGTGGTTCCCTTCTCTAACGTAAAACCCAACGTGTATCTTTGCAAATAAATGTGGGTTTACTCTGATCTCTGCCTCTTAGACATAAAACAACTGATAAGTATGGATGTTACCAGCAGGCTCTTTTTTTTGAAGTGAAGGTAGCCGGCCCATTAATTATGCAACAATAGTTAAAAAATAATGGACTAATTTCAAAATGCAAACATTTGACACCTTCATGGCTCTGAGTGCGGAGTGATGAGGGATACTCTGACCAGACTGATTTTATCTGTTGGATCTCTGTAAAACTGTCTGATTTGCTGCCAAGAAATACCCTAATACCCTGTTTTTTCTTGACATTTTTTTTAAAGCTAGTAACTATTTTGTAATTAGGAATTTTATTTTAACCTCATTAATGTCTGAGGAAGGGACCTAGCAACTTGGTCTTGAAAGCTTGCAATCAAACTCTCAGTTAGCCAATAAATAGCATCGTTTTAACTGTAATTGTTTCTTATAATTTATAAATAAATGTTTTTGTTTGGAGGGGGTGAATTCAGAATGTGTGGAAGAGTGTCTTAAATAAAAATCTAGGCCCTGGCTGTTCTTAAACTTCAATTCCCATGGTTCTCTATAAGCCTCTGGCAGGCCTAACATTAAGGGAGTTTTAGTTATGCTGTCCATCAAGTCCATACACTCAAGCAGCGGTGAGCATTATCTTACCTAACAATAAGAGATGTGATTACTATTTCCTCACTAAGTGATTTATATTGATCTGCAGGCAAAAATACACGTGTAGTACAAAACAATAAGCATTTAATCTATTACTGGGATCCATATTTAAATGCTGGTTTAATGTGATCCAGCTGACTAATTTTGTCAACTGAATTCCTAGTTTGAAGTTGGTGCCTGATAGGTATTTAAAGCTCTATTCATTTGAAGTGATTTGATCATTGTACAAAATGTAGCACAGTCAATACATTAAATGGAATCTGGCCAACTATACAGGGAGTGCAGAATTATTAGGCAAATGAGTATTTTGACCACATCATCCTCTTTATGCATGTTGTCTTACTCCAAGCTGTATAGGCTCGAAAGCCTACTACCAATTAAGCATATTAGGTGATGTGCATCTCTGTAATAAGAAGGGGTGTGGTCTAATGACATCAACACCCTATATCAGGTGTGCATAATTATTAGGCAACTTCTTTTCCTTTGGCAAAATGGGTCAAAAGAAGGACTTGACAGGCTCAGAAAAGTCAAAAATAGTGAGATATCTTGCAGAGGGATGCAGCACTCTTAAAATTGCAAAGCTTCTGAAGCGTGATCATCGAACAATCAAGCGTTTCATTCAAAATAGTCAACAGGGTCGCAAGAAGCGTGTGGAAAAACCAAGGCGCAAAATAACTGCCCATGAACTGAGAAAAGTCAAGCGTGCAGCTGCCACAATGCCACTTGCCACCAGTTTGGCCATATTTCAGAGCTGCAACATCACTGGAGTGCCCAAAAGCACAAGGTGTGCAATACTCAGAGACATGGCCAAGGTAAGAAAGGCTGAAAGACGACCACCACTGAACAAGACACACAAGCTGAAACGTCAAGACTGGGCCAAGAAATATCTCAAGACTGATTTTTCTAAGGTTTTATGGACTGATGAAATGAGAGCGAGTCTTGATGGGCCAGATGGATGGGCCCGTGGCTGGATTGGTAAAGGGCAGAGAGCTCCAGTCCGACTCAGACGCCAGCAAGGTGGAGGTGGAGTACTGGTTTGGGCTGGTATCATCAAAGATGAGCTTGTGGGGCCTTTTCGGGTTGAGGATGGAGTCAAGCTCAACTCCCAGTCCTACTGCCAGTTCCTGGAAGACACCTTCTTCAAGCAGTGGTACAGGAAGAAGTCTGCATCCTTCAAGAAAAACATGATTTTCATGCAGGACAATGCTCCATCACACGCGTCCAAGTACTCCACAGTGTGGCTGGCAAGAAAGGGTATAAAAGAAGAAAATCTAATGACATGGCCTCCTTGTTCACCTGATCTGAACCCCATTGAGAACCTGTGGTCCATCATCAAATGTGAGATTTACAAGGAGGGAAAACAGTACACCTCTCTGAACAGTGTCTGGGAGGCTGTGGTTGCTGCTGCACGCAATGTTGATGGTGAACAGATCAAAACACTGACAGAATCCATGGATGGCAGGCTTTTGAGTGTCCTTGCAAAGAAAGGTGGCTATATTGGTCACTGATTTGTTTTTGTTTTGTTTTTGAATGTCAGAAATGTATATTTGTGAATGTTGAGATGTTATATTGGTTTCACTGGTAAAAATAAATAATTGAAATGGGTATATATTTGTTTTTTGTTAAGTTGCCTAATAATTATGCACAGTAATAGTCACCTGCACACACAGATATCCCCCTAAAATAGCTAAAACTAAAAACAAACTAACAACTACTTCCAAAAATATTCAGCTTTGATATTAATGAGTTTTTTGGGTTCATTGAGAACATGGTTGTTGTTCAATAATAAAATTAATCCTCAAAAATACAACTTGCCTAATAATTCTGCACTCCCTGTACATTGTTTACACTGTGAATGGAGAGCATAAAAATGACAAAAATGATCTATGCATGTTTTAGCAGAATTACAAGCAAAGTCATACAAGAAATATATGTTTTAAATGTGTCTGTGGTGTCCCCTGCTTATGACATCATCTGTTGCTTGATATGCAAATTACCCATTTCCCACTAAAAATGCGTTCATTTGCATATCAAGCCGAAGGTGATGTCATGAAATGGTGACTCCACAGACACATTTAAAACACATTTATCTCCTAGTTTATCCAATTATAGATCATTTTTCATCATTCTTTATTTTCTACATTCAATATATAAGCAATGTTTAGGCTGACAGAGGCCATTTAGGGTATTTTGTCACAGAAACACTGTGTATACTATGAATGTTGAGATAATAAAAAAACCAACTGATCCATACATTGAAAAGCAGCTTATTTGCATATCAAGCCACATGTGATGTCATAAACAGGAGACACATTTAAAAGGACTATGTCAACCTCAACATTGATTATGCTGTGAATGTAGAGAATAGGAAATGATGTAAAATGAGCTAGAGTGGTGAGCCAAGTGCTACCAGACTGAAAGAAAGGTGCTGCCCATCTAACTTAACTGTTAAATGGAAAAATATGTTTTAAATGTGTCGGTGGTGTCCCCTGCTTATGGCATCACATTGTGGCTTGATTGCATTTCCAATTGAGTGATTTATTTGCATATCAAGCCACAGGGGATGCCATATGAAATCAAATAAGGTCTATATGCACTCGTGCTGGGTGTAGGACTCCACGGGGTCCCAAATAATAACTCCAAAATTAAAAAACAAAGTATCACACAGCCCTGCATTCAGGGGCGGATCCAGAGTCTGATCTCGGGAGGGGCACATGTCCGTCTGTCTTTTCCTCTCTCCCATGTCCGTCTGTCTTTTCCTCTCTCCCATGTCCGTCTGTCTTTTCCTCTCTGCCATGTCCGTCTGTCTTATCCTCTCTGCCATGTCCGTCTGTCTTATCCTCTCTCCCATGTCTGTCACACTCCTCTCACTCCCCGTGTCCCTCTGTCTCTCTTCCTTCCACATCTGTTTCTCTCCTCTTCCCTTCCATGTCCGTCTATGTATCCTCTTCTTTCCCATGTCCGTCTGTCTCTCCTCTCATTTCCCATCTCTCTGCCTCTCCTCTCCCATCCCATCCCATGTCTGTCTGTCTCTACTCTACTATTCCATTTATGTCTCTCTCTTCTCCCTTCCCATTTATGTCTCTTTCCTCTCCCTTCCCGTGTCTGTCTGTCTCCTCTCCCCATATCTGTCTGTCTCTCCTCTGCCATCCCATATCTGTCTGTCTCTCCTCTGCCATCCCATGTTTGTCTGTCTCTCCTCTGCCAACCCATGTCTATACGTCTCTCCTCTACCATCCCATTTATGTCTCTCTCTTCTCCCTTCCCATGTATGGCTCTCTCTCAGCCAATTTGTCCAATAATATGCCAGTGTTATTTGCCATTAATATGCCCCTGCTTATTTGCCCAATAATATGCCAGTATTATTTGCCATTTAATATGCCCCAGCCAATTTGCCCAATAATATGCCAGTGTTAGTTGCCCTTTAATATGCCCCAGACAATTTGCCCAATAATATGCCAGTGTTATTTGCCATTTAATATGCCCCAGCCAATTTGCCCAATAATATGCCAGTTTTAGTTGCCATTTAATATGCCCCTGCCAATTTGCCCAATAATATGCCAGTGTTATTTGCCATTTAATATGAAAAAAAAAAAAGAAGCAAAAACGGTTTGCGGAAGGAGCTCACAATCAAAGCAGGTATGTGAAAATAAGCCAGAGTTTAATGCTTACGTAAAACAGGCTAGTACAAAAAAGGAAATGAACCTCACTGTGTGGTTCATTTCCTTTTTTGTACTAGCCTGTTTTACGTAAGCATTAAACTCTGGCTTATTTTCACATACCTGCTTTGATTGTGAGCTCCTTCCGCAAACCGTTTTTGCTTCTTTTTTTTCCCCTATTGTACGGGCTGGATGGCCTGGCGTTGAGGGAAGCTCCACTTTGTTATTTCAACAGGCTGAAATCGGAGGGATTACTTTATGTTTGGTTTATCTGACCAGGAGGTCCTCCAGTGCTCTTTTACTGCCATTTAATATGCCCCAGCCAATTTGCCCAGTAATATGCAAGTGGTATTTGCCATTTAATATGCCCCTTCCAATTTGCCCAATAATATGCCAGTGCTAGTTGCCATTTTATATGCCCCAGCCAATTTGCCCAGTAATATGCCAGTGTTAGTTGCCATTTTATAAGCCCCTTCCAATTTGCCCAGTAATATGCCAGTGTTAGTTGCCATTTTATAAGCCCCTTCCAATTTGCCCAGTAATATGCCAGTGTTAGTTGCCATTTTATATGCCCCTTCCAATTTGCCCAATAATATGCCAGTGCAAGTTGCCATTTTATATGCCCCTGCCAATTTGCCCAATAATATGCCAGTGCTAGTTGCCATTTTATATTCCCCTTCCAATTTGCCCAGTAATATGCCAGTGTTAGTTGCCATTTTATAAGCCCCTTCCAATTTGCCCAGTAATATGCCACTGTTAGTTGCCATTTTATATGCCCCTTCCAATTTTCCCAATATGCAGTGTTATTAGCCATTTAATAAGCCCCAGACAATTTGCCCCCCATCTCCCCAGCACTTACCTTATCCCCTGGTGGCTAGTGGCAGGCAGCATGGTCTCCCCCATGCTGCCTGTTCGGCTCCCAGGCGGTTGTGCCGATAGGTCACGTGACCCGGCGCGCGTTTGACGTCAGCGTGCCGGTCACGTGACCTGTCGGCACTTCCGTGTCACACTGCACGGGGAGCCGAACAGGCAGCACGGAGGTTTCTCTGTGCTGCCTGTTCGGCTCCCCGTGCAGCCTGGCAGGCAGGCAGAGAAGGTGAGGGGGATCTTCCGATCCCTTCTCACCTCTGTCTTTGCCTGCAAGCGTGTCGTTTTTTTTTTTCTTTCTCTTCTCGGGGGGGGGTGGGGGGGTGGCAATTGCCCCGTTCCCCCCCCCCTGGATCCGCCACTGCCTCCTTTAAGTGTGGTGTTTGTTATCACCTAAGTGGCTTTACTATGTTTCAACCCTGCTGGCTTGACAAAGGCCCGGCAGGGTTGATATGTTGCCACGCCACTTTGGTGAT
The DNA here is from genome assembly GCA_036172795.1 of Pelodytes ibericus. NCBI lineage: Eukaryota > Metazoa > Chordata > Amphibia > Anura > Pelodytidae > Pelodytes > Pelodytes ibericus. The sequence goes on from CM069863.1 coordinate 157,776,608, forward strand.
AATAAACACCCCACTTAATGGAGTGCTGTGTGATAAATTGTTTTTTTTCTACAGGTGATACCAGAGATATGAAACTCCATAGTCATGTTTAATATATATATATATATATTATTTTATGGGTTTGCTTGTAATTCTGCTAATACAGTGTATAGATTATTTTCATCTTTTTTTTTTTTTATTCTGTACATTCACATTACAAACAGTGCTGAGGTTGATACAGCCTTTAAAAAAAAATGTTTTAATTCTGTTCTCTGCAAAATAGCCTTATGCACATTTTACATTTTCTTGAATTCTTTAACTTCTTTCACTAAAAAGTCATGTTAAGATAATAGTGTGGTGGGGATGCATACACATGAAGCCTAATGGTGGTATGATCTGGGCAAGCCTAGCTTGGGAGCCTGGGAGTTTGTGCTACCTGTGCTGGTTCCAAACTTCTGGGTTGCACTGTTGCTTGTTGTGATATTATTGCAGCTTATTTTACAATTAGTTAAAGTGTATGTGTTTTGTCATCTCAATATTTCTGCCTTATTTGTATGCATCTATATTAAGCATTTATACAGATATATATTTCACACAACTACTCATGTAGATCCTAGATAAAGTTGGGAAGAGCCGTTCTTGACATGGAGCTGAGGGGACCTATTGGGTGACGTTAAGGGGGAGGAGTTTGAGAGTTTATTAAGGTCAGGGAACAATAAGTATTGACAGCCATTTAAAAAAAAAATCCACTACCTTTTGAACCAACCACCCGACATCTTTTTGAATGATGGGTTTATGGGAGGGTTAATGGAGAATCAGAATGGGGTAAGTCTATTGAGTTTCTGGTGGGAGATTGGTACATGTTCATTCGGCAGCCACCTGGATACTCATGCATGCTTGATCGGTTTCCGGTTATGTAAGTTAAAATAGTTACCTCCCCTGCTGCCGTCCGGCACGATCACCGGGACTTTTATGACGAAGCCGGAAGTACCCGGCTTCATCATAGAAGTCCCGGCGGTCGTGCCGGGTGGCAGCAGGGGAAGTCTGTGCTCATCGCGCAGACATCCCCTGCTGTTAGAGAGGAGGATCCAGGTGCCCTGCAGCTCTGTGGGGGACCTGGATCCCTGTCTTATAGTCTGACCTCAATTTGAGGTCAGATTATAAGACGACCTCGATTATAAGACGTGAAAAAAACCTCGTCTTATAATCGAGCAAATACGGTACCTCTTCGATTATTCCTTTTTCTATTTAGAATGTTGTCATTATTTGATACTCACATGCGGCATGTATCACAATGGGAAACTCCATTTTCCTATATTTTTTTTTTAAGAGTAACTTTGATATCATATCTGGTATTAATCTAGATATTTGGGGATTTAGTGTTAGGATTATTGCATTAATAACTACATTTAATAATTAATACCCAAAATTCCATATATATGTTATTTTCAAGACAACCCCATGGGGTTACTAGATCCACCACCATTTCTTAGAAGACTCGTAAATTGCAGCTGACAGAGAAGAGCGCTGTACAGTTGGATCCAGAATTTATATGACCCAAGATTTGAATCAAATACTTAATCAATCCACGGGTCCCCCCAAAAAGCATTATGATTTATTGATTGTACATGAATTATGATTTATTGATTGCACATGAAATCTATATTCTGCTATGTGGAATGTGGATTTGTCTGGTAAAAAAAAAATGCCAACCTGACGACGGTTTCATTAATGCCCATCTGCTTTATGCCACATACATGCCTGATTTTACTATAGAGTCCAGGCATCTCCTTTAATGAGGAACGATAATGTGTCCTACATAACTTCATTATAATCAGTGTCAGCAGTAGATGATCTCATTGCATGCGCGGCAAGGAGCCAGTATGAGCTGTACCAGTTCAGTTATACTAAACAGGCACTGCACTACAACTCATTAATGGACACATGGGTGTTCTAATTAGCCCCAGCAGTGAATTTCCCAACAGAGAAGAGTTCATCAGTTTCTCAGCAGGTACAAATGTAATCATTTCACTGCTGACCTGTCAGAAATATACAGCCAGCCTTTAACAAGTTACATTAACTAGCTAATTAACCAGCGAGACATTTGTCTTAACCCTGTAGTTACTAATAATGCAAACCGCACTGCTGACCATGAGGTTATGTCATTATGGACAAACTGGTCACTATTTTCTACACTTGCATCTCTTCAAGAAGAACATGAACGGTCTACTCAAAATGCCCCAACATTAAGCCCCGAAATGGTGCCTCCGCTTGATTTGGGGTACATTGGGGACATGTCGGGAACTGAATATCAAGCTACCCGATATGCCTCCAAATAGGTCCGCAATTTGGACATCAAAGCCAATTCCACACCAAGCATATAAAATGGTCTGCAAACTTCTGAAAGGCCCACATAAAAAATAAAAAGATTTACATCAAGGTAATTTAAAATAAATTAGATCCCTACCTAACCCTCCACCTCTACCTTGCCCAGGTCAGAGGGGGACAATTCACTTAAAAAAAAAAAAAAACACCCTTTGGGTGCCAGGGGGGTTGGCAGTGAACATTTTCCCCTGAAGATTCCCTGCAGTGGTTAGTTTGTTGAATATATGGATGCGGAGCCTGCCTTTTAATATAGTACTGCCACTTTTAGAGAGATTTACTCACTGCGCGGAGTTATGCATTGTATTAGGCAGAAGGTTTGTAACATATTTGGCAGACCAAAATGCTTGTTACAATTGTAACATATGAGTCCTGGTACAGTTTGATAAATGCACAGGACTGAAGGCAAGCTCTGCACTTTAGATTTTGCAGTTGACAATCTGGAGGTAAGTGAGAATTGTTATTGATTGAAACACTTACATACTTTGACATGCTTCTTCTCTCAATTGTTTTTTGATGGGTTCATATTATTTTTAACCCCTTCACACCGGATGGTGCTTTGGTCCTTCAGGACCAAAAGTGGCCTTATCTGAGAGTGGGGATCCATTGCAAGTCCCTGCATCGCGATCTCCAGCACAGTTCATCGCGGGAGAGATTCAATATAACGTCCTACAAGCGGGAAGGGGTTAAAGTTGATTGTTTTGTATTTAGTGTGAGATGTGTGTAACTGGAACCAGCTTGAATAGTGTATATTACAATATGCAGGCTTGAAGTTGTTTCCACATGTGTAACACCTGGGACCTTATGCACAAGTAGCTGTGATTATGACCTGATAGAGGACTCGAAATGCGTTAGGTGTTGAGGGATTCATACTTTTTTCACTGCCTCTACTTTTATGCACAGTGAATAATATCAAATAAACTATCATTGGTGGCACTTTGATTTTGCAGTGGTTTATTTATTACCATCAAGTGTTTTTTATTTTTTATTATATGGGGTTCTACCCCGGGAGTGGGCATTTAATATGTGTACCTTAATAAAATGGTGATGTAATTGCATTTTTTTTTTTAACTTATAGTGCATCCATTAGCAGAAAGGAAATAAAAACAAGAAATTCATAGTTTTTATTATAGTATATACAGAATATACTCCAAACTTTGGGGGCATCGGGGGCATATTGAAAGTTGAATTTCAAACTACACAATATACCCCGATGTGATTGCAAATAGCCTCGCAATTTGGCCATCATGTCCGATTACACGCCAAATGCACCAAACCGAAAATAGCCTCTATCATCCCCATACACTACTATCTAATATCCATAATGCGGCAATCGTATCACCGTATAATGTATAGCTGAAATCCTATGCTTTTATTAGTGAAACTGTTCCGATCCAGATCCCTCCGAGGCTTCATTTTCTGTACGGTCAGAATAGCCGAATCAGACTTGAAATGATGATAGGGTTCTGTTTGATTCGGCTATTTTGCCTTATCCCAATCCGTATCCCAATCCGTTTCGGAAAGGATCGGGCTATAATGTGTAGCCCTTAAATATGAATTTACAGTTTACAAATTTATGCTATCAGAAAAAATATATGATGTTTTCCTTATGAACTCGTAAGTGTATAAAAGAGAAAAAAAATATTAATAATGCCTGGTTACTGCAGTTCACTTGTCTGTTCAATTTAAGTGTATAGCCCCCACTGCAGCATTGTCATTATATCAGCTGATATTAAAATGACAAACGGTATCATCTTCCTGGTGGCTTTAGCTAGTCACTTAAGGCTCATTTCATCTATCCATGGACCGCATTGATTTTTCAGGCGTAATCCTTTACATTCTAGAACAAAAAACAGCAACTGTGTCAAGTATAACATTGTATGACAAACACATATTCTCCCCTTGAGGGAATCACAATGTGCATCCAAGCATCTCCAGACAAACATAACATAATAAGAGCAGTGCCCTGGAAGAGATCACAAACTGGAGAGGTCAGGAGAATGGATTACAAAAAAACAATCTAATACATTTCATCCAGGTGAACTGTAAATTATATTGATTGCAAGGAAGACTTAAATAATAAGACCTTTGTGCAACATAGTTTAGGCAGGTTATTAGTTGTACAGAAGGTTTTTCTGATACATACAGATACATAGTGAAAAACAAAGCAGCAAAAATTGGGCTTTTATTCAACTCTGATTCAGAGTACTAAAGCATGGCTGAGAGTTAGAGGCAATTTGAGTGCACCTTGCTTGTGCTTGGGTGAAACTGTTGGGCGTACTCAACGGGGGCTATTCACTAAGGACTGAATAAGTGACCTACAGGTAACTGACAAGGGAGTTGCTAAATTAAGGCCAAAATAGCGGAGTGTGAAGTATAGCTGAATTGGAGAATTTTTCTAACTCGGCTACTTTGGCATCAATTTTGCAGTTGTGAAGATGAGCGAGGTAGTTTGCAGGCACAGATGCTCCATATGTGCAAGGTTAGACTCTACATGCATTCTCCATGGCAGTCACTCTCTATGCCAACACCCTGGATACCCATTTCCTAACTCACAGAATTGGGAGCAGCAAGGAACTATTCGCCACTTATCTCAGAAATAATATCCTGGTATGAATGGCCTGCATGAATGTTATTTTTATTCCCAGAGGTGAATAAAAGGTGATAATGGCAGCACAGTATATTGGACTACTAGAAAGTCTGGGTACTCATAAAATAAAATTATAGGAGGGCCCAGACATGGATAGGCAAAGTACCCGTGGCAAGGTGTGTGAAGGTCCACAGAACCTCATTAAATTATCTGGCACAAGCTCGACATGTAGTTATCGACCCATACTCTCATAGGAGCATGTATCTTTTAGAAATGTAACATTTGAATATTTATGTTAAACTTTTACATTTCTCACCCATTTGACACTGATACGGTTTAAATACAACCCTAGAAGGAATCTTCAGTGGATATGTTTTATATGGAACCTTTAAACAAGTGTCCTTTTCCAGCAGTACAGTGGGGTAGCAGATATAAGTGACATGTTAATGTATTTACTGAGAATCAATTAGCACTTGTAGAATAGAGCTCCATTCACTCGTTGTTTCTGAATTTAATCGCTCAGTCACACTGGTGATTAAAAAACTGCTTTTTTTAACTCTGTAATTAACATGAGAAGGTAAAATCCACAACATACAAGGACTCATTTTAACTGTATCACCTAAACATTGCGTGTACTGTGAATTTAGAAAATAAAAAATGATTGAAAATGATCTATGCATTATTAGGGTTGCCACCTTTTCTTCAAAAAAATACCGGCCTTGGTACTGTCTCCATAGACTTAACATTGGCCTGATGCCAATTTTTTACCGGCCTGCCGGTAAAATACCGGCCAGGTGGCAACCCTACGCATTATGTTAGCAGAACTATTTGCGAAAAAAAAAAAACTTTATCTCTTTTGTGGTGGTTATTTTCATAAAACAAGATCCATGCAGGAACATCTGGTAAATGATGTGACTATATCTCTGAGGGTCCAGTGCCGTTATCAGGTAATTATTACTATTATTACTTGAGAGAAATCACAACTATTGAGCAAAAATGAAGATTCTCTCTGAACACATACACACTGACCACTAGATGGCGATGTGGCAGTTTACTTTGACTAAGGATCTTTTTTTTAACATATGTCATTAAGGAGATGTAACACCAAAATAATTATCACGGTAATTATACAAGAATTCACACTTCCTACTACCAAACACTTGATTCTTTTTTTGAAGGTGCTATGTTCTCGCTAATTATCAATCTAACAAAGGCTACTGCATAAAGAAAACCGAACAATTCTTAAAGTTTTATATTTGGCACTTTGTTTGTTTTTTTTTGTTTGTTTTTTGCGGAGTCTCAGTCAGGTAAACTGATCTGATCAGCAAGATCTGGTTTTAGTGCTAGATGTGCTATAGGTTTGTGTGAAGAATGTTTTTTAGCAACATGAGCAGGAAAAAAAAATAAAACAGTAAAAGCAAGGAAATAGACAATTTGTGTTTACGGGAGAATCATTTCTACAATCTTTACAGTGTAAATAGTGTAAAACATATATCATGATTTTACATTAACGCTAAAAACCTTTTCTGTGACATGTGGCATATACTATTATTTCGTCCAGTTAGGTAAACCAAGCACATAGGGGGCATGAATAGAAACTCCTGCACTGCTAAGTGTCGGGAATTTTATAAAAATGCTCAATTGCCCTTTGATATGTATAATGGCGATTGCGCTTTTTTTGTGTTTGGCCCCGACACAAATTTGCCTCTTTTCAGCTCCTGATTTTTTTTATACATAGGCTGCGCTGGCACAACAAGTGCTAACACAACCTAATTCTACGCATTCAGCGAAGGATAACGCAGACGCCCGTGAGTCTGCTTTACACATTGGCGCACATGAAGACTGAGACAGTTTTTGGCGCAGTCAGCAGTGCGCCGTGTTTATACATGCCCCCCGTAATATTCTGCTTCACTTATTTCTAAGGCCTAGGTCTAAGCAGGAAACTACAGGCACACAGTTGGGCTAATAAGCCACACCCGAGTTATTATCTGGAGTTAGAGGTAACCCTTGTCTCTTTTTCTGCAGCATTAATTCAAGTCAAAAATGGTTGCCAAAAGGAATCTCCAGGGTAAGATGAGACTGGATCCCAAGTTCTAAGCATGTAGAAAACTATTCTTTATTGTTGAAAACACTTGTAGAAATAAACCTACACTGGACAAAAAATGTGTAAACACACTGAACCTGGCCCTTCCTCCTTTTTTTTTTTTTACATGCTTTGTACTTTGGGTCAATCTCAGTCTCATCTTAAACCTTTGACAAACATTTATTTTCTTAACTTCAGGCCTAGGTCTTTCAGTATATATATATATATAAGTGCATGCCTACAAATGGGTTTAGCACTGCATTCAAGTGGCACCATACTAACTTGGATGCCTATTACATGATAAGGGATTGAGAAGGGTTTTTTCCATAAAGTTAGCTGTAGTCTTGATCACCATTTTTTTTCAGAGGCACTGCAGAAGACATCAGTGTCAAGTTCAGTGTCAGCCCAGCCAGGCCCACTGCGTTTACACATCTAGTTCTGACTTCTGATTTTGCCCTTATTAAACCAGTCAGCGCAAGCCCCACCTACTTTTCATTGACATCTGAAAAGCATTTAACAATGGGGTGTTGGAAGGTATGGGGAGTGCCTGTCATTTCACAGAACTCTGGAAAATGTTGGAAGTGGATAACAAAGTATTACTTTAAAACACTGTTACTAAACTTCTAGTGAAATACTACGTCTTGTATTTCCAGCTCATAACTTGTAAGAAATGCTTAATTGCTGGATGCAGTTATCAGTTGTTCTTTCAGACATATATGTTTGTGAGGACAGAAATGTATACTGTTATCTTGGATAATAATTACAACAGCACAATGAACACAGTTAAATGGAAAGATTATAGAATGTATCAGCAGATAATAACCATTCAGCAACCAATCTCTCCATTAACCAATACATTCATTATAAAAAATGCTTTTATTATATCATACGTTAGATCACAGTGTAACATTTATTAATTTATTTTATTTAGAAAGTGTTTTACCAGGAAGAATACATTGAGATTTCTGTTGTTTTCAAGTATGTTCTGGGACATACATTAATAATAATAATAATGTATCCCTTTATTCTTATCATTGAGCAGCCTCACCTAATGACACTGCCATTGGTTTGTGAAAATAAACACTATATAGCCAACATTTTGGGACACCTGATCATTACACCAACAGCGACTTTTATGACATTACATAGACATTAACATGTAGCTGGCTCCTCCTTTGCAGTTACAACAGCTTCCCCTCCTCTGGGAAGGCTTTACACAAGATTCTGGCGTGTTTCAGTGGGAATTTTTGCTAATTAATCCAGTCTGTCAGACACTGATCTTGGATGAGAAGGCCTGGTGTGAAATCTCCGTTCCAGTTCGTCCCAAAGATGTTTGATAGGCTTGAGGTCAGGGCTCTGTGCGGGCCAGTCAAGTTCTTCCACATCATACTCATCCAGCCATGTCTTAAGGACCTTGCTTTGTGCACTGGGGGACAGTCATGCTAGACTAGAAAAGGGGCTTCCTCAAACTGTTCCCACAAAGTTGGAATCATTGCATTGTCCAAATTATCTTTGTATGTTCTATGTTTATATGTCCTATGTTTCTATGTATGCAGTCCAACCCCTGAAAAACTGCCCCATATCATTATCCCTTCTCCATCAAACGTTACAGTGGGCACAATGCAGTCAAAGCAGACAACATTCTCTTGGATTCTGCCAAACCCAGACTCACCCATCAAGCTGCCAACTAGTGAAAACTAATGTATTGTCACTGAAGCAGGCAGCCCAAAACACCATGTGTAACCGTAATCCCAGCACAGGTGAGAGAGACAAACAAACGGCGTTCCTTGCCGTGATAAGAATACTTAGCGAATAAAGGTGGAGCAATAGTGCACCTCTCCCAAAGCGAGTAGAAAAAGCGACGTAGGAAAAATTCTCTGATAAAAGCTTTAGGTTTTATTTCAAAAATATAAAAAGCAATACAGGACCAAGCATAGTCTCACGCGTTTCGCCCGTGATGCTTAATCATAGACTAATTACATACAAAAGAGCGTGCTATAAGAAACACTTGTAAAACTGCCCATAAACTCCTCCAATTGGTTGGTTTTTACTCCACAGGTGGGCAGCATAAAAACATTTGAGCACTGCTGGGCGATGGACACCCATTCCATTAAGCTTCCACTGCACAGTTTTTGTGCTGATATTAATGCCAGTGGAAGTTTGGAATCTTCAGCTATATAATCAGCAGAGCTCTGCTGACTTTTACGCACCACACACCTCAGCACTCTCTAACACAGCACTGTGACTTTATGTGGTCTTCCACTTCGTGGCTGAATTGCAGCTCTTCCTAAACGGTTCCATTTTACAATAATACCACTTACAGTTGACCATGGAATATCTAGCACTGATAACATTTCACAAACGTATTGTGGTGTGTTACAATACACTTTTCCAGATAGTGTAGCTCTGTATCTTCATGGTGTGATAAATTACATTTTCACAGTTTTATAATACATTTTGTCTGTCAGCTTGTTATCATTACTTTATATGTCAGCAGATACATTATTATCTTTTTGGGGTCCTGGTTTGACTTGAGAATATAACATGATTTTCTCCTCTGTTCTGCATGGTTGTACTCTCTTCATGCAAACATTTTCTTTGATGGTTTTATTTGTGTCCAGTGAAGACACAGATTTTGATTTGTGGCCTAAACAAGAACATTTTTTTCTTGAATGATGTAATATTTCAATAATAAATAATGTGTAAACACAGATAATTGGCATAGTAACTCTGAAATGGTAAAAGGACTTATAATATTGAAATTAAAGATTGTTGCATTTAAAAACTAGAAGCATGATATTATAGTTAAAGAGCCACTACACTTTTTTTCACTTGTCATAAAAGTATCTCTGAAAATGCTCCAGACATTTCCATCTGTTGGTGTTCTTTTCAATTTTTGTAATTGACAAAAACAATGAAAACATCAAAAAATACCTAACCTTAAAGGCAGGGGTGTTGCTAGGTCTCCAAATGATCTGGGGATGGAGCCCAGAGGGGCTCTGTCACACACCACACACACCGTCTCTCACACACAGACACTCCGTGTCTCTCTTGCACACGCACATTCAGTGTCTCTCTCACACACAGACATACACTCCATCTCTCTCTCACACTCCGTCTCTCTGCCACACTCAGTTTCTCTCTCACACTCCATCTCTCTGTCACACACATGCTGTCTCTCTCTCACACACACTTCGTCTCTCTCTTTCTCTCACGCACAGACACCCTGACACACATACCTAGACACAGTGAGACACACACACACACACATACACTTATGCAAACACCCTTACACACACACACACACACATTGACACACACTCATGCAAACACCCTTACACACACACACACTCCTAGACACACATTTACACACTGACACACACACACACACACCAACACCCTGACACACACTTACACACATGGAGACACACACAGTCACACTTACAAGCAGTCATTTCTTTCTGTTTATTTTTTTTAATAAAAAAATAAAGCAAAAATCCCCACTTAGTTACCTTTATTTGCAGGGAGGAGGACGCTTCTGACATCCGGTGTGCAGCCAATCTCCCGGTGTGCAGCCAATCTCACAGCATGAAGGGGGCGTAGCTTGCACCCGTCGAGCTGTGTCATTATGGCCAGGAGGTGCAGTTGATGCAGGCACTTGCCTGCGGGCCGCATCTCGAGGAGGAGGTGCTAGGGAAAGAGCTAATGATCATTTGGTTTCTATGGAGCTCCGAGTTACTACTTGCTAGGGAGAGAGCTCCCTATGGTACCGCCTCTCTATATCTGCTGTAGCCAAAATATGCCCAAAATGCACTAACTGAAGTGGTAGACTCAAAATCCCCATTATATTGTCCGCAACGTTTCGCGCAAGCTAAAAATAGATTAAAATACTCATACACCATAGGCCACATGGAAAATTGCACTACACACATCATTCACACAACTGTAGTTCATGTCACACAGTTAATAGCTATGTCAAGGATAGCTGGGAATGTACAGATGGGGAATGTTACATGCAGCTAAACAATAGCAAATTGTGAAATGAAAGGCGCTCAAATAACAGAAAAAGTGCAGCTAGGGTTGCCACCTTTTCTTCAGAAAAATACCGGCCTTGGTATTGTCTCCATAGAGTTAACATTGGCCTGATGCCAATTTTTTACCGGCCTGCCAGTAAAAAAACGGCCAGGTGGCAACCCTAAGTGCAGCTACCACTCAGGTGGTGCACCCCTCATATGCACCACCTAAATAAAATAGAACATGCGGGTGCACAAAGAATTATAAAAAAGCACTTAGCTTAATGGTTATAGACTTGTATGGAGTTCAGCATATAGAAAAAAATACAGAGACAAGGCACATGTTAAAATGACGATAAACACACGGAGAAGCTGTAAGGGTGTGTGTAGAAAACTGTAGCAGTGTAGTCAATGTTAGATGAAGAGAGGGTGATCAAACCATCACATTGCAGCAATTAATATGTACAAACAAATTATGTGAGTAGCTGAGGGCAATGGGTGTTGCTGTCCACAGTTGCAGTACATGTAAATGTCTGTGTATTAGTAGATCAGCACATGAACAGTCGGTGTGTGTGTATATGTAGATATCGAGATGTACATGCATGGATAGCTAGATGTACAGATGTGTATTGATAGATGTATTTGTGTAAATAGGATAACATGAACAGATGATCAGTGATAAACTAATTGCAATGTTCTACTCATATCTTCCAGATAATCCGATATCAAGAGCGAGGTGAAGCAGAAACTAACCAGGGCAGCCACTGCTACCTGACACCCTGGTGGCGGCCCTCCAGAGTCGGCTGACTTTATGCACTTTGAGGAGGAGCTGGTACAGGGCTTGGAGACTGAAGTCGTCAAATAGCTTGTCATAAGTATTGAACATCCATTGATGTGTTGAGTATGTCATTTTATATGTATTAACACTGTTCTCTCACTTTCTTCCTGGCATCCGCTGCTGTGTCCTGTCCACCACCAGCAACAACTGATGACAGTCTCCAAGCCACACAAAAACTATCAGCTCCTCCTCGGACTTCAACAGGTCGGACGGCTCTGCTGGCCTTGGTGGCAGCTTCCTCCTCATTTGCTCCAGTTAGTCAAACCTACACGTACATACCTGTGCATGTATTTGCATATCACCAACAGTATTAACATGTACAACTTACAGAGGGAATTGTATGGACTAGCCATGTCTCATCCAGTTGACTCTTTCATTAATGAAGCCCAATGCAAATGTTGATTTGATATGTTCTGCACCCAACTGTATGCACTCAACATGAACAATGCATTCTTCTTCGTCTTCAACCGGTGTATCTTCATTGCCTCCTGGACTTGATGATTTCCACCAAATTCAGGCTCCTGATATGCAGGCACTGGGATCCACCACCCAAGGCAGATACACATTTACACCAGAAATGTGGACATATATGTGCAGCAGTGTGACATCTATGTACTTGTGCCCTAAAGAGTTTAGAATGTTTAACTTTTCATCGTTCAGTCACAGGTTTAGCAAATATTGACTGTAGCATAGATTAATTTGATTTAACCGGTATTTCAGGAAATAGATATGATAAATACCAAGACAATGTTGGATTAAAAATTATTTTTCAGTCTTATGATGATTATATTTTGAATTCAATTACCGTGTTCAATATCAACTAACAAGGGTATATTTAAAGTTGTAAAATTATTACAAAACCCAAAGAATTGAACATGAAATGACATTCAATTAACTTCCATCAACAACTATATGTTTTATTATTTTATTATTAAGTTCAATATTTTCTCTAGATGTGATGTATATATTGAACTCAGTAAGGGTTGTGCTATACCATATGCACCCTTGTGCTGCCTTATCATAGTGTGTGTACTCTTGGTCTAACTTGTATAAATATACGATGGCCAAATGTATAATGGCATGTTATATGGACTGAGAATGGCAAAATCTTGGGCATCAGGTGTAAAATGTTTATTTAAAATTACTAGTGCTTGGATTAAACAATAACACTACCAACATGTTCTCGTTCTTTGTTGGCAGGAATGTAAATGGCTTTCTCTTCGTTCACTGGAATCAAGACGCTGAAGCATAGCTTTCCTTAATAGCTTGTCACATAAAACGAGAAAAAAACTGAGATTTTCAAGAAATCTATAATGGTGAGAATCTTGTTTGTGCGACAAGGAAGAAAAACACAGTGTATGGGTTGTCGTACGGTTTGACTTTACAATGACAATGTATTTAACCAGAGAAAGTACCTTCAGATACTCACTGGTTATCCATGTGGGGGATGTTACTATTATCCAGCTTAATAGTACTCATTTTATCTACTCAGAAGGATAAAGAGATGAGTTGATCACAAAAGGAAATTAACGTGCATCCACACTTACCTATCTTATCAGCTTAAAGGGACCGTCTGGTGCCCAAAATGGATCTTCCAAATGTTAATCCATATGAAAGTACTTTCAAAGACAGTAAAATGCATAATTTACATTTTTGTATTGTTTAAAATATAAAACACAGTTAGATGAATTTGTGAAATTACAATAGTTTACAAGAAATCAGGACTGCCCACACACACACACACACACACACACACACACACACACACACTAGCTTTCCTTTTTTGCATCAGAAACCATTTGAAGGGGATTTCCTGTTTCTCTAGTGAGGTCATCAGACAATAGAAAATCAGACAATAGAAAATCAGACTGTGTACAAGAGCAACAAGAGCATAAGTAAGTTCCCAGTTACTTTGTGCTCTGCTTTGATCACAATGCAATGCACAGACCTGTGAATGCATCACTGTGATTATTCCAGGTACATACAGAAGCATGCATTGACAGACTGACAATCTCACTGCTGTTGCTGTAGTACCTGGACATAGTGAATGAAAAGCCTGGTGCCTTGCCCCCACTGAGCAGGATAACACGAGCACGGAATCTGCTTTAATATGTATAGGACATATCAGAGTTGGAGAGGGAGAGAGGAGGGTTCAGTGCTGCTGATCAGACTGTAAGTGCAAGCAGAGAGGAAGCAACACAGAAAACATCCTGCAGGTTGCTACATTCCACACAATGCTTTCTATTCCACCAGGATAGGGCTTTAGTAAAATAATAAAAAATTAGAATGCATGCATCAAATCACACTGGGTAAAGCCTGTGCACTATATAGGCAGTAGTCTTCAACTTGCACCAAAGTGAGTTTTGAGACTAACCTGTCCTTTTAAGGATGTGTGCCAAAAATACCAGTCAAAAAAGGTTGAACATAGGCAGGGATTATGGACAGATGTTTGGAAGGTACAGAGGATAACATCTGATGTCACCAAGACAACCTATTAACCACTTAGTGGATTTGGATGTTGTATGCCGTTCTAACAGACATGGCCCAAAAGACCATGCAGATGGCATAGAACGTCTTTGGAACAGCAGCTCATCACATTGTCTGGTGCTTTTGGTCTCTAAGGACAAAAGCTCCAAACAAACAGTCATCAAGTGGTTAAACAAGCATCATACATAAAAAATATTGTATGACTTGTATTCAAGTCTTTTTTACAAGGATCTCGATAAACCATGAAATATGATGAATTCATTCATGTATGACTAAAAGTGAGCAGTGTAAAGGTGGGTCTAAGATGTTAGACATTAATAGAAAATGATGCAAAAATACTGTAAGATTTAGCTCTACATTGTGCACGGTCAAACCCTGGTTAGCAAACTCACCAGGTTTGTTACTGCACAATGTTTAGCAAAATTGGTGAGATGAAATGTTCTCCCTTCAACTCACTTGAAACACAGCATTTTTTTTGCCCCAAATGAGCTGGATTGGAGGTCTGTGCCCTGACCACCACTGACCTCTATAGCGTGCACATAGTGACTGCAAACATACACAAGTATGTACACAAGTAACTGAACTTGTATACACAACATACTGCTCCACAACGGCTGCTCCCTCATTAAACTATTAGTACAAGTCCATCTTCCTCATGAAGGAGGAAGAGGTTCACAAAGGAGTTTTTTAGGACTGGTTAGGGTGGTGACATTTAGTGGGCTTTTACTTTACTCTCCCAATATAGACTACCCTATACATAAAATCCTTTTGTATACAAACAAATGGCGGTATTTTAACCCTTTGGTGATGTAGTGATAAAGTAGACTCTAATGTGGCTTGACCAATATATCTAGCGGCAAATGGACAGATTGAAGAGCCAAGTGATTTATCCATAGGAGTTAGAGAAATTGTACTTTCATATAATTCTCTGTACAACACTAGGAGCCAGCAGTAGTAGTTATATATGCCATCGCTCCTGGGATTTGGCAATCCCTGCTCTAACTACAAAATAAAAACCAGAGCATGCCAACCCACAATGCAGGCATCTGATTGGTTATGTACTACCAATCCTATAATCCCCCCCCCCCCCCGTAAGCCTCTCAATGCCAAAGCATTATGAAACTTGGAACAGCTGGCGAGCTGAAAAACAGTATCCCTAGGGTGTTGTTGGACTGCAACCCATCAATTAACAGCCGAAAGATTGGCAGAGGTTATTAAAGCTAACGGCATCTAGAAATTCTATATGATACAGACCCACAAACACACATATATTTACACTATATGGACAAAAGTACACACCACTTAATTACTGAAATTAAGATGTTTTAATCAAACACATTGCCACTGGTGTATAAAAGAATCTAGCCATGCAGTCTGCATTTATAAACATTTGTAAACAAGATGGCTTCTTCAGAAGAACTCGGTGAAATCAAGCGCGGTACTTTGATAGGATGCTTCCTGTGCAATAAGTCAGTTATTGAGTGAAATTGCATCCTTGCTAGATATTCCAAGTGGTATTGCATAGTGGAAGCGTTTAGGAACAGCAGCAGAAGACCACATAAAGTCACAGAGCGGGGTCACCAAGTGATGAGACGCATGATGAGTAAAAGTCACCAATGCAAAACTATGCGGCGGGAGCTTCATGGAATGGGATTCCATAGCCGAGCAGCTGCAAGTAAGCCTCACATCACCTAGTAGAATGTAAATTGTTGGATTGAGTGTTATAAATCACGCTGGAACAGTGGAATCTTCACTGTTTGGCAGTTTGGCGGATGCCAGGAGAACGTTACCTATCTGACTGCATTGTGCCAACTGTAAAGTTTGGTGGAGGAGGGCTATTTTTGCAGAGGTTAGGTTTGGCCCCTAACTTCTAGTGAAGGGAAATCTTAATGCTTCAGCAAGACATTTTGGACAATGAACAGTTTGGTGAAGGCCCTTTTCTATTCCAGCGTGACTGTGCCCCAGTGCACAAAGCAAGGTCCATAAAGACATGGATGAATGAGTTTGGTATAGGAAAACATGACTGGCCCACACAGAGCTCAGACCTCATCCCTTCAAACACCTATGGGATGAACTGGAACAGAGAGACTGAGCCAGGCCTTCTACTACAACATCAGTGCCTGACCTCACAAATGTTCTACTGGATCAGTGAATCAAAATTCCCACAGCAATACTCCACAATCTTGTGGACAAGCTTCCCAGAAGCGTGGAAGATAGCTGCAAAGGGGGGACCAACTACAAATTAATGTCTATGTCAATATAGTGTATATGCCTTGAATAATAAGTATAGCTATGAAATTACACGTTACATTATTTAATTGAACCTATAATATTTTGGTGTAAGTACTAACAATACATTTTTGCCACGAGAATTGGTTATACGATTAATCATTATCTCCATCTGTCCAAAATCAAAAGTTCTTACTGCAAAGCACATTCATGAGAATTCATTGCAAAAATAACAATGGGGATCATTCTTAATACTGGCGCCATCCCTGTGTGCAGGCATCTATAATGCAAAGGGTAGGAAAACTTATTCCATCACACTAAAGTTGCAATTGTTTGGGATACTTTTTTGTATTATACTTAACCCCCAAAGTATTTTTGGAGGAAAAAATAATGTGTTGTTACCTTTTAAAAACAAACAAAAAAACAAACAAAAAACAGATAAATGAATGCGATTCTAATCTAGAATTAAAAGAAAATACTATGGGTTCTATTCAGGTATCCCTGAATTGGTCAGAATTTGGCCCACTCTGAGCATAATAGCAGAATTGTGGAGATTTTTTGCAATCTGGACCAAATTTGACCATATTTGGCTAATTCGGGCTACAATTGTGGCTCCATTCGGTTTGGGGAACTTAGCCTGGGGAATCCATAGTATTCCTCCTATTCTTAAATTCGCCAACAATTAAAATTTTCTAAATATTATTTGGAAAATTGTACATTTAATTGGTTTAGATTATAAAGAAGGCCAGTTTTATTGGTTCTCGAATCAGCAAAATTGTTTTTAGCCAATTAACCATAACATTATGACCACAGGTCACTCAAAGTGGCCTCATCTGACAGGTAGGATACATCTGCAAGTCCCTGCAGCCGTGAGGAGCTATTTAACGCTGGATGTACTATGCCGTCCTAGTGTCTTTTTCACATATGCAAAATGAAGAAGCAAAGGACAGGTGTGACAAGCAAATCAAGAGCACAACATTGGATACAAACAACAATAATAAAAAATGCAAAAACGGATGCACTAGAAAAATGTATGACAAACAGATTGCCCTGAAAATAATGCACTAAATAAAAGCAAGATATGCAAACAGATGTTGAGAATACATATATATTTACTAATTTGGAAAGGATGATCGCACTCTCGGGTCTTGGAAAAATAGAAAAAGTTGATTTATTTGTTCAATTTCTGGGTGTAACATGCAACGTTTCAGGTCACACTCTGACCCTTTGTCCATCACATGTCCATGTGCTGGTTAAAGAACCAATGTTGCGTGTTATGCTGATTAAAGAACCAATAAAACTGTCCTTCTAAACCATCATTTGTAACCTTGTCAGCGTGTTGACTGTATTTCCTATCCACTTTACATCTCATTTGATATAAGAGTTCAAGGGAAAACATAGTGTGTGTGTATGTGTATGTATGTGTGTGTAATTATAAAATTAAACACATATAAATCACTCCTTGCAAACTACACACGAGAATGGCTTAGATTAGGCTACCTTTTTAATATTAAAACTTCCTTTCACTATTTAATACTTTGATTACAGAATTATGATATAACAAAAGGAACCAAAATTAAAGATTGGAAAGATTGGAAGAACACATTAATTGATTCTATTCAGTCTTTCACTGTCAGAACTTCTTCTTGTTTGTTGGATAATTAAGAATTGTGTATGGATTTATCATGTTGATTCAGGATTATCCATCAAAAGAATATTTATATTACATGCCTCTCAACATTTCTTGTATAGAAATCTAAAAACAAAACAATGTGAGTGTGTGTGTTTATATATATAAATAAATATATATATTTTGCAAATGAAATATATTATAATAGAACACTTTGCAAACTGACATAATTTAGACAACATTACCAATAATCAATCCAAAATAAAAAAAAAAGCAAACAGGAATATATATATATTTTAGCATTGATTCCCAGACATTTATATATTGATTGGCATAACAAATACATTCCTGTTTTTCCATGGCCACTTTAGTATATCCAGATAGCTAGATAACTCCCTGTCATGATAGTTATTTTTCTTAACATGCAGTTAATAAATTAAATGTTAAATAAATCAATGCACTGTGTAAGAAAAGACAAACAATAACATGTACCAATAATGGATACTATGCAGCACCATTATTGAAAATGGAGTCAATATATTTACTTAAAGGCAAATCTAGCTGTCTAGGAAAGAGATACTAATTAATTAAGTAAATGGGCCTTTTCCTTCCAAAAATACATTTAGAACAGGTCTATCCATTTCCTTCCTTTAAAGCAACTTAAGAATTGAAAACCATTGAGAATGATGTATCGTTCAGAACATTGATCATACATGCTATAAATCTGAGCAAAACACTGCTCCCTGACATGTGAGTGTCTTTTACCATGGTAAATAACAGTTCAATTACGCCAATTACAACATTTACATCAGTTTGCATGAATTTACTAATTTTTGGATGTACTTAAACTGAATTCACGTTCCATTATTCAGGTTGGCCTTATGATGTACATGAATCCTGAGTGTATATTGGATATACCAGTTGAAGTCTGAGGGAAGCACTCAAATGAGCATGCACATAAAATAAAGTATTCTGAAGATTTATAAAATGAAATCGCTGGTCGATTAAAGAGGGACAGAAGCCCACTTATATCTTCTAAAGTGGGCTTTCGTCCCTATAAAAATCACTGTTAAAAAGTCATTTGTTTTGGTGGTTTTTACAACTGTATTTGTTGCGTGGGACCAAAAGTCTTGCTTTTTTACACATACTCATACATTCCTGCAATATTTAGCTAATCGTATTTGTGAACTTTGATGATGTAATAGATTGAACATGATATAACAATATAATGTATAGCGTTAGATAGCTTTCCGAAAATCTGTAACCTGTTTTGTGTAGATGTGCGCTGACTCCATGTGCATTGTTAAGACTATAGCTGGTGAACGATCCTAGAGAATACAGTTTCACATTGGGAGGAGAAATACGGGTTGCCAATTCGTGGTATATTAGAATTACAAAGTATCCCTTTAAATTGAAAAATAATATAATCCGGTCTAACTCTATAAATCAACAAAAGTGGATCAATTTAATTTAATAACACTTGATATTAAGTTGTACTCAATCACCTACACAGGGAAACCTTAATATGAGTGCAGTTACATAACAAATTCACCTATGTTGCATAGTTATGTAATAACGAAGGTTATGTATTAAGTGTCGTGCAAAGTTCCAAAGGTGAAGATAATCACCAAGAGAACCAGTGACACATCCCTAACGATTGTGCTATTTTAGAATATTGCCCCATGAAAAAATGATGAATATAAACCAAGCAACACTAAAGGGTTTATTCAATAAAGAGAGAACAGCAGGGAATTGAGATGCAAATTCATCCAGTCGCATTAGAGAATTTTTCCAACTCGGCTCCATTGGCCTAAAGTTTAAAATTCCCATTTCAATTCTTTCTTTATTGAGTAGACCCCTAACTATTTGGCTCTAAACATTTCCAGGAAAAACTACTACTACTGAAGGTCATATGTAATTATTTAAGCAACGAAGAGTTCTCATAAAACACAATCGTGAATACTCACCACAAAACATGGCCCGGCAGAGGTTTTCAGGCACTCTTCCAACAACCGCATTCTGGTCTTCTGCAGCTCTGGACAATCCCATTCCTCTGATGGTATACCCCAGTACAGGTCTATGGCCTACATGACAACACAACAGATATATAATCAGGATACAGAGAAGTCTCCAACCAAAAGCAGGTAAAATAAACCAATATAATGACTGATAGGTTTGGGATTTTTGTGGGGAATGGGTCAGTGTGAAATCATCCTTTAGTAATGTTCTCTTGGGTTGCCATCTGGTTGACCACTAGTTATGATGATTTGATGTTGTGAGGCCCAATACAAGGACCACACACTTAATTTTTTTCTAGAGCAAGAGAGGTTCTGTTATATCTGTAGAGGAAATGCACTCAGTTAGTTATGGGCCCAGTTAATTTAAATCCTTCACCCTGTAAACTGAATATAGCATTAATTTGAACTAAATTATCATCCCTATGATGTTTCAATGCTAAAACCATGTCTAGAAAATATCTTTGGTAACAGAAGATTTATCCCTAGTGATATTTTTGGAGAGGCCATTATTAGTAGGTTGGAAAGACTGTTATTTCTGCTTCTGTGCACATCAGTTCAAATAATTGTACGAACATAACCTTGGAATACACACTGATTAGACATAACATTACGACCACCTGCCTTATATTGTGTAGGTCCCCTTTTGATGCCAAACAGCTCTGACCCGTCGAGGCATGAACTCCACCAGACCTCTGAAGGTATCTGGCACCCAGAAGTTAGCAGCAGATCCTTTAAAGGGATACTCCCACCAAAAAATGAAAAGGATTTATATTTTTTATTTTGTATTGTGGATTTCAGATTTGTCTTTTTGTTTTTGTTATGTGAGTTTATTTTATGAAATATTTTAAGAGTGACTGGGCGCACCATTTTGTGAAATATAGTGTTTTTGGGGGCCACCCCCCAGAGACTTTACAGCACTAGTATTCAGTGCTGTATTTACCGCAAGGCATCCTAGGCGGATGCCTAGGATGGCAAATTTTGGGGGGCGGCTGCACCTCCCAGCACTGAAAAAAAAAAATGGAAAAAAAAAAATATCCGCCCCTTTAAAAAAATAAAAAAAGACCGCGCTTGCAGGCAGAGACGGAGGATCGATCCCCCCTCACTACCTCTGCCTGCCGGCAGGCTGCACCGAAAGCCAAACAGGCAGCACGGAGAAACCTCCGTGCTGCCTGTTCGGCTTCCCGTGCAGTGTGACACGGAAGTGCCGACAGTCACGTGACCGGCGCGCTGACGTCATACGCACGCCGGGTCACGTGACCTGTCGGCACAACCGCCTGGGAGCCGAACAGGCAGCATGGAGGAGACCATGCTGCCTGCCACTAGCCACCAGGGAACGGTAATTGCTGGGGAAATGGGGGGATTTGGGGAAATTGGCTGGGTCTTATTAAATGGCAAATAACACTGGCATATTATTGGGCAAATTAGCAGGAGCATTTTAAATGGCAAATAACACTGGCATATTATTGGGAAAATTGGCAGGGGCATATTAAATGGCAAATAACACTGGCATATTATCAGGCAAATTGGCTGCGGGATATAAAATGGCAAATAACACTGGCATATTATTGGGCAAATTAACAGGGGCATATTAAATGGCAAATAACACTGGCATATTGTTGGGAAAATTGTCCGGGGCATATTAAATGGCAAATAACACTGGCATATTATTGGGCAAATTGGCTGCGGGATATAAAATGGCAAATAACACTGGGTCATGTCGTAGGTGTGCATCGTGGGTAGGGGGGGTGCCCAAAATTTGTTTGCCTAGGGCAGCACAAAACCAAGATACACCACTGCTAGTATCTCACTTTGGGCTGGGGACACAGAATCCCCAAGAACACAGAACCCAAGCTTTCCCAGCAGAACATTCCCCATAGCATAACACTTCCTCCACCGGCTTGCCACCTGTCAGTGGTCATAATGTTATGGCTGAACTTAGCTAGATGTCAGTTTCTTTTCTTAACTACTGACCAATCTTTAAAAAACCAAATTTAATCTACCATGTCTTATATGAATCATGCACCGCTCATAATTAAAAACTTACATTCATTATGTGTGCTATAATTAAAATATTGCATGTGTCAGGGGAATGTCTACAGGTATACAAATGCATTCCCTCAAGTCAAATTATTCTAAATATTGAAGTAAATATTAGCCACAGTTAATCAATTGCTGCCAGTAACCATCTGAGAAAAGTCAATATATAGACTAGCTCTACTATATAATTCTCTGTGGGTTGAACAAATGTTGAATTATTGGATCACCTCAGTCAAGAAACACATATTATTCAATATACTGAAATATGGAGGCAGACACCTAACTTTTCACATCACTTGTTCCCTTGCCTCAAGCCATCCACTAATCATGATCTCTTATTCCATCTCTCTCCATAAACTCCACCCAGGGACAGTATTCTATCTATTAATACATATATACTGTAGACTGTATTTGTAGACTGTAAAAGATAAATTATTCACTTAATGTTTATGTTTTTCATTCATGCTGTGGACGCATTGTGTATGTTTTTGTGGTGTATGCCTGTATAGATGTGTGAAAAAGAGAATATCACACAGTGCAAAAACAGAGACAAGTCCAAAGAAAAGAAGTCACACATAGCGCAGACCCAAAAATGACAAGATGTAATACTATTAACTTATACGTTGGAAAATTGAGAAAATGCAGAAAAAAAAGGATAAGGCTAAATTGTACAGAAAATCTACAAGTTACACCGAGTAAAAATCAAAATGCTAGTATGTCCTACAAATAGAAGGAAATAACAAGAGAACACTCAGAACCACATTTTAAACATACAATAACAAGGCATGAGGTAATAGTAATATTCTAACTGAGAAAATATAGTCTAATGTACCAGACATTATTAATAAATAATATGCTCTTAGTCAGAGATCACAAAAACACAAACCTACAATGATCTCAGAAAAGCACCATGAATTAGCAGCTATTTAATCATCAGCAGTGTTGAGCAGACAACCTGTAATTGCTGAAGCAACGTTATAATGGCTATGTATGCATAGTCATTTTAATAACATTGCTTACCATAAATCACTGATAACTGATGTGTAATTGCCAACCCACGTGCCTTCAATTTGTTTTTTTTTGTTGAAAACCCATCATTTTTTTTTTAATACCTTTCTTTTATGTAACTGAAGGTCCACCTTCGTATTTTGTAAAAAAAAAAAAAAGATTTTTACAACAGTCAAATAGAAGAGTAGCAACTGGAGACTCTCCAGAATGAGATGAATCCTGGGATTCAGAGATTTGGATAGGGCTATAGTCTAATGAGGTTTTTCTGGAAAGAAGGACCCAACACTAAATGAGTAGCTCTTGAAATAAAATAAAGCATATACAGCTGAGAAATCATATGTGGTGAGAGTTGCACAAAAGTAGTAGTAAGTAAGATGATGAGATGAAGGGAGAGAGTGAGTGGATGCTGATCTAGATTCTGAAAGTATACTGATTACATTCCTGATTGCCTATCAAATGCAATATAAGAAGTTGGTGAAGTGATGCTGGATTTGATCCATAATGTTTCCTACTGTATGTAAGGACATGCGTGTTTACCATGACTTACAAGATATTACAGCTAAACATTGCCAGCCCGTACCAGATGATCTGGGTCATAATGTGAGAAGAATAACAGTACATGGGATGTGTTAATAAAACTAACACATCAGTTTCATGATAACCTCATGTATGTAGTACAGGGGAAGATGTTCCTTACATGTATAAAACCCAACCTTTACCCACAAACCCCCCAAATAAAAGACGCCAGACTTAAATTGGATTTAAATTAGGCCACAGCTTTATTAACATAACAAATAACTGTATGAGCCACCAACTATCCTCCATTTATTATTTCACTTATAACCTTCTGAAATATATAAATAGATCACAAATATATAACATTAAAATATTAAAGACATCATACAGTCATAACTAGTCCTTGCCAAATAGTCCCTAACACATAACAATCCCGACCTTTTAAAACTAAGGTCCCTACACAAAGGTAGCCCCCCTCCCCCCTCGTCCACATCACCTCATTTCTTCTTTGCCAACCTAATGCTAACCACCAGCCGACTATTAGCTCGGTGGGCACGGCCGTTAGTATCACCTACATTTTATACGAGGTTAGGGGAGGGGACACTTTACCATCCTTAGGACTTCATCCCTTCCGTCCTTAACTATTAAATTGGCAAGGACACCCCGCCATAAGCACCGTTGTTTAACCACCTTAAATCAACGGTGATCCCCACCACCCCCAGCCATGGCCTGCTCAATTGTCTCCTGTAGTGCTAAATTAAACAGGTCCAGACCCACCTCGTTCAAATGGACCCCGTCACTCCGAAAGAAATTCGCTGCATTTCTCTCAAAAACCCGGTGCCGAATTGTAAAACCCCCAATACCCAAAACAAATTTAGAAACCCATTTGTTTAATTTAATCCGAGACCTCTCAAGTGCCCTCTGATTTTGAGCACAGCGCCAAAAATTCCTGGGAATAACCTCAGACCATATAATGACCACCTCAGGAAAAAGAACCCGCAGCCTCGCCAAATCCTGCTTGATCGCGTCACCCAGGCCCAACACTGGGAACGTGCCCAAATCATTACCCCCCAGATGTATGACCAAGATATCCGGGGGACCCAGGAGCCGCGAAAGCTGCACTACCTCCGGGAGGAACCGAACCCATCTCATGCCCCTCGTCCCAAACCACCGCACCTCGGCCTGCAGAGGGGAAAGACCCATACGCTCCCCACCCGGGCGAACTGCCGCACGCTGCCGAGCCCAATAAATGTAAGAATGGCCGATCAGCCAAACCCTACATGTAGGACGACCTATGAGGATACAAAAGGAACAGATGAGATTAGCCCGCCTGGGCGCACGTAAGACTGAAAACGGCGCGATTCCCACCACCCGATCCGCCGAACCTCTCGGTCAGAAAAACCAACCCGGGATGCCTCAGTAGCCGCCCCGACCCGGAAGGAATGACCCCCAAATTCACCCCCCGGAATCCCCATAACCTCCAAGGCCCGCTTAAACACCCGGATAAATTGGAAACGGGAAAGGGGGGTGCCATCCAAGTGTAACAGCAGTGACCCCGGAGCAGAAGGCCGGACGTCCAAATAACGATCCAGACAGGCCACGGGACAAACCCTAGACCCCACAACCTCCCGTAAAGTGACCCAAGCCCCCCTACCCTCCATATCGGTCTTAGACCGCCTGATCTTAAAGCGAACGGACCCAGGCTCCCGCAACACGTCCTGCGACCGGAGCCCCCCTTGTCTCACCTTCGAGGGGCTAACCAGCTCACCCACCCTCAACGCCCCAAAAAATGCGAGCGCAAACGCCGCCTGAAACAACAACACCTCCCCTGCCGACGAACAAACCGACGGAAGAGTGTGGAACAGCCCCAGGAGGAGAGCCCCTGAAACCGGCCTACGCGAATCCCTAGACACCCGAGTCCTGCGCCAGTCTTTCATCGCCTGGCGAACTACAAATTCCTTAGTGATGTCCGGGATCCTGAGTAGCTTGAAACCAAAAGCCAGGCCAGACAGCTTACCGGACACCACACCTGGGGACAGACCCGAAGCTTCCCAGTGCCACAATAGCCAGAGCAAACCCTTTAATCGATCCTCGACCCCATGGAAACCCCCACGAGCCTGCTCCAACTCCTCCCACTCAGCCCAGGCCTTACCGTATCTATCCCACGTCGCCTGACAAACCGACCCCTGAACCCACTGAGTTACTCGACCCGCCCAAGGTCCCAGAGGTCCTGAGGGCAGGGGTACCCTTCCTCGTCCGCCCAAGGCGCAGCCGCCCTGAACTCCGGCCACTGCGAACGAGAAAGGGCATTAGCGGTAACATTAAGAACCCCAGGGATATGCACGGCTCTACAAGTAATATTCAAGCAGAGGCAGCGCAAAACCAAACGCCGCAACAGCCGTATGACGGGAGGGGAAGACGCAGTCAGATTGTTAATGGCCTGCACGACCCCCAAATTGTCGCAATGAAAGACCACTCTGCGGTCCCTCAGAGCCGGGCCCCACAGCTCCAGAGACACTAGAATGGGAAACAGTTCCAAAAATGCCAGATTTTTGGTCAACCCCGCGACCCGCCAATCGGATGGCCACACACCCGAACTCCATTGAGAACCCAAGATGGCTCCGAAACCCACTGACCCTGCCGCGTCTGTGTACAGGTGGAGATCCTGATTGGAAACTTCCGGGGACTGCCACAACGCCCTACCATTAAAATTAGCCAAAAAACAATCCCAGACCACCAGGTCATCCCGCAGCGGCCGTGTGAGCCGAATAAAATGATGCGCCCTTGTCACCCCCGCAGTGGCTGCCGCAAGCCGCCTGTTAAAAACCCTTCCCATGGGAATAATGCGGCACGCAAAATTAAGCTTCCCCAACAAAGACTGCAAGGGGCGGAGCTGCAATTTACGTGCCCTGATGGCCCCCGCCACGGCATCCCTGAGCCCCACAACCTTATCCATGGGCAGCCGGCCCTCCCCGGCGACAGAGTCTATCTCGATGCCGAGGAAGCTCAGGCACGTCGCCGGGCCCTCCGTCTTCCCAGGTGCCAACGGCACCCCGAAAGAGGCGGCCACACTCTGCACTGATCGCAACACATGCGCACAAACGTCCGACTGACGAGGACCAACACAAAGAAAATCATCCAGGTAATGCAGTACGGAATCATAACCTGATTCCATTCTCACCACCCATTCCAGGAAAGAACTGAAGCATTCGAAATAGAAGCATGAAATCGAGCAACCCATAGGGAGGCTCAGATCCACGTAGTATTCCCCTTCAAAGAAACACCCCAACAGGTGATGACACTCCGGATGAACCGGCAACAACCGGAATGCAGCTTCAATATCCGTTTTAGCCATAAGGGCCCCTACCCCCGCGTCCCTAACCATACGGACCGCCGCTTCAAACGACACGTATAGCACGCGGCATAATTCCGCGTCAATGTCATCATTCACCGAACCCCCAAAGGGGTAAGACAGATGATGAATGAGACGGAACTTCCCGGGTTCCTTTTTAGGAACCACTCCCAGGGGAGAAACCCGCAGATTCGCGAGGGGAGGTTCCCGAAATGGGCCCGCCATCCTCCCTAATGCGATCTCCTTCCCCAACTTCACCCTCACAACCTCTGGATTACCTGCCACCGACCGCAAGTTCCGCAAGGATAAAACCGCGGGCCGTTCCCGAAAGGGAATCCAAAAACCCTCTTCAAAACCCGACTCCAGAATATCCGCCGCCCGACGGTTTCTATAACGGCTTAGCCACGGGCGCATCGCGGCGACGTCCACCGGCGTCCTCCCACTTTGCGCCCACGTCTGCCTTGTCCCCTGATTTGCCACGCTTAAAGCAACGGGTGGAGGGGTGATTTCCACCACACCCCGAACACTCGTGCTTGAAGCGGCAGGTAGCCCCCCATTTGCACTGGCCGTCGTTAAACTGCCAGCACGAACCGGGGCGTTTTGGTGTAGACGAGGAGGCTGACGGGGGGGAAGCAGTTCCCATCCCGCCAGCCCCCCCAAGAAAGGAAGACATCCCCCCTTGGGCAGATGCAGGTCGGGTCATGATTGACAACCACAAACCAATATCCATCTGGTCCCATGTCAGTGAAGGGCGGACTGCCAACCGCTGGCGAAACTGTTCGTCGTAACGCCACCAGCTGAGCCCCCGTATACCCGGCACGCGGTCCAGATTTGGTCCTGATAACAGAACAAAGCCGAACACCGCTCCGGGAATTTTTCCCCCATCACACTTGCAATGACCGAGAACGCCCGTATCCAATTCCCGAAGGTCTTAGGGATCTTCCGGAACCGATACTTCTCTTTCTCCTTCTCAGAGTCCTTCAAATCCTTCTCAGGAGGTGGGACATCTTCCAGGGGAATAAGGGAGAGGATCTCCAAATACTCCCCCTTCCAGATTTTCTCCCGAACCTCCCGGGTAAGGTGCAACCCCAGAGGACCCGACCAGCACATGTAAGACGCCCCATGAGCCATGGGCGCAACCGTCCTCGCAGGGGCCTCTACTGTAAGCTCAGCTGAGTCCAGCCCTTCCGAAACCAACCCCCCGGGCGGAGCCGGGGTAATTGGAGCTGGAGCTGGCACTTGAGGGGTGGACGAACACCCCGCAACTGGCGAGCCGCCCAAGCCCCCGCTTGGCAGGCCCGCCGCTTCCCATACCCCCCGCAAATGGGTATCCATCTGCTGTGCCACCGAAGGCATTGAACCCCCCGGGGACCCCAACTGAAGCAGGACCCCCTGTAAACCCCGCATTAACCCCTCCAACGCTGGCGCCAAGTTATTACCCACTACAACAGACCCTCCACCCAGACCCCCCGTGTCCCCGCACTCACCATGCTGATGTGGCAACCCAGATGCCGAGGAGTCCACCGGCAAAGACCCTGCAGTCGGGGCAGACGAGGAAAAAGCAGCACTACCTTGTGAACCTGCAAACAGCAAGTGCTGCGCAACACCTGGGGCATTGCAGGGAGGAACAGCCTGCAGGGAAGAGACAGCGTCATTAGTAGTCCTCCCTCCCCGCCGGGAACCAGCAGGCTCAGCACCAGGACAGACAGGGGCAGAAACAGCAACCGTGGAGTGGGGGGAGCGCCGACGACTGCTGCGGTCCCCAGGACTCCTGCTCCGGTGTGCGGTCCTCCGCATGTCTTCAGGGCTCAGGCGGGCGGGGGGGCGCGAGGCACGCCTAACCGACCCACGATCCACCGCTGGAGTGGGGGCTCCGGCTGGAGTAGCCATCAGTCGCGCCATCTGCTGCTGGAGGTGAGCCCCACCATCCAGCAGCGCTTCTGCTCTGAGGGCAGCCAGGATGTTTTCAACATCCATTGCCCCAGGCCGTTTGGAGTATCAGACACGAGCAGAAAATGATCCTGCTGTGTCCGTTTTCTAAAATGGCCGACACAGAGGGGGGGGGAGGGCTGCCTTTATACCCTGGTCACAGCCCCTCCCCTCCCTCACCACATGAGCCATTCCAGTCACTCCCCTCCCTCATACAGGGCCCCCTCCCACCTAGCCTTGCTTGTTTCCCGGGGGACTAGATTACATTTTATGTCATGTATTTGTTGCAACTCCTGTGTGTCTGTTTGGCACTAATTGACCTGTTTTGCTTTTTCCTTCTGCCCATAAATCTACTCAATCAAGAGGAATGGTGAAAGTGCTTGAAGGAAGAAAGAATCAATAATACAATACACAAGGCAGGTAGTTATCACGGATGTGATCAAAACTATTTTTGAGACTAAGTCAAGTTTGGTACCTGAGTCTGACTTAGTCTCAAAATAGCTTTGATCATTTCGCCTCCCATTACTTTCAATGGGGAAAATTCAAACCTGTTTTTTTTTTTCTAAGTCAGACTCGGTGGCCGAATTTGACTTAGTCTCAAAATGAAAGTCGATCTCTAAAGTCGACCTCCACAAGCTATTCTTGAATTTTAGTAAATAGACTCATATGTGATATTTATTTAAGAAAATAAAGGGGGACAGATTTACAGCAAATTTTAAGCTTAAAGCAATATAATTATATAATGAATGTTAGACTGAGGTTTCTCATAGATGTGCAGTTTGTATGCTACAAAGTGTGTGTGTGGCATGGCACTGTAGCCAGTGACTCACACTTTCTTAAGTGAAAAAAAACAGTATGTTGTCTTTTAGTGCCAGTGGCGTCCCGAGGGGGGGGGGTAGTGCGGACCGCACCAGGTGACACTTCCAGTGGGGGTGACACCCATGCTGCCGGCACCCCCAGCACAGCGTTGCTTAACTTTTTTAGATGCAGCCGCCGGAAAAAAAAAAAATCAAAGCGACCGAATGTAAAGTAACGTCACATACGGTGACTGTGTTTCCCTCCTCTGTGCAGGAGAGAAGACTGCACGGAGGAGGCGTCCGTTCGGGGACACGGAGCAGCAGCAGCCATTCCGTAGGTGATGGGGAAGGTGGGGGGGGGGGGGGGGAGGAGGTTGGTTGAAAACGAGAACTTTAATTGCACACTATTACTGAGCTCTGACTGGCACTATATTACTGGGCTCTGACTGGCACAATATTACTGGGCTCTGACTGGCACAATATTACTGGGCTCTGACTGGCACAATATTACTGGTATCTAACTGGCACTATATTACTGGGCTCTGACTGGCACAATATTACTGGGCTCTGACTGGCACAATATTCCTGGTATCTGACTGGCACAATATTCCTGGTATCTAACTGGCACTATATTACTGGGCTCTGACTGGCACAATATTCCTGGGCTCTGACTGGCACAATATTCCTGGGCTCTGACTGGCACAATATTACTGGGCTCTGAATGGCACAATATTACTGGGCTCTGAATGGCATAATATTACTGGGCTCTGACTGGCACAATATTACTGGGCTCTGAATGGCATAATATTACTGGGCTCTGACTGGCACAATATTCCTGGGCTCTGACTGGCACAATATTACTGGGCTCTGACTGGCACAATATTCCTGGTATCTGACTGGCACAATATTACTGAGCTCTGACTGGCACAATATTACTGGTCTCTGACTGGGACAATATTACTGGTATTTGAATGGCACAATATTACTGGTATCTGACTGGCACAATATTACTGGTATCTATAATTGTACAATTGTCACCTCGTGGGGCTCCTGTGTGTTGCATAATTAATGGCAGTCCTATGTGTGCATAATTATGGGGCGCTTGTGTGTGGCATATTTATTGGGCCCCATGTGCGGCATAATTAAGGGACTCTTTTGTGTGGCGTAATTAAGGGACTCTTTTGTGTGGCATAATTATGGGGCACCTGTGTGTGTGTGGCATAATTATGGGGCACCTGTGTGTGTGGCATAATTAATTGGGCAGAGGTGAGGCATAAATAGTGGGGCTCTGGTGTGGCATAATTTATGGGGCTCTGGTGTGGCATAATTTATGGGGCTCCTGTGTGTGGCATAGTTATGGGGCTCCTGTATGTGGCATAGTTAATAGGCCATCTAACTGGCATTACTAAGGAATCTGTTTGGCATTTTATTGGAGGAAATCCAATTCATACTAATACTAATGTGTCCAGGAATATATTTATTTGGTCACCATGGGCAGTCACTTTCCTAATTAGGTTTTTAGGACTGGAGTGTGGAAAGTAAAGTGAATTTTAGTAATGCATGTTTACTGGTGCAATTGGTTTTATGCATAAACTCAGTGGTAGTGAGGGATGGTGCTTGTGCACTACAGATACACACACAATAGGGGTTATGTTAGTAAGATAGAAGGGCTTTCGTCCTGGTGTTTGGTTTAGGAAGGTATTCCATACAGCATATGGTAATTAGTACAGTAGTCAATATTAGGTTAATATCATTTCCCCCAGTAAGTAACTAAGCAGTATATCAGGGTCTGAGTAAGGTAACAGTAACGCCTATTGGGTTTTGCTATACCCACCCATGTTACTAACATTCTTATTTCGAGTGGACAAAAAAACCCTACTTTTCGGCGACAATGACTTCCTGTAAAGGACTGAGCTCTGTCAGTATTTCAGACTGGAAGTACCAGTAGGTGCCGGGTGTGTGTCAGTAGTTGATTCTGAGCTGGGCTTAGTATATAGTTGTCTGCACTGTAAAGGGGGTGTGGTTTCTTCTCATCTATGGAGACTCAGATGACTGGATGGGACTTAAACTAGAGGGATCATTCGTATTGGCATTTTAGTGTGTCTCCAGGGCCGCCATCAGAAATTTCAGGGCCTATTACGGAAAAAAATTCTGGTAGGATCAGGGCTTTGCAACATATAGGGAACATCAGTAAAAGAAGCATTGTAATGACTGTCAACAATTTTCTTTTGATCCCTCTATGGTAGTAGGGATAGGTATTGGATTTACAAAGTATTTAAAAAATGTATGAAAAATTAGGTCTTAATAGAAATTGTTATGACATAGTGTGTTTTATTTTTTATTTTTCATACTTGATGGTATTATAATTGCAGTTATAAGATCATTTGCATTTATAAGAATATGTACTTCCAATTATAGGGTGAGAGGTGGAGGTCCACCCCAACCCTGTGAAGCAGAACGGGGAGAGATGCGGGCAACATAAGCTCTGTGTGTTAAACACACACGGAGCTCAGTAAGTGCTGCTCGCGCTCCCTGTGCGTAGAGCTGATGATACGATGCCCTGCTTTATCACAGCGTGCGGGGAGCACGAACAGCACTTACTGAGAGATAACAGATTTGGGGGAGAGAACATATATAGGAAAGGAGAAAGATATAACAACATGTTTAGGGAGGAGGAAAGAGAACAGATATAGGGGGAGGATGAAAGACAGACAGACATAGGGGGTGGGGATAGGAGAGACATACATGGGAAGGAAGAGAGATATAAAATGGGGGATTAGAGAGAGAGAGAGACATGGCAAGGAAGAAGAAAGGGACAGACAGTGGAAGGGAGAGAGACATACATGGAGGGAGAGGAAAGAGACAGGCATGAGGAGGGAGAGGAAAGAGACAGGCGTGAAGGTAGAGAGGAGGGGAGGGCTCCACGGGGGTGGCCCGCACATGGCGCGGGAACACTTAAGGCCATCCCTGAATGGCCAGTTATAAAGTGGACAGTTATGGTTAGCTGAACACACACAGACTTGACGAAGACCCAAATTTATATGCGGGCAAGTGCAAGAAAAATACCAAATGATCTCCTGAGAAAGCTGGGAACTCAGTGAAATGCGTTGAGGGACTATATGTCTCTTATTTCATGCATTTGCTTGCTAAGCTTCTAACACAATGTATAGATCATTTTTCATTTATTTTTTATGCTAGATTCTTAGTACAAGTTATATTTAGTGTGACAGAGTCCCTTTGACATCAAACACACAGGCTGCTGTTAGTAAAACAGAAAACAATACAAGATGTGGTGTAACATATTATTAAACCCTTATTTTGTACAGGCTTTTATTAATACAAATGCTATAGGAGTGTAAAATCACAATGTTGCTAATGGCATATTATATAAAAATGACTGTTCCAAAGTCAGGGTAAGCGAGGTGTCACAATTTAATAAATAGCTTTTAGATGTAGGTTCCTGTTGGTTTAATTGCACAAATTATGAGGGATCCGTATATCTTGATAATAGAGAATGTCAAAATGGCAGGCATGAATGGTTATGGCAGGAAATATACCTTGGCATCATGACTATCTTATAATACAGACCCTTTAAAAACAAGTGGTACTTGATAGATCTATTAATAAAACAAAAGCTTATCTACAAATACTGCAAAAAAGTAGAACGCTGTATCTGGTGTTTCAAATGTTCAGAACATACAATTTAAAGTTGCATTCAATCCCTCACTAATTATAATATGGCTCTGATTCAATCATCTTTGGAATGTTGCTTCTAATATCAAAGCACTATTGGGGTCTCCTCGTCTCAATTACCTATGGCACTGCCTTACACACCTTCAATATACTGAGGCTACTGCATGCCAGTGACGGACACCACAAGCTTCCAATGCTGCAGTTTAATTACATGGCAGTTTAGAAGTCATAGCTTTACTTGGAATACAATGTATGTATCTGTTGAACAGTACAGCACCATTTAATAGAGGTTTTAATTAGGCAGAAAAGGTCTCTTGATTGAGGAAAACCTTCATTTTTCTTTTGGTGGGGGGAGAACAGTGCCGAGCACAGGGGTGTATATAGATTTCACTGGAGATAATTAAAGGATGCTGTTAAAAAAATAGGTACTGTATTAAGTATGATGAAAACTGCTGGTGGTTATAGCCCTGGATTATAAATGCTGCCAAAGAGGCAGGGATGTCATTACCCTAATGCCAGGTCAACTCCATAGTGAAAAGCTTTATAGGGTTATATCTAATAGCAATCACCATGGAAACCACTGCCTTCTGATTAGTGTCCACTTTTAGCACTGTCCCCCAGAATTGTTATTCATATATAGCTCCCAGCAGTGGTGTATCTTGGCCCTAGGCAAGTGCCTTGTGGAAGATACACTTCTGGCTCCCAGCATTTTCACTAATCAACAAGCAGTTCAGTTGGTTCCCAAATAAATACAGTTTCACTTACAATATCTGAGAAATATTTTTAATTAAAGTTAAGTTTGCATACCCATTTATTGAAGGATAGGGAACAATATGAAGCCATTTATTATCACATAGTTGGTTGGTTCCTTTTTAAATCATAATGATAACAGAAATCCCCCAAATGGCCCTGATCAAAAGTTGACATACCCTTGAATACCCTTTTGGCCTTGTTACAGACACACAAGGTGACACACCCAGGTTAAAATGTCAATGAAAGGTTAATTTCATTTTTTCACGGTTGCCATGTATTGTTTTATGATTGTGCCCTTCTGTTATAACCTACAGTTGAATATGAATCCCATAAGAAATAAAATAAATGTTTTCTTTAACAAAGGTACATACCGTATTTGCTCAAATATAAGACGACCCTGATTATAAGACGACCCCCCAAACTTTGGATATTCCTTTCGGGAAAAAACTAAAAGCCTGAATTTAAGACTACCCTATAGGAAAAAAGTTTAACATGTATATATTCACATGTAAATTGCTTTTTCATACTGAATAAAAATGATTATATAAAAAAATGCATTTGTGTTTTTATTTCCTTATATGTGCCCATGTTGCCCCTACCCCCCAGACTTGCCCAATGCTCCCTCTCCCCCCAGACTTGCCCAATGCTGACTCTCTGCCCCCAACGCTGCCTCTCTCCCCCTCCCTCCAACGTTGCCTCTATCCCCCCTCCCTCCTTCCCCCAAAGCTGCCTCTCTCCCCCCTCCCTCCAACGTTGCCTCTCTCCCCCTCTCTCCTTCCCCCAACGTTGCCTCTCCCCACTACGTTGCCTCTGTCCCCCCTACTTTGCCTCTCTCCCCCTCCCTCCCCCCAACGTTGTCTCTCTTGCCCCCTCCCTCCTCCCAATGTTGTCTCTCTCTCCCCTTTCCCTGGTGGCTAGTGGGTGCAGCCGGGGGATGTCTGCATGATACATGCAGACATCCTCCATGCTGCCCGACACTTCCGTCTATTATGACAGAGAGCCAGAAGGTCAAGTGTCCTCCCGGCTTCTGTCATAATAGACAGAAGTGTTTTGGTAGCATGGAGGATGTCTGCACGATCCACCGGCTGCCCCAAACTCCCTGGTGTGTAGAGGGGGCAGCTGGAGGATGTCTGCGCGATACGCGCAGACATCCTCCGCTGCTGCCCGGCACTTCCGCCGGGACTTCTTTGATGAAGCCGGAAGGTCACACGACCTCCCAGCTTCCGTCATAGAAGTCCTGACGGACATGCCGCACAGCAGCGGAGGATGTCTGAGCACATTGCACAGATATCCACCGGCTGCTTGCGAGGGGGATCCAGGTCCCCTGCAGCTCTGCGGGGAGCTGGATCCCAATCTTATAGTCGACTTGAGGTCAGACTATAAGACGAGAGGTCTTTTTTAGAGCATTTGCAAGCAAGTACATTACCAATTCTCCAAGGGTATGCAAACTTTTGAGCACAACTGTATATCACATCAAGTAAAGAAAAACAAAACACATTTGTCATATTATTTTTTACCTCAATATCTCCTGTTTCTAAAAAAAAACTGCAACTAAAGTGTAATACAATTATTGCTGCTGCTACAGCATAGTTGTCAACAGTCTCGAATTTGCCAGCACAGTCCCATTTTTTGGGGGTCGTGTCCCATCTTATTTGGGTCCATTTACAGGCAGAATTAAACAGTTTTTTTGTTTAAAAGACATTCTAAATGTATTGAACATGTACAACATGTACAAAAAAGCTATGTGGAAATGTTGCTTTTAAACCGTTTAGCAATCTAGAGAGGAAACAACTGGATTGATTTTTGGCAAAGTCAATTAAGCCATCTGCTATCTCTTTTACTCTGTGTGCAGAATTTAGGAATTTCCAATATGCTTGTCCAGATTGGTAGAATTTTGTCCGATATTTATTGAACTGTAAAAGAAAATCCTCTCCATTTATACAGTCTTTTTTTTTAAATCCAGTAGTTTTAGGAATATAGTTCCCTAGCTGTTCATTTACACAATGACAAGTGACCTACTTTGAAAAGTAATGTATGATCTAATACAGGAACCAGGTAGAGTTAATTGCAAGGAGAGTTTAATTGCAAGCTTTCAAGACAAAGTTGCTAGGTCCCTTCTTCAGTAAATAATGAAGCTAAAACAGAAATTCCAAAACATTGGTAACAGCTTTAAAAAAAAAAAGAGAAGACAAACACAGGGTATTGAAGAAAGTTCTCAGCAGTTAATCAGCCAGTTCTACAGAGATCCAAATCAGTTCGGTCAGAGCATCTCTGATCACTCCATGGCTTAGGGGGCCATAAAACTATTAGATCTAACACACAATGAGAACTCAGCTTCAAAAACATACATACAATCATTACAATAAATTGAAATATTTTAGAATAAATTATAATATTTAAGTCAAATTAAAATATCATGATTTCTACTGCAGCTTTTATGACTGTCATAGATGTGTTTTATTTAGAAATATATAGGTCAGGTAGGCCCTGGTGAAATTAGTCTTTCCAGACCACTGAATTTTTTTACCCTCTTAAAAGTCTCCGAGCAGCAATTTGTGGGCAAATTCTACACCCAGTTAATTCCAGGAAATGTGAGTATAGAGATTTTACAACACTAGCATATTATCTGACATACAGGAATACACAAGTTATATGGGCTTTTTTTGCAACTAGCAAATTGCTAATTTTATTGAGCATATCTGTTTTAAGGCGAGAATGGATACTAAAAACAGAATTACCAAGTAACACATCTGCTGTATGCAGCAAGGCTTCCATTAATCTTTATTTGTCCATTACATCCCACATGCCAAGATTTTTTTTTTTTTTATTAAATCCTTTGGGTGTCCTTTGATTCTAGGAGCTTACAATGAGTTTTGTACACATGTCTATTACAAATTATGGACTCGGAACATCAGAATTAGGTAAAGGTAAATCCTTTAATGTGCAGGTACAGTACAAGCAGTAAGCACTAAGTGTTGACGCGTTTCACGCTACAATGAATACGCATTAAGGCTTAGTCCTTACAGCTTGTACTCTACCCGCACATTAAAGGATTTATCCTTACTTAATACTGGTGTGCCTAATCCATCATTTCTTACCTGCTTACGTTTTGTGAAATCGGATTACAAGGGACTGTTTGGCACCTGGAGCACCAACAGCGAGTCTCCACTAATCTGGAGATCCGCTGATGCCTGGCAAGTTTATTTTATTTACATGTCTATAGCAAACCTCTACAGCAATTAAACTCATTAAAAAAAAAAATACACATACATTAAAGTGTACAAACAAAATGACAATATTTATTTTAAATGTCTTGGTCCATATTTACGGAACAAATACAGACAGAGAAGGAAACATAAATATTACAGCATAACGCCGTACATCTAATGCACTGTATTCACCCACCCACTGGTATCTCTTCACTTTATAATGAGCAAATATATTCTGCTCATAGAAACTATTATTCTGGTGGTTCTCAAATGGATTTGATGTATATAGTAATCAGGCTTTCTTCATACTTTTCCCCATATCATTTGGAAACATGGAGAGAGGTGGTTGAAATGTAGTATAAATACTTTAATAGAGAAAGCAATATCTGATACACATAAGAAGATTGGATTCCACACTATCTATCTTTCTCCTCTATCATTGGTCTCTTCCTTGTTGGGTGTGAAGACAAGTAATATAAGCAAGGATAGACACAAAGTCCATGGCAAGGTCTTTGAAGGTCGATGGAACATCATTTAATAGTCCCTCACAGACCCCAGTAAATGTCCAACATTAGAAATGTTGGTGTCTATCCCCAAGTCATTGTTGCATCCCATCACAGACTCTTTCAAAGTGCTTATTCTTCTCTCTTCTCCATCCAAGTGGTTGAACATGGATTTTTATTTTTTTATGTGTTTTTGGAGTTTCAGGAGAGAACTGATGGTGTTTGCAACTCATCAATATTATACACATATTTTAAGCATTCTATAACTTTTTTTTATTATTCTGGAGCCATTCAACTTATAATAATGCAAGCTTTAAGAATCGGGTACAGGTCATTATAATGATGATGTGAGGTCTACTACCCTTTAAAACATCAGTGCATGTGTTTTTATAAAGTTTGTTTAAATAAGATACTCTGTAAGTCTTCTAAATTACTTGTCCAGCTTCATAAATAGCTACCAGGAGACTGTTAAGTCACAACATTTTGTTTCAGTCCCTGCCCTCTTGTCATACCCCATAAGCAAAGAGGTCATGTTTGACCATTTGAAATGCTGGGAGCTCCACCACCATATACTGTATTTGCTCGATTATAAGACGACCCTGATTATAAGACGTCCCCCCAAACTTTGGATATTCCTTTAGGAAAAAAACTAAAAGCCTGAATATAAGACTACACTATAGGAAAAAAGTTCAACTTGTATATATATTCACATGTAAATTGCTTTTTTAATAAAAAAATTATGATATCAATAAATGCATTTCTTGTTTTTATTTCCTTTTATGTGCCAAATTGCCAATGCTGTCTCTCTCTTTCCCTTGCCCCCAGCTTTGTCTCTCTCCCCCCCCTTAGTGTTGTCTCTCTCTCCCCCTCCCTTTGTCTCCCCCCACGATCCCCTTGTCTCTGTCTCCCCCCCCCCTCCCACCCCTTGTTTCTCTCTGCCCCCCCCTTGTCTCTGTCTCTTCCCCCCTCCCTCCCCTTGTTGCTCTGCCCCCTCCCCTCGTTTCTCTGTCCCCCCCCCCTTGTCTTTCTACCCCTCCTCGTTTCTCTGCCCCCCCCTCCCTCCCTCCCCCTCACCTGTTTCTTGATCCCTGGTGGCTAGTGGGGACAGCTGGTCCGTCATAATAGATGGAAGTGTCGTGCATACATCCCCCAGCTGCCCGATTCTCCTGGTGGCTAGCGGGTCAGCGGAGGATGTTTTTGAAGCCTTTTCCAGTTCATATTTAAGCATAACAAATTCTGGCTACTGAAAGTGCTGCACAGGGACTGTAAAGTTTATTCTGCAGCCCTGAGCAGAGTCTGCTCTTAGAACACGCGAGAAAAGAATCAAGGTTAAGTGTTGTTTCTTATTCTACACAGAGGTATAAATATTTTCTAGTCAACCTAAAGGATTATTGATTATTTATTTTATTTAGAAAGTGTTTTACCAAGAAGAATACATATTTAAATTCAACAATAAATTACCTGGAACTCCATGCCATAATTTTCTCTGCAGAATTCTCTCAGCTTGGGGTATACATGCTCTTTTAAGGAGTTCCTTTCTGCTTCTGTATCTGTGGAGAAGAAATAAATATATTTGTTTCTATTCAAGCAGGTGACGTTAGGTAAATTGGTTAAGTAATATGTATGACAGCAATGAATTTCAATAAAATCATTGCATACACTTTAAACATATTTCAGCACTGCAGTAGCTTTTAGCATAGTTAATATAAGTTTAACCCCTTAATAACGTTAGGACGTACTATGCCGTCCTGACTTTAAGTGCCTTAAAGTCATTAGGACAGCATAGTACGTCCTGTATTAAACAGCTCATCACGGCTCCCCGCGATGAGCTGTTTTCGCACTTACAGCGGGATCCCACCTCAGTCTGACAGGGGAAATGTAGCCGGTGCTCAAAGCGAGCAAAGGCTACATTTCTCCAAATCGCACCGTACCCGAAATTCCGGGTTAAGGCACGCCTCTGTGACGTCCGGAGGTCTCGCAATTTTTTTGCAGGGACCCACAGGTTTTATTAAGATCCTGATCGGGTCTCTGCCAGAGTGTTCCTGGCTACCGATCACCTTGTGATCGGTGGCCAGGAACCAATCGTGACGTTTTGGTGCTTGCGTCGTTTGGGACGCAAGCACCATGCGTCACAAAGGGGTTAATTAACTCTCAAAGGATTCTATTTATACTGTCCACACCTAGGCAACTTGCACATTATATTCACCTTTATTGGATATGATGTGAGAAGTTGGATGCTGGAAACAATGCTTTTTTTCTTTAAACCTTTGACATAAAAGTTACTATACAAACTGGGACACATTTTGCCTACAGTGATCTGCTATATTAAGTACTGTATAGGAACACAAAACTCTACAGGTTCATCAGAGGATTCTCTTATGAGATCAAAAGACTTGGAACAAGAGGCACAAGGCTTGGTGGGATTTGTTTCCATCCTTTTCCAAATTTTTATATACATTTCTTTTTAAATTTCTACCTCTGTTTCTTTGGGTCTTGTCAATATCATTGGCAATGTCTATTTAATACAAAGATGGATTGCATACTTTATCACCAGTGCACAGCATGAGCAAAGTGAGAAGGCCCCGGAACAAAAGCATGCAATACATAAGTACAGGGGCCACATGACAGGAGTCAGGAAGAATTGGGAGTCAAGGCAAGTGTGGGTTAATAAACTCTAGATCACAAGGGTGGGAGGAGGACTTAGGTAATAAACTTAGGGTGCTAATTAAAGTCATTAAGAAAATTTTGCTGAACAAGAGGGAACTTTCCCGCTAGGGTTGCCACCTTTTCTTCAGAAAAATACTGGCCTTGGTACTGACTCCATAGATTTAACATTGGCCCAAAGCCAATTTTTTTTACCGGCCTGCCGGTAAAATACCGGCCAGGTGGCAACCCTATTTCCCGCCCTTTACTTTGGTTGGTAGGTATGGTAGATGTCATGGCGTTACAATGAGAAGGCCGAGAGATCATATACTCAATCTGGTCCCATGGGGTTGGTAAGAGTGACCAAATAACTCTGGGAATATGGTGGTTGGAAAACTGGAAAAAGTGAGGTGGGTCATGGGCATCCTTTTCACTTTCACCACTGTGCGGGGGAATACAGCTAGTGGTGTTGTGTATATTGATCCTCGGCTCCTGGATAATACGGTTTACAAATCTGGGTTATTTATTGGTAGGTTATTGGTAGGTTGGTTATATCTCCATATTTATATGTTTATATGGTTGTGTGTTAATTAAGTTATTTCTATTTTATTCAATTTATTTTAATAAATGCTGTGGCCATTTTTATCCAAAAAGATGTCAAGCGTCATGTCTTCATTTCAAGTAATATGAATAAAGTATAGAATGGTAATGGGGGATTATAAGTGGTATTGGCTATAGTATCTCATATGTTTTATAAGCTGACATTTGCACACAGTCTGTGATGATGAGTAGTATGTGTAACGTTATTTTCATTATGGCAAATATTGTTATGCAGATGTGATAGATACTTAAAGTCTTGGTCATGCCTACTGTACATTTGTTTTCTATTATTAAAACGTGTCAATAAGAAAGGGAATGGTAGTATCAAAATCTATGTAGCCTGATTTTACTGACGTCCCATTATATGTTTTCATTTTTTTTTTTAAATGTAGGTATAATCCAGTGTTTACTTTAGACAACCATCCGAGAGTGGTCCTCTGAGAACTGCTGCTTGCTAGTGTGTCAGCAGTCAAGATGATGTCGGCATTTGTTTACTGTGAGGGGATAGAAGTGGCAAAAATCTTTTACAAAGGGGAGTTTATGATATTCATGAAGATTAAAAAATTCCCTGGCCATTACTGACGGAATGAGTGTTTTATTTACATTCCTGCACAGTCTACTTTCCCCAAGTGCAATGGAAAAAAATGAGGTAAAACATGCGTAAGAAGCAATTTGCGACTATTTGTAACATTTTGCGCTTTTTATCCCCTGATTTGTGCCTCTTCCGTTTATTTTTATGTGTGCATTTTTCCTGTTGCGCTAATATATCGCAATTATATTTGCTCATGCTAAAGACTTGCAAAGATTTGGTAAAAAATAATTCTTAATTTGCGTGTAAAAATTACACCGACTTTTTAGCAAGTGCTATCAAAAGAGGTAGAAAAAAGATTCGCTAACTTGGCTGTTTTTATTCGCAAATTGCTCGTCTTTACTATTTGAGTGTTAAATGTTTAGTATATTGCAAAAGGAGAAAAGTACAAAAATAGTTTTGCACATAAAATATATTTGCATTTTTTTTTAGTACATGCCCCTCCAGGTTTCTTTGCTCATATCAATGGAAGCTCAGATGAAACTGGCAGTGAAATCATTAAAAACCATAACCAGTTGGAAGTACTTATATAGAAATCATTATCCTGCTAATTGGCTACAGTGGGTCCCAACTTCTACATGCAAAAAAATATTAATCAAAAAGTTGCTTATTAACCGGCTCAAAATGCATTAGCCAACTAGCTACCGAATTAAAGCAGGAAATGCAGAGAGAATGGTACTCACGAAAATTGATGCAAAAAGTGATTTATTCATGTGCAAGTTATTGATAAAAAAAAGTCTTCACAACCACATATGGGGACCAAAAAAAATCAAAGGTGTCTCACAGCATGACGCGTTTCGAGCTACAAGCGCTTAATCATATTCTCACCGGCTACCTCCTTTACTTGTTAATGATTTAAAAAGATTTCTGTCCATGTCTTTTTTCTATTCTATAAAGATTCTTTGGGTTGCTTGTAGTTGCTTTGTAGTTGACAGAGAACAATAAGATGATCTTTAATGCTGGACTTTAAATACTGTTAATATGTTTTTAAAGTGAACAAAGAAACCCTATTTTATGGAGGTTTAATTCTACATTCAAAAAGCCTTATTGTTATGAAAAGATAG
Organism: Pelodytes ibericus; assembly: GCA_036172795.1. Lineage (NCBI taxonomy): Eukaryota > Metazoa > Chordata > Amphibia > Anura > Pelodytidae > Pelodytes > Pelodytes ibericus. The sequence continues at coordinate 157,819,550 of CM069863.1, forward strand.
GGAATCTCAAAAATATTGTTGGTAAAATAATAACAGATTTGTTCTATGGCTATATATAGTTACTTATGCTCCACAGGTTACCTTGGTCACGTTTAAGACATTGCACCATGTAATTTATCTCTATGAATGGCAGGTAGACTAAACACACTCCAAAAATAGCTGCTAATTTGGAGAAATCCTGTACAGAATATGACATACTTTGTGCTACTCCAAAATGAACAACATTTTCAAGGGAATTCAACTACTCCAATTATCTGGTTCCTTTAGTGACCCAAAACAAAAGGTGTTTCTTACAAAATATTTTCTAGTTTAGGAACACTGAAATCTTAAAAAAAAAAGCTTATTTATTTTCTCTCTTTTAAGTGGCTACATAATCTCTTTAAAGCCAAATAAATTAAAATTAACTTAAGTTTAATTGAAAGACTTTGAATTCAGCAAAGTCCACGGAGCACAGTTATCAAGTGGGATAAATAATATTTTGAAACTTCGTTGGTACTCTACTCTGTTGGGAGACACAATACATATAAATTGATGCACTCAAAAAACTTATGAGTGTAAAAGCACAGAGGAGGACAATATAATGTAACACAAAAAGGTGTTTACAATTGTTGCAATATACCTTCAGTTGGCACTTCTCTTAGGTCAGAGGAATGATTCTCTCACGTTGAAATAAAAAATGAAGATGGATTCAGTTCTTTATGCAAAACCACATGGTGAGTTTATTGCTTCATAAATTATCACCTAATTGAAATACTATGGAAATGGTTTAATGTAAGAATATGCATAAGGTACCTTAATGAGCTAGCTTTGCTCTGTTTAGCGCTATCAAAGGGCAGACATATTGTTTAGCATCTACAGTCAGATCTTCCTTCATCTTGGGTGACCTGACAAATCTCACCCAATAGAAATATAGAGAGTACCATATTGAGTCCCTTTTGCTCTGTATAACTACTTGTATTCTTTCATACAAGATTTACTTTTTAAAAAGGTGTACACTTAATGCAATCATTTAATCAAACACACCTTTTCTCCATACAGTTTACTGTACCTGTTGTCTCATAGAGGGTTTTAGAACTATGCTCTGTGGTATTTCTTTCAATGGATTTAATCGAAAATGCTACATTTATATGTCCTCAGACATACACCCGTGTCTTCACTACTGTCACTCTAGTGTGTTATCCCTTATGGCATATTAGACAGTATTGGCAGCACTGAAACAAGAACAGCTATATCCAAAACAACAATAAGATGGGATGCCAGGAAAATGTTCTCATTTGTAATGGATACACAGAACTATTTCATCCTTATCAGTCAAATCCGTATTCGTGTGGGAATGTTTTAATTGCAGTCAAATAACACTTAGTATGCTTAAAACAACTACCTAATAGAATATTAGCCATTAGCATAAACCAACCTCTTTAAAGGCTAGATTTTTATTCAAATGTAATTATATTTTGCTTTGGAAAACCTATGCATTCAAATGGTAAATTGTATATAGAAGAAAGAACTTTAGAAGTTACACAAATAAGTGAACAGGTTGCCGAAAAAATATAGATATTCATTATTCTCAAAAAGAAATTAGAGGATCTTGTAATAATCAGGTTTCCTTAAAGAGGGATCATTTTGGCCCAGTCTCCAAGGCAATGCCTGCTGCTGGGCATGGTATGTGAGTCAGTTTAAATCGGAGGTAATTTAGAACATTTGCCACTGAACTCAAAGAGCCAGTGTAATTAGGGTGGAATGAAGTAATTAGGATTCATGTTAGATGGTTTGGTTGATTAAATAAAAGAAGAGAGCAGCATATCCCTGGGAGTGGCTCATCTCAAATTATAGAAACACTGCTGTGTCTTCACTTATTAAATAACCCAGATTTTCATATACGAACCAAGTATTTCCACATCGATAAACCGGAAACAGGGTTTTTTCTCATCAGAAAAAAAAAAAAAAAGTCTTGATATCAATTAAGTGAGATCGTTGTGTTGTATGAACTGCATTTAATGGCATAACGTTTTCTCCCATACAGAGTTGCTATCGGGGCATGTGAAGCACAGTTTATATAGACGTGAGGTTGGACTGATTACTTAGCTAGTGCCATGCATCTGCAACATCAGTTATGTGCATAGCTAATCAGATATGCCTCACTGTTTTAACTGGTCCTGAGAAAGCAGATCTAATATACTGCTGTTTGTGTAGATTTGCTGCATTATTCTAGAACTGTGTTCTTCAAAATGTTTTATATTACTTTACATAAAACGATACACATTTACATTTTTTTAACCCTAGCCGTGATTTGTCGGCAAAGAAAATAAGGTTAACCCATGACCCGCCAAGAGCGGGGTAAAAACAGATAAATCACTATTAGGCTGCCTTTGTTCAAAGAGACGTTCAAATAATTCTTCTAATAAATAAGCCCAACACACATTTCACCAAACTGCCAAAGGTTTCAGATTTTGGAAGTGGAGGCTATTGTTTAAACAGCATATAAGCAAATCACCCAGTGGTTTGTTTTATCTATGCAGATCTAATTGCATGAATTGATATGTAAATTATACATATCCCATTGAAACCAGTTCATTTAAATATCAAGCCACAGGTGATGTCATACGCAGGAGACTCCGCAGACACATTTAAAACACATTTTTCTCCTAATTTATGCATATGCATGCAATTTTGCCAACGCAATGTGTAGCTCATTTTTAATAATTTTTTATTCTGTACAGTAAAAGCAATGTTTAGGTGATACAGTTCCAGTCTTGTATCTCCTCCTCACTATAGGTATGTTAATTGTTAAAAAAGCTACATGGCAGTCTGTGTTGCCCATGATGAAGCATCATTCAAAAAGCCATTTTAATCAGAGTGAAGTGAACTTTTGTCTGATTTAAGGGTGAGCACACTATTTTAACCCTTGCCTCTTCAGAACGGTTAAAGTGGTGGTTAAAGTACGCCACTGCTGTGCGGGCCACATTACAAGGTCCGGCGGGCCGGATTCGGCCCGCGGGCCTTGTGTTTGCCACCCCTGGGTTAAACAATAGCATCCCTTTCTACAAAGTAAATGTATATTTGTAGATAAATGTGGGTTCACTCTCAACCCATGCCTCAGAACTGAGGCAGAGCCTATCAAAATGTTCGTGGTTTCAGGGGACATACAGCCAATTTAGAGGGGGCTTGTCTGGCAAATCTGATAAAGGTCTGTATGGAGCAAGGGTCTTGCTCTGCCACTAGAGAGGGAAACACACAATTTTACATGGAATCAGCAGAGGGGGCACGTTTTTAAGCCAACATGCACGGCATTGGATTATAAACTTCACCTCACTCAAGTGCTGAGCATCGTTGTGGGTTGTGGAGCCCTGGCTCGTGCATTTTGGGAGTGACGCTTTCTAATTTTCTCTGGGTGTAAGCCTTTATTTGTCTGCAAAATCCTTGGTATATTCACTATCTTTTTCTCTTCTCCAATTTCCCCTTCCCCTATGTGCTCACACCTAATACTGTAATGGCTCTGAAACTAAGCTAAATATGTAGCATTCAACCTGTTTAGCAGCACTGTATTTAGCATCATGAGGTGATGTGAGTCAAAACAACACGTTAAAATGGCAGCATTCATATTTAGGGTGATCAGTCGCTTAGACGGAATGCTTCCAAAAATACACATGGGTTTATTCACTAAAATTTGACTTTGGAGGTTGACTTTCATTTTGTGACTAAATTAAATTAGTCACCCAGGTTCAAATCTTCCCCACTGAAAGTAATGGGGGGCAAAATGACTGAAGCCATTTTTGAGTCAAATTCGGCACCCGAGTTTGACTTAGTTTCAAAAATAGCTGCAATTATTTTGCTTCCCATTACTCTCAGTGGGGAAGATTCAAACCTGAATTTTTTGTCTCAAAATGAAAGTCTACCTCCAAAGTCGATTTTTTAGTGAATAGACCCATAAGTCTCAAAAATAGCTTTAATCATTTCCCTTCCCATTACTTTTAATGGGGAAATTTCAAACCTTATTTTTTTTCCTAAGCCAAACTCTGGTGCCAAATTTGACTTAGTCTCAAAATAAAAAGTCGACCTCTAAAGTCGAATTTGAGTGATTAGACCCAATAGAGTTCCCCATGCTACTCCAATTTGAGAATTATTCAAATAATACGGTACAAATGCACATGTATACAGAGGAGTAAGTAATGAATTCAAAGTGTCTATGTTAAGACCGATTCACCCCCACCTAAATGGATTACTCTAATCCAGCTAGTTGCATTATTAAATTGACAGCACATATCCATAAAGATTCTGTTTTTACCAAACAATAGAACAACTACAAATGTTCCACATAGTCACACTTTACGGAAGATGGATAAAAAGTGGTATACGCGCTTAGAAAGAAGAAAAGACTATAATGACCGGTAAATAACGGTCTATACAGTCTTGTCTTCTTTCTCAGTGCTTAAATCACTTTTCATGCATTTGTATCTTCTCTCTTGATTTCTGGGAATAACTCTGGTATTTTAGCAGCTATTTTTCCAGCGCTTTCCTTTTCATTACCTTCTTTTCTTCTGGCGCACGTCTTAATCACTTTTCGCACTTTATGGAAGATTTTACGATACTTCTGATACCAGACATTCAAATAATACCATCATTCTACTGTCTTTGATAGAACAGACTCTCTAAATTAAAACAAGACCACATATAAAGTGTATTGCTCAATCAAAGGCTTAATATATACATTTACTACAACCCTGCCTTAACAAGACAATATTATAATGGAATCTGAATGATATCAAATTATACACGCTCGATCCTAAGTGGGTAATTCTACGCTTAACTACTTGTGTCAAAAGAGGGAATGTGAGTAGTTGGCATAGCGTTATATTGCAATCAATATGGCAAGATGAAATGAAATGTCCGTCTCAAATATAATGAATTCGCAACCTGCATATGAAGAAAAAAAAACCAAATTGTTGAAAAAAGCAGTCTGGTGATAGTAAGTGCTTCTGAAAGAAGGGCTTGTGCCATTTTCTACTTCTATATTTTCTATTTCTATAAGTGTCCAAATAACTTTGTGGGCATAAAAATAAATGTAAATATCACCCTAGGGATCTGCATGTCTGCGTACATGGTTATTGGAGACCCGTTTTTTTTTATTATAGACGTTTATTATTGAAGGATATGACAGCAATACATGAAAAACTAAATATATATATTTTTTTATTACTTTTTTATTAAAAAAAATTATAGTTACAGGAAATTTTGATTCAATACAAAAGAATGTGATATGGTTATGGATAGTTATATCTGTGGTGCTCGTGTTTATGAAATCCCCTATGGCTTGATGTGCAAATTAGGTGATGCCACAAACTGGAGACCCCACAGACACATTTTCTGCTAATTTATAGTTGTGCCTGCAATTCTGCTGAACGTATACATATTATTAAATTATTAATTATAAATGATAAGTAGGTGACATATAGAGTTCTTTAATTTGTGGAATTTCATTTGAAAAATGACCACGATATATAATCCTGTACATAATATACACACTGTGATCTGCTTTTTGGTGTGATTTTATCACAGTGGCAAAAGTCTGTTCATGTAATTGGTCATGTCTGCTAATACATGCTCACTTTTTCCGTTTAATGTACTATATGGGACAGAGCCATAAGATTAGTGTCCCTTTAATTTAGAGTCATAAGTGCACTTTAATTCTATTCCTTGTCCATACAGCGCAAGATTCCGTCTGGGTTCCGTTTTCTGAAACAAGTCAGGATGGGATACTTTATTTAGATACCTAGTATATATGCTAGAAGTGTGTCGTCTTTAAGGATATTTTTGATGAGAGGTTACTGAACTGGAAACAAGGCTGAAGTCTGTGACCTACATATACTGAAGGCAAGCGTGTTTCTTACTAATGTGCATGCAAACGATGGGTAGCCTGAAATTACTTTAAGATATGTACCATCTAAAATTAGCAATATACATAAATGTGTTTTTATTATTTACCAGTTATTTTCAGTCTGAATATTTGACATAAACTATCAAATCCTAACATACATTGAGTCAGAGAATACTGAGTTACTCGCAGCTGTCCATCAATTATTGCCAACCACTAGAATAATCCTCCTTAATAAGACTAAAAAAACACAAATATGAGCAGTATGGTTGAAAGGAGCAACAATTTTTTTTTGAGATAAGTAGGACAATATAGCAATGGTGTGCGTAACAAAACTGATCCCGTCTCAAAGCTCATCAGGATTCGCTATCCAAATGCTCACTGGATTTGTGGCCTATGACCGTTATGACCAATGGGTTTTTGAGTATGCACATGCCATGTTTCATGGCTACTGTCTTTGGACTTTGCTTCTTTCTTGGCTCCTGTTCTAGGTTCTTGGTTTCTCACTTCTGGAAGACCAGTCACTCTTCACTGAGAGTCCAAATTCGAACATTCCTCAGTCCAAATTATAGTGAGCCTGTCTGGAAACACGTTCAAAATGCACAGCAGCAACCTTTAAAAGGTCTGTGTCTTCATAAGCCTGCAACCCTACTGTGTGAGATCCCTGGTTACAGTCCCCAGTGTGACACTCTGTAATTCTAAAGCAATTTCATCTTCAGTCATCTTCAGCTAGAAATACACATGATAGAGCTCCATAGACACAACCTGTCTGGGTACACCCTAAAGCTGCTATCAGATGTCATGTTAGCGAGCATCATGCAATTACTGGAGGTGGGCTACCTTTTATCAGTTTGAAATTTAGAACATTTCTAATATCACAGTATATCACAGTAATATAACAAGTTTGGCCCAGCCTGTAGCCTACAGGGCTGCAACTAACTTACCCCAGGTGTCAACCAGTGCATTCCAGTGTTGTTATAGATTGGCACTGACAGATGGGCACTGAGATGGGTTGTGGAGAACTGGTTAATTGAACAAGAAAGGGATGACCATCATGTACTGTGCTTTGTTTTAGATATGGGCAAGATTTCTGGACCACTATAGTTAAGCAGACACACTGTCAGTCAGGTAAAAAATAAAAACACACCAAAAAACAGGGAATTACAAAGTCACGTGTCAAAAGTGGAGCATCAAAGTGGAGCATAAAGAAAATGCTTTGTCTGCCATATGGTCAACTAGCAGCTCTGACTCATTCCCAGCATAAGGCAGTCTCTTATGCTCGGGTGTGTATGCAATTGAGATTTGCAATATGTTGGGGGATTTAATCCTTAACCCTTTGGTGCCACACATATAATCAAGACATTACAATGCCTTCCATATATCCAGTACTACAAAGGGTTAACATGGGTGGTATGATGCAAACACAACTGTTCTTTCAAATGACTTTATAAAGCAGCTATGCATTTTAATGCCCTATATCCCTTTGCCTGCTCATTTGTATTCCATTTGCCTGCCACTAAACTATTTAATAGTTCATGTTTCCACTTTCAGGATTTAGGATGCATGCCTGAAAAAAACATGACGTCTAAAAATACTTGTAGGAAGTTCTGCTCTCCAAGGTGCTGAAAAGAAGGACTTAATGCATACAATATGTATAGTTCATGAAACATTAACCACTTCCAGACTTGCTGCTTATGGGTATAATATAATGGAATGGTTTTTTTAAGAAAAAATAACTAATAGTATAAAATGCCTTTACATCCAAGAATGTATTTTGACCTATAAGACATTAAACAAACAAAAACATTTTCTTTTTTCACTAAAGTTATGTCTAAGAAAAAACAAACATGACCAATTTACAGCAAGGGAGTTCATGTCAACATTAACATACAAACAAAAGAAAAGAATGTGAGACTGTTTTATTCTACAGGGCAGTGGGGTTCTCCATCTTTTCCCAAAGAAAACCTCTAACTGGCCCCTCTTAACATGACAAAATCAATGAGCGAGGACAACCTGACGTGTCTATATATATAAACTTAAAGCAAAGAATGTAATAAGAAGCCCAGTGTCAACTGCAACAGTTTTTAAGAATTGTAAATAAAATGGTAAACATATAAAAACTGAGATGTAACACAGTCATTTATCTTATGTCATATACAGTATTGTAGTTTTAAGGTGATGATTTTTTCTTCCTTCATTATACGTGTAACCATAGCACTAGTATAATCCAAGATATATCCTATATGATGGTACCCAGCACTATGAGTGGTTACAATGTAATCTTGGATCAAAAGCTGTAATGATAGGTAGAAGGGTTGAACGAGATGGACTTAGTAATTTAGGTTCAAACAAGACTTATGTTATCATGCAATTCCTTCGAACAAAAGTCAGTTGGGTCCCACGATCTCCTTTCTTGCCTGCTCAGACTCTGAAGGATGAGTGCAGAGTATCAACCCATGTATTAGGAAACCATATACATTCATACATTTGGTTATGGCTGGCAAATTAAATTGGTCACACACTGCTTCTCCATGCAGTAGTAAACATTCCGGAGCCCATGGGGATCAGATGAAAACAGGGGGCTGGTAAATCCACGGATGCCATTCAGTCCACACAAGTTGCAGTCACTTCAGGGATTACATGAAAAAATGCTCACTCCTGCCACCCCACGCGTTTCACAATAAAGCAATTGCCAAATATGTAAAGAAAAATGTCTCTCCAGAAATGGCAATAAGCAAAGGGATACAGGTTATCAACACTATACGCTGTAACTCTAAGAGTGTTATATACCCTATAGCAGAGCTTGGCAAATTTAATTTGATTTTAGGAGCCAGTAAAAAAAACAGCACACAATCACAGATAGTAATGTACATGCATTCACATGCAGACAGTTACACAATCACACACACACAGTCACACACAAAGACAGTTACACTCATATAGACAGTCACAGACAATTTCAGGTGCATAGCCAATTTTAGAGCTGTGCATACCTCATTTTGAAGCTGTCCATGTTCATCCTATATATTCTGTACGGAATATCCTAAGCCTATATGTGAGTTGCTGTAAAACAACTGTATTTGGCATAAGAAAAATGAATGCATTGTATTTAAGGAATGTTTTGCACTAGCTTATATTTTATAATATATGGAAGTCTTCCATTTTGTTATCATAATTTGGTCCTTAAAGACCCTATGCCAGCATACAAGGTCCTGCTTAAATACCCTACATAGCTGTCACTAAATGAATAGTAAATTCCATTATGGAATACAGGTTGCAGCTATTCCTCTCACCAACTTAACACTGTGCAGAGACAAACATGTGAGTTTCTCCTGTGAGTAGAAGCAAGTTTTCCACTGGGTGTATTTTTACAGACATTTTGTCTATCCCTGGGAGACACTTACCAGGGTGTTCCCTGTCTAATGCATTAAGTCTTTAATCAATAGAGTGAATGATATTTAAGAAGAAGATTGTTTTAATCACTGGTGATAGTCTATTATTGAATATTCCATCATATTACTGAAGTAAAACCTGGACCTATAAGATGATAGCTACCAAGAGGATAGTATCTTAATCAATCATGGCTGCTTATAAAGAAGATCGAAATTTGTGTTTATAAATCCAAGTCCTTGATACTCATAAATGAACCTAAAGGGAAACTCACTGGGTCCAGCGCTGTAAATGCAGCACACAAAACGTGTCTAAGGCCAATCATATAGCTTTCCTATTTACACTGAGACTAATATGGATTACGACCATACAGGGAGTGCAGAATTATTAGGCAAGTTGTATTTTTGAGGATTAATTTTATTATTGAACAACAACCATGTTCTCAATGAACCCAAAAAACTCATTAATATCAAAGCTGAATATTTTTGGAAGTAGTTTTTAGTTTGTTTTTAGTTTTAGCTATTTTAGGGGGATATCTGTGTGTGCAGGTGACTATTACTGTGCATAATTATTAGGCAACTTAACAAAAAACAAATATATACCCATTTCAATTATTTATTTTTACCAGTGAAACCAATATAACATCTCAACATTCACAAATATACATTTATGACATTCAAAAACAAAACAAAAACAAATCAGTGACCAATATAGCCACCTTTCTTTGCAAGGACACTCAAAAGCCTGCCATCCATGGATTCTGTCAGTGTTTTGATCTGTTCACCATCAACATTGCGTGCAGCAGCAACCACAGCCTCCCAGACACTGTTCAGAGAGGTGTACTGTTTTCCCTCCTTGTAAATCTCACATTTGATGATGGACCACAGGTTCTCAATGGGGTTCAGATCAGGTGAACAAGGAGGCCATGTCATTAGATTTTCTTCTTTTATACCCTTTCTTGCCAGCCACGCTGTGGAGTACTTGGACGCGTGTGATGGAGCATTGTCCTGCATGAAAATCATGTTTTTCTTGAAGGATGCAGACTTCTTCCTGTACCACTGCTTGAAGAAGGTGTCTTCCAGGAACTGGCAGTAGGACTGGGAGTTGAGCTTGACTCCATCCTCAACCCGAAAAGGCCCCACAAGCTCATCTTTGATGATACCAGCCCAAACCAGTACTCCACCTCCACCTTTCTGGCGTCTGAGTCGGACTGGAGCTCTCTGCCCTTTACCAATCCAGCCACGGGCCCATCCATCTGGCCCATCAAGACTCACTCTCATTTCATCAGTCCATAAAACCTTAGAAAAATCAGTCTTGAGATATTTCTTGGCCCAGTCTTGATGTTTCAGCTTGTGTGTCTTGTTCAGTGGTGGTCGTCTTTCAGCCTTTCTTACCTTGGCCATGTCTCTGAGTATTGCACACCTTGTGCTTTTGGGCACTCCAGTGATGTTGCAGCTCTGAAATATGGCCAAACTGGTGGCAAGTGGCATCGTGGCAGCTGCACGCTTGACTTTTCTCAGTTCATGCGCAGTTATTTTGCGCCTTGGTTTTTCCACACGCTTCTTGCGACCCTGTTGACTATTTTGAATGAAACGCTTGATTGTTCGATGATCACGCTTCCGAAGCTTTGCAATTTTAAGAGTGCTGCATCCCTCTGCAAGATATCTCACTATTTTTGACTTTTCTGAGCCTGTCAAGTCCTTCTTTTGACCCATTTTGCCAAAGGAAAGGAAGTTGCCTAATAATTATGCACACCTGATATAGGGTGTTGATGTCATTAGACCACACCCCTTCTCATTACAGAGATGCACATCACATAATATGCTTAATTGGTAGTGGGCTTTCGAGCCTATACAGCTTGGAGTAAGACAACATGCATAAAGAGGATGATGTGGTCAAAATACTCATTTGCCTAATAATTCTGCACTCCCTGTATACAACAAACATCTCCATGATCCTCAGATATCAGAAGGAGTCTGGATTGTCGCCAGACCATGTCATTAAAAATGCAAGAGAAATAGCACTGTGTGGTGATATTGTATGTCAGTTCTAAGTGCCATACTTATTGTGAACATCCTGTATCCATGAATATAATTCTAAAATCAAAAGTTAAACACAGATGGGATTACACTCTATGTCTGGCCTCATTGTCATCTGTTATTATATATCATATACTTGTGAATTATGCCAAACCGAATTTGCTTATATTCTGCATAGCAAAAACAGGAACAGGTATCCGTTCAGGGGGAGGTTATAAAAACGCTCGTACATGAAACGTATGGGAAATTTTTGAAAAAATGCTGTTGTACGTATAAATGGGTTGTGCATTTTCTCTAAATTGCAACAATCTTATGTGCATGACACAGCAGCTGTATCAAAAATAGTTCACTTTTTAGCTACTTTAAATAAAAAAAATTCATACAAGCAAGAATTGCGGGTCTGCAGCATATAGTGCTAACACCCACATCTGTCGGGAGTTAGCATTACACATTGGCTAGTGCAGGGATAGGCAAGGTGTCCATATGATGATGCCAGTAACTGTGCCAATGTTGGTAAAGGCCAACAGAATGGCATTTTAATTGTTCCTAAAAAAATCCAATCCACTAGGGACAATGCTGGTGCCTAGCACTGCTCATGTGGAGCTTACTTCTTAAATGTTTCCCCACATATTATATATTGTTGCTTTTTAAGGATACTCTTTCTTTTGGGACTTAACTCTTTCTGTACTGTGTAAACATTTAATAAAGCATATAATAAAAAAGGGAGGTGAGTGGTTTTTTTTATCGTTTTGTTTCTGGACACAGTATTTCACTCTGATACAAGATCAAGTTTGTCAGTTAGACAGATGGTGGATTTTGGCAATCCAGTGTTCATGGAACAGTGATTTGTCATTTATTGCATATGATTGATTCATTTTCACAGTGACACACATCAATAAATACAAGAAATAATGGTTGACCCTAGTTTGCCTAACTCTTAAGGCAACCCAAAATGTGGGGGCACACCTGTACCTTAGGTGGCAGGTGTTTTCTTGCCCGTAGCACAAGGCAAATTTGAGAATAATGGTTAGAATTATGGATTTACACCTCAGAGCATTCACAAATCCCACACTGTGTGTGCTTCTGCATGAACGCCACAATCCGGAGTGGAGTCCAGGATCCATTGGCCAGGAGAAAGCGAGGAAACACAGACAGATCTACCCAACAGTCAGTGAGTGAGCAAGAAACACTTTGAAATTGGGAGCAGCGATGATGAATGACAGAGTGTAGCTGCAGATTTATCCAATCGTTAGGTGGCAGGTGTTCTAGGTGCAAAGCTATTCAATTTGTCCGATATATGCATTTTCCTTCCTCTTCCTGACCCTTACTCCACTGACTCTGGACCTTCCGTACTGCATTACGGTTTTATCAATACAGTACACAGAGCTGGATTGATTGGTTGCACCTGGCTTGGGAGTCAATAGTGTGACTCAGAGCATTCCACGCCAGGCTATATACTCCTATTGTTATCAGGAACCTCCGACGCCTGCTACCAGAGGAGAGGAGGAGTGAGGTGGTGTAAAGAGCTGCTGCCATTGATGGAAAGAGGACCCAGAGGAAGCAGTTTAACAAGATGACTGAATGCTCTAAACTTTCATTCTCTGCTTCTCAGTCCTGGCTCCCATGTAAAAGATCCATTATCCGAAATTATCCATTATCCAAAATGCTCCTGGTCCCAAGCATTTCAGATAAGGGAGACTCAACCTGTCTTTCAAAATGCTATCAAATGTTTGGGGATATTTAATCACTCATCAAAATATTTTTCGCACATTTTTGATTATTACTGTAATTCATTTATATCACCTCATACATTAACCAAATTCACACTTTCACACATTTACAGTATGTTAATGTTACTGAACTTTCACACCCACCTATTAAAAATAAGTAAACTACATAAACACCATTCACTTCATAAGTCTTTTCCTTCATTTAAAAAAACAAACAAAAAAACAAACAAAAAAACCTTGTGATGTAAATATTTGTATATTCTGTGTATATATATATATATATATATATAAGGAGAGTGGAAATGTTACATTTGCCATTCAAAGCATTTGCTAATCTGCCTTAAAAAGAAAAAAATCAATGTTTTATAAGGTACATAGTTTCACCAAAACCATAAAACATATGGATTTCTGCTCAGTGGCATCTTTTAATCTTTTCTAATCATGAAAACACAACAGAGTGAAAAGAACAAATCTATTGTCTGAAATGGCCAATGTTTTCTGAATAGTGTACTAATTAGCATCTGAGCTCCATCTGATGTGGACAGTAATGTGCCACGGGGGTTAGTATGGAACAGAAGTAGGCCAGCTAAATAAAGCATCAGAACATCAACATATTTTAGATCAGTTTAGTTTTTGCTCTATTTGCTCAAGAGTTTATTTTTTAGTGCGATGCGAAAGGCTTTGGTACTAAATATAGGATTCGAATAATCGTATTGCTGAGTATACTGTAAAATCTTTATGCATTTATATATTGCACATGTATGTAACATGCTTGCAACTTACTCCACTAAGGTTTAGCTTTCATAGTTCCCCATATTGTGACCCTGCACCTACACATGTCTTTGCAAATAGCACGGTCCTCTAGGACAGTAGTTCTCATCCTGACTAACCTCAGGACCCACATTTGTCCTTGTTTAACTCTTGCTTCCTCGAAGGAATCAAGGGTTAAAAAAAACATATCCCGGGACTTTTAAGTAAACCCAACGTGTATCTTAATAGACACACACTGGTTTACTATCTGCTGTGTCTCACATGTGACACACAGCAGTTCCTGTTGTCAGCGCACGCACTCGCCCTGCTCTGACTGCCGAATGTGAGGGTCTAGCCCAGAGATACACCCTCATTTTTGGCATAGGATCAGCGGATCTAGCAAAGAGAGCCGGTCGCCCACCAGATGGCTGCCTGTTTCGGGGATGGGACAGCTTATCACGGCTGCATTAACGCAGCCGCTTCACCGCCCCCTCTCCTGCGATGGCCAGTTCATTGCGCGAGAGGTCATCGCAGGACATTTTATCGCTAATGGTGAGTATTGCGGGGTAGCATTAGTATTAGGGTTAATTTTAGTATTAGGTTTTGGGGGGTAGCATTAGTATTAGGGTTAATTTTAGTATTAGGGTTTGGGGGGTAGCATTAGTATTAGGGTTAATTTTAGTATTAGAGTTCGGGGGTTAATTTTAGTATTAGGGTTAGGAGGTTAATTTTAGTATTAGGGTCTGGGGGTTAATTTTAGTATTAGGGTTTGGGGTTGTCACTTTTGGGGGGGTTTCATTTATTAGGGGGGGGTAATTTATTTGGGGGTGTACGGTTGTAAGCGCTGACAATTCATTACATTGCTGCGATGAAGCGGCCACGTTCATCTTCACCGCTGACAGTCCTAGACGCGCCTGCTTCCTATAGAAATATGGCTGCTGTTGGTCAGAGGATAAACTGGCGTGTACTATCAAAAGGAACAATAGGAACAACTAAAATTTCACTTGTGCTTCTATATTAGCAGCACAAGTGAAAAATAACATGTGTTCCTTTAAGTCACAATCCAAAAAAAATTTCATTTCCAAATCCTAATTTATTCCAAATCAATTTGCACAGTATTCCACATTGTATATATGCACTGATCAAAACATCAAACAAGCAACAAAACAGGGCTTCTTTGCAAAATGAATCGTGCCGTAATCACAGTGCAAGTGAATATGAAAGTGGAGCTAAAAACCCAATAAAATAAAAAGTCATTGAAACATATGAGACTAATTAGAACTAATGGCAAAGCAGGGTATGCTTTTTGTTCCTGATGAGTGTATCAAATTCTGGGCTGATGATAGACAAAGCAACACTGAGGTTTTGTTAAATGTCCATTCTGTTCCTGTATTTTATCTTTAACTAGACCAGACCTGAGGAGCTACTCTAACAAAGACTTTGACCAAAGTAGATGAGCTGAAAAAAAGCTGGAGAATTGTTCTATTTTGTTAAAACCTCTCAGTGGTGAACTCACCACAACTGAAGTAGGAGTTTTCATGTAGGGATGCATGAGGAGTGTGTTTGCATACTACAACTCATAGTGCATGGCTGAGAACAGATGTAGGGACAGAAATACGGAACAAGGACTGTAATGAAGGCTGTAGTAGGGGCAAAGGACTGTGGAATAGACTGACGATCGCAAGGACTGTAGCATAGACAAAGGACTTTAGCAAAGGACTGTAGTATAGACTGTAGTATAGACAAAGCACTTTAGCAAAGGACTGTAGTATAGACTGTAGTATAGACAAAGGACTTTAGCAAGAGGTGAGAGTGGGACAAGGACTGAGGCCTGAGGTAAGAACAGAGCAGAGTGGAGGACCTTGGCGCAGCTCTCGGCTGGGAGTCTTCCCCTCAGGTAAACCTGGATAGGGCAGCATGACCGATAAACCTGGATAGGGCAGAATGACCGATAAGCCTGGATAGGGTAGCTTGGCAGGTAACGGTGGATAAGGCAGCATGACAGATAACCCTGGATAGGGTAGCATGACTGATAAACCTGGATAGGGTAGCTTGGCAGGTAACGGTGGATAAGGCAGCATGACAGATAACCCTGGATAGGGTAGCTTGGAAGTTAACCCTGGATAGGGCAGCATGACCGATAAACCTGGATAGGGTAGCTTGGCAGGTAAAGGTGGATAGGGCAGCATGACAGATAACCCTGGAAAGGGTAGCTTGGCAGGTAACCCTGGATAGGGCAGCATGACAGATAACACTGGAAAGGGTAGCTTGGCAGGTAACCCTGGATAGGGCAGCATGACAGATAACCCTGGAAAGGGTAGCTTGGCAGGTAACCCTGGATAGGGCAGCATGACAGATAACCCTGGAAAATGTAGCTTGGCAGGTAACCCTGGATAGGGCAGCATGACAGATAACCCTGGAAAGGTAGCGTGGCCACTAGGGGTAAAGGGAGGAATATGACCAGATAACTATAATTTTAAATATAAAGTCAGGGTAGGGCCATAACAGGCATATAAATATGGGGTACTTATCCACAGTGATCACAGAAACATAGAATGTGTCGGCAGATAAGAACCATTCGGTCCATCTAGTCTGCCCAATTTTCTAAATACTTTTATTAGTCCCCTGTTCCCAGTCTTATAGCTAGGATAGCCTTGTGCCTATCCCACGCATGCTTAAAATCCTTCATTGTGTTTACCTCTACCACTTCTGCTGGAAGGCTATTCCATACATCCACTACCCTCTCAGTAAAGTAATACTTCCTGATATTACATTTAAATCGTTGCCCCTCTAATCATGTTTATAATCACCTTTTTTTTATATTTCCTGACACCGTTTGCACCTCCAGATACACTTCAAGATTTTCAGATCAATTCCAGGTGCAATTCTGCTCCTTTTTAAAAAATAAGTAAATTGTGCCAAGCCACTGGTACGTTCGGCACTCACTATGTCTGATCTTACTGTATACAGCGGTGCAAGCAGAGAATACACCACAATTAGACGCCATTTGTGAGCGCACTACTTTTATAAATCTTCCCCACTGTGCACCATCATTTGTGTAGGATTAATGCACCTTAATGCTGTGTTCGGATAAAAGGATTATTTTAATGATGAGATCACATTTTCAAAATATATATTGTTTTAATAATATATCTTATTTTGTTTTTGCACATATATATTTACAGCAGTTTTGGTGACAAGTGACAGGTTCTCCTTAAGGTTAATATTTCTGTAAGGATGTCAAGGTCATCTCATCTGGAAAGTTCCAGGGAGTATGTAATCACTTTGGTTATTGCAGATGTTGGTGATATCAATAATAAGTTTAAAGCTATGCAGCAAATATAATATGCAAGCACGACACATTCCCTACAGTAATGCTGACATGTGTAATGGGATCAAGGATGTGATGCTACCATAGCTATAGGTGAAATCAGGTTATTATACCGTTTTCAACTTTTTGTCTGATTGTCTGAATACGAATTGCAATCCATTTATAAGATTCATTAGTGTGTGATGTTGGACACCAACATTTGTGTGACTAAAATTTTGAATAAGATTGCATTGTGGCATGCAAGCAGGGCTGGACTCAGGGCTGCTTTAACCAATGGGCAAAGTGGGCATTTGTCCATGTCCCACTTGTTAAAGGGGCCCCCGCTGGCCCAACATGCCCCCCCCCCCGCCCTCACTGACTGCATGATAGTATCACACGGAGACAGTCATGTGTGCAGCAGCTGGCATCCGCATCTGCTGGATCTGCTTCAGCTTACTCAAGTCGTATCCGGTAGCTGTTTGTCCCTGCCGAGAGAGTACTGGGGACTGGGGATTATTTTATTGGGCATATTGGGCTAGACAGTGAGTTTAGGAGAGATTGTGGGGGTAGGTAGGGCTAATTTATATTAGATTATTAATTAATTATGTTTTCTGGAGGTCTTGGAAAAGTCTTAATCAGCAGTAGATGGGGGGGGGGGGGGTAATTATATCCCCTCATCAATGTGCCAGGGATCATGGGTAAGTCTCTAGCTCATTTATTTTAGGGGGCCGGGGAGCCATTTGGCAGACTCCCAGCCTTGTTAATAGTAGTGGGTGGGCTGGCCCACTTGGCCCCTGGTCCCCCATATTTATTATTGCAAAGCTCAAGGAATTATTTTAATTGTAGGAATGAATAGGGCAGCTTGTGCTGGCACCTCATATGTATTAGGGTTTCCAGGAACCATTTGTGGAGGCCTGAATACCTGGATTTACAGGGTTATTATTTTTTTGTGAATATCTCTTTGTCTTGATTTTCATTGAAGGGAGTTCGAGATGGGAGAATGAGATATCAGTGGCGAGGTGGGGGGAGAAGAAGGTCAAGTTTATGGTAATGAATGAGCGTGGGGAAGTCAATGTGTGAGGTCGACTTTTAAAGTCAAATTCAACCTATTTGTGCAATTTTCTAAATTTAGTGAATAGAACCTGTTGACGCTCCAAAGTCTCTTTTATCCTCTGCATTATTTTCAACAGGTTTTTTGTTCCTTATGTTTAACTGACAGAGTCCCTTTAAGATTACCTATGCATTTAAAACAAACACATTTAAAAGCCATATGCCAATGTTTTTTCTCTATGTTTGAATAATTGCATATACAAGTAAAAACAGAATTATTTGTCTGTCTCCAGCATCCATTTTGAGAATTTTACCCATGATGCAACATTCTCCAAAATCTTCCAGCAAGTCTCACTTTACAACTTTGGCCAGAGCCTGCATGATGATGTCATTCCTCCCCCCTTCCCCAGTACTTACCTCCTCGCTGCTGCTCTGTCTCCCGGTGCAGGTCCGTGGCTGTGAGGGAAGCGTTATGCGCTCGTGTCCAGCCAGTGCAGCTTCAATAAAGTTTGTTTAAAAAAAAAAGTTTAAACAAACTTTATTGAATCTGCATCGGCTGGAGGGGAATGCTCAACGCTTCCTTCACAGCCACGGACCTGCACCGGGAGACAGAGCAGCAGCGAGGAGGTAAGTACTGGGGTCTGGGGCAGGGGGGAGGAAAATACCGGGCTTTGCCGGGGCCGGTATATCTAATATACCGGCCTAAAGACCCTAAATACCGGCTGTGCCTGTAAATTACCGGCCGTGTGGCAACCCTACCAGTCACACTTGTTTAGTAAAATATTTCATGAAATAAACTTGTATATCACAAACAAAAGACATATCTGTAATCAACAATGCCAAATAAAAAAACAATCATTTTATTTTTTTGGTGGGCGTGTCCCTTTAATCTTTCAACTACAATGTTGCCTCTATTTCAACAATAAAATACAGCCAATAATAAATACATCTAATGTAATTAGCAACCTTCAATTTTCAGGCTATTAATCAAAATATTTATAACAATGGATATGTAAATTATTTAAAAATATAATGACATCCCGGCTTCCATCATAGAAGTCCTGAGAGATGTGCCGGCCAGCAGCAGAGGATGTCTGCACGCATTGCGCATACATCCACCGGCTGCTTGCGAGGGGGATCCAGGTCTCCTGCAGCTCTGCGGGGGACCTGGATCTCAGTCTTATAGTTAGACCTCGATTTGAGGTCTGATTAAAAAACGAAACTCGAATGTAAGAAAAAGACTTGCGTTAAATTCGAGCAAATACGGTAGTTGCCCTGAGCTACCAATGGTTGTCTACAGAGAAGCCAAAACCAATAAACTTGAGGTGCTACAAACTAAAAATAATGAGTAAATTCTATCAATTTATAACAGCATAGTCCGGCGATCACTTCTTTGCCACCAACTATGCCTTTTAAGTATCAATGTGTTAAAGTACATATTGAATACAATGAAAATTCTAAGATCTGTTTGACAGATACATGTATCTTGAGAAAAAGATCTGCCTTTTTTTCCTTAAAGGACAACAGAACTTTTTTTTTTTAGGTACTTTATACTTTATTTCATTCATGGGGACTAAGGACTCTATGAATGATACATCCGAAATGCATTGTTGAAAAATAGTGTTGGCAATGCAATTCAGAAGATACCCAAATGTTAAAATGTGTGCTCACATCGCCTGCGCAATCGCGTATATGCCCAATCGCTGTAAACATAGTTCCCATTGATTCTGCTTTAGTTTATACTGTCCCCTAAATATAAATCCATGCTTTTACAAGAACCACTTAGCATTCTTTGAGGTTTGTTGTGGGTTGGCTAAGGGTGATGTTTGCTGTAGTCAAGTAGTAACTGAAGGGTTGATGGTTACTTAGCTCCAAAATAGATTATTTAACTTGATTGGGAAAAGAGCTTAATTTTGCAGAAAAAGTGGCACTCACAGAATCCAGTAAAAAAATGAAGTGATTCAATAGTGTACAAAGAGAATCAAAGTTCCTCACAGCAACAAGTAGGAGAAGATCATAGATCAGAAAGGTTTCACTGCATGACGCGTTTCACGCATCAAGTGCTTAATCCTATGCATGTAAACAGATGGGCAGAGGTCTTTTTTTTAATATTACCAGTGCTTCAAGTGGTTTGAATGACTAATTGATCGCAACTAAAAGGCAGACTGCAATATAGAATACATATTTAGCTTTTTATTTCAAGCAATTGCATTTAAATTAGGATCCATACACCCATGTCAATTTTGCTGCCTCTTTTGGAATATGTCCTGTCCTGTGGAATGTTTTCTCTCCTTATTGTCACGTTGTTATTTTGCCAGACCTGGAGGTCCAAATTAAAGACCAAGTGGTGCTTCTTTAAAATAGTAACATCACCTGGACCACACCCCGTATCTGGTGAAATCAAACTACACAAATTATGTCAGGCTTCCTGCTCTCTATCTAGACACATCCACTCAAGATCAAATTTTAATCAAACAGAAGACAGATTCTGTCTGATTACAATAGCCTTTGAACCATGCTACTATGCGTTTGTTTTGTAAGTGTCTGTGAGACTGATTAGTGTATGGAGTCAGTAATCCGGAAAACACATCCAGCAGGGGAGGAGATGATAATTTGATTGACATGTGCACACACCAATAACGGACCATCTCTCTCTTCTGCCACAGATGATGCTTCTTGAGATGGAAGCCTCCTAGTAT
Organism: Pelodytes ibericus; assembly: GCA_036172795.1. Taxonomy (NCBI): domain Eukaryota; kingdom Metazoa; phylum Chordata; class Amphibia; order Anura; family Pelodytidae; genus Pelodytes; species Pelodytes ibericus. The sequence continues at coordinate 157,840,390 of CM069863.1, forward strand.
TTCCTTTTGCTTCTTCTGGTTGGCCTTTAAGTGTATCAGGCTCCTAACTTTTTCTAAACTTACGTTAAAAACAAGGATAAGGCAAAGTGTGTGTAGAAGGACATCAGGGTCCTTGGCAACGGTGACGGTCCATATTAAATATTCCGTCGTAAATTTCAGTAACTGTACACCATGAACATCAAATTGAAATGGAGAAAAAAGCAAGAATCTGCACTCAGGATCTTTGGTGATAAATCCGTGATGATTTTAATGGCAAAAAATGGTAATGGATATAACAGCAGTAGACGGAGGGGAAAAAAAACTTGACGCGTTTCGCGTCAACACACGCTTAATCATAAGCCTTATAATGACTTATGATTAAGCGTGTGTTCACGCGAAACGCGTCAAGTTTTTTGAAGTCTCTTGCAGTGCTGGAGAGGCACTGGACTAGGGCGGTGGAGCCCGGACCTTTCCCCCTTGGCTTAGGGGTTATCTCTGTACACCATGAACAGTGGTCAAAAATAGCAAAGCGAATAATATTTATATAATAACATAAGAGTATCATACAACATATGACTTTATAAAAAAAATATACTTTAATTCCATTTATAGTCTATCCACACAATCAAAGGGACAGAAATAATAGTTTTCTATTCTTATAAATGGTTAGAAGGCATACACTAAATGTGTATCATTAAGGTGCTTGTCATCTGGTGGCAAGCTCCTTGGACAATAGTGCTACTTCCCTGCTGTGTTCATATTGTATTCATATCAGAAAAATGCTGTCCAATCACTAATCAACTTTTCATCTACAATGATTGCATGTTTTTCCTTTCAATTATATGGAAGTGTCAATTTCCTTACAAAATTGCTATGTTCAGAACAATAATTTAAGTTTTGGAAATGTTACTTAAAGGTCATTTTTGAAAGAGTTTGCATTCTAATGCTGATTATCGCTAATGCATACCATTTCGGCAGCATTTATTTTAACATTTTGTTGTAATTAGAGGTTGCTGAATATTTGATGGAATCTTGATAAGAGAAAAGGCTTTGAACATTTTCATTGCTTACAAGTAAACAAAGAAACATATCTCTGAAGGTCATAGCTTTTATCTGACGTCAAGTATCAGGAATGGCCGTAGAACGTCATTCACGTGGCACCAACGATTGCCTTTAAAGCAAGAATACACCTGGAAAGTTCAGTGACTACAGCCTCATTTGTCTTCTTTCTCTAGGTTTGGGGTGGATGTTGTTTCAGGTAGTAGGCGAGGGGACTACCAAAAATAGGGAATCCCATGGAATTGATAAGGCAATTTGAAATATAAGGTCAAAGTAGCCAAGTTGGAAAGATTCTCTGATACAGGTGAATTTAAAACGTTTAAACGAAACATTTTTTTTTCTACTTGTGCCTTTAATATAGAATATTCTAATATAGAAAGAAAAGAAAAAAACTATTGGCCCTAGATCAGCGGTGGCGCACCGGTGGCACACGTAGCACAACTGGTAAGCCGAGCCCTCAGCTGTGGCACAGAGCCCGGTTCAGTTCTCACCGCTTGTCTGCTCTGTTCAAGCAGGCATCAGTGGTTTACAGACGGCCGCCACCGCTCATCTGCTTCTTCTCCCGATAATCTGGCACATGTGTGCTGTCTGTAGAAGCGATCAAGTCGGAAAGCAATAAACTGGTTAGTTAGTTTATAGTTTTGTCATATTTAAATTGTTGAAATGTAAACAGAATGTTTGGGTAACATAATATAGTTTTTGAGAGAAGTAGTAGCTGCTTCTGTAACCAACCAGCCAAACTCTGAATGTTCCGCGTTAACCTTTTAAAATGTAGCAAATAAATAAGTTAAAAAAACAAAAAACCTGTTCAACTGATATACTTTAAAGAATATATCCAAAATATAATCATTAAAATATCAAGACAATATAAAAATACAAATACAAAATAGAATAATACCAGTCAAATATAAACCAAATCCAGGCTGATAATAGTATATATTATCATTTTGTTGTTTGGATACTTTAAAGAATAAACAATTTTGTGGAAAAACTCAAAGGCTCAAAAGGTCAGCACTACTTAAAGTTCTGTAACTTATGTAAAATGGCAATTAAAATGATAATTGTTGTGCATAAACATTTCTAAAGTCCAAGATTTGTAAATTATCTGTAAAACAAACTCGGGCTGAGACTGTTGCAAAGTCACTGCCACAGAGGCCATTGCTACAGAGGTTTCCTAGGAATGGCAGGTGGGATACTGTTGGATCTGGTAGACTTAAAGTTGTGGATAAAGGCATGTCCCGCAGTGGCTCTCCAGAATTCATTTTCAGCACTTTCAGAGTGCAGTGGTGTTGTGGAGGCAGGCTCAGACACAGAGTTTGAATACAAACAGTGACGCACACAAAAACAAATGTCATAGATTTTAGAAAAACGTACTTTTCTAAAATTAGATTATGTGTAAAGGAGTCATTATCAGACTGAAGCAATTTTAATGGAGTCCAGGAGAAATGGGATTATCTAAAAGTTGCACTAGCGAAGGCAACAAGAAAATTGCATAAGGCTTGTCAGTAAGAGCAAACAACTGAAGAAACCACTGTGGTATTCTGCAGAGGTGGCCAAAATAGTAAAAAACAAAAAGCTAGAATTTAGTAATTATACAAATACTCAGAGTGAGGAAGATAGAAAGATCTATAAGAGTAGGTAGAAAGAGGCAAAGCAAACTATAAGAGCTTCCAATACACACGCAGAAGAGAAAATAGCGCTGTCAGTGCAAAAGGGGGATAAAACATGTGGAATAGGATAAAGGCCTAGCAGACTGCCTTAATGAATGTGTTTATTCAGTTTTTACAAATGAAAATGAGGGTATGGGACCTCATTTAGGGAAAAAGAATGAGTCTTTTGATGCATGTAAGTTTACAGAGAAATAGGTTTTACTTCAGCTGTCTAAAGTAAAGACAAATAAGTCGATGGGCCCTGATGGGATACATCCAAAATTATTAAAAGAACTTAGTGGTATACTAGCAAAACGCTTAACAGATTTATTGAACCAATCATTGTTAATCAGAGTAGTACTAGAACATTGGAAATTAGAAAATGTTGTGCCCATTCACAAGAAAGGTAGTAGGGAGGAGGCAGGCAACTATAGACCTGTAAGTCTTACTTAAGTAGTGGGGACAATAATGAAAACCTTGTTAACCCCTTAGTGACATGACTTTTTTGGCTTGTCCGACGCTTGGTGACATGGGCTGTTTTAACATTTCTGAGCAGTTTGTGTTTTGCTGTAATTTATTTCTGTCTCATTTAGTGTACCCGCACAAACTATATATCGTTTTTATCGTCATAAGAAGGGCTTTCTTTTGATACCATTATTTTGATAATAGCATATAATTTGATGTAAAAAAAATAATAAAATATGCCATAAAAATATTTTATGACTTTTATTTGAAAAATCGTATACTCATGTACAAGAGACAACAAAAAAACACTGCTAAAAAGTTTCTAATATATGTCCTGAGTTCAGAAATAGCCCATGTTTTTATGTTTTTGTGCTTTTTTATTCATGTTACAGGGCCAGAACTATAAGTGGTGCAAAGCTATTTTAAAATCCCTTCTTTCAAAATTAGCGATAGTGACATTGTAACACTGATTTCTGTACTAAATCCATGAATGACCCCCAACATGTACATATTTTTGAAAACTAGACAACTCAGGGCATTTAACTTGGGGTATTTTGACACATTTCATGTAGCCATTTTACCACCAATCTATGCCAAAGTTTGCAGCAAAAAATCTTTTTTTTTAATTTTTCACATATATTGCAATTTAGGTAAACATTACCTTAAAATGTGAAGGGGTATTTCCAAATAACACCTCAATATGTGTTCAGCAACATCTCCTGAGTACAGGGATACCACCCATGCATAGGTTTGTTGGTTTGTTTTGGGGCTAAAAGGCCACATTTAGGGGGTGCGCATTTTGGTTTTCCAACTTGGAATTCTGACATGCAGAAAACTTGTGCCCATGTCCCATTTGGGACATTTTTGAAGCCAGAAAGTGTATTCTACCCCACAAAACCATATATTTTTTTAAACTAGACACCCTAGGGTATTTCAAATGGTAGTATTTTAACACTTTCCATGCACTAATTATACTACCAGCCTATGTCAATGTTTTGGGTAGTAATTTTTTTTCACATACATTGAACTTTGGGCATGAATTCACAGATCCTGTTATATGTCAGTGCCAAACAACACCTCAATATGTGTTCAGCAACATCTCCTGAGTACAGGGATACCACCCATGTATAGGTTGGTTAGGTTATTTGGGGGTTAAAAGGCCACATTTGAGAGGTGCGCTTTTTGGTTTTCCAACTTGGAATTCTGACGTGCAGAAAACCTGCGCCCATGTCCCATTTGGGACATTTTTGAAGCCAAAAAGTGTATTCTATCCCACAAAACCATATATTTTTGAAAACTAGACACCCTAGGGTATTTCAAATGGTAGTATTTTAACACTTTCCATGCACTAATTATACTACCAGCCTAGGTCAATGTTGTGGATAGTAACTTTTTTTCACATACATAGTACTTTGGGCATGAATTCACAGATCCTGTTATATGTCAGTGCCAAACAACACCTCAATATGTGTTCAGCAACATCTCCTGAGTACAGGGATACCACACATGTATAGGTTGGTTAGGTTATTTGGGGGTTAAAAGGCCACATTTGAGAGGTGCGCTTTTTGGTTTTCCAACTTGGAATTCTGACGTGCAGAAAACCTGCGCCCATGTCCCATTTGGGACATTTTTGAAGCCAAAAAGTGTATTCTATCCCACAAAACCATATATTTTTGAAAACTAGACACCCTAGGGTATTTCAAATGGTAGTATTTTAACACTTTCCATGCACTAATTATACTACCAGCCTATGTCAATGTTATGGATAGTAATTTTTTTTCACATACATAGTACTTTGGGCATGAATTCACAGATCCTGTTATATGTCAGTGCCAAACAACACCTCAATATGTGTTCAGCAACATCTCCTGAGTACAGGGATACCACACATGTATAGGTTGGTTAGGTTATTTGGGGGTTACAAGGCCACATTTGAGAGGTGCGCTTTTTGGTTTTCCAACTTGGAATTCTGACGTGCAGAAAACCTGCGCCCATGTCCCATTTGGGACATTTTTGAAGCCAAAAAGTGTATTCTACCCCACAAAACCATATATTTTTGAAAACTAGACACCCTAGGGTATTTCAAATGGTAGTATTTTAACACTTTTCATGCACTAATTCTACCACCAGCCTATGTCAATGTTATGGATAGTAATTTTTTTACATTTATGTTTTTCACATTCATTGTACATTTAATGTTTTTCACATTCATTGTACATCGGGCATGAATTCACAGATCCTATTATGTGTCAGTGCCAAACAACACCTTAATATGTGTTTAGCAACATCTCCTGAGTACAGGGATACCACCCATGTGTAGGTTAGTTAGATTATTTGGGGGCTAAAAGGCCACGTTTAGGGGGGGGGGTGCATTTCCAACTTGGAATTTTGACATGTAGTCAGCCTGCGCCCATGTTCCATTTGGGACACTTTTGAAGCCTGTCAAAGTATTTTACCCCATAAAACCATATATTTTGGAAAACTAGACATCCTAGGGTATTTAAAATTGTGGTATTTTAACACTTTCCAAGTGCTAATTCTACCACCAACCTATGTCAAAGGGATGGGATGTCATTTTTTCCCCACACACATTGTAGTTCAGGCAGGAATTTTCAGATTCTGGTATTTGCCACTGCCAACCAACACCTCAATATGTGTTCAGCAACATCTCCTGAGTACAGGGATACCCCCCATGCATAGGTTTGTTGGTTTGTATTGGGTCTAAAATTCCACATTTAGGGGGTGCGCAATTCCAACCTGGAATTTTGACATGTAGTCAGCCTGCGCCCATGTTCCATTTGGAACATTTTTGAAGCCGTCCAATGAATTTTACCCCATCAAACCATATATTTTTGGAAAATAGACATCCTAAGGTATTTCAAATGGTGGTATTTTAATACTGTATAGGTACTAATTCTACCACCAGCCTTTGTAAAAGTTTGTGGTAGTACTTTTTTGGGAGTTTTTTTTCCCACATGCATTGTACTTCAGGCATGAATTCACAGATTCTGGTATTTGTCACTGCCAAACAACAACCCAATATGTGTTCAGCAACATCTCCCGAGTACAGGGATAGCACCCATGCATAGGTTTGTTGGTTTGTTTTTGGCTAGAAGGCAACATTTGTGAGATGCGCATCTCAAAATTCCAACTTGGAATTTTGACATGTAGTCAACCTGCGTCCGTGTCCTTTATGGGATATATCTTTGAAGCCAGCCAATGTAATTTACCCCCACCAAACCATATATTTTTTTATCGGTAGACCCCCATCACTACTTGTGGCAAGGGCTCAGCAGCCACCGATACATCGCTAGATGATGTATCAGAAAGCTGAATAGGGTCAAAATCGAACCCTGAGTCCGCGGCCTCAGAATCAGTGCGTAAGCAGTGATCTCGAGCAAAGAAGGGGTTAATAGCTCTTAGAAGAGCCTATCTAGTACTGTAATACATTACAGTACAAATAAATTAATCCATAAAACAGTGCAGACAGCAAAACATACTGTTGCTGTGCAGGATTACTGCTTACACAGTGATGAATGGCAGGGAAGGGGTTAATACACAGTGAAAGACTTTCATAAAACCTGCTAATTTTATAAAATGTTATTTTATATCACTAATACTGATCTGTCTCTTTCCGTCACAAAAATGTAAGTGAGGAGAGGGAGGCAGATCAATATTTGTGAATATTGATCCGATTAATTTTGATCTGACCAGGGCGAATGGTGAGCTTAATTGAGAAATCACCAAACCGCCTTTGCCACTAATTCGCTGTTACTGATCGCTATGCGCTCAGGCAGCTTAAAAAAAAAAACTCAAATATTTTTACTTTACATGTAATCCCCTAGCGGGTATGTGTAAAAAAAAAAAAAAAAAAAAAATATGCAGACAGATAAAAATTGCTTTGGCGTCAATATCATTGCGTAAGCAGTGATCGACGGCAAATAAGGGGTTAATAACTCTTAGAATAGCCTTTTTAGTACTGTAATAAATTACAGTACAAAAAAATTAACCCCTAAAAAATGCACAAACAGCAAAAATAAATGCGCTGATGTGCACGATCACTGCTTATGCAAGATCAGTGGCAGGGAAGGGGTTAAACGCAGGGAATTGCTTTAATAAAATTTTTTTTATTGTTTTATTATTTGTGTGTTGTGTATTTATTGTTTTTTTTTAACTTTTACTTACTTTTAGAACTTTGATCTGTCTCTCTCCCTCACTAAAAAAAATGTGAGGAGAGGGAGACAGATCATAACTGGTCAGATCAATATAGGGTTAATATTGATCTGACCAGTCAATGGGGATGTTCAGCAGAACATCCCCACTGCCTGTCAGTGTGCCTGGCAGTCACTGATTGCCTCTGTGAAGAGGCAATCGTGTGACAGCCAGAGAGCACAGGAAGCAGGTACTTCCTGCCTCCTGTGCTCTTGCCCTTAGAAGGGCAGCGCCATCTTGGTCACTTAGTGACCAAGATCGTGCATTTTTTTTTTGTGTTCCTGATTGCCTCGACTTGCGAGGCAATCAGAAACACTTTCTGAGCATAGGAAGCGAAAAATTCGCTTCCTATGCTCATTTTTTAAATGCCCGCGTTTTAAAGGCACTGTGCCTTTAAAACCGGCATTTCGATCGCTCTCCGGAGCGATCGAAATGCCGACGGGCATTTTTTTTAGTATTGTAAGATGCTTCCACACGGAAGCATCGTTACAATACCATCAGAGCACTGAAAGCGGAAAAACTCCGCTTTCAGTGCTCGTTTTGACACAGGACGGACTAGGTCCGTCCTGTGTCACTAACGCTTCGCCACACAGGACGGACCTAGTCCGTCCTGTGTCGCCAAGGGGTTAAAGAATAGTTTTGTTGAACATCTAAAATTGCATGGATTTCAAGATCAGAGACAATATGGGTTTACGTCAGGGAGATCATGCCAAACTAATTGTATTGATTTTTTTGATTGGGTGACTAAAATAATATATCAGGGTGGTGCAGTAGATTTCAGTAAGGCTTTTTACACTGTCGCACATAGAAGGCTTATCAATAAACTGCAATCTTTAAGTTTGGATTTCAATATTGTTCAATGGATTAGGCAATGACTGAGTGACAGGCAATAGAGTATATTCGATGCAAGGTCTTGTTACTAGTGGGGTACCTCAAGGATCTGTACTTGAACCCATTCTCTTTAATATTTTTATCAGTGATATTGCAGAAGGTCTTGTTGGCAAAGTATGTCTGTTTGCTGATGATACAAAGATTTGCAGCAGGGTTGATGTTCATGGAGGGATAAGCCAAATGGCAAATGATTTAGCTAAACTAGAAAAATGGTCAGAGCTGTGGCAACTGACATTTAATGTGGACAAATGCAAGATTATGCACCTTGGGCGTAAAAACCCAAAAGCAGAATATAGAATATTTAGTACAGTCCTAACCTCAACATCTGAGGAAAGGGATTTAGGAGTAATAATTTCAGAGGACTTAAAGGGAGGTAGGCAATGCAATAGAGCAGCAGGAAATGCTAGCTGAATGCTTGGTTGCATAGGGAGAGGTATTAGCAGTAGAAAGAGTGAAGTGCTCATCCCATTGTACAGAGCACTGGTGAGACCTCACTTGGAGTATTGTACGCAGTACTGGAGACCGTATCTCCAGAAGTATATTGATACTTTGGAGAGAGTTCAGAGAAGGGCTACAAGGCTATCCTAGCTATAAGACCGGGAACAGGGGACTAATAAAAGTATTAGTACATTCTATGTTTCTATGACTATTACTAAGAATAACCTTACAATACAAATTAGTTCAAACTATTAAATAGTTTTACAATGCTAAGATTCCTCCTTCTTGGCACCTTTTTTTGATGAGTTTTTAAATTATATTTCTACCATACATCGTTTAACACATATTTGTGTTTAAGTAGTGTAGAGACTGGGGCTTGAAGTAGCTGTTTTAGTCCAGTAATACAGATGCAACATAATAGAATGTTGCAGAATTTTGTAATATATTTTTTAATTGGACTAATAGTTTTTTTTTTTTATCGTTGTTTATTTTGCTACAAAATGCTGTTGGTGCAACAAAAGGAGGTATTACAAGATTCTATAACATTCTGTAATTTTACAGTAGGGAAGAAACAACGCAGTTGGACATTTTAATTTTGTCCAGTGTCTACTTGTGGGTATGGTAAAGTGCTTCTTTACTAGTCTCTCAGACTCTAATACATTTCATACTTGACAACTTTTCCTGGTGGGTTCTGGGACAAAAAGGGGTGGGCCTAAATGGGTTGCATCGACAGAGTGCATAGACAGTATTAGTGCCGGGACAGACCCCCAAAAATGGGACTGTCCCTGCAAATTCAACACTGTTGGCAACTATGACATTTTCAATGACTTATCTGGCAGACCAGCAGACAGACAGACCAACAAGGGGGATGCCTATTAGACAGAAGCAAATTTCTTACTGCTTGGCTTCTCCCCTACACAAGCTGTAATGTCTTTAAACCAAACATGATTGAAAGGTGATTTAGAAAAAGCAATCCAATCAACAGGGAAAGGACTAATTTTAAAGAGTTAAAAAAATGCCCTAGAAATAAATATATAAATACACATCCATCATCCATATATCTATCTATTTAAACCTGACCCTATCTAAACTGTTTGTCTGACTTGAAAAGGGTGGAATTGAGTTGCTAAATAAAAATACAGGTCAACTGTCTTCATCTGTCATGCTTATTTCTCATATATTCCTTTAGTGTGTGTGTGTTCTCATCCCAGGCCCCTGTTGCCACAATTCTAAAATATAGTAATATATTCTGTACCTTAATCTGTTTTCTTGGGTCACAAGAACTCAGGAGGGAGGAAACTGGACAGGAACCAAGCTTGATTTATATTCTACTGTGCAGTAAAATGATGGAGATTTGAGACATGAGAAACACCTCTTACACTTACCAGGAGGATATGTGATGACAGGTAATTATTCTCCAATTTGTCTAAAGGCTTAATCACTGCAGATTTCTGGCAGATTGGACAGCTTGGGGATCACCAGAATTCCCATAATGTTGGCGAATAACAAATCATTTTTCTGGGGCAAGAACCAGAAATGCATAATAAACAATTTTATGTGGTAAATGTTATTATAATGAAGCTCTTTGTGTGCTCCCCACACGGTGAAATGTGATAATATAATGCTTAATAATATTCAGTTATTACGGCTCAATAAATACACTACACAAATACTATTGTACTTCTTAATATTCTTAGTGATGAGAGAATTGGTTTTGAAATAGATCACTTAGTAATTCCTCCCACTGTCACCTCACACAAAAGTATTATTATGCCGCCAAAATATTTTTTGCTATTAGTAAGTGGTTTTCTGTCACAACACGCAGGCTATTAACTTGTGCTGATATTTACACAAATTCAAACGTTTGTCAAAAAAAGAATAATTATTTTCTATTATTTTTTGCATTTTTTTTTTTTAAAGCTTGCAGCAGCATACAGGCGGCAAACAAACCTTACAAGCATTAAGGAACATAAGTTTGGAAACATGAGAAAACCTTGGCTCAAACAAGCTAATTATTAGAAAGAGTTTGGGGTACAGTTACACAGCTGATAAAGCTGTACCAGGTTAAGATATTGAGTTAAAGTAATTACAGAAATTAGGAATTATACTGATCACACAAAAATACCAATATTTCCAAGATTACGAGAAGAGAAACAATTAATGAGTGTTTGTTCTATGTAAGAAAAACAAAAGGAAAACTGAAATTGGGATTTATTTTTATTGTAGAAAAGAGGTGCCAATGGACAATAGACAATCTATATCTTTTTATTCCATAACACTGTTGAAAAGGACACAATCCATAAACATAAACCTTAGAAATAAAGTCACGGATCTTGCTATGCAAAGCAAACAGTTACAATGCCGAACTAAGTATGCTGGCTACGAACAGCAAATATAAGTTATACATTACATAAGTAAAACCAGCACAGATCAGCTAATGGAAAAAAACAGTATGCTCACAACATACACAATAATTAAGAGATGACACCTACAGCATGTTATCTAAACCTGTGGGCATCTTATGTTTATTTATTTTAAGAAGGGCATTGCTCATCCAGCTGCACAAGGTTCATACTGTAATACATGTCATGGAACATAATCTCAACAGTACTGTAAAACTGAACTCCAATTTTGCTTGTATTACAAAAATAATGATGTAATATAAAATATATATATCACATCCGCCACTTAGTAGTAACCCCAATAAAGGTTAGGGAATGGCCAAGTGTATATGTAATAATAATGTGTGTAGATATATAAACATTATCATCATATATCATTTTATACATGATGTGTTCATTGACACAGTAATTGGACAAATCATGCTGTAATAGCAAAAATTAATAATAAATTACAATCATTAATTTTTTTTTAGTAATGAATATGCTATTATGACATATTAAACTATTACCATACCATGAAACATTGATTCATAATGTTTTTTTATTATATCATATATTACTGTAATATATATGACATTAAGATCATATATTTTAAGATTATTATTCATTTATTTACATTTTTTATATTTATATATTTTTATTCTACTCAACATTAAACAAATTTGATAATATTATAACATTTTACATTCAATTTGCCAGCGAATGTCTGGTGAATTGAACTGACCAAAATTTGGCAATTTCTGACATTTCAGGCCAACTTTGGAGGAGATGGGCTTCAGTCATTTCAGAGTAATATTATCATATCATATTATATTATATATTGCTATAAAAGTAATATATTTTCTATTTTGGCATGTTAAAACTATTTCCATGCCAATGAAACATAAGGTTAAGGTCAGAGCTCTGTGCAGACCAGTCAAGTTCTTCCACATCAAACTCATCCAACCATGTCTTTTATGGACCTTGCTTTGTTTTCTGGAGCACAGTCATGCTGGACTAGAAAAAGGTCTTCCCCAAACTGTTCCCACAAAGTTGGGAGTATTGCATTGTCCAAAATGTCTTGGTATACTGAAGCATTACGATTTATCTTTACTGGAAGCCAAGAGCCTATACCAACCCCTTAAAAACAGCTCAATACCATTATTTCATCTCCAGTTGGCACAATACAGTCAGGCAGGTACCGTTTTCCTCACATCCACCAAACCCGGACTCGCCTATCAGACTGTCAAACAGTAAAGTGTGATTCATCGCTCCACAGTACAAGTTTTCACTACTCGAGGTATGTGGCGGCATGCTTTACACCACACAATCCGACTCTTGCCACTGTACTTGGTGATGCAAGGCTTGCATGCAGCTGCTTGGCCATGGAAATCCATTCCATGAAGCTCCTGCCAATCCAGTAAGCATTTGGCTGGAGGAGCAAAGCGCAAACAGCATGTCATGAAGGACATGTGTGCATGCACAGAAGACTCCTTATTGAAGTCTGATGTATATTTAAAAATTATTATCCTCCTATCAATTTTACTTTGGGGGGTTGTTTAGCTAGTAGAGAAATATTCAAACAGTCAGTTTTCAACTAATCTTTGCCTGTGATAGTGATCTTGCTTCACTACCATATCTGAATTACTTTTTGATTTTGTGTCCGATTCCTTCCTGTTCCTGACTATTCTACTATTTCTGTTATGTCTGACGTCTGTAGTGTGACTCCTACTATTCTCCAGTCTCCTCCAAGTATTTAACTCTCATGTTTCCTATTCCTGACTTCTCTACCTTCACTTCCAGCTCTGACCTATTCCAGTATTGTGACTTTCTGTCTGTCTCATCCCCGGTACCTATGTCTTCAGAATTCAGTTCCTGTACTGGGTTCTCCACTCTTGGTTCCTTACAGTGGATGTTGCTGTTAAATAGTTGGTGGGCAGGTGCCTGTGGATCAACCTTGGGTATCCTCTCATTATGGCGAATACCTTGACCTCACTGTTAAGGCACTATGTTGTGAGTGTGCCCCTTTTTAAGTTTGCATTATGGATCCTCATTTCCGTAAAACCAGGTTACACCCCGCTCTGTGACTTTACATCCTCTCGCTTCGTGGCTGAGTTGCTGCTGTTCCTAAATGCTTCCACTTTCCAATAATGCCACTTCAAGTTGACCGTGGAATATCTAGGGATGAAATGCCACGAACTGACTGATTGCAAAGGTGGCATCCTATCACAGTACCACGCTTGAATTCACTGAGATCGTCAGAATGGCCCATTTTTTCACCAATGTTTGTAAATGCAGACTGCATGGCTACGTGCTTGATGTTATACACCTGTGGCAATGGGTCTAATTGAAACATCCGAATTCAATAATTAACAGGTGTGTCCCAATACTTTTGTCCACATACTATATAAATATAGTATAAATATAAAACATTTTTTTTTTAGTTTGTAAATTGATGTCAAAAAGAGAGATTATTAATGTCACCGATATCATTCATGTTTATACAGGGCTCTCTCATTAACATAATCAACTGACGGTCGCCATTAACCATCAAACAAGATGGTTGTTCCCACTGACTGCATTGATTGCATTGAAGGAGATACTATACATTTTATGGAGGTAATTCAGTTAGATCTCCTGCATTATGTAGGATGTGCACAGTAAGGGATATTGACTAATACTTTTTTTTATGATAATCTTTACTTTCCCATATAATGCTAAATATGTTAAGAAAGATTTCTGCCATGGTAAGTACAGGGTTTTGAGATGTCAAAGTGTAAGAAGTAGTGTATCAAGAGGTATGAATTAATAATTTGGAAATCACAACAAAGTATGTACAAAATGCACAATACAATGCAGAATAAAACATTAATACAAAAAAGACAAGACACTCGTGATATATCTCTATTTTAGGCTTGGGGTATATAAAGAAACAATATGAACATTGAAATAAATACATATGTAGATATAAAAAAGGAAACTCAGGACTTTTTGTAACTGAGCTACATATGTCTGATCTTTGCTAATCTCTTGTCAGTGCATCACTGTTAACTGACCTAACCTAAAAGTGATTGCTTCTGATGGCTGAATTGGAAGCAAATGCATAAATGAAGGGACAATGTATGTGATTTAAATTTATACATTTATAAAGTATCACATTGAAGCTTGATATGCAAATTACTGATTTACAATGGAAACAGGTTCAAGCCTGTTTATCAAGCCACAGGTGATGTCATATATAAGAGACACCATAGATACATTTTTCTCCTAATGTATACATTTGTTTGCAGTCCTGCCAATATAATGCATGGATCATTGTTGATCACTTTCTATTCTCTACATCAACAGTTTTAACAATGTTTAGGTGACAGAATCCCTTTAATAAACAGATCCCACCGGTATATGTTTAAATATTCTATATTTGAACAAAGTCTTGCAAAAGAAAAATTGGTTGAGAGGCTGAATCTGTGTCGATGCCCATAGAAAAGCCGTTTTATTATCCAAAATGTTTTGCGGCAGCAGCTACTGCATGAAGATCTCAATTCAGTCTAATCTATGTTAAAAATAATTATCCACCATAATGTTTGCTCTTACATCATAACTTGCTGTTCCTTGCTTATTTGCTAAGTTTATAATACCTCCATGTTTATTATATCAAACAGAGGTGGGTGTGGATGAACCACATTACAAGAATAGGGGGTTGAGTTTGTGGTTAAGGATCCAATGTAGAAGGCAGTGATGGCACTGGGTGTATCCAGTAAAAAAAAAAAAAAACTAAAAAAAAGCAAATACAGCCACCTGTGGCACTTGCTACCAATACTTTCTGTAGTAATACTATCTTAAATTATATTAACATTTATTTACTCAACACTTGTTATAACATATAGAATGAACTACATTATATGTTAGACAAATGGTGGTAATAACGGTATGGGGATTGTGGGAGCTAGGTGGGTTTGGCCAGAGGTTGTATAATGAGTGTTCCAGTGTGAGTTTTGAGGGACTTTTAGAAATTGAGAGTGAGTTGTGTTTAATGTTTGGCGGAAGTGGTGTCCAGCGGAAGCTCAGGCAAAGTCTTGCAGGTGATACTGGTTTCTAAAACATTTCTGTTGACTTCTGTAGTTTATTTGAAGGATTGAGGGTTCTAGTAAATTCCAAAGCTAGGAAAATAGGCTCTTGAACATTCCTACCCTAGGGATGAGAAGATTTTAATACTCTCTTGTATTAACTGGTATGATTTTAAAAGGTGTGATAGTATTCCGCCCCCAGAAAAAAAGCTATGGATCAAATATCCCTTTAAGATGAGGATTAACATTTATCAGCCAAACGATTCATTATTTTATTTAGATGGGATCAAGAAATCGGAGGGCACTTCCTGAAACTGTATCTGGGGACAATGATATAAAAGCAGGATATTGCATGACTTTACCTGAGATACACAACAATCAGAAATATCACAAGTGATTTCAGTGCGGCAGAGTGAATCTATTCACTGGGCAGACAATGTATCAAAGGGATAATATAGACAGAAAGTGAATTAAAGGGTCTTTTACTACAAATGCAGGAACTATCACTGCAGGCATCAGTGTGATGTGTTTAATGTGCCAGCTCACAGACGTGGAATCAGCTGCTGCACAAACAGATGATGCCTTTTTGTGCAGAGATACAGGATAGTGTACTAAAGAGATGGCTTGTGAACATCCAGATGAGAGCTATTCTTTCATTTGCATTGCCTGTGTGGTGTGTTTAAATAAGAGTGCTTTGAATGAGGACTATAAATGGAACTGAGCAGTGCAGTTTGGAAGCATAAACACAATGTCCAGTTTAATCTGTACAATCTAACCGTGTGTGAGAAATAAATTAACATAAAGGACATCAGTCACCTTTGGCTTAGGTCCAGGATAGCCGCAGTGATTGATCATGAGAGTAATATACCAACCATATCTACTGCTCAGATGCCTGCACTGCAGCACTATAGGCTGCACTGCAGACAGTGTTCCCAGCCAGTGTTTTTGTGGAGGAAAATACAGGCTGGGCCGCTGTCAGGGCCGCATTCGGCATGCTTTGCAACCATTCACATGGTCAAAGAGGCCAGTTAGTTTTGAACACACATCCTGCTTTACTAGCATGGGATAAGTCAAACAAATCTGATGGTTTTTACACCTTAGTGATATTAATTTGAAGTAAATTTGCATGCTTGAAAGGATTTTATTTGTATGTACTAATGTATTGGCCTGTTTACTATTGCTAAACAAGTAATAAGAGGCTTGCTTGTTAAGCATTCCTCAAAACACGTGCAATCATGGCTCCTTGAGATAGTAATATGTACCATTTGACCCATGTACTGTGAAAAGTGGAACATTATATAGCCCTTCCTCTGATATAAGTCTAGGATAGATTTAGGCCTATTTTATTAATGATAGGGTATGGCATGGCTCAATACATCATATTAGAAAATGTTAAATCACACCTTTCAACAGTATCACCATTGTTCTATGGTCCAGATTAGTTGATCCGGTGTCTGAGGTACTGGCGATAATACATTCTCTGGCATTATTGACTATGCCCCCCTCTGAGGGTCTACCTAGGCTCTGCTCTAGCAACGAGAGACCCTCGCTTTCAGCAGTCGGAGCGGGGCGACCCCCCGCTTTGATTGGCTGTGTGCGCGCGACAACTAGGAACTGCTGTGTCTCACAGCAGAGAGTAAACCCACGTGTATCTATTAAGATACATGGTCAGGTTTAATCCATAGCTTCCTTTAAGGAAGCAAGAGCTAAATATGTTTCAGTGTTCCTTTATATGTACCTGTGGTATCTCTGGTTTATGAAATCACCTATGGCTTGATAAGCAAATTTGATACTTTCAATGTAATTTACATATCAAGCCAGAGGTGATTTAATAATCCAGAGATACCACAGGTACATTTAAAATACAAATGTGTGTTAACACACTGTATATATATTTTTTTTAGATTTTTTGTATTCTTTACATTCAAGGTATTATGTATTAACAATGTTTAGTTGACCCTTTAAAGTGTGCAACTTGTATTCTTATTTATTTTTTCCAAATCATCCCTATGGAATTCAGTCGAGTAACCAAGGTTCCATTGATTTGGATCAAAGCAAACTTTGCTTTATTGTCTATCTACTCCTTAAAATTGATTAACTAATGCGCTCTCCCCTAGAAGTAATTCACACCGGAGACGAAGTTTCTGATCAGTGAAAAACCTGAGGCAAACCTTTATTTCCCAGAGTGGGAGATTCCTTTTAAAGCAGAAATACGTCATGTACAGAGTCACAGTTAAACATACAGTATACATTCAACAATTGGCTAATAGTTTCAGGGGTCTTATCTAAACCCACCCTACAGGATGTGACTTCATCATTACAGAGTTCTCCCACCCACATTCCAGCTCCATCTTACACGATGGGAGGGGGAGTGAGTAGCTACTGAACAAAGAGGGGCTCCAGGGGAAACAGTTACTGTTACTTTAACAGTGATTCTCCATTTTGTTGCACGTGGCACATAACTGTTAACTTACACAAAGGAAGTGGGGGAGGAGTTAATAACGGAAATAGTTACTGAGCAAAATTATGACCAAGGATATTCTTTTAGGGAATGTGTGACAAATAAGACATAAACACAAGTGTATAATAGTAAAAGAGACATTTGTCCATAACACCATGGTTTGCAGCCTGCCGGAAAAACCAAAGAGAAAGACAACAGAAAAAAAAGCCTATCCTGGAGCTAATGTCAGGAAGAACAATCCGATGGAAAACTGAAGTGTAAACAAGCTACATTCAAAATAGATATCTGCCTTTTTGACTCTAGTGCTGGTATGTGAAATGTCAGGGAATTGACAGGTAAGGAAGAATCCTTTGCTGTGCATTGAGTAAAGTAGATGGGACAAGAAAGATATAAAACAAGACTTTCAGCACAGGGATTCCATCACCTCTCTGAGGCTTGATTCATTAACTGTACTGACATTTAGTATATCCCCTGAGGATGATGTTTACAACAGTCAGTGTGGCTAAGTGGTCTACATGTGCATTATGATTTATGCGTCCAATTTTTATTTCTAAATGTCATCATGCATGGCATGTTTAATCAGGGCATATTTTACCTATTCAAATTTGGTATTCTGGTTAAAATATGCAAATTGATTACATACATATACATACATACATACATACTGGTGATGGTCTTGATAAGTTGATCTGAAAATACATATGTAATGTGTGTGCATTGCGACCTCCTTCTGCTACTCAAGTTGAATGTTTTGAGACAAGGAATAGTGTTTTGCTTTGCTGTTCCCAGGCATTTACACACACAGTAACACTTTCAGTGTCACATACATATGCAGGCACATGAACACACACATGCAATGTAAGATGCAGCCACACATACACACACACTAACACATGAAATGCCACATGCAGCCAAACATTCACACACAGTCACACATTCAATGTTTGTCTCACTGTCTGTCTCACCCTTCATGTTTCTCGCTCTACCTGCCTGACCCTCTCTCCCCATGTCACCCGTGTCTGTCTCGCTCTCCCCATGCAATCAGTGTCTCTCTCACTCTTCCCCATGCCATTCATCTGTCTGTTTCCCCTTTGTCTTTCTCCTCTCGCCCGTTATCTTCCCCTTTTGTTTCTCTCCCTCATGTTTGTCTATTCCTCTCCCCCATGTATATCTCTCTCTCCTCTTCCACCAAGTCTGTCTTTCTCACTACCCCATGTCTGTTGTCTCTCTCTTTCTCCCTCCCTTCCCATGCCTAGTGTCTCTCTCTTTCTCCCTCCACTCCATTCCTGGTGTCGCTTTTTTTCTCCCTTCTCTCACCACATGTCTGGTGTCTCTCTCTTTCTCCCTCCATCCCCATGTCTGGTGTCTCTCTCTTTCTGCCTCCCCCCCCCACCAAATAGCCTGGTGTCTCTCTCCCTCCCCCCCCCCCCACCCATAGACTGGTGTCTCTCTCCATTTCTTCCTTTCTTCCTTCCTCAACGTGCAGGAATGTGGGTGATGGGGCATGTCCTGGTTTGCAGGGGTAAGTCCTGGTTGTGCAGTGTGGGTGATGGGGCATGTCCTGGTGTGCAAGGGCAAGTCCTGGATGTGCAGTGTGGAAGATGAGGCATGTATTGGGGGTGCAGGGATAAGTCCTGTGTATTGGGGTGCAGGGGTAAGTCCTGAATGTGCAATGTGGGTTATGAGGCATGGGGCACAGGCATAAGCCCTGGATGTGCTATGTGTGTAATTGGTCATGTCCTCGGGTAGTTCCTGGTTTTGCAATGTTGGTGCCCAAATCTAGTCTGCCTAGGGTGGCACAAAACCTAAATACACCACTGCCTCTACCTTGCCCTTTCAGGAGGAGGGGATGGACGTCAAAGTTCCATTAGCTTCCCAATTAGAACTCCCGGATTTTAGTGAATAGTAATTTTATTAGCGAGGTGGGAGTTATTGAGGTTGAGTTTGGTGAGGAGGTGGACTTTTAATGAGAAAGTCGACCTCCTCACACTATTATCAAATTTTAGTGAATAGACCCCTGAGACTCCCAATTTTCCCATCACTACCTGAGTAGTTAATCTCTCCAACACAGTATAATAATCTTCCTTCAGTGATAATTACACCACTAAGCACGCCTGATGCTTTGTGGTTATCGTTGACAAATTAATTTTGCAAGAGGCTTCAACATAAATAGATCAACTTGGTAACCCCTCCGGTAACTGGGTGCTGTAAAACACCTGGTGGACCCAATACAGAGTGCACACCATGTAAATGGAATCCTCGAAAATAGCATGAGCCGACACCAGTAAATCTTAATACAAAAATACAAAAAGGTCTTTATTAAAAGGTCCTGAAGAAGAGGAGACAACAAACATTGGGCAAATGCATTTTTTTTATTTCTCTAGGGACCTTTAATAAATACATTTTTGTATTTTGACTAGAATTCGGCTGGAGGTGATCGTTGACCCTACACTCTCATTCTTCCACCACATTGTATGGATGAGTTTCAATCATTGTTTTATTCTCTACATGCAATATTTACACAACACCTAACCTGAACTCTCTCCCTCCCAATTTGCGTTTAGTGGTATATCCCAGTGCGGTGCTGGGAGAAAGGCTTCCATATGCCAACTCTGAGTAGTCTGAACGTCGGGAGGTCACGTTACCCCTGATGCTCTAATGTGAGGGGTGCAAGATGCAGCTTACGAGGAAGGGCAGCGAACAGACATGGGCTGCCTGCCATCCTCACAAAGAGGGCTGCTGATTGGAGATGTTTTTGGTCACACACTGCTAAGGACACCCCTGTGACATTAGCATGTAGCATGTTATGGTTAATGCTGAATGTTAATCATTAAAAAAATGCTGCCTGCAAACCCAGATATTTAAATAACCCATCCGAATGGACATTTACCATATTTGCTCGAATATAAGACAAGGTTTTTTCAGAGCACGTTCGGAAAAAGATCATCTTATATTCACGGTTGTCTTATAATCAGACTTTAAATAAGACTTGGATCCAGTTCCTCTGGTGCTGCCCGGCCCTTCTACCGGGAATTCTACAAAGGAAGGCGGGTCGCGTGACCTTTCCGATGTTCCGCCATAGAAGACCCGCAGATTGGCAGATTTAAAGAAATAAAAACAAGAAATGCATTTTTTTTCTATGACAATTTTAATTAAATATGAAAAAAATTGTTTACATGTCAATATTTACAAGTAAAACTTTTTTCCTATAGGGTATTCCTTTATTCAGGCTTTTAATTCAGGCATTTTTTCTAAATGAATATCCATAGTTTGTGGGGGTCATCTTATAAATCAGGGTCTTCTTATATTCAAGCCAATACCGTAAGTCCTCAAAGAGAGGACATGTTCGTGTAAAAGATGACATATGGTAACACTATTTGAAACTAAACTTTCCAGCCTTTGTACATAAAAATAAGAAGCACTCTCCAAGCTTCTATTCACATGCAAGCTTGGCTTCTCTACTTCTGCAGACTGATGATGTGATATTGTAGTATCTGCTTGCAATGTGCTGGAGAGGAGGCGTGGCATGGTATCATCTCATGCCTTTTCACAAGCACATCTCTGGAGTATCGCACCTCGCCATATTCACATAAATAGAAATGTGTGTGTATAAAATATCTATTTATAGCATTGTATATGGAGCATGCTGTTTTCCCTTGCACTAGCATGGGATGAAGGGTAGAAGGGGTTGTACTCCTTGCAGTAACCCACAAAAGAAAATAAGGGGATAAAATTGGTGCTCACACTTAGCAATATCAATCCTTTTATTTGAGTATCTAGAACATAGTGATGATATAAAGTGCAATATAAATCCGTGAAGTAACAGGCAAAACCAATTTACAAAGATTGACGCGTTTCACGTCTACCGGCCTGCTCCTCACAGTGATGTCGCAGATGGAGGCCTTTGATTGAATGGTAGGACTCTTTTGATAAGAAATCCAGGACTTTTTTTTTGTATCTTTTTATTCATTATTTCTTTAAATAAGACAATGTGCATTAGGAAAGAAAACAAAGATCTGTTTCTTTAGCTTCCCTTCCCTTGACGAAGCACTTATATGGACTCATGCTATGTGGAACAGCACCATTAGACAGTATTATTTAAAACTACTTTACAAATCATTTTGCCACAGTTTAACCCAATGGATAGGGTTTGTAAGAAGGCTTGCCTTTAAAGTCCCATGTCTTTTGTAGAACCTGGGTCTACTTGTTTCTCTCCAAACAGGGTGATAGGAATGATCTTCACAAATCTGTGTCACCAATCAAATATTGTTATATGATTATAAAAAAAATCTAAACTATAGTATTTGTAAACTTTATGTGAACCAAGGACAAGGCAGACACATTTCAAATTGCCAATAGAAGCTGCATTCACAATACTGCACAATGAGATTCCATTCAATTGTTTCCATTCCCTCTGAACTAGGGTTGGGAAACACCCTGCTGTTATTGAACAACAACATGATAGGAAAGGACGGGTTCCCCATCGGTCCTTTAGTCACATTGGACTATTATTTATTTGAAAAGGGTATACTATTGTGCAGTGCTGTACTATGGACAGACAATACACATGAGTATTTGGTGACATAACAAATCTGGACATACTGAAGGAACCTGATCTCCTTCGTTTATATAATAAAATGTTATATTGAAAACCAGCTGGATATCTGCGAATAACCCAACCCTACTAACATGTCCAGTTGGACAATATGTTTTATGTCTGCAGTACCATCGAATGTCTGTAACATTGGCTTCATAGTTCATTTAACACTGCCTGTGATAGAATGATAACATGGAGCATATTGCTTTCTTTTATTCTTAACTAACCTATATGATTATAGTTCATAAACATTGTTTTTTGACTTGTAAAACAGATGGCACCTTTCCATAATGTCAATTATGCCACACCTTTATATATATATGTACATGCACATGGATATTCATGGTACATACAATTTATATATAATATAAACATACATATATATATATATATATATATATATATATATAAATACATATACACACCATATATAAGTTCCGTTTTTAAAATATTATTTTATCACTTATTGTTACTGAAACATATATGTTCCAATAACAATACGTGATAAATTATTTTAAAAACTGAACTTTTGTTCAGTAGAATCAGGATTATGACTAGCAGAAAAAGTAAAGTTAATTTTACATCATATAAAATAAGAGAATACAAAGACAAACAAAAGACGGATTGTATATGCTCTTCTGCTTATTTTTCAAATATCTTTTTATTTGATAGATTTAGCCAAACTTTAACAGTTATATGTATCTTGTGCCAGCCAGTAAAATGGGGAATCCTACCGCTAAGGTCTTATCAGTGATATCAAATGTAAATTAATGCATTCTTTATAGCTCTGTTGCCAAAATATCTTAAGTAATAATATGCTGACTTAGTAAGCCTAACTCTTTGACAACCAGAGATGTGTGACGTAAAGTGTAAATTCATAGAATAATCCATTAGATCAGGCTTAGTAAATGATTTTGTATTATATGACATACTGAAACTTTTAGCTGATTCCAGTTTTTTTTTCTGTTACTTAGAGTATGATACAAATAAACAGCAGGGTCCCAGAGCAATATCGTAAGTCATTATGTGTAGATTGGGTTACCGCTCCAGTCTGGAGCAGTGAAGATTCATGAAGCATCCCAAAAATCCCTAGGTATTTTATATAAATAAAAAAAAAAACCACAGCAAGGTCAGAGATAAGCTCTCAAACAATGAGCATTTGTAAGCTTGTCAGATCTCTCATTGTAAAGGCTTCCATTACTTTAGCTGTCAGGTTTGTATTTAGCAGCACAGTAAAAGTGGTCTAAATCCGGGTTCAAATGACACTGATGTTGAGCCTTTTTGTGGTCAGTGATGTCACTAACAATCTTTAGGACAACACCTAACATATTACTGCTTTAGAATGTCAATGACCTTGGCAGCTGGTAATACAATAGCTGTGGGAAATATATCTTATCCTTTACAAATAGAAATGATTTACAAAATGCCAGCTAGAAAATTCTCACTACAGGAAAATGTTACAATAGAATAATGCTTAAATGCAAATCAATGCCTTTGTGTAACATATTAAATGTTTGCTTTCTTCTTTATCAATCAAATATCAAAGTTTCCTTATAATATAATTATATAGTACCCGCTTGTTAATGTATTGCTCCTCATATGACATTTTCAATTGCTAAAAAGGTCCAAATACAAGATATGATTATTAAAAAAAACTGGAGGTAAGATGTAACATGCAATAGTATATTTTGTATTTATACTACTTCTTTCATATAGTATGTTGTCATTCATTATTATTGTTTAATTACAGAGATGACTGCTTGCTTGACTTAAGCCTTTAACCATTTGGTTGCATTGCAATGTGTTGCATACCTTCTTCAGAAGAAACTGTGATTTTTACATAAAACAACATTTGGTTTTCAAACACAAGCAGTGTAAGTGCTGGACCAGATGCACATAAAGTGCACTGCAATAAACAGCTAAAAGGGTAGAGCAAAGTTTAATACTGGCAGGGGAGGGCTGGCATCTATTGGTCCAGGGGGCAAAACCAATTTAGTTGCCTATGGCGAACTTCATCAGTTTACCCGTTATCATCATAGACACAGATAGACAGATAAGGTCAGTGCTGTATTTAGTGAGAAGCAGACAAGGCAAGTGCCGCTCTAGGCACTTGCCTTATCTGCCTGATGGAGGGGAAGCGGAAGCTAAAAACGCTGCCCCTTTAAAAAAAATAATTAAAAAATCCAAAACGCTTGCCGGCAAAGGCGCTGGCTGGGGAGAGAAGGATCTCCCCTCACCAGCCTCTCCACGGTGATCAGGCTGCCGGATGTCTGTGTAGCAGCAAAGACATTCCCATACTGCCTCTAGCTCCGAGCGCACTGCTCTGAGTTCAAAGTGCCGCGGGTCGCTTGACCTGCCGTGCTCAGACTTCAGAACAGAGCAGGCACCGCGCGAAACTGCAGAGGAATGTCTGTTCTGCTGCACAGACATTTGGCTGCCTCCACTAGACACCAGGAAGCGGATGTCCTGGGGTGTAGGGGTAAGTCCTGGTAGTGCAATGTGGGTGATGGCGCGTGGCGCATGTGCAGGAGTAAGTCCTGGATGTGCAATATGGGTGATGGAGCATGTATTGGGGTGCAGAGGTAAGTCCTGGTTGTGAAATGTGGGTGATGGGGCATGTCCTGGGGTTCAGGGGTAAGTCCTGAATGTGCAGTGTGGGTGATGGGGCATGTCCTGGTTTGCAGGGGTAAGTCCTGGATGTGCAGTGTGGGTGATGGGGCATGTCCTGGTTTGCCGGGGTAAGTCCTGGATGTGCAATGTGAGTGATGGGGCATGTATTGGGGTGCAGGAGTATATCGTGGATGTGCAATGTGGGTGATGGGGCATGTATTGGGGTGCTGGGCTAGTTCCTGGTTTTGCAATGTGGGTGCTCCAATTTAATCTGCCTAGCACAAAATTAAAATACACCACTGAATAGGGTAGAAGTACAAAACAATTGTAAAGAAAGCTAGAAATTGCTATGCTGTGGGGCATTTAGAAAAGTGGTCAAGCCCCAGGCCATTTAGCCATGTTAGAGAGCAATATGGGGCAATTGGTCCTCTGCTCCCCCTTGTCAAACCTTCCCTGAATACTGGCAATGCACTGTTTACTTAAATTACTGACATGCTTATCTGATTTACACTGAACAGACAAGAAGTAGGTGCCCCATATTTTCAAGCGGAAACGTATAGTAAGATATCCTATAATTTGCTCAAGAGCTGCTCCTAGTTTATCTACAGAACCAGGGTGAGGCTGGATTATATGGGGCAAGCTGAGAAGATGAGCAGGGAGCTGCATCCTCCAGAGTGAACAGCATTTAATAACTGTCTATAGGACGCACAGTATTCACCACACCGACAAGCAAGCAAACAAAATAAAATCACAGCTCCTCAAAAAGTATCAAGTGTTACAACGTAGGGTGAGTAGGCAAGAGGTTCTGCAGTAGCTGCGATCAGTTACATTTGTACAAGTAAAGACTGACAAGAACCATACTCTACTAGTCCAATCTAACCGTTAGAACTCCGTGAACTGCACTTCCCATCATGCTCAGTCCTTCAACGTCCTGGCTGAGCATGATGGGCAACGTTGTCCACAACTGCTGGAGTGTAAGAGGTAAGTCATATATGGTGTATACCCACCCATACCTTTCTATTTAAAAAAAAAACATGAAGGTTGCTCGCATTAAGTTTTTAATTAACTCTTTCAATAAAATCAGTCCCTCTTCTGCAATTAAGGCTGATGAATTACCTTCAGGGTTGGCACTGATGAAGACTCGGATGCTTTTTCCAGTGGGTACCAGATGGGAGGGCAGGGCAGAGAGGTCCCCGGAAAATGCTGCTCTTCTTAGCGCAGAGTCCCGAGAGCAGGGTATCCTGCTGGTGGCTCCAGAGGGCCACATGGCACCTGGCAATCTTCAATTATGTCCTCTGGTTCAGGGCTGCATACCAGGAGCAAGGGCTGGACTACTCCGTGTCACCACTCCCAGCCAACAGGCATCCACATGAAAAGTGTTAATCATTCACAACCTGGACGAAGATCGCAGCCATGTGAACTAGTATAATATTACACTCCCATCATTATCAGGAAGCTTATACCTCCAATAGGCTGTACTTTCTTAGTTATCTCCCATATACCCATGGGAAGGTGGCAGTGAGAAGCAGGTGTTCCAGTCTTACGTTCTTCTGCAGAACCTCAGAGCATCTCGCAGTCCACAGGCAACTGATGGGCAAACCTTATCTTGTCCTCTCTCAGGCGGCTGCTGCTGGGAACATGTGACTTGGGAGAATCTTCACTCAGAAGCCTAGCCTGTGCTATCCCAAACCTCCCTCTCCTCCTCTTCCCTCCCTGCTACACGACAGACAGGAGGAGTGGCTGCATAGCTCTGCCTTCCATCGCGGGATGCTTCAAAATGCAGTGAGGATAATTCATACAGACTGGAGGCGCAGTGAAGGTGGGGTACACCTCTAAAAGTGGAACAATCAGCAGAAGGGTTAATTGCTCCGCTTCTCATTGTTATTTTTATATAACAATCTTGCACTGAAATTGCTGTTTGGAAAAACGCTTCTGGAAAATCTATACTGTAATCATTAAAATATAGGCTGATGTGCAGCCCTGGAGTATCCACTTTTCATAGGTGTCCCTGAATAAACCAGAGATGTGATCACTGTAAGTAA
Organism: Pelodytes ibericus; assembly: GCA_036172795.1. Classification (NCBI taxonomy): domain Eukaryota; kingdom Metazoa; phylum Chordata; class Amphibia; order Anura; family Pelodytidae; genus Pelodytes; species Pelodytes ibericus. The sequence goes on from CM069863.1 coordinate 157,867,241, forward strand.
AAGTGAACTGACAAGTGAACAGAAAAAAATCAGATATTAATAGCTTAGTTAGAAAGATACCTATGTTTTGCAAATGATGTGCAGTTCACTTGTCTGTTTAGTTTTAGTGAATAGCCCCCATGTGGCAGGGTGGTAATGTTTTAATGAGCAAAAATTCAGGGGCAAAGAGCTGGTGCAATTAGCAGGAACATTCCACTGGTTTCCATGGTAATTCCTTGTCTTTGAATAAGCGCCTGTAAGTGTGAAACGCGTGAGGCAGCTGTCATACTAGATCTCCTACCTGCCATGCAATTTTTTTTATTTTTGCACTTTATTACTGAAATAAATATTCATTAAATCACTTTTCATCCTGAGAGCGCCTCTCGTTTCCCTTTCTTTGCCTTCTAGGTTTCTAGGAGTTGGCAGCTCATGTGTGTCATTTATATGGCGCCTATATATTCCATTTTTTTGCTTTTATGGATTCCTTGTCTTTATCACCCATTGCCAGATATACTGGGTTTGGGGCTCAAAAGGTTTGCAGTTAAGGTGACCATCCATGTTGTGGATGAGATTACACAGAAAGGTGTATAATAGAATACATCATATACACACTGATTCAAATATTTGCACACAGTTAAATACACACAGTTCCATACACAAAAAATATTATTATTATATAAATTATTAGGAAGACACAACATATACACACACACACATACATAATGATTTCATTACATTATCATTCATTGATATAGCGGCAATAATTTATGTAACGCTTGCTACAGAACATAGAAGGAAACTTCAGGGTCTCTGTAAGGAATAATGCTGCGCGGGATCCTGGACATACCATTAGATGCCAACATTTCTCATTTTCTATGACACTTAAGGGGTTAAATTGACCCTATTGAAGTATCCTGACAATAAAAAGACACTTGCATTGATGAAAAACTGTCACTCTGAATTCTAGGGTTTTTCAGCAAGAGATCCAGTATAATATATTGCCAGATAGTGTGTCCATATTTCTACTTGCTGTAAATTCCTCATTCTCATACCTTATCTGGTCTATGGCTTTAATGGTGACCACATGTCTCGGATTGGCCGGGACAGTATCTCAATGGGACTTTATGTCCCAGGGCATGGGCAGCTTCATTCGGGGACAATACAGAGTTCGGGATTGAAATCTCTGCGTGAAAGAGGTCTCCATCAATCGGGAGAGACTTCACAACTCTCCTGATTCTCTGAGTCCCTCCTTCACACATAGCTCAGTGTAAGCTATCTGTTGTCTGTTCCCCCCCCCCTTACTCCCATGTCTGTTCTCCCCAAATCCCATGACTATTCTCCCCCCTGCCATGTCTATTCTCCTCCCATGTCTGTTATCCCCAACTCCCATGTCTGTTCTCCCCCTATATCTGGTGTCTGTCCCCCCTCACTCCCATGTCTGTTCTCCCCAACGCCCATGCCTATTCTCCCCGCTCCTATGTCTGTTCTTCCCCATGCCTATTCTCCCCCCTGCCTATTCTCCCCCCTTCCATGTCTGTTCTCCCCTCCCATGTCTCTCATTGTCTCTCTCCTCTACCGCTCTTCCCCTTCCATTTTTCTTTTTTTAATCTTTGTGCTTTGCTGGGAGCAGCGGACAGTACTAGCTCTGTGTGTTAAACACCCACAGAGCTTAGATAGTGCTACTAGTGCTACTCACGCACACTAATGATTCAGAGCATCGGAAATACGACTGGAGGAGGGGGCGGATCTACACCTTGCACACGGTGCGGTCTGCCTCCCTCCCCCTTAGCATGAGGGCGCCCCTATTTAAAAGCAAGCAGGGAAAAGAAAAATGTTGGCGTGTAAGCATCATTTTTACATTTATATTATTTGAGCCTGTGACTAGCTTAGCGCACCGACATTTTTCTTTTCCCTGCTTGCACATATTTGAGGTTGTTGGCTCCTCATTGTCTGGTTGCAGCTTGTTGTTATGGGGTTAATTGGGAGGAAGTTTAATTGCACCTCTTCCAACACATTTAAATAGGTTTTGGTAGCAGTATTACTAGATAGGAGGTGAGAGTAGGTTCTCACCCTATTGAGAGTGTGCCTTGACGTAGCGGGTGAGCTTAATTATGCTTTGGCCAATTCATATAACCAAAACCATTTATATTATATTATATATATATATTTGTTGCCAACTTTATTAGGGTGAGAAGCGCCGACAGTTTTTGTTTTTTGTATACACTGTACAGCCAATCACACTGTATTTGCAGCATGCTCACACCGGTAAGCATCATTTTTACATTTATATTACCATATTTGCTCGAATATAAGACGAGGTTTTTTTCAGAGCAAATGCTCTGAAAAATACCCCTCGTCTTACATTCAAGGTCGTTTTATAATCTGACCTCAAATTGAGGTCAGACTATAAGACAGCGATCCAGGTCCCCAGCAGAACTGCAGGGGACCTGGATCCCCCTCTCCTAACAGCAGGGGATGTCTGCGCGATGAGCGCAGACTCCACTGCTGCCGCCCGGCGCGACCGCTGGGGCTTCTGTGAAGAAGCCGACTACTTCCAGCTTCGTCACAGAAGTCCCGGCGGTCGTGCCGGGCGGCAGCAGGGGAGGTCTGCGCTCGTCGCGCAGACATCCTCTGGTGCCCCGCTAGCCACCAGGGAGAATCGGGCAGCTGGGGGATGTCTGCACAATACGTGCAGACTTCCTCCATGCTGTCCGACACGGCAGTCTATTATGACGGACCAGCTGTCCGTCATAATAGACTGCCGTGTCAGGCAGCATGGAGGATGTCTGCACGTATCGTGCAGACATCCCCCCACTAGCCACCAGGGAATTAAACCAGAGGAGGGGGAGGGGGCAGGACACAGACAGACAAGGGGAGGGGGGGAGAAGAAAAGGTGAGGGGGGGGATAGAGAGAGACAAGGGGAGGGGGGAGGACACAGACAGACAAGGGGGGGGGGGGAGACACAGACAGACAAGGGGAGGGAAGGGGGAGACAGACAGGGGGAGGGAGGGGGACAGAGAGAAAAGGGGAGGGGGGGATAGATAGAGACAAGGGAAAGGGGGAAGAGAGAGAAGTTTTGGGGGGAGAGAGAGACAACGCTGGGGGGGAAAGAGACAGCTGGGGGAGGGGGAGAGAGGCCGCATTGGCACATAAAAGGAAATAAAACCAAGAAATGCATTTGTATAATATAAATTTTTTATTAAATAATAAAAATCAATTTACATATATACAAGTTAAACTTTTTTCCTATAGGGTAGTCTTATAATCAGGCTTTTAGTTTTTTTCCTAAAGGAATGTACAAATTTGGGGGGGTCGTCTTATAATCAGGGTCGTCTTATAATCGAGCAAATACGGTATTTGAGCCTATGACTAGCTTAACGCACCAACATTTTAAAAAAAAATATATACTGTTGCATATTAACCTGTGGAATCACGTTATCTATTTAAATCATATTTTTTTCATGTGATTTGATTCTAACACAGGATTAAACTATATGTTCCAATGTAATAGCCACATAAACCACACATTCTTGTTGTGTGGTCCAAGTCTATGGTCACCAGGAGAGTTCTCATTTATACAGTCTGCATTCTAGTTCCCATTTCTAGACGTGGATCCTACACATTGCAGAGCAGTGTTTTGCTGACTTCTCTAGCACAACTGCAAATTGTAGAGTCGAAGAAATAGAATAACAGGGGCAATGCATTATCCGTGCTGCATAATGGTTTGGCTGCCTAATGATTCGATACATAAATAAATAATAGTACTTACTCTATGCTGCTCACTTGCCCAGTATGAGCTGGGGCATCCTGGTGAGTGCCACCAATAAAAAATTAACAAGCTGCTTGGTAGTCTGGCTGTGCTGTTTTATAATGGTAATCCGTAAATCTTTCACAAGCCTTTAAGAATTCAAGGAAAATAGTACAAAGATCAGGTTAGCAGTTTGCACCCTGTAGACAAAACACTTTCCTTTATTTTACTGCCAAGAGAGAAAAAGTGGCTGTGCTCTCGGCCAGAGGCGACATTAATGTGAGCTACAGACCTTTACAGTCTGTGCATTATATATAAACCTCCCAGAGAGACCAGCGCAGGATGGCCAGGAAACTGCTTCTGTTCTTCCGTGAGCCCTTCCCCCCTACCCCAGCAGGATAAAAAAAAAAAGTATTAAAGCCTCAGCCCATTTAATAAGTCTTGCATTATTCGGAAAGTTAATTAAAATCCTCAAAGCCTGCAAGTGTGCGGATTATGCCTGGTTTAAAAGGCTGAGGTTGGAAGTCAGAACATGCCACCCTTCCTTTGCCTCCTGTTACGCTGGGCTGGAGAGATTGTCATGCTGACTTCAAGCAGACAACTCCTTAGATCAGTGTCACATAGTAAAATATCATCAGAATAGCAGAGTTACTGGATTCAGGCATCTTTATTAATAAAACTAAAATAATAAAATGACAACAAAAAAAAATACTGTATTCCTGCATCTTTATAAATAAAACTAAAATTATAAAATGACCAACAAATTACTGTATTCCTGCATCTTTATATATAAAGCTAAAATAATAAAATGACAAAAAAATGAGTGTATTTCTGCATCTTTATAAATAAAACTAAAATATTAAAATAAAATAAATAATACTGGACGCAGGGCAATCCTTATAAATAAAACCCAAAAAAAAGGCAATGCATGTAAAAAAAAAACAAGTATTACATTGTCCACTCTTCTGTCACCTACAGAGTTAGATCCCGTCGTCCTGTAGTTGAGAGTGATTGCCTTTTACAGTATGCACTGGGCAAACTTAAATAGTTAATGGTCACTGTCCATTGTTTACCTCTCCAATCATACCAGTGGAGCACTGTTTGCTTGCTGTCCCTATGGTACAGTAATAAAGCCTTTCTATCATGGATCAATATTTTCTTTGTAGCATTTTTTTTTTACTTGACAGATTGTCTATCTGGAGACCTTACTTGTTAATTACAGTTTCTGAAAATGGGATGGAATCCATAGGTTAACCCGACGTTTGCCAGAGATTTGTTCGCAGGCCAAATCGGCATACTGCTCATCCACGTGTCGTTGAAAGAGTTACTGGCATTTTCATTCTCCATCATTTTCCCTGCTTGTGACAGTCAATATCCAGCATGTCGGGTATCTTATGCCAAAAGGTACAAGCTGAGAAGATTTTGTGTTGTTTCTATAGTGTTTTAATATAAGGAGACACGTCACTTATTTGATTTCCCCCGTGTGTAGATGCCAGGGCACTATTTTCCAAGTGACTGTCACTGAGTTAAGATTTAATTATCAAATGGAGCAGAATTGATTGAATTGGAGTGACCGGGTGAAAGTGAATGCAGATGAATGAAAGACTCAGTTTGATTCCAATTAATCCCTGGGGGTAGAGACATTAGTTATAAAGTAGACATTCATTTTACCATTCATTGGACATGTTTACTGTAAGGACAAAGGACTTTCAATATATTTTGACAGAAGTGCTTGTTAAAGGGAACTTTGCTGAATTTAGCTTGTGTTCTCCACTAGTGTTATTTATATTGGACATGTTGTGTAATATCCAAAAAATACTATTCATAACATTCACAAATAGTGATATTTCAACCAATGTTAAAGAGGGAGTAAATTGTATTTTTTTTTTTAATTTTGAATCTTTATTAAATGTTTTCTCTAATTTGGACAAGTATGCAAATATAAAATAAGACAATGTACAAGACGAACATACAATAAAGGTATAAAAAATACACAGTGCGTCTCTAAAAATTGTACAGTGGCATGCACAATTAATGTACATAGCCAGTGGTGGATCTTGGTTTTGTGCTGCCCTAGGCAGACAAAATTCTGGCACACCCTGCCCCACCCATGTTGCACACCTATCATATGCCCCGTAACCCCATTACATGCCCCCATCACCCACATTGCATACACACTTAATGCCCCATCACCCCCATTACACGCCACCATCACCCTCATTACTTACTCCCACCACGTCCATTACATGCCCTCATCACTTCGATTAATTGAAAGGAGCTAAAGGTTGTTGAAGGGTGGGGGAGGGAGCGAAAATGTTTGAGGCACCAGAAGTGTGCTTTAACACTCTCTGGAAAAGTGCCGCCCTAGGCGAGTACCTTGTTTGCCTTGGTGAAGATACACTACTAGAGTTGAGTGGACACCTGGATGTTCAGGTTCGGCGGGTTCGGCCGAACTTCTGAAAAAAATCCGGGTTCATGGTCGAACTTGACCCCAAACTTGACCCCAAACTTGACCCCGAACCCGAAGCCCATTGAAGTCAATGGGGACACGAACTTTTGGGCATTAAAATACCTCTAAAAAAAAAAAGGCATGTGATGACGTAACGTGCGTGCAAGCTAGTGGGTGTGCCGACGGAGGTAGAGAATGAGAGCCAAAGAGGAATAGCGGTGTCGCGCTGTGAGGGGGAGGAGAGGTAGGAGAAGGCTGAGAAAAGAAAGCAAAAACTTCGCTCCTGACCGCCATCGAGGTTGTAGAGTCATCTACTGGGAGTAGCTCGACCTGACGCTTTCGGTCTCTTCTCTCTCCCATTGTCGGGTGCGGTGTTGTCTCCCCGTGTCTCTCCGTGTGGAACTGAGGCTGCTCCGTCGGTGCGAGAATCAAGCTGGGCGAGAAGCTGAGTGGGGAGACGCCTTTGTCCCATGCTGCCTCTTTGCGGTCTTGCTGTTGATCTTATCGCTGATCTGGCGGGAGGAGCTTGGTCCCGGAAAATACCACCAAACAGGTATCGACAGGTAGAAACCGGGAACATTTACGCCTACCCTCCGGTTGTATACATCAAGTAGGTAAAGTTTTACCTTTCATACTCTTGTATATGGGGTCTCCTATGTATCAAAGATTCGGCATGCACAACTCTTCCTATCCAACACTGGGTTGAAACACCGCTAACTGAACTGAAAGGGGGGTAGCCCAAGTGAGAGAGAGAGAGAGAGAAGGTCTGGCCTCGCATAGTAAAATTCTGAGGTATCGGAATACGAAATTAATTTGTGGATTACCAACCTCTATATAACTTCATACCTGTTGCTCTGCCTATTTATCCTTTTCTTTTCTTTTTTTCCCTCTCTCCTCGGAAATCAACTGAGGGGAAGGAGGAGAGGGTTATAAAAGAGGGTCAGTTGTGCTGGTTTGTTTGTCTTCTTAAATCCACACCCTGCTCACAATGCCTCCAAAAAGCAGAGATAAAGACACAACTCAAACGGCTGACAAAACAAGACCCATCAGTACTTTCTGTTCCCCAAAAACTCAGGCGGACAGACCCGATCACAGAAAGTCTATAACAGCTGTGCATAAGGAGCCCCAATCGGAGCAATCGGACCTGTCTCAAGATGCAGAGCCTGCTCAAACCGCTGGTCCAGTTACACAAGAGTTTATCTCAGACCTCATGGATAATTTTTACAAAAAAATTAAACACGACTTTGAAACAAACCTCTTACATATCAAAGAGGAAGTTTCTCAATTAAAACACACGCTGGAGCAACAAGGAAATGCAGTTCTAAAACTACAAGAGGACAACAGGTCCCTAAAAGAAGCTAACATCTTACTGCATAATAGACTAACAAGCCTGGAAATTAAAACTGCGGATATTGAAGACAGGGCAAGAAGAAAGAATATCAAAATTAGGGGTATCCCTGAAACTGTTACTAATGACCATCTGGAGAACTTTCTCAAATCCCTGTTTCTCTCAATTGCCCCAGACACGGACCTGGGCTTATACCCATTTGAGAGACTGCACAGGATTCAGAAGCCCCATTCGGCAGAGGCCGCTCTTCCACGAGATGTAATCGTGCGTTTCTCAAGCTTCTATCTAAAAAATTACATTATGCAAATAGATCGAGGAAATAAAAACACAAGAAACGAACTTTATAAAGATATCCACTTTTTCTCGGACATCTCGCTGGCGACAAGACTTACAAGACGAACTTTTCAGGAACAGATTTTGATCTTGCGCAACAATAATCTGCGATACAGATGGGGTTTCCCGACGGCCTTGATTGTCTCCCACCAAGAGAAAAAGTACCTGTTTAAAGACCCACTAGAGGCACAACAAAAAATTGCTCTATGGGGCCTCACTTAGTCCTCACTTACTATGTGACCTGCCATGGGGTTTGGGGATACTTTCTACCCCTCTATGGTCCTCCCCACTTTTAGTTTGTTCGTGCTTAAAATATAATTGTCCCCCTCTGTCCTCGCGCCACACGGCACAGTGTAAATTAGGTCCATGTCTCCCTACTTTGGTTTAATGTTATTTTATTGATTACTAGTATTCACCTGGTTTGTGACTAAGACAACCTCTCTCTAAGTAACAGTCTGTCCAAGCAGGCCGAGGGGGTGCAGAATTGAGATCCTCCCTAAAAATTTTTGCAGGCTATGAATCCATTTGAATTGCCGCACCCGTTTGATTTAATATTTACCTCAAACTGAGGGACTTGGGTTATAAAGTTCCCACCCTTAAACTGATACTCTGCTAAATCCTGCACGTTACTGTTTCTAGGGAGATATATCTATGCAGGGTGGTTAAGAGTTCAGCTTTGCTACTTGTGCCTATCTGTATGTTTGGGCTCTCCCCCCACGGCTTTCTCCCCGGCTTAACGAGCGGTGGTGGGACAGCCGAAACTATTTGAAGTATTCGTTGCCTGGGGTGTTTTATGATTTAGATTGATTTGAAAAGGGCTTTGGAGGACCAGCACTTCTATCTTTAGTGAAATACATCTATTTGGGCCATCAAGAGAGGTTTAGTATTTCCTCTAATCGGTATGGGACGTATGGCCCACTAGGAACCAATTATTTATTGGATGCATTTTATGATTGTCAAGTGAATTGCAATGGGGACTACTGGTTAGCACATTAGGCCCACAAATCTTCTATACTCTGTACACATTATATGGCGGCTATAATTTTCCTTTTAAATACGTCATTAGAAGTGTTTGTTCAGCACAATGTTAATACTAGGGGCATGACAAATGGAACTGATTGGTTTTTATCTTGATTGAGAATCACTAATACACATAAAACTACTTTTTCTGTACTAAATTTACACTGACGGAGTCCTGTATTTGCTGGACTCTGAATTCCGGGTCCTGCAAATAATGGACTCCGAACTTCAGGTCCTGCAGATATTGGACTCTGAATTTTCTTTTCGGTATTTTATCTAGTCCAGACTCTTGACAGGAGCAGGCCTTTATTTACACTATAGAGTCACAAAAATTGGAGAGAAACACAACTATAAACACTTAACGGATAAATGGAATTGATTGGTTTTTATCTAGATTGAGAATCACTAATACACATAAAACTACTTTTTCTGTACTAAATTTACACTGACGGAGTCCTGTATGTGCTGGACTCTGAGTTCCGGGTCCTGCAAACAATGGACTCTGAACTCCGGGTCCTGCAAGTATTCGACTCTGAATTTTCTTTGTGGTATTTTATCTAGTCCAGGCTCTTGATACTATACTACAGATTCACCCTATAGAGTTACAAAAATTGGAGAGAAACACAACTATAAACACTTAACGGATAGGGATATTCTTTCCCACCACATTTGTAATTGAAACGGCACACTCTATTCTCTTGGTTGGCCACTGGATAGGGCTGGGGACAGAACGGGGGAGGACTACTCGGGGGGGGGGGGATTGTGGGGGGGGTCTTTTTTCCCCGAGCCTGGTGGTGGGGTAGCGGGAGGTCGGGGTACGAGGGTTTAGGGCGGTGGGGGGGGGGGGGTAGAGTGGGGAGGGGGACTTAAATGTGGATGGATAGACGCCTTAAAAGAATGTCAGGTTCCCTTATTCCTCCCCGATTCGCTCTCCTTTCCTGGTTTTCCCATTTTTTTTTCTCTCTCTTCTTTCTCTTCCCCCTCTGTTTTTCTTTTTTTTTTATGTACTTTTCTATAGGACACTTGAATTGATTTATTTAATGTAACACATTTGCTCTAGATCCTCTCTGACTAGGCATACCCATGCTGCACTCAGTTTCTTTTTGTCCTTGTGGTGTAGGACTGATGGAGGGGCATAGTCTTTATGACATACCCAACCGCTGTATGAATGTATTGGTATGGTTGAATGTGTGTGGGTGTGACTGGGTCGGCTGTGTGTGGTCTGGGCCGGGAGACGGGGGATCTGTAGAAACCTGGGATGTCACTTAGATTGCTATCTCTCAACGTGCAGGGACTAAACTCCCCCCATAAACGAGGAAATCTATACAATACTCTGATAAATAACAAAATCGATATAGCATATATTCAGGAAACCCACTGGGTACCTTCTCATAACAACCTATGGAGATATAGTGCATACCCCCATGTATACACCTCCAACCTGACTGACGGTAAGAAAAAGAGAGGAGTTGCCCTTATCTTTTCACAAAGGTTAAAATTTGAATTGGTGCACCAAGAAGCAGACAGCAATGGTAGATATTTGATACTCATAGTTAAAATTAATGACATTTCTTATACCTTGCTTAATATATATGCCCCTAATCAGATATCAGCAGGATTCTTTGACAAACTGATGGAAAGGATAGATAAAATCCAAATTGGAACCCTAGTTATTGGAGGTGACTTGAACACTGTGGCCGATCCGAGAGTCGACCGAAGTGCACATAACGTGAAGAGCGGGAGTAAGGGTTCGATATTGCAAACATTCTTGGGGAAAAACTCCCTATTCGATACTTGGAGAGTTTTACACCCAAGTGATAGAGACTACACTTTTTACTCTAATGTGCACCAGATTGACTACTCCCGGATTGACTACTTTCTGTTGAGACCACAATCGTTGGAACTGGTCAAGACCGCACAGATAGGGTCAATTACGTGGTCGGACCACGCTCCTTTAACTATGGAAATATCTAATAATCCCCATTATAATTTGAGAACTAAATGGAGATTGAATGAATCCATTCTTAATTCCAAAAATAATATACAATATTTAACGGAAGAAGCCCACAACTTCCTGTTGGCAAATGATAACGGGGAGACTTCGGATATTACTCTTTGGGTCACCTTCAAGGCATACATGAGAGGCCTGATAATCAAGCTGGGTGCAAGGGCGAAAAAAGAAAAAGGGATCACTTTGTCCAATCTATATATTAATCTGGCTAAGTGGGAGAGATCGGACAAACTGGTCCCAGACCCTAATACTAAAGCGGAGATCAAATTATTACAAGCCGAAATTAATATTAGGGAACTCGAAAAAATTTATGCTATGATGACCCGACTTAAACAGAACTGGTACTATTCGTCCAACAGAGCAGGAAAGACACTGACTAACAGACTCAAAAACAAGAAAAGCTCAGGGATGATCCATAAGATAATAGTGGGTGACACACATCATCTTTCCCCCAAGGCTATTTCTAACGCATTTGCAGCATATTACAGAAGTTTATATAATATATTACAGGTTCCAAACCGCCAGAGTAAGATTGACGAGTTCTTAGGCACACTGAATCTCCCTACAGTTACGGTACAGCAAAAGGAATTGTTGAACAGCCCCATTTCTTTATCTGAAATAAATAGTACAATAAAAAATCTAAAAACTGGTAAATCACCGGGTCCTGATGGGTTCTCATCTCCTTTCTTTTTGAAATTTCAATCCACAGTAGCACCATTACTACTCAGGTTTTTCTTAAACATCCCTAAATCGGGTACTCTCCCCGAAGAAGTATTACAGGCAACAATTACACCGATTCTTAAGACAGGGAAGGATCCAACACACACATCTAATTATAGACCTATTTCTCTCATTAATCTTGACATTAAGATTTACTCTAAAATATTGGCTGAGAGATTAAAACAAGTAATCCCCTTCCTTGTACATACGGACCAGACGGGGATTGTTGAGGGCAGGAGTGCTGCGCATAACACAAGGAAGATACTTAACCTAGTCCACAGATCAAGGTCTTTAAATCTAAAAGTAGTCTTTTTAGCACTTGATGATGAGAAGGCCTTTGATCGAGTGGACTGGCAATATATGGAATCTGTTCTGTACAGACTTGACATGGGGGGACTTTTTAGAGACTACACCATGGCCTTATACTCGAATCCTACCGCAAAAGTCACAGGACCTGCGATGGACTCTGACTGGTTCTCGATCAATAATGGGACCCGCCAGAGTTGTCCTTTAACCCCCCTCTTATACATAGTTAGTGTGGAACCCCTGGCGGCAGCCATTAGACAATCACCCCATGTCACAGGTGTAGAACTCGGGACGGAGTCCTCTAAGATCTCCCTGTATGCCGACGACGTCCTCCTGTCCTTGACAAACCCCCTCTGCTCCATTCCGGCTCTCTTTCGGCTGATAAATGATTACGGGGCTTGCTCCAATTACAAAATTAACCTAAAAAAAACTCAAACTATAAACATTTCTCTTACACACACTGATCTTAGGGATCAAAGCTCTTTAACCGATATAAATTGGTCAAGACAAACTATTGATTACTTGGGAATTCAAATACTTAATGATACGAATAAAATGGTTAGTTGTAACTACGCTTCGCTAGTGAAGGACATAGCCGCTCATTTAACTAAATGGAAGGGCTTGGAAATCTCTTGGCTAGGTCGCATTAATGTTATTAATTCCTATACCAAAGGTGCTATATCTGTTTAGGCTCATACCTCTAAGAGTCCATCCAAATGTTCTGAAGCTAATACAGAAACTCATTGGGGACTATATATGGCTCGGTAAAAAACCAAGAATAAGCGGTACTATATTAAAAAGAAAGACAACCAAAGGGGGGGGCCTCATTCCCAGACATTATAAATCTCCATGAGTCGGCAATGTTGACACACTTCTTGGCTTGGGACAGGAAATCCATTAAATCCAACAATCTCCCAAAATGGCTCCAATCAGAACAGACAGAAATTAAGGATTGTGACCTTTTTTCTTTATTCTGGAGGTCCCCGGAGGTACTGAAGAATTTAATTAAACACCCCAATCCATTTATACGGGACACCCTGGTCACCATTAACAAACTTAAGAATAAGTTTTAGATAGGTAACCACTTACTGGCCTCAACTCCAATTGATGTAGTCCAACTTTCCATTACAGATATTAACCTAAAGAAATGGCAACAATGCGGTATAACGTCTATAAAAGACATAACGACCCAGAATAGCATTAGACCATTTCGACAATTAACAGAGCTCTATAACCTCCCTCTGTCCGAATTATTTTCATACCTAAGAGTGAAATTTTTTATCTCACATAGAAATATATTATCCTCCCCTTCTATAGAAGATTGGATCGACATCCACAAGCAATCTAAACAAATTTCTAGAAACACCAAGTTACTACAAACCTTGATCCAAGAAGGGAAAGATCAGCCAACCTGTAGATGGGAGCTTGAATTGAATCTAAACTACCCCTTAGAGGATTGGTTCAGAGCATACTCACTGACGCGGCAAAGCATACATTCAATCAACCCTATAGAACTATACTTTAAAATTGCCAAACGCTGGTATTTAACCCCGAGTAGACTCCATAAGATTAGTAGGGCTAACTCAAATAAATGCTGGCGTTGCACATCAGAAGTAGGAACTCTTTCTCATGTTTGGTGGTCCTGTCACGCTTTGGATAGATTAAAACTAAGAATACAAAATCTTATAGCCGAACTTTGCGGTTTTAACTTAATATTATCACCTCAGATCTTTTTATTACATATAGATTTTCCGAACATCTTGAAACCTCAGAAAAAACTCTTAACACACATCTTTACGGCTGCAAAAATCACAATGGCTCGCTGTTGGAGGCAGGGAGGCAATATAAACTGGAAGGCAGTTATCATACAACTGAGATTCCAATATTTGATGGAGAAGGGCTTCTACACGAAAAACTCGAAATCCGATGAATTTCGGGAAATATGGGGTGGCTGTAAAGATTACGACTCTAGATCCCTTAGTAACGACTCGCAATCAGAAGATACCATACCTTGATACAGCTGAACCCCCTATGGGATCTCCCGGCCCGGACCTTGCAACGCCGACCATTAGTATGACTCTTGACTTGCACGAGTGTAAAACAAACTTAGACTTCGCCGTCTCAACGGGCCCCCTCAAATTGATCTACTATAAGTGGGTATTCTGCATTAACAATCTTTTTTTTCTAACACTCATTTTCTTCCCTGACACAAGAACATGGCATAGAGGGAGCTGGTCTAAAAACAACTTAGACAACACTGACTGAAAGGGCTTATTGCACTCATTTTATTGATGTTTGTCACTCACTGTATCAATGGAATGTTTTTCTCCCCCACGAAAATGTAATTTTTGTATCTTTCGGAAACTTTGCATAATAAAGCATTAAAAAAAAAAAAAAAAAAATACCTGTAAAAAAGTCCTGGAAAGGGCTAGAGGGCTGCAAAAGGAATTAAAATGTGGGTAAGAGTAGGACAAGTGCCCTGCAAACAAATATGGATAGGGAAATAACTTCAAAAAACATAAAATACATACAAATTAAAAATACAGCTGAGCCATAAAATAACACTAGTTGGAATCTTTGATTTTAGCTTTGGAAGAACATAAATCTAAATCTAAAGCATGGCTTCCAGGAGGATCAACAGAATTATCCATTTAAGAATGGGTTGGAGTGCAGGGTATTCTCTTTCAGTTTATACTAAGTGACCCATAGGTTGAGGAGGCGGTGACCGTGGCGGTGTAGGTGGAAGCAGCACTGGAGGAGGAGGAGGTAGCAAGAATTTTTCAAAGTGTGCTGTAAGCACAGTATTTGACGGTTCTATTTGACTCTTAGATATGAAGTGCACCGCAAGACGCAAATGTACTATTTACCACCCAAAACTATTAGAATTTTTCAAAGTGCGCTGTAAGCACAGTATTTGACGGTTCTATTTGACTCTCAGATGTAATACATGTAATGCTATTGCTATTCTATAAACCGAAATAGAGTCCCCATTCATACGAATAGGTCAATTGACCTATTTTTATGAATGGGGACTCTAGTTCGGTTTATAGAAAGCCAATAGTATTACATGTATTCCATAAGCCGAAAGTCTATAAACCGAACGACATTCGGTTTATAGGCTTTCGGTTTATAGAATACATGTAATGCTATTGGCTATTCTATAAACTGAAAGTCTATAAACCGAACGACATTCGGTTTATAGTAAATACAAAACAAAGTGTTAGGTACGCTATGTGACAAACACCAGTGAAATACAGGAAATCTGATAATTGCCTTATAGTAGGTCACTCTTATATGACGATGTTCAATCACTAGCTTAAAAAAGACAGAAAAAACACAAAGACCATAGTGTAATGTAGTCTAGATATGGAGTAATCTGTGCAAGTAAACTAGTGCACTCACAAACAAAAGAAGAAGAAAATCTTATCTGTTGTTTCTTGTATGGTCCTCTTGCTCCTCATCCAGTGGATGTATGGTGTAGGAATAGATGAAGAAAACCATAAATATGTGGTAAAATACAAGATTTTAATAAAGCAATAAGGTAGCTTACATCTAAAATGGAGATATGCAGCACAAAAGATGGTCACAGGCGATGGTCCAAACAGCAGGTCCCACGCTAGTAGTAAAATCCAAGTGGAGGCAATATTCCAAAGAACAGGATAAAATGACAAGAAAAATGTATAAAATGATGAAAGGTCCGCAGTACATTGAATCACGCTACGCGTTTCGCCTTCCTGAGGCTTCCTCCTGGCGTGTCAACAGATAAGATTTTCTTCTTCTTTTGTTTGTGAGTGCACTAGTTTCCCTGCACAGATTACTCCATTTCTAGACTATATTACACTATGGTCTTTGTGTTTTTTCTGTCTTTTTTAAGCTATTGATTGAACATCGTCATATAAGAATGACCTACTATAAGGAAATTATCAGATTTCCTGTATTTCCCTAGTGTTTGTCACATAGCGCACCTACCACTTTGTTTTGTATTTACTGTATGTCTTTCACGTGTGTTTTACAGAGAAACACAGAGGCTGGTGCTGCTGCTGTGGTACAGATTAAGCGCTGGTCTTTTTCCACTTGTCACATTCGGTTTATAGACTTTCTGTTTATGGAATACATGTAATGCTATTGGCTATTCTATAAACCGAAATAGAGTCCCTATTCATACGAATAGGTCAATTGACCTATTCGTATGAATGGGGACTCTATTTCGGTTTATTGAATAGCAATAGCATTACATGTATTCTATAAACCGAAAGTCTATAAACCAATGTCTTTCGGTTTATAGACTTTTGATTTATGGAATACATGTAATGCTATTGCTATTCTATAAACCGAAAGTCTATAAACCGAACTACCTTCGGCTTATAGACTTTCGGCTTATAGAAAACGTGTAGTACTATTGCCTTTCTATGAACCGAACGAGAGCCCCATTCATAATAATTTCTTATGAATGGGGCTCTCGTTCGGTTTATAGAAAGCCAATAGTATTACACGTATTCTATAAAACGAACAAATAAAACGAAACGAAAATAATGAACGAATTTCGTCTGAAACGAATGCAGTAATGAACGGAATTCGTTTTAGACGAAATAAATAACATTTTCGTCCGAATGGATGAAAACGAAACAAAAATTTTAGTTTTGCACATGTCTAATAAAAACAAGACATATAAAGTGCCAAACATTCACCCGTATGAACAAGGAAATTATTAGGATCTAAACAATGGTAACAGTAAAAAAATAAGTAGGATGAAGAGACCGTAGGGACCGGGATGACCTACCAACCAAGATTTACAAACTCACAGGGAAATAAGTGGAGAACAATGAGCAGGACCACAATTTTCTAACCCATTGCTAACAACCATCGGCCCCAGATTTCATTGTATGGATCAATACTGGGCCTGTCATTTCTGTAGAAGTATTTCTTAGATTGTGCCTGAAATACTTGATATTTCTATAATATAGAATACTTGATATTTCTATAATATACTTGAAATATTTGAGATTTAATCTCTGGCCAGGTCGGAACACCAGCTTTTTTCCAGTATCTAGCCAGTCAAATTTTAAAGGCCATTAACCCCTTCATGACGCTAGGTGCTTGCGTCCCAAATGATGCAAACGCCAAAACGTCACAAATTGTTCCTGGCCACCGATCACAAGGTGATCGGTAGCCAGGAACACTCTGGCAGAGACCCGATCAGGGTCTTAATAGACCCTGTGAGTCCCTGCCAAAATATCGCGAGACCTCCGGACGTCACGTGTGACATCACGGAGGCGTGCCCGAACCCGGAAGTTCGGGCACGGCGCGATTTAGTGAAATGTAGCCCATGCTCGCTTTGAGCACCGGCTACATTTTCCCTGTCGGACTCAAAGTGGCCTCAGATGACAGGTGGGATCCCGCTGCAAGTGCCTGCAGCGGGATCCGAAAACAGCTCATCGCGGGGAGCCGCGATGAGCTGTTTAACAAAGGACGTACTATGCCGTCCTAACGACTTTAAGGCACTTAAAGTCAGGACGGCATAGTACGTCCTAACATCACGAAGGGGATAAGCTGTTAATACATAAACGTTGGCAAAATTTGTCTAGGTTGGGCAAGTCTAAGTGGAAGAGGAAAGATTGCGAGGACAATTCAAAAACACCCCCAACATTTTAGGAAATATATTGGCTATTTTGTATTTATAGGGCATTAACAAGTTACATTCCGCCAGATATGGTACTGAGTGCCTTCCTCTTGGTGGCACCACCAGAAGATATTGGAAGATTTGGGTTGAAATTTAGCTAGTCATGCAGGTACGAAGTACCACCTATGAGATAGCTTGTAAAACTGTTCCTGTATATTTATACAATGAACAGCCTTCCTAGTGTTTTTCCAGGTTTTGTGCCATGTGTGGATGGGGGAAAGACAATCCCATGTCTCTTTCCCATTTCAAACACGCACTAATTTTTTCCTCTGCTTTATATGAGGTCAGGAGCTTACAAATTTTTGAAATCAACTTTTTTGGGGGACTAGAGATTAGAAAATGTTCCCATTTGTCTATATCTGCTGGGGGATTTGACATCAGAAAATTCTTCAAGCCTTAAATAGCTAAAAACCTCTCGAGTTGGTAATCCTCCCCATATATTTCCCCTACCATCAGAATGCCAGCCGCTTTCCAGTGATGTATTGGTAGGTCCGGTATATATAAGGAAACTACCTCGATGGGAATGACTTTAGACAGATAATTATTGCATTTTAGCTGTTTTTTAATCAGTAAGGCCATCAAATCCTGAATAAGTAGGCAGTTAATTCCCAGTTTTCTAAATTGTTTGGGGGTTAGCCAAAGAAGAAGAAAGGGATCTCTGTTCATGCATCTAACTTTTTTGATGTGATACCTATATTGCCATCTCTTTTGTAGGACCAAGCTAACATATTAAAAATCTGACAGGTGTCATATAGCTTTATTAAATCGGGATAGCCAAGGCCATCTCTGTCTGACCCCCCTTTGAGGACTTCATTCGGGATCCACGGTTTCTTGGCTACCCTGACAAAGCTAGAAAATATAACATCAAATTCCCTTAAGATGTTTATCGGTATATGAAAGGGAATAGCTCTAAATAAGTTTGGGGACCACATGGTGATAGATTCAGCAGGATATTGTCTGCATATAAAGGAAAGGATACCCTTTATCTAGTCAGAGTTTCTTACAAATGCTGCTAAGGGTTCAATAGTCAGGGAATACAATTGGGGGGCCAATGGGCATCCCTGTCACATGCCATTTGGAATGGTAAAGTACTCCTAGTCCAGGGAAGGACCCTTGATCCTAGCTGTTGGATTAACATACAGAGCCATTGTCCAGGAATGGAATAGACCTGTTAGACCAAATACCGGCAGGGTGTCTGCCAGAAACTTCCAATTAACTCTGTCGATTTTCTTTTCAGCATCCAAGGCCACATGCAGCAGTGAACTATGGGATCCCCCTTGACATGCTGCCCGCTCCTTCTCTACATGCACCTCCATCAGCTGCTCCACCTGCCACGAAGTTGGCCGCTGAAGAAAATGTTCTAGTTAGATTAGCCAACATTGCTGATGGAGAGATATATGTTTGTTCCTATCAACCATAGGCCACTCAGCTTGAACAGGAAGGGATAAAATCTGCCAGGGGGAGTATGTTTCCTTATAATCTTTACAAAAGTTAAACTTCGATAACATTATCAAGCCAGGCAACCATAAAAGAGGAGGCACCTCTCTATTCCTCATACTTTTTCGAATTAGCTCGTCTTTTACTAGCAAGAGTATTATCGGAAATTAATCCAGAGCAATGCTATTCCTGCATAGTATATGTGGCCAAGCCTTGCTGTGATATGATGAACTATTCAGACTATATATGGCAGTCAGGTTGGCTATCGGGTTGGACCACACAAGGAGATGTCCTTTGGCAGATAGACTGGTTCTTTCTCCTCCCAAACTTAGCAGATTTGAGGATTTCACCCCTTGGAGTCATCCCCAAAAAGGAGCAAATCCCATCTCACCCACCAAATAACTTTCATTTAGGGTGGGTCGATAAATGGTGGGATCAATTCGGACCTCTGCAAGGTGCTGTACAGATTGGTTGAGCAGGCCATCCATTTGGTATGGCACATAGCCCGCAGTAACCTCTGGGCCAAATTAGATATAGAATCAGCTCTTTCTGGTTCATCCAAAGTGCTGTTACCTCCTGAGTTGCCACCGAGATGGTTCTATGTGTTTAGTTGTACAGGCCATTAACAATATCTTACCTCCCCTTGTTATCAGGCTACTTCGGTCCTTCGGCTGTCTCCAGCATAATTTGTTCAAACACTCTTTTCATGTCCCAAGAGTATGCATTGGGATTGCTGACTCTCTATCTAAACAGCATTGGGATAATTTCTTGCTGTTGGCCTCGGAGGAGTTCAGGGAGCCGACTCGACTTCTAAATATGATCTGGACATTAGGAGATATAATGAATTGATGCTTTTACACCAGTATGGGGTCCATGTACACCAGGAGGCAGTCCTATCTTGCTGTCGCAGATACTCCCTCCCCAGTCAACAACTTAAGTTCCGCTTTATTATTATTTATAGGCTTTATTATAATTTATATATTTACTGAAATAGTCTCAGTCCTACCCCTCAACTGCAAGATCTCAGCCCTGGTGGCTTATGTCAACTTTTTGGGGCTTGCCGAATTGCCAAAAGATTGCTTTGTGAACCATACCCTGCACAGCTGTTGCAGGGGATGTAAACAGATAAACAACATTCCTATTACTGTTGAGTATTACATCTATATGTTTGTCTGAATCTATTCACTAGCACTGGATGTGTCCTTTATAATGAATTCAATCCGCTTGCTCCCCCGCAGGTCCAATTTGAACCTGGCTGGTCAGGGCTTTGTGGTGTCCATGTTATCAGTGCCAGATTTTTTTTGCCATGCCCCGTCCAATGCCTACAACATTTTATTTTAATCTATCCCTCCTCCCAGGATCCTACTGGTCTATTCCTTTAAATTTTTTGCAATTCTATTTTCTTCAGAAACCTTGCCCTTTCCTCATTTGATACACAGTCTTTCTGAATTGGGGCAAACACTGAGCGCTAGATGGGGTCTTGATGATTCAGTGTGAGCATCAGGTGCTGGGAGTTGTCTAGGAAAGAGGATTTAATCAATACTTACAAAGGTACAAGAAAAAAGACAGTTTTGAACAATGTATATAATATAATAAAAAAGAAACACCCTTGAAGGTAAAAGAAATGAAAAATAAGAATTAGAGTTGAGCGGACACCTGGATGTTCGGGTTCGGCAGGTTCGGCTGAACTTCGAAAAAATGTCCGGGTCCGTGCTCGAACTTGACCCCGAACCCGAACCCCATTGAAGTCAATGTGGACACAAACTTTTGGCCACTAAAATGCCTCTAAAAAAAGTCATGGAAAGGGCTAGAGGGCTGCAAAAGGAAGTAAAATGTGGGTAAGAGTAGGACAAGTGCCCTGTGAGCAAATGTGGATAGGGAAATAATCCAACCCGGACATACAATGGAATGTCCGTGTTCGGGGTCCAAAAATCGTAATGTTCGATACGAACTCGAACTTTGCGGTTCGGGTTCGCTCAACACTAATAAGAATATAAATGCTTTGCTTTTTCTAAAGAAAAAAGCAAGAGAACAACATCCAGTAGCAGTTCACAAGGATCAGTTTTAATTTTATTTTATTATCCTGATTCTGCCTGTTTGACTTGACTTTGTTCCTTTCAGTCTTTGCGTGTTGTGGGGTCTGGATAATGGGATGCTGATGCTTATTTGTGTTCTGAGCCACTGTGTAGCATCTGTTGGCCCAATAGCAGGTAGCTAGGTTTCCTTCAACCTTCAAATCGTTTTTGGATGGGTTTCTGTGGCCTGCCCTGGGCTTAGTCTCCCAGTGTTGCTATCCCAATCAGGGGCTCGCCATGGTTCGAGTTGGTTTTGGTCATCCACCTGGGATGCAAAGTTACTCTTCAAGTCCTGATCTATTTTCTAAAGGCGGACAAACTTAGACTGTGGTTGCAGTTCTTGAATATGGTTATTGTCTGGTCTGAGATTGTTAGGTGTTGGTATGTTACTTGCAGGGATCCCTGTAAACTGGCTCCCTACAGAGTGAATATCAGACAGCTACTATACAGACACCTTACGCCAGAAGTCTCCTACTTGTAGATTACACCTACGTCAGATTACTTATGACCCCATCCTAGATGTCACTATGTGTTATGCTGTTTGGTGTTTGTAGTTCATGATGTATGGATTGACAAATGACATTTTCTGTTGCCGTTATTGTTAATATACAGTTATAAGTAATTTAAGTTGCAGTGTTATTCATTTTGCTTTAGCGGATTATCCGTTTGCTATACCGCTGTCATTCCATTTTAACTTTAATTGTTTCAAACCAGTAACTCACATTCTTAACCTTACATTCATAGTGCTCTTATTTATTCATCTGTAGCTTTTTCTTTATCCACTTTGTAATGTTTATAAAGTTTGTACAGCACTTTGTGAACAGTAGTAGCAGAAATAGAAAACGATAAAAAAAACCACTATAAAAGAAGAAGCCTTAGTGAACTCCTTGCGAGACAGGAAAGCAATTAGAGCCAAAGTAACACTTGCCATAAAAGCCTTCAGATCCTTCATTCCTTTTTTTAGAGAAGAACTTGATGTGTTAAAACACAGATACATTTGGAAACAAACAGTATACTTACTAGTGGCTTAGTTGTTTACAGCATGTTTTATATTGATTTAGCATTGAATGCTCCGGAGAACAACTTGTGTAATGAGTACTTTCTATAGCGGAGCTTTGTTCAGTTTACAGGTGGGCACACAACTCAATCTGCCAAAGTTGTAAGTGCTCTGGGACCCAAATTGCTGTAATCGAGTCAAACCCTAATTAAAGGAAAATCCTGAATTAAACATGATCTAACTGTTTTAATCTGTATTAAAATACAGAAAATTTTTTGAAAAATATATGTGCTTATTTTTATATGTGTATTCTATATATGTTTATTATTTACTCACAATATATTTGTAGCTACATTCAATCATCCACAAGGAGTCAATCCTATAGGAACTGCCCTGAAAATGTGATTTCTCTCCTCATGTATAAATTATTCGTTCAGCTGTAGGACTGGTACTTTTTTTATGAAACACACATACATTTTACATTAATTTTGCAGCCTGAGAGGTCAGAGAATATCATAATAATTTGAAAAAAGAGGGTTCCTAATTTGGAGAGGTCACTGTGAGCATAAAATACGCAAAGCTTTTCTATTTGGAATTAACAAGTTTAAAACCTTGAACTAATGCTTTGTGTAAATTACATGCAGTGGAAGAGCTCAGTGGCAAAATTCAATCAAGAAAGAACATCTCTTCATGTATCATTATATATTAGCAATGGCTATAAGCCTAGTATAAGCACCTGGGAAGTTGGATCAAAATAAATCAATAGTGATATAAAAAGTGACAGTGCGCTAAAGTGTCAAACCAAGGTGCAAAATACAGGATATGTATCAGAAATATGACTCACGTAAATGTGGTCTCACAGATGGTTACAAATGATTTCTTCAAGTTCAAAATAATCAAAATATATGGTGCTATAGGTCTGTAATCTTGTATTAATACGGTATCTTTTACCTCGTTTGAAATCATTGCAATGTTAGCAATTTTTGTGAAATAACGAGCAAGCTCATTACCTTATGCAAATATCATACTGTGGTCAAAACTTGTGAAAGTGAACACGTATTTATCTCATTGTAGTCTATTTACTAAAAGGTGAATTGCAGGTGAGATGAGTTGAGTTGAAGTGAGATGAATATTTAATCTCACAGTTTTTACCATACATTGTGCAGGTACAGTGACCCTCAGTGCAAACTCACCAGGTTTCTCCCTGCATAATAGATAGCTAAACTAAATGTTCATCCAACACCTGCAACTCACATTTTAGTGACTAGACCCCATTGACAGCACACTCTTTGGCAGCTTAAACTCATCTGGTTTTGTGGAACTAGACCCGTACGATCCTCAGCTAGCAACTGAGTAGGCACAAAAAGGAACCAACCTATTTTCAGTAGTGTAAAAAGGCTGCTTGATTAGAACATTGCTTGTTCTGTTTACTGAATAGACACCTATATGTGATAAAAAGTAATAGGCAAGTGATATCATCTTGGCTGCTGTGGATTACATTAACCATCCCAATAGCCTTTTTTTTGGGAGCTGGAGTCCACTGGAAATATTAAAATTGCTGTTTCTTAACATAATGAACGTAATGTGGAATATCTGAAAAGTATGTAGAAATGACATTTTTATTATGCATGTCTGAAGGACTCTCGACTGATTTTGTTTAACAAAAGCAGTCAAGACAGGATATAAACACAGGCACAAAGAGATTAAGACATTATGAGAACAAACATGACATTTTGAGCAGAGGAATTTACTCATAGCAAGTCGTTTTTTTTTAAAGATTAAAATTATATTTCATAGTGTAACAGACTAAGTATTTAAAGTAGAGATTATTGTTCTAAAAGCCTTGGTTTGTGTAGAATAAAAGGCAGCAGCTTGTGTGCTTGTGTGGATGTACAATGGATGTAATATTACATTGTTATAGCATAGTAAGTGTTAATAAATTCCCCAAAAATATCTCGGCACTTGGATAAATTATGTGATGTTCATTCTGAGAAACCTGTATTCTTTATCTATTTTCGATACAATTGCAAATTAAATTTCATTGGTTACAGTGAAGAGAAGATGTTTACCTATGTTAACGTCTCAGGAATTTCAGGGTAGGTGTACCTGCCCCCTCAGTGGGCACAGGAAGCATTGGATTTAGATACGCATAGTCAAAATACAATGTAATGAGGTCTGGACACCCAATGTATTCATGGGTAGGCTGGAGCTCAATTTTGTGTGGTCAAACACCCAACCCACTCATTGTAGGCCCATGACACCATGCCACTAACGTTGGCAAGCATGTCACCTTGTGACACCACTGATTATAATGCACCGAAACAACTCTATAGAAGCCCTCTGAGTCTTCTGAGCGCCAAGAGGTGGTGAGAATTGTAAAACAGAGAACCAATCCTCAGGAGAAATGTGGGAAATTTAAATTTACAAGTTAAAGAAAAAAAATGTAACCAATAAATGCATATATTAATTGTCAATTTAAATACTTCTTAAAAGTCACTTTGATATTTTTTTTTAAACTGGAGAGCCCTTTAAATAGTTTATCGACATATTTTATTGTAGAACAATATGGAATTATTTCTGTAATGGAATACCATCATCTTTGCATTGTGTGCTGTGTGAATACAAAGCATTAATAGCATATATTTTTCTAGCAAACATATAAGAAAAGCATGCCTTCCAACTTGTAGTGGGACAGATACGAATTTGGGACTCTGTCTTGCTGTTCTGCCGGGCTCTAATTCTGTTCTGTTTTTGGGGAGCTCGATAGGATTCAGGACCACAACCCCTCAGCCCCAATTAAATTCGCTGGTGTATAGGACAACGGAGATTGCTGGAGATTGCATATTGAGTAGTCTTGCCAGTTCGAGTGACACTCGATCTCCCAAGCTCCACCCCGAGAATCCTGAGTCACCACATGTAGAAGATGGGAGGTATGGGAAAAGAAGACACATGTCCATTGTGCAGGAGACCCCTCCTCTCAACTCAGTTTGCAAAACATAATCTGTGAAGGTAAGTATTGCAAAAATATTTTAAAAAAGAAAGGTCCTATAAATACAAGTATGAATGTTACCTGCTGAGTTTTCTTATTGATTTTGCTTTTAAAAGATGCAATTGAGAAAGTGTAAAAACCATTGTCTGTGATACAAGCAATATCTAATGAACATACCGTATATTAAACCAATAAGAGACTAATTTCAGTTGATGAAAGTTATGAAAGTTTCATTATCTCCATTATGTCCATGCAATAAAACGACCGTCCGACTTCAGATGCATAAAGAGACAAACGCCAGGCGATAATAGCTTTCCAGACAAAGCATTCCGCCTTGCGATGCTATAAGATTCAAGTGTCACAAACGATATCAGAATCCATATCGCACTGGGACCTCCTCAATGTGTCTGGTAATAGGATATCATGTTCTGAAGAAACAATTCTCACATGGTAGTACAAAAATACAAATAACCCAACTAGAATTAACTTTTGTCTCAGCTTACAGGTTCACTCTCATTACCGCTGGTGAAAGCAGGAGGCGTCTGTGAGACGGCCATGGGAAAACAGAAGAACAAACCTCTTTAAAAATGAAGAAGGAAAAAAATCTGAAACAGATCAGCTTAATCCTACCCCAACGACTGGGGTGAAAGAATGTGTTGAATATGCATCAATAGCGCCATTCTGTTCTTTATTAGCTAATGCTGTGATCCACTCTATCTGCAGAAATTGGTGTATCTTCGATTTCCAAAGTGTCAGTGAAAGGGGTACACAATCATGCCAATTAGTCAAGATACCATTTAAAACCAATAGGATTACAAAATCCAGTATGCTTACAAGACTTTTAGTAGAATTTTGTTACGTAACAATGCATAACAATTAGCAGAGAATAGGAGACATGAATGACAATGAGAGATTACATGAATTTTAGAAGACTTCAAAAATTAATAAAAATATCTTTTAATGTTATGAAGACTGTCTATCAACCATGTTTCTAAACCACCCTTTAAAAGCAAAGTTGTTACATAGACCTGAGAATGCTTGTTGCCTTTGTTATAAACAAATTAGTGGGGAGATGGAGAAATGCAGGTGTCTTAAAGACAGTACCAGGATCTGCATACACCACACATTTTAATTCAACACTGTGGATTTTAATTCCGTTAATATCTGAATTATCATGTAGATTACAGTGCTCGCATAAACATACATGGCAAGAGCAGGCAGCCCTGTCTAGTCCCCTTGAACACAAAAGAGAGACATTCAAGTGCAAGCTCACTAACCGAGGATGAATATCCCCCGTCCTGGGTGCTGTAACACAAAATTTCTATTTGAAGAGCTGATGCTTCATTTAATATGGCATTGAATGTATCCTGTGCCAAGGTATACAGTCTGTTGATCTGAGGGGTTGACAGATGCCACTGAGACTTACTCAGTGAGAACAGTTCAGCTGCGTTTTCTTTTTGACAAGATAATATTATGTGGCCTTGCAGAACAGCTTCAGTGGTCTGCCAATGCAAAACCAGGTCAGTGCAGTGTAGTTGATTATTAAGCTCACATTCCATCCATGCTCCCATCAAAACTAGCTCTAAAGAATGATAAAGCGTAAAGATACAGGCCATCTTCGAGTGTATTAAATCGTAGGGTTTTCTCTTGATGCTGAACTTGTTGAAGAGTGTGGCATATGTTACCGAGAAGCTCTGGCATTTTGTGGTAACGGAAGAGGAAAGGTTATGAAAAAGGAATAACAGTGTAACCTTCGCTCCGCATCTCCCCTTGATCCCACAAAGCTCCGTTTTTGGCAGCTTATGGACTTTCGTGACGCCATCTTTCTGGAACATAGTACAAAAAATAGTTTCATATCTGCACCAATTTTTAGGAAAGGAAGGTGCCGGAGCTCCAAGACGCCACCCAAGTCCTCAGAGATTCCAAATAAAGACACAGAGCCCAGCACTCTCAAGGCTTGAAAAAAAGCAAGAGTTGAAAAGCATGTGAATAAACTCTCACTTCACACTGAGTGCTGGGCTCTGTATCTTTATTTGCCATCTTTCTGGAGTCCTCTGGCCTCCAACATGGCTGCTCTCAGCGCTCTGTGCATGCACAAGCAGCAGAATTAAAGGGAGATCTATACATTTTCTTTCCCTTCCTCCCAACCATCCTGCAGTCGACAAATTCTATTTGGATATTCAAGCCCCCCTGACTATACTTAATCTGTTCTCCCTGTGTGTTTGACCCTGGCTTGACTCACTATTCCTCAACCTCTCTGGTATCCTAACCCTGACTGTTTGCACTGACCATCCCTGCCGTCTGCTATTTTACTGGATAATGTCCAGTATCTAGTCTTTCGATGTGGCTGTGTGTCCATTATTCAATCTCTGGATCTGGCTAATAATTTCTGCTTCTTCCAAAACCTAGGAATCAAACACTTCACTTGCTACCAATGAGTTTCCCTACAATTCTGATTATCATAATAATACCCAACCAAAAAGGTCTTATCAGGGGGCAGGAGACAGGGCCACCTGTAGAAAGGTCACAACCTGATTCTGGTACTGCCAGCATTTATCTTAATTATTTGGATGTATTTTATGAAGCACAAATTTAACTTTGTACCACCTTATCAGGATTGTAAAAACCTTTTCCTGGATTTTTGAAGATCAAGTACATGTATATAGTAAGAACTATAAAACAATCCCTTTCCCAAGCTTTTTATTTAGTAAGTGCTATTATTAAATCGTTTTTTGGTAATTAAACTATACACCTTAGATATTAATTGTGATTTCTTCTTCTCAGACCAGCACAACTCTTCAAAAGGTGAAAATATATTGAGAATTTTCACTTTACGCTCAAAATAATAAAGTGGGAAGTAATTTACCGGAAAATTAAGAAATCTTTTCTGTTGACCTGTATTCATACATAATATCTTTCTTTATATATATTTATTAATTTTAACTAATCTCTTTATCTCTTCTATTATAATAAAATAACCTACTCTCAGAAAGGCTACTTGAACGGAAAAAATATCCCTCAAACATCCTGAAAATCTCCATTATATGTCAGTGGGGTTAATACCAAGGGTTTTTTAAAACATAAACTTATTCTTAGAAATATAGAAACATAGAATGTGTTGGCAGAGAATAACCATTCGGTCCATCTAGTCTGCCCAATTTTTTTGAATACTTTTATTAGTCCCCCGTTCCGGTCTTATAGCTAGAATAGCCTTGTGTCTATCCCACGCATGCTTAAAATCCTTGACTGGGTTTACCTCTACCACTTCTGCTGGAAGGCTATTCCATACATCCACTACCCTCTCAGTAAAGTAATACTTCCTGATATTACTTTTAAATCGTTGCCCCTCTAATTTAAGACTATGTCCTCTAGTTGTGGTAGTTTTCTTCTTTTAAATATACTCTCTTCCTTTACTGTGTTGAATCCCTTTATGTATTTAAATGTTTCTATCATATCCCCCATACATGTTAAGATGCTTTAACCTTTCCTGGTAAGTTTTATGCTTAAACCCATGAACCAGTTTAGTAGCCCTTCTCTGAACTCTCTCCAAAGTATCAAGATCTATCAACAAAAGAGATATTCACCTACATGAGAACAGAAAAATACTTGACCCACCACCTTTTACAAGATGAGACCAGCAAAGAAAATTAACAAATGGTTTAATGTCAACCTTAATTATGGATCTATATTTCACTGCTATGAGATGTTGAGGTATGATGATAGCAAAGCTAAGCCTAAATCATTGAAAAATTGGAAAAAAGCTATCTGAGCTGAAGTTTCAAATCAGCAGTGGTATAGATCTATTGGGGAAGTTAAGAATCATTACACTGTTTAAATATTGTTAAACTTCATTATAAAATCCTCCATCAATGACACAGGGTTCCAAAAATTATGAATAAAATAGATCCAGCCCACTTATATCTGTGTTGGAGATGCAACAAGGAGGTTGGATCTTCAATAAATATTTGGTGGGACTGCTTAAAAATAAGACCTCTATGGATACAGGTCTTAAAAGAGCAACGTAGTCTACTGGGGGGAGACCTCTGTGATAAAGTGATGGTGGCATTGTTTCATTTTAATTTAGCAGAGTTTTTTCTTCAGAAAAGATATTTGATAATTCAAATAATGATGGCCACAAAAATGGGAATTTCAAGATATTGGATAAAACAGGATGCCTCAACATGTGATCATGTTCGAAATCATCTCACATTTCAATTTAACATGGAAATTTCCTTCCAACAAGAAAATAATAATCACTTTGATTACTCCTTGGATAAGTTCCTTGATGCGACCCTAGGAGGGATCCCAAATTAGGGTTATTAAGAAATATGACTTTTATGTAAACCACCCCCACAGGCATCCTATTTTCTTAAATTACAAATACCCTGGATAACCACAGTTCGTAGATATGTCTTGTTGCCATGTAAGTTTAATGTGCTTACTATTTACATAATTGTAACTGAGAATGTGTAATTGTGTCACAATATTTGTGCTGTAATGCTATTTAAAAAAACTTTTCAACAAATAATAATTTTAAATCAAAGCGGGTTTTTAAATTCTTTGCAATCGTTCAAAAAGGGGCCAAGCTGTTTTTTGTTGCTCCTGGAATTGTGCAAAAATATTCTTTTAAAAAGAATTATGAGGCTTATATGAAATGATGTGTTCTGAAATCTCTTAGAATCTAAAGTTATTCCTCCGTGATCTGTCCTCTGCTTCTATAGTTTTATTCTCCAATAACTTTATTTGCCTCTTTAACAGGTTGTTTTGGGGTTGTATTTGTATTATGTTTGGATATATCTTATGAATGAATCCTGTACCAATACTTTCTCCTTTAATGCGATCATCTCCGATTTTAATTCCGTAATATGTGTTTTGAAATCTGTTCTAATTTTTCCATGTAGTTCATCTAGAACCACAACCAAGCGTTCTTGGGAAATGGTCTTAGATTTTACTGTAGTGAGTTCCTCTGGTTGGGATGATATTATAGTGATTTCTTGCTGATCTGGAGAAAGTGATCTCCTTTGGGTTCTTGGAGATGGGACACTAGATTTTAGTGAAAAAAAAAAACATTACTGGTTGAAACATTCTCAGGTTTTTCCTTTTTATCTATTGAGCCAATTAATAAGTTGTCAATCTGGAGGAAAATAAATTCAAAATTAAATTAAAACTAAATTAAAGAACAAGCATATCAAAAATTAGATCTACAAAACAGAGTCTTCGATACTACTAAGTAAAAAAAAAGGTAAATGTGACTCAAGCCCACAATCTTTGAATGTCTTCAACTCACTAGAAGTACAATGTGCTATCAATTGTGCCACAAAGCCAATTTCTGAATTGTAAAACTGTAGGAAAAAAATTTAAATCATAAATTAACCAACAAGCGCTTCACATGAATCTATTTTTATTGGCTATTACAAGAATTACATCGACAAAACAGAGCCTTCTATACTACTGAATAGTAAAAGAAAGTAAACATGACTCAGGTGGGGCTTGACCCCACAACCTTTGAATGTCTTCAATTCACTAGCAGACCAATGCGCTATCCATAGCACCACAGAGCTAATAAGTGAGGTGTCAATCTGGACGAAAACAAAGTCAAAATGAAATTACAACTAAATAAAACAACAAGTGCTCCACATGAATCCATTTTTAAGGACCATATCAAGAATTAGATTAACAAAGCAGAACCTTCAATACTACTAAGTAGTAAAAGGAAGCAAACATGACCAAGGTGGGACCCAAACCCTCAACATTTTAATATCTTCAGTTCTCTAGAAGGCCAACGCGCTATCCATTGCACCACAGAACAATTCCTGTGTTGTCACTGTGGAATTTCTTATGAATGGGGACTCTAGTTCGGTTTATAGAAAGCCAATAGTATTACATGTATTCCATAAGCCGAAAGTCTATAAACTGAACGACATTCGGTTTATAGACTTTCGGTTTATAGAATAGCAATAGCATTACATGTATTCTATAAACTGAAAGACTATAAACCGAATGTCGTTCGGTTTATAGACTTTCGGCTTATGGAATACATGTAATACTATTGGCTTTCTATAAACTGAAATAGAGTCCCCATTCATAAGAATTTCTTATGAATGGGGACTCTATTTCAGTTTATAGAAAGCCAATAGCATTACATACAATGTAATCGCCGAACCCCGAACTCCAACACGGACATACAGTGAAATGTCTGTGTTCGGGTCCGGTGTCCAAAAACCGTAAAGTTCGGTACGAACCCGAACAGTGCGGTTCGGGTTCGCTCAACACTAGTATTAAGGTTAATTTTAGTATTAGAGTTCGGGGGTTAATTTTAGTATTAGGGCTTGGTGGGTAGTATTAGTATTATGGTTAATGTTAGTACTAGAGTTCAGGTGTTAATTTTAGTATTAGGGTTTGGGGTTTAATTTTAGTGTTAGGGTATGGGGGTTAATTTTAGTATTAGAGTTCGGGGGCTAATTGTAGTTTTAGGGTTTGTGGGGTAGCATTAGTATTAGGGTTAATTTCAGTATTAGAGTTTGTGGGTTAATTTTAGTATTAGGGTTTGGGGGTTCATTTTAGTTTTAGGGTTTGGTTGTACTGAAATTTGTTGGTGTTAAATATTACATTTGCGTCCTGCACTTCATATCTGAGAGTCAAATAGAGCCGTCAAATACTGTGCTTACAGCGCACTTTGAAGAATTCTAATTGTTTTGGGTGCTAAATAGTACATTTGTGTCTTGCGGTGCACTTCATATCTGAGAGTCAAATAGAACAGTCCAATACTGTTCTTACAGCGCACTTTGAAAAAATTCTGGCTACCTTCTCCTCCTCCCCCTCCCCCGCCGCTTCCACCTACACCACCACAGTCACCGCCTCCTCAACCTATGGGTCACTTAGTATAAACTGAAAGAGAATACCCTGCACTCCAACCCTCTCTCAAATGGATAATTCTGTTGATCCTCCTGGCAGCCATGCTTTAGATTTAGATTTATGTTCTAAAATCAAAGCTTCCATCTAGTGCTATTTTATGGCTCAACTGTATTTTTAATTTGTATGTATTTTATGTTTTTTGAAGTTATTTCCCTATCCATATTTGCTTGCAGGGCACTTGTCCTACTCTTACCCACATTTTACTTCCTTTTGCAGCCCTCGAGCCCTTTCCAGGACTTTTTTAGAGGCATTTTAGTGCCCAAAAATTTGTATCCCCATTGACTTCAATGTGGTTCGGGGTCAAGTTCGGGGTCAAGTTCGAGCCCGAACCCGAACTTTTTTCCGAAGTTCGGCCGAACCTGCCGAACCCGAACATCCAGGTGTCCGCTCAACTCTACACATAAATGTTATACCTATTTGTATAAGAAATAAGTAAATTAAGCACTAAAACAAGGTGTGAAGTAAATAATACTAACATGGTACTAAACAAAAATCAGGAAGCAGAGTATGAAATCAGTCAGGTGGGAACATGGTTAAAGTCCGAATTTATCTTTCGCATCATCTTCCCACATTGACCATTCATGCTGCAATATACATATGAAAGTAGATGGATCACGGAAAGCCAATTCACACCTTTTAATTTAATAAACGAGAAATAAGGAAAACTGATAATCCTACCATAGCTTCCTGAAGTCTCCCCTTTGCACGAGATAAGTGGACCATGCCACCTAAACAATATTCACAGTGTGCATGTAATGCATACAAATCAGTTATAGGTTGTTTTTCGAGAAACTAATGTGCTGTCTTCTGTTCTTACCACAGATACATGACTCAGGTATTGCACACTTGACCAAAATGTTTAGAACATATATTTACCAAAAAACGAGACAAGAGAAGCAGGATGGATTTTAACGGCCACAGCTTTTATTGACAACTGCGACAATGTGATATTTATTTTCAAAAGTTTTATAAATGTTTATTAAACGACCATTGATACGTTAGTACAGCAAACAAACTGTAATATAAATGTAACATTGTAACCATAAACATGTTTCCATGAGGTAATATACACCAATAGCCTACAACTGGCAGCAATGTAACATGTACTGATAGCTTTGCTGGATTCATCATTTTATTTTCTGCACAGTCACTGTACAGTGCTTCAGTTGATGGAGAGTTTCTTTAAAGTGAACTGTTGTCCACAAAAGTTGTGGATGACAAGCTCAAATTCTATTAGGTATATTATCTGGAACTGACGGTAAACAAGTCGATCAGGCTATTTCATTACCTGAAGGCAATACCTCTATCAAGATGTCTGCTTCTCCTGGATTGGGAAGATTGGTGTGTTTCTGCCCCCCCAAATACTGACAGTGGCATCCCAAAGTGCTTAGCTTAGATTGATAAAAAGATTTCTATACAAGTACTTTTTCAATATATGGATTTTCATATTGTATGCTCTGGAATGTGGAAAAGTGAATATGTTTGATCTATACATATGCTTGCCATTCAGCCACCACAATGTAAAGATTGGTTGAAACATGTGTAATCATTGTCACTTTTATAAAAAAAATACAGGTACATTTTTTTTATTTAAGGATCTATTATTTAATTCATCAATTGCAGTTATTTTTTTAAAGAACAATTTCCTGAATAAATAATAATGATAAAAAAAAAACATTGAGGAACATCTGCTTTCAAGTTAATTCACTATTAAATCCACGCAGATTATCTCCGGATGAAAAAGGAGATTTAATATCAAAATAATGATTGGTATGAAATGAAAAGAAGTTTTAGTAAATTCCTGAATACTTGAAAGGATTATAGTAGACAGCTGTCCATATGGACTGATTTATGAAAAGTCCACCTACGTAAAGATTATAGTGTTAAATTTGTACAATAATTTATATATCTTTGTGGGGGGATTGCAAACCAAGGGGCAGATTAAGAGGAAAAAATATCTTTAATGTGGATGAAGTATACAATAAAATCACCTTGTGCCAATGTAAGCAAGTACATTACTGCAATTGAATCAGAGTGATTCATTTGCATAGGGGGCCAAAAGATGATCTCATAAACAGGAGACAGAAGACCTAGTTAAACACAAATGTTTTTTTAACCCATACATTTGTTGCAGTTACACTAATAAGTTATAGTAAGATAACTTTTCTCGCAGTGAGATAACTCATCTCTAGAGTATCTCTGATAGAGTTCTTAAAAAAATGCGTTGATTTATATACTCACAGTGGTACTCAAGCATTAATGTGAATAAATGAAAACCATTTATCATGGTTGTTGTATCATGCTTTATATTGTGATAGAAGATGGCTCATCTTTAAAACAAAACTCGCCGTTGGCCTACGATTACACTGTCTAGGTCAATAGATTTACTCCCAAAAGGGCTCTTTAAAAGAACTGGATAGATGTTTATACTTTCAGCTCTAATATGTCTACCTGGCGCTTTTAGAGTTAAATGAAAAAAAGTCAGATCCAAGCTCATGTTTTCCTTGATGGTAAGAATCCTTATCCTGTACAATTTCTGCCAGCAGGGATTAGTAGACAGTGTGTAAATGGCACCATACTACAGTTTAAAGACCCCAAATGTGTCTCATCTGTAATTTAAGCAGTCTTGTGACACTGAATACTAAGAGAGTTTGAGAACATTCCCAATGCACGAAAGCAATTCATAACTCAGACACTGAAATTAATAACATTTGGTGCAGTAGGATTTGTTTTGTTCCAGTAATAAAGCACATTTCATGGCTATTAAACAAACACATCCTATTATTTGAAATACAAGACGATTCAATAAAACAATATTTTATTTATATACACATGTACTTGCACATATACAAAGTATTTAAAGTACCGGTCAATTACACACAACTATCTATATATTTATATGTTCACACATTCACTTACATGCTGACACAGTGTAAATTGTTGGCACTACAAAAATAAATGACAATCTAATGTATTTGATTGTATATACACTCACATATACACAAGCCCGCTTTTTCTAGGTTTGGTATGTATGAGTAATAAAACAGTAAAAAGTGATAGGCGCTAATTCAGTCCAATGAGTGCAGCAAACACTAGTGTAGCAGAGAGTGAAAAAGAAAAAAGTGCTCGGCGCTACTGAAATATTCGTATTATTAGATAATGCAGCTCACTTTAACGTAGAAAAATATCTCTATTTCCACTTTTAAAGAACAACAAAAAAATGATAAAGGAGCGCAAGAAAAATGGCTGAGGTATCTCACGGTGAAATATAAAAAGGAAATCAAATAAAAAACAGTGTATCAATTTCTTTTGCGATACTTAGTGTTAAGTCTGCAGGGGCGGGGATGGGACACTTCATCGCGGCTGCTTCTGCGCAGCCGCTTCACCGCCGACAGTACAGCACAAGACAGATCGTCGCTGGAGATTTCATTGCGGGACATTTCATCGCTAAAGGTAAGTATTTTACCGATTTTAGTTGGTTTAGAATTAGGGTTTAGGGGGTTAGAATTAGGTTTAGTGTTTAGTGTTAGGGGTTAATTTTAGTATTAGGGGTCGGGGGTTAGTATTAGGGTTAGTATTGGGGTTTAGGGGGTTAACTTTAGTATTAGGGTTAGTATTGGGGTTTAGGGGGTTAACTTTAGTATTAGGGGTCGGGGATTAGTATTAGGGGTCGGGGGTTAGTATTAGGGTTAGTATTAGGGTTAGTATTGGGGTTTAGGGGGTTAACTTTAGTATTAGGGTTAGTATTGGGGTTTAGGGGGTTAACTTTAGTATTAGGGGTCGGGGATTAGTATTAGGGGTCGGGGTTAGTATTAGGGGTCGGGGGTTAGTATTAGGGTTAGTATTAGGGTTAGAATTAGGGGTCGGGGTTAGTATTAGGGGTCGGGGGTTAGTATTAGGGTTAGTATTAGGGTTAGTATTAGGGTTAGTATTGGGGTTTAGGGGGTTAACTTTAGTATTAGGGGTCGGGGATTAGTATTAGGGTTAGTATTAGGGGTCGGGGGTTAGTATTAGGGTTTAGGGGGTTAATTTTAGTATTGGGGTTAATTTTAGTGTTAGTATTGGGGTTTAGTGTTTAGTGTTACTATTGGGGGGGGAATCATTTATTAGGGGGGGTTATTTTCGTTTTACTTTTAGATTTGTAAGAGCTGACAGTTCAGCGCTGAACTGTCAGCTCTTACATAGCTGCAGCCGCGGTGAAACGGCCGCGTTATACTTCATTGCTGACAGTTCAGCGTTCTAACTGCCGCGCTGAACTGTCAGCGATGAAAATGCGGCGAAGAAGTGTCCTAGACCCTGCAGGGGCTGTTGCTTTAAGATCCGTTTCAGCGTATCTTCCCAGAAAACAAAAAGATATATACAAAATAGTGCTCACTGTTTTAAAAAGGGCATGGATGTGTATTTTTATATAGACTTAATATATCACAGGCAATTTATAATTGGAGAGCTCAAAAGGTAAAAACGGACTGTATAAATGCTTAAGTGGCACTTGAGTTGAATTGCCCTTAGTAATCAAAATTAAAAGCAGCTGCAATTCCCCCGATATTCATTTTAGCCTTTGCAACAATTACCACCTTCTTAGTAGATTTAGGCTGTGTAAAAACGGAAATATATCACAATAGCATCCAGTATAACTGGGCAGATTTAGATATCGTTCCAGTATAACTGGGAGGATTTAGATAGAGTTCCAGTATAACTGGGCAGATTTAGATAACATTCCAGTATATCTCGGCAGATTTAGATAGCGTTCCAGTATAACAGGGCAGATTTGGATATCGTTCCAGTATAACTGGGCAGATTTAGATAGGGTTCCAATGTGAATTGCACAATGCGCAAATATGCAAATAGACATGTCAAATTGATATGCTAAAAAAAATCAAGTTTTACTTTTTAACAAGAGGTAAAAACAATGGAGAAAAAAAAGGCTTACTTGGAAGCAAGTGTGAGCGGCTCAAATGTGCAAAGTCCCAAG
Source organism: Pelodytes ibericus (assembly GCA_036172795.1). Classification (NCBI taxonomy): domain Eukaryota; kingdom Metazoa; phylum Chordata; class Amphibia; order Anura; family Pelodytidae; genus Pelodytes; species Pelodytes ibericus. The sequence continues at coordinate 157,904,221 of CM069863.1, forward strand.
CAAAGCTTGGGCAGCTATAGACGGGTCTAGGACTCTTCTGCGCTGCCACTTCAGCGCAGATGCTTCATCGTGGTGGTTTGAACGCGTTCCTGTTCATACCCACCTCTCTATCGACCGTCTTTCATCGGGGAAGTTCCAACGACGGACTGTTTCATCGCCGGGTTACTGCTTTCTTTATCGTCGTTGTTGTCATAATGTATTTATTATGTTTTTTAATGTTTATATTAATTTGTTAATGTTTATTAATGTTTATATTATTTTTTTCATGTTTATTAATGTTTATATTAATTTTCAAAATGTTTATTAATTTATTTAATGTGTATTAAGGTTTATATTATTTTTTTTTTAATTTTTTAGATGTGTATTAATGTTTATTAATGTTTTTAAATGTTTACTAATATTTTTTATCAATGTTTTGTCTTCAATAATTTTTTTTTAATGTTTATTAATGTTTCATTCATGTTTATTAATATTTTTACATGTTCATTCATATTTGGATAAATGGCAGCATAGGGTAACCAGAGTTAACCCACTCATTGACTATTCTGCCAGCAACGCTGACAGCATGGTTAATGAGTGGGTTAACCAGACTTAACCCTCTCATTGACCATGCGGGCAAGCAACGCTGGCAGAATGGTCAATGAGAGGGTTAAGTCTGGTTAACCCTCTCATTGACCATGCTGCCAGCGTTGCTTGCCCGCATGGTCAATGAGATGGTTAACCAGACTTAACCCTCTCATTGACCATGCTGCCAAGCAACGCTGGCATGGACCATGCTGCCTACGCTGGCAGCATGGGTAATGAGAGTGTTAACCAGACTTAACCCTCTCATTGACCATGCTGCCAAGCACTGATTAATGATGTAATAAAGCAACGCTGGCAGCATGGTCAATGAGTGGGTTAACCAGACTTAACACTCTCATTGACCATGCTGCCTGCGTTGTTTTATTAAATCATTAATCAATGCTTGGCAGCATGGTCAATGAGTGGCTTAACCAGAGTTAACCCTCTCATTGACCATGCAGGCAAGCAACAATGCAGGTACAATGTAATGTAATGCAATGTAATAAATGTTTCTCATGTGTTTATTAATGTTTCATTCATGTTTATTAATGTTTTTACATGTTCATATATATTTGGATAAATGATTTAATAAAACAACGCAGGCAGCATGGTCAATGAGAGGGTTAACCAGACTTAACCCTCTCATTGACCATGCTGCCAAGCAACGCAGGCAGCATGAAGGATGAAAGGGTTAAAAGTAAATAATAATAAATTAACCCCTTTAAATGTTACATGAAATGAGAAAACAACTGTGCACTCCACTCACCGGGTAGATGTAAAATGAGATGCTTTAATGGTGAAAACAGTGTTCCAGAACAAACAAAAAAGGATAAATCCACGGATGATAGAGTCCACAGGAAGGCAGACTAACACGTTTCGTGTGAAAAATATGCTAAATCACCTATGATTAAGCGTGTTTTTCACGCGAAACGCGTTAGGCTGCCTTCATGTGGACTCTATCATCCGTGGATTTATCCTTTTTTGTTTGTTCTGGAACACTGTTTTCACCATTAAAGCATCTCATTTTACATCTACCCGGTGAGTGGAGTGCACAGTTGTTTTCTCATTTCATGTCTGATTTTAGCACCTGATCAGTGCTGTGGAGCACCCACCACCTCAAGCATATTTGTTTGGTGCCGGTATGTTTTGATTATTAAATTGCATAGTAGTGACTACACGATCCCTTGAATAGGGAGACCCTATTTTCTATTAATAAATATTTTTCTATTTTTCCAGTGGTGAATCAATTATTTTTAGTATTCTCTGCGAGAGTGCCATTAATAGACCTTCTTTGGAAATTGCCTCCTTTTGGCTTTTTTCTGTCCTCCCCAATGCTGGGGGGTCTATGGGCACCCACCCTCCACCGCATATTGGTTGCGACAATGTTTTTGGGGGTGAGTAGACCAGTTATTAATTATAGGTGTAGCAGGGTGGCATTATATCTAATGCTTTGAGCAAGTTTATAGATTACTGCTGATTTTGCCATGCTATGCCATGTTTGTACATTACTGCTGATTTTGTTATGCTATGCCAAGTTTATAGATTACTGCTGATTTTGCCATGCTATGCCAAGTTTATGGATTAATGCTGATTTTGCCATGCTATGCCAAGTGTATAGATTACTGATGAATTTACCATGATATGCCATGTTTATAGATTACTGCTGATTTTGCCATGTTATGCCATGTTTATACATTACTGCTGATTTTGCCATGAAATACCATGTTTAAACATTACTGCTGATTTTGCCATGTTATGACATGTTTATAGATTACTGCTGATTTTGCCATGTTATGCCATGTTTGTACACTACTGCTGATTTTGTTATGCTATGCCAAGTTTATAGATTACTGCTGATTTTGCCATGCTATGCCAAGTTTATGGATTAATGCTGATTTTGCCATGCTATGCCAAGTGTATAGATTACTGATGAATTTACCATGATATGCCATGTTTATAGATTACTGCTGATTTTGCCATGTTATGCCATGTTTATACATTACTGCTGATTTTGACATGAAATACCATGTTTAAACTTTACTGCTGATTTTGCCATGTTATGCCATGTTTATAGATTACTGCTGATTTTGCCATGTTATACCATGTTTATACATTACTGCTGATTTTGCCATGTTATGCCATGTTTATACATTACTGCTGATTTTGCCATGTTATGCTATGTTTATAGATTACTGCTGATTTTGCCATGTTATGCCTTGTTTATACATTACTGCTGATTTTGCCATGCTATGCCATGTTTATACATTACCGCTGATTGTGCCATGTTATGCCATGTTTATAGATTACTACTGATTTTGCCATGTTATACCATGTTTATACATTACTGCTGATTTTGCCATGTTATACCATGTTTATACATTACTGCTGATTTTGCCATGTTATGCTATGTTTATACATTAATTCTGATTTTGCCATGTTATACCATGTTTATACATTAATGCTGATTTTGCCATGTTATACCATGTTTATACATTACTGCTGATTTTGCCATGTTATGCCATGTATAACATGTTTATAGATTACTGCTGATTTTGCCATGTTATACCATGTTTATACATTACTGCTGATTTTGCCATGTTATGCCATGTTTATACATTACTGCTGATTTTGCCATGTTATGCCATGTTTATACATTACTTCTGATTTTGCCATGTTATACCATGTTTATACATTACTGCTGATTTTGCCATGTTATGCCATGTTTATACATTACTGCTGATTTTGCCATGTTATGCCATGTTTATACATTACTGCTGATTTTGCCATGTTATGCCATGTTTATACATTACTGCTGATTTTGCCATGTTATGCCATGTTTATACATTACTGCTGATTTTGCCATGTTATACCATGTTTATACATTACCACTGATTTTGACACGTTATGTCATGTTTATACATTACTGCTGATTTTGCCATGTTATGCCATGTTTATACATTACTGCTGATTTTGCCATGTTATGCCATGTTTATACATTACTACTGATTTTGCCATGTTATACCATGTTTATATGATATGTTAAGTTCAATCTAAGTGTAGGGGTCAGTCCTGTGAGTGCTATCTAAGTGCTGGACATTTGTCAAGTTACTTCTGCTCCATCTGATATTACTGGGGCCTCAAAGTACCTGTAGCCCAGAGACCTACAATGTCTTAATCCGGCACTGGGAGGTATGCATTATATATCTTCACAGCACGAAATCTTTCCGTAATATAGGTTAAATCTGTAGTAAATGTGACTATGTACTATTATTAGCAAGTAAATTACGCTGTGGTTATGTATACAACAGGCACAATCAATACTAATTAGTGGCACAATCACCGGATGTGCCCATGTTTAACGCTAACTCCTGACAAAAGTTGTGAGTTGATGTAATGCGCAGCGTCATGCAGCTCTGATATGCTCCAGAGTAGCCCATGTATCAAAAAACAAGCACAGAAATATGCATGAACTGTGGCAGGGAATCTATGGCAAATCCATTTTGGCAGCTTTGCTACTGCAGCTCCTACAAAGTGTTGGGATTTATATAAAAAAAAAAGGTGCAATCTCCTTCTTATATTCAACCTCAGCAATTGCATCTTTTTCATCACTTCTTGACACTTTGTTTTTTTGTGTGGGAGTTTTACACATAACTTTCTTTGTTTTAAATGACTTATCCAATTACATAAATAGCTCAATAAATTCACCTACAAATCTGTGACTGTGCCCACAGGCCCTGCCCATAAAGCAGGCATGTCCCTCTCTGCCCATGTGAAATATTGTGAGGAATACAAACATGTAGAATGTACATGGTCATTTGTGGGGTAAGGAAGGGGTTTATATGCACTTTAAGCTTTGTGATTGCCTTGCACTGCGTGTAGAGATTTGATTGGTGGTTCAGTGTGTCCGCGAGGGCATCAGCGCTCTAATTGGAGAACTTATGGCGGGAAATTTAAAAGTATAAATACTTACCAGATTACCTCAGGTGTTCTTCGAAGCCTGCAGGTGAAGATAGCTGCATCTCGCCCCTCCCCCACCCTTTTTTTGGTATTAATTGTTGATATTGTCGTTGTCTTTTGTTGGGGTAGCAGTCACCTGCCTATTTAAAAGGATGGGTGGACTAGATGGGTTTTAAAGTTATTTGATATTTAAGTAATGGCTAATAGGGCTGAACAATATGTGAGTTAGGTAAGTATTAAGTTCTGGCTAAAAGGGGTGAACATTGAAAGTTATGAGCTAATTCTCTGGGTGTTTATAGACCTGAGATGTGTGGTTATAAAAGTTACAATTCCAGAGGTGAATTGAGGTAATGTTGTGTAAACCAAACAGTGGCGTACCCAGGGGGAGGCAACGGGGCAGACTGCACCGGGGGCTTTTGTTGCAAATACTTGTTGTGTATTTATTTATGTATCTGGGTTGTTTTTAAATAGTAGGTATCAATTAACCCCTGCAGCACATATTATACCTAAGTGAGTTCAGTACTGCAATGGTTGCATAAACTATAACCTCAGGTCTTGAATGTTTTTTCTTTCTTTAAGAGTAATGAAACTGCAGCAAATCCGTGCATTGTGTATGCACTCCATTTAAACTTTCTTTGTTCCAAATGTTATCTCTGTGATAATGTTGTCATATATGCACCCTATGTTCATTCAGTCATTATTCTTTGTGTCACACAGGAAGAGGGTACACTGTAAACATAAACATACTTTTTTGAAGGAGTTATTTACTACGGAGTTCTAGAGAGTTCCTTTAAACACAATCACATACATGTTAGCAAAATGAGCTCTGTGCATCCACATCTGCAAACCTCTTAACTCCAAGACCATCAGAAGTGCTTCAAGCTGCTCTCAGGAAAGGTTTGATAAGAGATGGTTAACTAGTTATATTTCTTTACAGACATGGCCAAAGCTTTGTTAGATTTGTATGTGTGTATAGAGGTTGTCTGTCAGCTGAACATTGCAGTCTGCTAGCTCAAATAATGGCTCTAAATGACAGAATTTGCCAACCTGTTGAGTTGCTATGCTTTATAATTGATTGACAGAAAGGAGAACTAATTATGCAGCAGGATTTAATGTTGCAGAAAGTAGGGAAAATATTAAAAAAAAAAAAAATCCTAACATTTCATTTATGTTTTTTTAATATAGTCTTTCAAGATTGTACAATCTCTCTTTTTCAATCTGGACTAGTTACTGAATAAAATGAAAACAGTCATGCTCCCATTCAGAGTCAAATGCTGAATACCTCTCATTATCAGAAAAGGAAAGCAATTATAATAAGCAGAAATTCAAAATGTGAAAAGCTGGAACCTTTACAACATTTCTATTGCTATGGTCATAAGCTAGATTTATGATCTTGAACCGTTTACATAACATCATTGTAGAAAGAAAAGAATGTTAAAGACATAATGAGGAATCACTCAAATGTAACATATTAAGTGAGCTTCCAAAGTTTTTGGAACATTACAAAATACATTATTTTATTCAAATAGATTTTTTGGTGTGAGTTATTTGAAACATTGAATGGAATGTATAAAAATATCTCATGCACAAATATTGTGTGCACCTGCTCATCGACAGAGTGTGGAATAGAATTAACGAACAAAAAGCTGTAAGAATGGAAAGGAAATGGATGTTTCTGCTGATTGCTCCACTTTTAATGTATCATCTGAAGGACTATCCATGCAATGCAGTTTGATAGATTTTTGATGTACAGCTCCAATCATTGTGAACCTTTTTCTTTGAGATCTTGTAGAAATGACATAATAAATAGATTTTTATTACTGTGGAGCTATGGAATGCACTCATATGTGTTAAGTTGCCAAAGAGATCTGTGATATATTGACACACAGTCACATACAAAGTGTCACCATACAACGGTAACGCTAGCTTGATTAAGATGTTTGTAATGCATTGCTTCCAAACACACCTCCTTTGTAACTATATGAGGCTGAGATTTCTGATCCCTTTACTGAGTAAATCTGTACTATACACACACACACCATGTCACCACATAAACAAAATGGCACCATGCAATTTAGTGTGAATGATCTATTAAGACAGTGCATGGTTTCCCTCGGCGCAGTGGTGTATCTCAGTTTTGTGCTGCCCTAGGCAGACAAAGGGCACCCCCCCACCCACGTTGCACACCTATGACATGCCCCATCACCCATGTTGCACACCCACGATATGTCCCTTCACCCCATTGCATGCCCCATCACCAACATTGCACACACATTGCATATACACTAAATGCCCCATCACCCCCATTACATACCCCCACCACATCCATTACATGCACCCATCACCCCAATTAATTGGAAGGAGCTAATGCTTGCTGAACGGTGGAGGAGGGAGCAAAAATGTTTGAAGCACCAGAATTGTGCTTTAACACCTTCTGGCAAAGTGCCGCCTCTGGCAAAGTGCTGCCCTAGGCGAGTGTCGAGAACATGAAGCAGTTTACCATCATCCATAACAGTAAATCTTACCTGCATAGAGTGTCCAGAAAATAAAATGCCACCACATTCACAGTTCAACTAACTCTTCTCCAGCTGTGAGGTGCATTTAATATGGCCTGGCGGTGGGTGCCCTATTTTGGGTGGAGTTTGTATTACACTGTGGATTTGTGGGAATCTTTTTCTATTGTTATGCACAATTGTTCGGAGCAGCCCATCTTTTGTTCTCTAATAGTTCTATGGATGTGCCTTTTTGCCTCGTAGCCTCCTGGTTTTTTCACACGTTTAAAATAAAGAGTAAAGAAGTTAGAAGTAGGCGCCAAAATACAATTATTAATCACTGTATAGCCCACACAATGCGAAAACATACACAATATATATAAATGGCGTAATATGAATGCAGCAGACACTAATTAGGACACACAATATAATAAAGTTAAAAATACAATAAAAATTGATACTTATCTTACACACTTGACAGTGGATGCCCTAAAAACTTGGCAATATGTACATATATGAAATGGCTGCCATCTCGTGCATGTCCCTCACCCCCCCCCCCCCCCCCTGCAGTCTAACTCTTGTTTTGCAGGCTTAAGTTCATATTGTCCCTATGCACAAAGATAGCTCAGTGAGACAGACTTCCCCTAGAAAAGATGACTTTTAGGGGTCTTGAGGCTATTCTTTGCCCAAGCGCAAATAGACCTTTGCTGGGTAGGGAAGAAGGGTGACCAGGAGGGCATAGGGGTGTCCTCTCTAGGATTGTCTTATAGTTTTTTAAATAACCCAGGGATGGGGGGGTCGAGCCCAGAGGGGCTCTCGCTTCTGTCTCTACACACTCAGCATGCATTGTACCATCTTTTGCGGTGGGAGACCTGGTGGTGGGCAGGGGCGTTGCTAGGTCTTCGGATGATCTGGGGCTAGAGCCCAGATGAGCTCGGTCACACACAAGGGCGTACCTAGAGCATTTGGCACCCGGGGCGGACCCTGAGTGTTGCACACCTCCCCCCCCCCACCCCCATAATAAAAATGTAAGAAAACACCCACAATTTTTTCAGTGTTTGACAAATGTACAATTATAGATACAAGGAATATTGTGCCACTCAGAACACAGTAATATTGTGCCAGTCAGATACCAGTAATATTGTGCCTTTCAGATACCAGTAATATTGTTCCACTCAGAGCCCAGTAATATTGTGCCAGTCAGATACCAGGAATAGTGTGCCATTCAGAGCCCAGTAATATTGTGCCAGTAAGATACCAGTAATATTGTGCCAGTCAGATACCAGTAATATTGTGCCACTCAGAGCCCAGTAATATTGTGCCAGTCAGATACCAGGAATATTGTGTCATTCAGAGCCCAGTAATAGAGTGCCAATCAGATACCAGTAATATTGTGCCAGTCAGATAACAGTAATATTGTGCCACTCAGAGCCCAGTAATAGTGTGCCAGTCAGATGCCTGCAATATTGTGCCAATCAGAGCCCAGTAATAGTGTGCCAGTCAGAGCCCATTAATATTATGACAGTCAGAGCCCAGGAATATTGTGCCAGTCAACACCAGCAATATTGTGCCAGTCAGAGCCCAGTAATATTGTGCCAGTCAGATACCAGTAGTATTGGTCCAGTCAGAGCCCAGTAATATTGTGCCAGTCAGAGCCCAGGAATATTGTGCCAGTCAGAGACCAAGAATAGTGTGCCACTCAGAGCCCAGTAATATGTGCCAGTCAGAGCCCAGGAATATTGTGCCAGTCAGAACCCAGTAACAGTGTGCAACTCAGAGCCCAGTAATAGTGTGCCACTCAGAGCCCAGTAATATTGTGCCACTCAGAACCCAGTAATATTGTGCCACTCAGAACCCAGGAATATTGTGCCAGTCAGAGCCCAGGAATATTGTGCTAGTCAGAGCCCAGGAATATTGTGCTAGTCAGAGCCCAGTAATATTGTGCTAGTCAGAGCCCAGTAATATTGTGCCAGTCAGAGCCCAGGAATATTGTGCCAGTCAGAGCCCAGGAATATTGTGCCAGTCAGAGCCCAGGAATATTGGGCCAGTCAGAGCCCAGGAATATTGTGCCAGTCAGAGCCCAGGAATATTGTGCCAGTCAGAGCCCAGTAATAGTGTGCCAGTCAGAGCCCAGTAATAGTGTGCCCCTCAGAGCCCAGTAATATTGTGCCACTCAGAACCCAGTAATATTGTGCCACTCAGAACCCAGTAATCGTGTGCCACTCAGAACCCAGTAATATTGTGCCACTCAGAACCCAGGAATATTGTGCCAGTCAGAGCCCAGGAATATTGTGCTAGTCAGAGCCAAGGAATATTGTGCTAGTCAGAGCCCAGTAATATTGTGCTAGTCAGAGCCCAGTAATATTGTGCCAATCAGAGCCCAGTAATATTGTGCCACTCAGAACCCAGTAATAGTGTGCCAGTCAGAACCCAGTAATAGTGTGCCAGTCAGAACCCAGTAATAGTGTGCCAGTCAGAACCCAGTAATACCCAGACACACACACACACACCTAGACACCCATACACAGTCACACTTTTTATTTTTATTTTTTACTTACCTTACACTTGGTCCGTCATCCAGGACCTTCTGCCGGATGTCCGTCCACCTGACATCCGGCAAGCAGCTGACACAGCGCGACGGGGGCGGAGCTTGCACCCGTCGCGCTGTGATCTCTATGGCCAGGAGGAGAGGCTAGGGAGTGAGCTCCCTATAGCAACCTCTCCTCCCAATTGGCCCTCATGGACTATGTCCCAGACGGAGGAAAGCTCACCGGGGGATTTTTTTTTTAAAAATATATTTAAAGCCCTGGAGTCTCGGGGCTAAAGAATACTTTAGCCCCAGAGTCTCCATTCGGGGCTATGAAGGGGGGACTCGGGGCTATAGCCCCAGTAGCCCAACCCTAGCGACGCCTCTGGTGGTGGGGACACAGCAGAGAAGTGGGGGGCTTTAGCTTCCATTCACTGGGGAGGGAGTGGAAAAGCCAGGCTTAAGTCTCTGCTGGGGGCTTAATTCTTGGGAAGTGGAGGGTGGTTAGCTTAAGTCTCACTGGGGAAGGTGTTGTAGATAAACAAAGCCAGAATAAAGTTTAACTTTTTATTTTATTTAATATTTTGTTGGCCCTCCATGGGCAGCAATGATAGCCCTGCACTGTGGGTGAATGGACCTGACCAGCTTGTGGATTAATTACATTCTATCAAACTTGTAAGATAGTATTGTGAAGGGTTTCTGGTCTTTGGCTTGTGGCAGTTCACTGCAAGGCCTGCCATTTGCCTAACAATTTTCAGTTGGGTTAAGGTCAGTCCATCACATCAAATTCCTTTGATTCCAAATATGCACTAGCCATTCTGGGTCATTGAAAGGGAGCAAAATCCTGCTGGAATATGCAAAGCTGGGCCTCCCTGAATAACCTCCTGATGGTGAGCAAGAAATGTCATGATTGCATCTGAATATGAAGATGAGGTTAAGGGAGGGTAAAAGTCAGAAAGAAGGAAAAAACAAAAGAGAAGCAGTCAATGAAAGCATGCTCATATAATCAATAACAGAAAAAATATAAATATTTCAAATTATGACGTAATTTTGTAAGTGTAAATTAAGTGTAAGCTCTTTTAGAACAAAAAGAACACATTAGTGCCTATCTCCACCTCGTGGTGGACCATAGGCTTCTGCGCTGGCAAATCACAAAGCTGATGGAAAAAATAGGGGTCATGTAAGCGAATCATTTTGGAGAAAGCGAAATCCGAATGTGACCAAAGGCCGGCCCCCAAAACTGTGTAAATTGGAAATTTCATGTCAAAATTGGCGATATTGGGTAGCCAAGTTGGGCCATATCTTGGCATATTGAGTAGATCCTTATTCGTCAACCATTAGATAGAGACCAGGGTAAATGAACAAGTTTTTGTGAGACATTCCTTTTAATTATAGTAACTATTAACAGATGGGATACCTTATAATCAACAATACACATTTTTGTATATTTTTTTCCCTTTCTGATACAACTGTCATAGAAGTCCAAATATGGATTATTATGTATTTATTTATAAAGTATTTTTACCAGGAAGGATAGATTGATATTTCTCTCATTTCCAAGTATGCTCCGGGTACATGAGCATTGCATTGTTAAAAATAGAGTATAATATAATTAAAAATACAAAATTATTTTAAAATACACATAGAAAATTTAACTCAGAATAGGTAAAAAATATAAGCACCCATGTATAAAGGTGCATTGTGCAGTGAGATAAATTGACAGCAGTGGCGTAACTAGGTGTTTGAGGTCCTCAGTTTCTTGCCCTCTGAGAAGGTGTGTATTGAGAGAGGCGGCAAACTCTACACATGTACAAAACATTTTTGCTGAGTGATCAGGAGCCAGGGACACATGGGCAGAGACCTGATTAGGGTCTTTACAGATTCTGTAGGTCACTGCTGAAATATTGCACGACTGTCGCCTTCCAAAATGTGCCGGCAGGGGAACACTGTGGAACTTGTTAAGAGAGACACATTCTCCACAGGAAACTTTACAAAATATAAGTATTTTTTATTCTTTTTGACACTAAGGGTGGGGTTTAACATTATATAATAGTGCTCTTTTTTTTGTGTGTATTATAAAAGGGGTTAAAGGACTGACACTTTAATAGTAGAGCTGCTAAATTTAGAATATATTTTCTCATAGTGTTTGTTTTATTAAGCCATGCCTGCTTGCTAAACTCTTTCATAAGTAATGGCAAAATGAAAATAATTTCACATGATTTATAATTTTCCAAGATTTGTTTATTCTGACAAAAACTGTAATTCTCTATTCACAACAGGAAACCAGTTGCAGGCTTTAATTGCAGCCCTTTTCAAATGATTCAAACAAATCTTTCTCTTTATCTTGAGCCTTTAAAATTACCAATTAAACAGAACCATAATGATAGCCAAATTCACTATATGAAGTAATACGTTTTGGTTTTCTTTCCTGTTTTCTGAGCCCACCAAGAAATACATTTTAACATTTGCAAACTTATGTAAAAATCATTTGTTCTCCAATTTCTTTAAGGTACAAAATATTTTTTTTTTTTTGCTGTGGTCTCTTGAGATGTCTCATTGACAAAAAAAAAAAGGCCAAACACTTAACGGGAAAAAATATGGTTAGTATTTCAGATGCATTTAGTAATTTCTCTGTTGTCCTTTGGGATCTTTTCCACATCTAGGGCAGGATGTTCAGTGTGTGCAGTGCCATAATTAAAGGTCAGATTCTTCTGTGAGGAGCAATAAATTAGTGAATTTTGTTGTTGTATCTCTCATCTAGAAACATTTTGGTTCTGTGTCTGCTAATTGCCCTTATTAAACCATAGGTTTCTCAAGGACAGTCGAAGCTTCGAGTTTCGGACCACTTTGAATCACTTCTATGATCCAACTAGCCCGTGAATTTGGGATATGCAGAAAGCAGCAAGGTGCTCTCAAATTGTCATCTGGAGTTCAGATCACAAAATAGTAGCATGTGTCTTCTCTATAGAGTTCAACAGGGAGGGTAGAGACTCATGTTGGGAGGACTTCAGCTATAGCAAAAGCAGTCCCAGGCCGTGACCATTAACTAATGTTAATTAAAGAACCTACCTACCCCCTTTTATCTACCTTGCCCAGGTAGTGGAGTATGATTTATTAAAATAGATGATCACCTGTAAAGAAAAAAAGATCTTTGTGTGCCATGGGGGGTGGGCAGTAAAAGTCACTTCACACCCCTCTGGGACACAAAGGGTGCTTTGCAGCAACCTGTGTCACCCCTGATTCCTCTTCTTCAGTTTCAGCCCATGGTAAAGGGACCATCCAAAAATAAAAATGAATCCACCTATAACTAAAAATAAATTGGCCGAACAAAACAAAAACACATGCACCCTTATCCTGCTGCCTGGTAATGTGGAGATTTCATTTTAAATGCAGAAGGACCCTGGACTGGAGTCATTTGGCCAGTGCCCATCCTCATTTATTATTGGGAGGTAGGACTACTTGACTATTATGGGGACTGAACCATTTACTTTAATTTATGGAGCTAGCAGCAGTCAGCTGGCACCAGGGAGGCAATTCAATTTTTTTTTTTTTTTTATTAATTTTGAATAATTTTTATCTTAATTCTCCAGTTTAAAATTCTTAGAAATTGCTGATTGCAAGCCAGAATCAGCTATATTGATTAGCCAAATTTTGGAAATTCAGCTATTTTGACTGAACTCATGGTCCTCTTTTTTTTTTTTTTTTATTTTTTTTTTTTTTTTTAGCTCATTTCAGATCCACAGGTAGTCCATCTAAATGTGTGGCCAGAATCCTAGTGGGATAATAAAATACCAATTTATAAAATACCAAGGCCCAGGGGTGCTATTCACTAAAAGGTGAGTTAAGGCTAGATTTCATCACATTGATCTGGTTATACATTGTGCAGGAACAAACCAGGTGTGTTTCCACTTAGCCATCTTTGTCCCTGCACAATGTATAGCTACATTGGTGAGATGAAATGTTCATCTCACCTCAACCCACCTCTAAATCATTGAATAGCCCCATAGTTTTTTTCTGTGTTTTCACAGAAAACTTGTGATTCTCTTCCCATTCCAAAAATGGTCTTCCTCACCAATCAGAAGACATCCGCTTAATGTATCCTCATGGAGAAGCATGGGGATGCTTTTCTCACACAGTGTACACATTGTGCATACATATGCAAACTACATAAAAAATTTGCATGGGAAATACAACATATTCCACCAACTGCCTAAAACATAATCACTGAAGTGAATCTATAAGAGATCCTTTTTGCAGCTTCTACTGACCCTTTCTTTCTGCTCTCTGTATTTGGCTGGAACCTGGGAGTGAAAAGCAGCATTTTAACCCCTTATTGGCATGGATTTTTTACTGTGTCTTACCCTTGGTGATATGGGCTGTTTTACAATTTCTGCACTGTTTGTGCTTACCTGTAATTTTCTTCTTTCTTTTTTTACTGTACCCTCACAACTTATACATTGTTTTTATCGGCATAAGAAGGCCTTTACTTATGTAATGATATTTTAATCATATATACTTTTTTACAACAAATTTACTCCAATAAAACATGCTGAATTTTTTTTTTACAAATATTTTCTAACTTTAACCAGAAAAATCCATTACACATTTAAATCCCATCTAAATGGGTTCTAATTTTGTTTAGAAGTATACCCTGTTTACGTGTTTTTCAGTTGTTTGTTGCAAGTTATAGGTCAATAACTGAAAGTAGCATTATCTTTCACTACAGTGACCTTTTGACTCCAAACCTAACCTTAACCCTAAATCTAACCCTAGCTCCCTAACCCTAATGCTAACCCTAACTGTAATGTAACCCTAAGCCTAACCTTTTATGCTAACCTTAATCTAAGACTAATTTAGCCCTTTTTAAATTGGAATGCGTTTGACTGCATCTAGGGGCAGTCTAGCAATAGCAAAAGAGCGACATAAATTATATTTCATCACAAGAGGGCAGCACCGTGTTAAAGGACCATGCTGCTCTCCAGTGTGGAGCCCGCATTTGCTCCGTGGGGTGATCACTGCTGACACTGCATGTTCAACCCAGGAGGTGCCAAACACATCCTATGTTGGCAACAGAGTTGCCGGTTGGACGTGCCTGACATGTCCAATGTCACAAAGGGGTACAATATTCTGCATATCAGGGTTGCATGCTAACATCACTGTGCTCCCTCGATGGGGGCGCCTGAAGTGAGTGACTCAGTCGTTTCTCCCTTGCTACTGCTCTGCCGTGTTCAATTTAAAACAGAATCGCGACTAGTTAATAGTCAAATAGTAGTATTTTTTAACCGCAACTACCAAGACCAGTTTTTTTGTATCTATATCCTTCTCAGTTCTCCAGAGTTCATAGTTGTGGTGGTCGATAGACAGAAAAAACTGTATACACTGTATGCACACACAATTTAGAATATAGGTCATATATTTAATAACTCACCAGATAATTTCTGTATATACATTTTTTTTTTCAAATATGTGAGACTAAAGCATAAACGTAACCATGGTCAATATAAATTAGACAACATTTTCCTCCAAATTTAAATTCCTGCTCCAGTAATCAATTCAATCACTGTGGGGAGCTTACAGTACTGAGCAAAACTCAATTATGCAGAAGAAATTTTTTCATGCAAAAAAATAAAAATCTTGACAGTAGTGATGTTATCGGAAATGCTTATTACAAACAGGAATTCTAACTAGTGCGGGGTAATTAAAGGGACTTAATCACCTATTGGTTATACTGTGAAAGAAGGGAATAAAAAAAAATCAATTTTTAATATTAGCAGACTTGGATATTAAATTATTAATTAAAAGAAAAATGTGTTTTAAATTTGTTTGTTGCCTCAATGTTCCTCCTGAAATTTTTCATTAGCATCCCTGAAAGAAACAATGTGGTTACTTCAAACCACTTTCACACTGTCAGTCTCCATTCATTGTTATGAAATCCATATAACTATCTCCTGAAAGAATCTACTACATACCGTATTTTTAAATGAAGCAATTGTAGACCATATTTGTTTTGTATCTTGTAATGCTGCAAAATGCTCATTTTTTTAAAAACAACTAATGAGCGGATGTAGAACTCTGAGGGGAAATAATTTGAGACACTAGATATACAGGGAGTGCAGAATTATTAGGCAAATGAGTATTTTGACCACATCATCCTCTTTATGCATGTTGTCTTACTCCAAGCTGTATAGGCTCGAAAGCCTACTACCAATTAAGCATATTAGGTGATGTGCATCTCTGTAATGAGAAGGGGTGTGGTCTAATGACATCAACACCCTATATCAGGTGTGCATAATTATTAGGCAACTTCCTTTCCTTTGGCAAAAAGGGTCAAAAGAAGGACTTGACAGGCTCAGAAAAGTCAAAAATAGTGAGATATCTTGCAGAGGGATGCAGCACTCTTAAAATTGCAAAGCTTCTGAAGCGTGATCATCGAACAATCAAGCGTTTCATTCAAAATAGTCAACAGGGTCGCAAGAAGCGTGTGGAAAAACCAAGGCGCAAAATAACTGCCCATGAACTGAGAAAAGTCAAGCGTGCAGCTGCCACGATGCCACTTGCCACCAGTTTGGCCATATTTCAGAGCTGCAACATCACTGGAGTGCCCAAAAGCACAAGGTGTGCAATACTCAGAGACATGGCCAAGGTAAGAAAGGCTGAAAGACGACCACCACTGAACAAGACACACAAGCTGAAACGTCAAGACTGGGCCAAGAAATATCTCAAGACTGATTTTTCTAAGGTTTTATGGACTGATGAAATGAGAGTGAGTCTTGATGGGCCAGATGGATGGGCCCGTGGCTGGATTAGTAAAGGGCAGAGAGTTCCAGTCCGACTCAGACGCCAGCAAGGTGGAGGTGGAGTACTGGTTTGGGCTGGTATCATCAAATATGAGCTTGTGGGGCCTTTTCGGGTTAAGGATGGAGTCAAGCTCAACTCCCAGTCCTACTGCCAGTTCCTGGAAGACACCTTCTTCAAGCAGTGGTACAGGAAGAAGTCTGCATCCTTCAAGAAAAACATGATTTTCATGCAGGACAATGCTCCATCACACGCGTCCAAGTACTCCACAGCGTGGCTGGCAAGAAAGGGTATAAAAGAAGAAAATCTAATGACATGGCCTCCTTGTTCACCTGATCTGAACCCCATTGAGAACCTGTGGTCCATCATCAAATGTGAGATTTACAAGGAGGGAAAACAGTACACCTCTCTAAACAGTGTCTGGGAGGCTGTGGTTGCTGCTGCACGCAATGTTGATGGTGAACAGATCAAAACACTGACAGAATCCATGGATGGCAGGCTTTTGAGTGTCCTTGCAAAGAAAGGTGGCTATATTGGTCACTGATTTGTTTTTGTTTTGTTTTTGAATGTCAGAAATGTATATTTGTGAATGTTGAGATGTTATATTGGTTTCACTGGTAAAAATAAATAATTGAAATGGGTATATATTTGTTTTTTGTTAAGTTGCCTAATAATTATGCACAGTAATAGTCACCTGCACACACAGATATCCCCCTAAAATAGCTAAAACTAAAAACAAACTAAAAACTACTTCCAAAAATATTCAGCTTTGATATTAATTAGTTTTTTGGGTTCATTGAGAACATGGTTGTTGTTCAATAATAAAATTAATCCTCAAAAATACAACTTGCCTAATAATTCTGCACTCCCTGTAATAGCTGTCTTCCAATTGTTGTTTTAAAGCTCTAAGCCAATCAGTATGCATCAGAAATGTTAATTATGGTGGCAAATGCGGACCTTGTCATTTCTGTTTACTGTTAAAGAAGTGCCAGACATTGAATATCTCTGATACAGCTAAACTAACGTAAGTTGTTTGTATTCTATATTTGACTTTGAGAGAGTTAATCGTAGCTCCAGCCATAGTGAAAACACAGCAATTAAACAATAAGTATCTTAGAAACCGACTGCTTCACAGGCATAAGACATATCAGCTTGGTCCTAGGAGAGCAACTGTTCCATATTGAACAATGTTTACTCTGTACAAATAAATGTGTCTAAGAGCATATTGGCCTACATTTAATGCTGGCCGTTACCCTACCAAACCCCCACCATTAAGTTTCCCAGGTGGGGAGGGATGAGATCTACGTGCCCTCCTACCTTCAAATTGTGGGACAGGGGGGAGCCAGAGACCCCTAAAACTCTATTTATGTTCACTGTAACATTTAAAGGGTTAATGTACAAATATAAACTGTGTTAAGCAGCCAATATACACTTCTTTTTTTTTAATCAAAAAAATCTTCTTTTTTGGGCCCATTAATCAAAATTGCTACTCACTGGACTGTCTTTTTTTGCAGTAATTACCATGTGGTTTAGTGTTATGATAGGGCTTTATTAATGGGCTTGCTATTGATTTTACCGCTTCTGTTAACTATTATAACGGAGGGAATTGAAAAACTTTTGCCCTGTAATTTACCGTATAAGACATTAAATTGGGGCCTTTATTTCTTAGACTTGTATTGTTACGTTTGTGGATTTTAAGGGTTTATGTGCCCAAGTTTAATTAATAAAACTCAGTTAATACACTAGTTAAAGCAAGCTTTCGTTCTTAATGTCTTGCATGCCTCCCAACTGTTCTGCTTTGTAGAGCTGCACAGGACAGTGGGATTTAAGATCACAAGCCTGCAGAAAACAATCCAATCCTACGTTGTCTGGGATTGGCTGCTGCACATTTGCAGCATTATGCATAGTACCACTTCCAGGTGAGTGACAGCGCATGACACTCGACCTCCCAAGCTCCACCCCCCTGGCATTCCGATTTGCTGGTCAAGAGTTGGCAGGTATGGTCTTGTGAACGTAAAACTCTAATGATTCTTGGCCAAACACTCACTGTGAAAAGTATATTATATAGTTCTGAACCATTCACTGAAAAATAGCATTAACTAAAAAACACAATAACAAATTAACTCTTATGGTCAGTGGTCATTGACTGAAAGACCAAAGGGAAATAGTGAAATTAAGTTTTGCTGAAACATTAGTCAAACTGTGTTTTTATCTTTTTGTTTCTGTGGCATAAGCAAAGATAAAAAAAAAAAAAGTGCCACTTCAGATCATGAAGGTCTATGTACAGAGGAAGCATAGGTTGGGTTTTTATGCAGTATGCATTTTGTATGTAAGCATTGAAATCAGCAAATATTTCACAAGAGAAGACCCAAACTAAAAGGTGTTCTGGCACCCTCCTGCTCTGTACAAAATGACAACACGAAAACATTAACTACTTGAGCAGCAAGGCTTATTAACAAAGTGAGGAATCATTTTTACCTGGCTTTTGACCGAGGAGGTCCTTCAGTTTATTTGTTTTGACTACCCTCTCCATGCCATCCATTTCTGTCTCTCTCTCCCTCCACACCATCCCTGTCTGTCACACACCCTCCCCCCCATGGCTGTCACTCTCAGTCCCTCCCCTATGTCTGTCTCTCTCACTCCCTACCTGGTCTGGTGTCTCTCTCACTCCCTGCCCCCATGTCTGGTGTCTCTTTACCTCCCTCCCCATGTGTCTTTCCCTCCCTCCCCATGTCTAGTGTCTCTTTCCTTCCCTACCTTCCCATGTTTAGCATCTCTTTCCCTCTCCCCCATATTTTACCTTGGGCGTTACGCAGGGGAGTAGGCATCAGATTTGTCACTGCTCGAGCTCCTGCGCATAGTGATGACACAGAGCATTGTATTTCCCATGCCCATGCAGCAGTGAGAGAACTGATGCTGCCTGCTTCCCTGTGTGGGGGCGGACTGACTCCTCCACTTACCTCGGCTCCAGTCTACCCCACCTCCCCGGATAAGTTAACAATATTTTTTTTAAAATGTTACACTTTTTTAAATAGTGGCTGCCTGATGCCAAGATACATGTATCCTGGGTATTAGGCAGCAAACGCCCCCACAAAGCTGGTGCACTGAGCAAATGCCTGGTTTGCCTATAGGTAGCGCTAGACCTGCTTATGCTTAATCACCGGGCACCACAATGTAAGACATTGTTCACTTCCCAAAAAGATTCCAGTTCTTTATAATAAGGGTAAATTAGAATTGTTGCAGGTTATCAGAATCATATATCTATCACAAAATATAATCATGGGAGCTTAAAATGCCATACAGTTGTTGAATCAACTCTGTTTGTAAGTGGGTTTGGTCTGGAATCACTATATACCCATATATATTCTGGAATCACTATATACCCATAGTTATACATATATATGGGTATATAGTGATTCCAGACTAAATACATATAGTTTTTTAAAAATAAATATATCCATTGGGGAAATTTTCCAGATAATTGCATGTTTCACAAAAGTGTTTTTAGGTTCCATATTTAGACCAGGCAGAAAAATAAATGATGTTTGGATAAACACAGAGCAAGTTTCCTGTACTCTAAAGCAGTGGAATTATTCATTTATTTCTTTTTATTTTCAGAATCTTATTTGAAAGATTGGACTAAGCAATACATTAAAGAGTCGATATTATCTCAATAAAGAGACAAGGGAACTCAAAATGTCAGTAGTGTTCCAAATAGGGCTGTGTATATACATTATACGAGTGAATGGTAGATAGTATAGGGAATTGTGTCACATTAGAGATAGTTCTGGCCTCCTAAAAAAATGGTTGTCCAGAGATTTTGATTTTTGATCTGTGTTTTTGGATTGGAGAAGTAATTTAGCTTAGGTAAACATTGCTAATCGGGGCTGAATTTTTCTGGACAACATTTGTAGAAATGGCAGATGTGTTGCAGTGATAATATAATATTTGAAGAACCATGACACCTACATACTTCACTTTTTTGTCAAAACATAGGTTTTGGGGTAAAGTAGTCTTAAAGAGACCTAAAATGACTATTTAAAGTAACCCCTGATGCCATTTTCCAAAATGGTGGCTATAAAAGAGGAAGAAGAAGATATAATATAAAAAAAATATATATTTAATATATATTTAATATTATATAAGTATATATATATATTTATATTATATATATGTACATATATAATATAATATATTGTTTTTTAATCCTTTTGTGTATACACCAAACAATGTTTATCACTAAAGTTGAGCGGACACCTGGATGTTCGGGTTCGGCAGGTACTTCGAAAAAATGTCCGGGTCCGTGCTCAAACTTGACCCCGAACTTGACCCCGAACCCCATTGAAGTCAATGGGGACACGAACTTTTGGCCACTAAAATGCCTCTAAAAAAGTCCTGGAAAGGGCTGCAAAATGAAGTAAAATGTCTTTCGGTTTATAGACTTTCGGTTTATGGAATACATATAATGCTATTGGCTTTCTATAAACCAAAATAGAGTCCCCATTCATAAGAAATTCTTATGAATGGGGACTCTATTTCCGTTTATAGAAAGCCAATAGTATTACATGTATTCCATAAGCCGAAAGTCTATAAACCGAACGACATTTGGTTTATAGTAAATAGAAAACAAAGTGGTAGGTGTGATTTGGATCAAAGCAATTCTTATGAATGGGGACTCTATTTCGGTTTATAAAAAGCCATTAGCATTACATACAATGTAATCGCCGAACCCCGAACTCCAACACGAACATACAGTGGAATATCCGTGTTCGGGTCCGGGGTACAAAAACCGTAATGTTCGGTACGAACCCGAACAGTGCGGTTCGGGTTCGCTCAACACTATTTATCACTCCTGTTTTAGACACATTTTCATAGTTCACGTTATATATTGTTTTGATAATCACTCATGGTACATTTGCTGAATGTTTATGAGCAATCCAGTAGAATTTGATGTTCTTTATCCAGTGTGCAGGAAGTTATCTCAATGGATGTGGCCTAGAAAATGCACGTATTGAGACTGAAATATTTGGGAGCTATAGAAATATTGCGTTTGGGAGAAGAATGACAAATTAGGTTTTGCATGTCTTATCTCAGAAGTGAACAAGGCACTGTGTGATTTTGATTTAAAAGACACAAAAGCAAAGCCAAGCAATGTTCACTACACTCAGTTCAAAATCTGAAAACCAAGTTCATAGAGTTTGTCAAAGAATGTGCAGAAACACCAGAACATGTGTTTTACATATGATAGCTCAAGTGAAAAACTGGGTACATGTTGATCAGAAAGTTGATTGAGAGCAGCGCATGAAGTCTTTGGAGTCACTGATTTCTTGAATTCAGATGTATCAATTTGGAAAGAGATGGAAAAACCACAGCACCACAGAAAATTCATCCAAAGACTTTGTGGTGAGAGACAGAGAGGGAAGCTTCAGTGCCGCGGCTCCAGATATAAAACTGGAAAAGACGTTCTAGAGATCGCATCAAAGCACCAATGGAATTCTTGGTCAGATGCGTAAAAGTGAATATGTTGCTCAATGGCAGCCAGTTTACATGAAATATTTCTATTTGGAACGTCTTCAGAGGCATGAGAAATTCAAAATGAATGAACCATTGTTAAACTGTTCCTTACCACAAACTTGTGGGAAAGAGAGGGAACTTAATAATAAACATGGTGACATTTCCGACAATCGCAAGGAAACTTCTTTGAAATGAGCCTGTGCCGCTACACAACTTTGTGGCCAAACATTTTGTGGATAACGATATGAAGAATGTCTTCTCGATGTCCTGGAACATGGATTAAAACTATACGCAGATTAAATCCCCATACTAAGAGCTTCATCCAACCAGCCACTACAAAACAGGTTACAAAAAAATAAATTTTGCAGGCACATGGAGAGATGTTTGTAGCAAAAGAAAGGGGCGAATTTATCAATGACATTCTGTCGCATGATCTACAAAAGCATTATTTGATTGAGATGCTACAACCAAACCAGTAAAGTACAAACTCATACAAGAGCTTGAAAAAAAATGTAACCTGAAGAATTTCAATTCTAAAAGGTGTCCTCAATAAAAAAATGCTTGTGTTGTGTCCCAATTGTGAATGGTCAAGTTTTCATCCATGCAAAACTTCAGAGAGGTCATTCAGACTGTTCTATAAATATCAAAGTCAGTGTGCACCATGGAAAAAACTGCACATTGTCTTTGACTGTTATCTTGAACTATGTGTCAAAAAATGTGGGAGAATAAGATAAATGTCAACAAGTGGAACAATTAACCTAGCCTGTATCAAAAAGTTGACACCTATAACTGTGCAACATGATACATTCTGGCTTTAACATCAAACAAGATGAACTTGGAGATGTTAACTAGAAAAAACAGTGAACAATGAATTTCAAATAATTGTCAATAAAAAAATATGTCAATAAGAGTAAATAAGAAGTAGGTTAGGATTCAACATACCACATAATAAAGCTCCAGACCACTTTATATGCCGAGATGTTGGTTTTAATCCATATAAACAGCAGTAGACAGACAATGTTAGACCCTCACCCAGTGGGAAAAACCTTGCCGCTTCATCAAGGCACCTTGGTCTGGATTGTGAGGAATGATGAATCCTAACCTACTTCTTGTTTACTATTGTTCTGAGCAAAATGGGAGCACTGGGAGGGCTGATCCATTCCGAACAGGCCCAGCAGATTGTCACGGACAAGCTGCATGGTGCACTTCCCAATCTTTAATGAAGAGTTGGTGCCTGCAGAGATATATACTAAAAGGTATGTGCCACATTGTTCAAGCAAATTAGAGGATGCTGACATTCGTGTTGTGGCACATGCCGAGTGGGCTGTTGGAAATTGTTCCAATTGAGCCATTGTACTATCAAATGACTGATTATATGATAGACATAAATAGATGAATTTAATCAAATAGATGAATTTAATCTTCTATAAATGCTTTCAATTCAAAGTCACTATTTAGGCACTGGGGGACCAGGTTACAGAGATCATAGATCCATTTTCATATAGAATTAGGACATTAGGAGGGTCTTATTGACTGAGTATAGATAAATATAAAAATATAAAAAATAGAGCCCCTGAGACCAGCAGATGGCCGCTGGCCCCATATAAAAAACTGGCCTTTTTTAAAATCATGGGGGCAAGGACAAGCAGCCCTGGTCCCCCTAATTATAAATGGCCCCAGGAGCTGGCCAAATGGCTCCTAGTCAGAGTGACCCTAAAATCTGAGCTACAATGTTATCAAAGAAAATTTGAGCTACCTGAGTTGACCGTCATGTCATTGCCTGGATTTGTATTAATTTTCATTGCATGATGTACTGTAGGTAAACAGAGGGTTTAATTAGAACAGTAGAAATGAATTAACAGGGACCATGAAAAATATAATGAAACTACTGTAAATTTTTGGCTCACTAAGGATAAAATCATCTTTCGGCCAACTCACATATTAATACTGCAGCTGTGCTTGAGGATAAAGTGCTTTCAACCTATTCCAACCTATTCCAAATTCAGAACAAATCACTTAATCTTTAAGACAAGGACCTAAAGCAAAAACACAGTTCACTGCATTGATTTAGCTGCATATATTTTACAGCAGAGGTGACTATGGTGAATTTTACTTTTAGGTTTTAAAGTCTTTTGTCTGTTGATTCACTGTCTATACAAAATACAGAATATTATTTATCACTTTGGATGTGCTGCAGTATACAGCTCTGCATGATTTTTAACCATCTTTTATTATTCACACAATCTTCCAAATCTTAATGTGCTTTTTTAAGTACTTAAAATATACTTACAGCTAGATGAAATTGTGAAATTATAGCAGTTTGCAAGAAACCAGGACTGCCCACACTAGCTGAGTAAAAGTAATTTCCTTTTTTTTTTTTTGCTGTAGCAACCAATGAAAATAGTTTAATTTCAAACATGTAGGTCATATCCTATGTGAAAATATAATTTGGTTTCCTATGTAGAAAGTTAATTAACATGCTAACAACAATTTGCATAACATGAATATCATTAATAGTAATAAAGTAATAGTTTATTTCCACTGTACTATGTATTCTTCTTGTTTAGAATGAATGGTCAGTCCTCTGCAAGTGGGAATGTGGGCTGATTCATGCCTCATTTTTACTTTTCGTGAATAGACAGACATCTTTGTTTTGTAGTAACCTACCTCATTCAAAGTCCATGGGGTAATGGAAATTAACATTAGAGATTTCATGTATATAATCCATAGTGTCTTAATACTTCAAATATTAAAATGATTGCAAGCTCAGTGGCTGTGGCAACTTGTTTATAGGATCACCATAAGCTTTATGTAAAATACACATAAGTATTGCAGGCAATTTCTTAGATATGAGTTAATCTCTTATACAATGTATGACTTGTCTAAAATAAGGTAAAATCAGGTGCTGATGAAGGCTAAATAATAGTTCCCTTTGTGTGTGTAAAATCACAGGCAAACATATTTGTATAGACATATGTGGTTACAGTAGGGTTCTTGAAACTTGCAAAATGATAGTTTAGACAGCATGCATCTCCTTTAATTCAGATACATAACATTGAAAATACTATACACCAAAGGAAATGATGTAATTATAGTACTGATGCAAATACATGAATTGTGTGACACCCTCTTCTTTCGAAATCCAAACTATTTCACACGAACACAACAGTAGGAAACGAAATAGTGCACTCCATATGACACTTCTAAACTCAATTAAAATGTGCTTATCTAGCCTTGACTGGGGGAAATTTAGGCTACAGCAAGGGATCACAACTCCCATGAAACTTAGGCAGCCCATGCACTTTTAACTCTGCACTACTAGAGCCCCCTCCCTGCTGTTTTACCTTTCATGGCAGGGAGGGGTTATGCAGTTAGTTGTGCAGGATCCGCCTCAGTTTCATTGGGAGTTATGATCCTCTGCTGTAAGGGAGTTCAGGGGGACAGATACAGAAAAAACAAACAGTATGTTTGTGTGACTGCATGCATGACTATGTGACTGTGTGTATAGATTTTGGTCTGGTAATTGGGCAAGCCATGGAAAATGTTCTTTATGTCTGCTATTTGCAGAGCCGCTTTTACCAGTGGGCAAACTGGGCACTTGCCCAGGGCCCCCTGGTTAAAAGGGCCCCACTGGCCACTAGTGTCACCCAGCGGGGGTGACACCTGTGGTGCCGGCATCCCTGCAGCGAATCGCGCTGCTGAACTTTTTTTAGGGGGCAGCCGCATCCGCTGCTGAAAAAAAAGTTTGATAAATAAATAATTTACACCGGATATAACAGTGCGTCAAATCCGGTCACTGTACTTCCCTCCTCCATGCAGGAGGGAAGACTGCACGGAGGAGACAACTGGGGACATGGAGCAACAAGGAGGTGAGTACTGGGGAAGGGGGAGGAGGGTGGCAAATTGGCTTATTAATGGTAGCATAATATTGGCATATTATTGGGCAAATTGGTTGGGGTATATTAAATGGCAAAATAATACTGGCATATTATTGGGCAAATTGGCTGGGGCATATTAAATGGCAAAATAACACTGGCATATTATTGGGCAAATTGGCTGTGACTTATTAATGGCAAAATAACACTTGCATATTATTGGGCATATTGACTTTGTCTTATTAATGGAAAAATAACACTGGCACATCAATGGCAAAAGTAATACTGGAAAATCAATGGCAAAATAATACTGGCATGCTAACAGGCAAATTGGCTGTGTCATATTAATGGCAAAATAATTCTGGCATATAAATGTCAAAATGGTTGTGTCATATTAATGACAAAATAACACTGGCAAATTAATGAGCAAGCTATGGCATATTTAATGGACAAAAGGTAGCATATTTTAATAGGCAAACTGACTCTTGCATATGTTAATGACAAAGTGACTGTGCATGTTAATTTGTACCAGAGAGTGGATTATTTTAATTGGCAAAGTGATGCTGTGGCATGTTCTGTGGGGCAATATTACATGTACTATGGGGGAAAGTGACACTGTGGCTTGTTCTGCAGGGCTAGTTCGTGGGAAAGAGTGACACCGTGGTATATTCTGTGGGGCAAATTGACACCGTGGCATGCCAAAGTGTGTGGGTGCAATATAGGTGTATGGCAAGTGCTGTGGGTACTGTTTGATGCTTTGTTAAGTCCTGTAGGTGCAATGTGGGTGCAGAAAAAGGGAATAAAAACAAGAAATGCAATTTTTCAATAACATTGTTATTACATATATAAATAGTTGAGTGTGATATAACAATAGTTGCATATAATATTAAAAAGTTTGCATTTACATACAGTTTTGTTTACAATGGGACTTTAGAAAAATAGGGTCGAGGGGTGCCCACTGCTAAAGACTTTGTCTGGGGCCCACTAGGGTCTGAAAGTGGCCCTGGCTATATGGGTAGTTTAAAAAATACAAATTATTCAATCCTTACCATAGGTTAAGGTTCCTTATTAGAATTATGTCCATATCAAGGAAAAAATAAATTGACAAGCAAAATAAAGAACTGTGTGTTATAAAGACTCTTGGATTAAACACTGAGGGTTCAACAGTAGAGTTGAGCGGACACCTGGATGTTCGGGTTTGGCGGGTTCAGCCGAACTTCGGAAAAAAGTTTTTTTCAAAGTGCGCTGTAAGCACAGTGTTATGGGCACTTGCAGAAATGACAGGTTTCATTTCCCCCCTTCTTCCACCTTGTTACTTACAGTGGAAAGTTTTGTTGCTTCAACTGTGTTCTTTCTGTTATCAAACTGGCTTCACCCCCAGCTTCGCAAGTAAGATGTTTAGACTATAGACGCCATTTTGTCCTGCTAGGCCAGGACATGTACTTCATGATTATGTCATGGCCTTGACTGTTTGCCAAGAAATCAAGACTAAAGGTTAATTAATATTTTCTTGATTGACCGAGATTTACCCCAAAGTAAACCATAGTTACCTGTTTTAATGTATCATTTGGTATTTTTCCTGCCCATAAATGACCGGAAGTAAGGTTATCTAAAATCTATATAAACACCAATTATCAGTTAGTTGACACAGAATGAGGAGACTATGTTGATGCGACAGCATTAACACGAGAATGAGAGATTAACCTGTAAACAACCAGGAGGGTATGTGATTTTATTTTACTTATTGCAAGCATATATATTTAACTTTATTTACTCTGCTTTTATTATGGATTATTAAGCTATTTTTATACATTGTCTATATTTATTTATATTCAATATAAGATTGAAAAAGACAAAAGGTTATTGGTTCCAACTCCCTATTTTTATTGTATTCTCAATTATTTATAAATATAAACAGAGAAACCTGCCGATCTATATAATATTGTTGTTAAAAGATATCTGTATGGTTAGCCCTGCTAAATTCTATACAATTAAGACATTATGGACGGAAATAGGGTACCAACTGTTACAACAGTATTTGACGGTTCAATTTGACTCTCAGATATGAAGTGCACCGCAAGACGCAAATGTACTATTTACCACCCAGAACTATTAGAATTTTTCAAAGTGCGCTGTAAGCTCAGTATTTGACGGTTCTATTTGACTCTCAGATGTAATACATGTAATGGTATTGCTATTCTATAAACCGAAATAGAGTCCCCATTCATAAGAATAGGTCAAATAGTCTTTACTTTTTTATATACTTAATATGTCTCCCAAAACCTACTTTGTGACACATAACAAATCTGCAAGCAAGATGTATAAATCATGTTATGTTTGTCATTTATATGTCTCTAACTTATTTGCATATGTAGGGTTGTTGTTGTCATGGCTACAAAATTCTAATTCACTCATACATGAGTTTTGTTATTTTAAGTTATAATTAAGTTCTTATTTATAAGTAGACAAGCTGCACGTTTTTGAGATAATGAGGTCTATTCTATGACCTGAGTTAATTTATCTCATGTCATTGAATCCCATAGACTGCAATAGAAAATTTTGAGTTAGAAACCAGTGATTAGTGATGTCACTGAATCGGGCCCAATGTTATTATAGAATATTGTGTTTAATGTACCAGAGGGGTGGACAACATATTGCTTTCCAAAGTATTGCTGCATAGCCTCAGTAATATTTCAGTGAATATGTATGATAACAATGTTATTTTATCCATTGTTGCAAGCATCCTGGGACAGAGTAAGGTGGAGTCAAAAGTGAGTGGTGTTCCCTTACATGACGTTGCCTGTCCCTGTGAGATGGAGTTCCAGCTTTCCTTTAAGTATAGAATACTGTATTAGGCTATAGAGTGAAATAGAGATGTATTTAAAGGGACAACTACACTTTTTTTTTTTATAATACATAACCACAAGTGAAAAACTAGTTGTCCCTAGGATTAGGAATATCCTCTAGCCGGTAGCTGCCTTGTTTCCCTGGGAAGCAGGAAGCTCGGTCAATCTGCTAGTGCAGAGAGAGATACTTTTTTGTTTTTTTTACATGGGATTAGCAGCAGGGACCTTAATTAGACTCCACTGCTGATACAGACCCAGATCAGAATCAGTAAACAATGTCACCAATGTTGTATTTTGAATATATTTTTTTACATATTTGGATATCTTTAATGCTGGTTCGGAAAAGAGTTTTCAGCTAAATCTAAATATCCAAATATTTCCTGGCTACAGCTGTTATTTTTTCCTGCTTTTACTATCTGGTGTATTTTGTGGCAGAAGCATTAACCGGTACTTTTTCCAACCATGATTTGCCTTAGAGCTTGCTCTCAGTGCAAAACTTGTATACTGAGGGGTCTATTCTCTAAAGTTCAATCTTTAAGCTCGGACAGACTCCCCCTCTTCTCATATACCTCATCTTGACCTTGCAAGATGGTAATCACTAACATTTTTGAGAGGTCAGGATGTGGCAAGTAGAGTCAAGATGAGCAATGCCGAGGAGGTCAAGGTCGGCTCGCGACTAAGTCAAACTCGACCTCCGAGATCAGATGTTGAGTTTGACTTAGGTCAATTTGCCTCCCATTATAATCAGGTTTTTCTTCTAAGTTGACCTCCTCGAGCTTTTCTCAAATTTTAGTAAATAGATCCCTTGAGTGTGTACAAATAAATGGCATCATGTTTTAAAAGATAATGCAGTGTTATGCTATGCATTTTCCTTTCCTTATATGTTCATCCAAGTCTTTGAGGAGACGTCTAGTCCAAGCACTATATCTTGTGATAAAACAGTTGGTTATACCCTTTTTGCTATACATAAAAAATCTTTAGTGTTCCTTTAACCCCTTAAGGACCAGGGATTTATTTTCTGGGCCAAGGACCAGAGCGATTTTTCAATTTTTAATATGTGGTTGTTGAAATGTATTGTTCCTCATTTAACGCACCCATACAAATTATATGTTGATTTTTTAAAGGACAGTAAGAGCTTTCTTTTGATAAAAAAAAATTCATGCATTTATGGGTATCATTATTTTCACAATGATATTCTACACAACTAGTACAACAGTAACCAAATTATCCCAACTAACTTAATAATAAAAAATAAAAATTTAGGTTTTTAACCAAAACTCCCCCCGAAAAAACCTCTGACCAGTACAATGTTACTAGTCAGAGCCATCAGAACCATAGAACTGGCATGCAGGGGTTAACTGTAGTTAAATTAACATATGACCATAATATAATTTATTTAGGGAGAAAAACTTAAACATTGCAAAAATAAAATAAATTGGAGAAAAACAAAATGAGGGCCATAAAATAGGAAGCACACCGCCAGCTTAACTACATGACGAGTTAAGCAAACGAAACAAAAAACGCCATCTGTAACATCCAATGGAGGCGGGACATCCAAGTAAAAAGGTAATACATTCATTCCAAGTCCTTAGACATAAAAATGCAAATGTGCTGGGGGACAAAAAAACTGAAGTTGACACACGCTTGACGCGTTTCGCACCTCAGGGGGTGATTTATCAAAAGCAGTCGTGTGTTCAAGCCGCTCCACAATATATAGCAGTTATCAAATTAAGATAATTCAATGGTATCCAAAAGAGCAGCTGGGGGTGGAGATGCAGGGGCCAATGCAGTTAGCTCAATCATATGAAAAAAGCACACACACCCCCAGTACAGAGGGAGGGCAGAGCGCTCAGCACCGGCGTCTCCGACTACTCTTACATGATTAAAAACAATACAGTGCGAAAATCTTTAGAAAGTGTCATATTAATACGCAAATCACAAAGAGGATAAATAGCATCAAAGACAGAGAAATGAGCAATACTATAGAGATAATCAGAACATTGATAAGTCCGTAACAGAAAAGCATAGTGAATTTGGTTCAACGAGACTTATAAGCATGTGGTTAACCAAGACAGGGTTGCGTTACATGGACAGTCATTTCGTAAAAGTTAAATACATGATTATCAAAAAGGTATACGATGATGAAAAAATACAAAAAATGAATAGAAAAAAAACCAAAAAAAAAATATATATAATAATAATTGTTATAGAGTTATAAAGTTGTATGAATGTTTTTAAGTAGCCTCAATCCGGATCAACATAGTACTGACAGTCACTAGTCTGTAACTATTTACAAGACTATCAAGTGTAAATAGAAACAAAATAAACACATACACAACCAGAATATCTATGATACAAAAATGAATAAATAAATAAATTAATATAGCCAAAACCCTAATATTAGGGAACCACTTCTCTATAATCCTAAACCCCAGTATAACATCCAACATCATATTGGCCGGTCAGATCTTGCGGGATTCGGGTGCCCAGTTTCTTTTTCAAAAAGACCTCTCCCTGAGCTAAATGTTTAGAAAGGTTACCTCCTTTCTTCGTGTTGCGTACTTTCTCTATGCCACTAAACTTGGAAAAGTTGGTCTTTCCTTCACAGCAATTATAAAAGTGTCTACCATCAGAGGATTTCATATCCTTATCCTCTATGCTCAACAAGTGTTCCCCTAATGCGTGCTTTCAATTGACGAGAGGTTTGTTCAACATTCTGTATTCCACACTTTGTACAGTTGACTAAATAAATACTATTTTCCATGCAACAGTTAAGAAAATTACTTATTAGGAAAATCTTTTCACTGACAGTTGATACAAAGGAATCCTTCCTATCGACAAACCTACAGCACGTACAGATCTTATGACCACAAGGATACATACCTTTAGGTTTAGGGTGGCTAAGCATGCTTGGAAAGACCTTATTGCCTAGTGTACACGCCTTCTTAGTTATAAATTGAATACCAGTATCGACAATCTTGGCTAATCCCTCATCGGTTCTTAACAAAGGCAAATCTTTTTTTAAAAACATTTCTTATTTCTGTGAATTCTAAACCAAACGGGGTGATGAATTTAACGTTACTTTCCAGAGTGGTTCTAGGGGAGGTTTTCTCTTTCAGAAGCTCAGGTCGACTTTTTCGATTTGCCAAATCATAGGCACGTTCAATGTCACGATCCAAATAGCCTCTCGCCTTTCTTATTCACAATACAAGGCTTAATAAAGATTGTTGGGTACAGCGGAGGAGGTACTTAAAAAGGATGACATAGTGATGGGTGTACACGGAAAAAGAAAAAAACACAAGGAGAGATGGGATCCTTGGATACTGTCTAGAGAAGTGTAATTATATATTTCACATCTTAAATCCTTTGTTTAAGATTGGGAGATGAAAGAATGATGGGCAAGGGGTAGACAGAAAAATAAATGATCAATGGGGGAGTGGGATTGAGGAGGAGGGATTTTCTTTCTTTCTTTCTTTTCTTCTTTTTATGTTTATATTTTAGGTTATTCCATATGGATATAGAATGTTTTCAGGAAAGCTGCACCGTAGAAAAGACGAGAGGTTATAGTTTATTTGATAAAGTTTAATAGTTAAGGCAAGTTACTTGGACTGTAAATGTCATTTTATGGAAGGGATTGATGGATGGGCTCAGCTATACCATATTGTATATTTACATTTTCTATGTTTTTGTTGTATAGTCCTCTTACCATATAGATGCGATTGTTACATTTTGGTTATCATTTCTACATAATTTGTATTGTAATTTAAATGATGAAGAACACTTGAAGGAAAATATATTTCTAAAACAATTTGTGTGTTCTCCTGTTTTTAACCCTTGAAACATTGCCTAGTTCTCTGCTTCCAATTTCACAAATTTGCTATTTATTACTAAAATAGACATAACTTTAATTTTCCTTTTGATGAGGCAGAAGGACCTTTCTGCTGGGTCTAGGACACTTCCGCACCTCATCTTCATCGCTGACAGTTCAGCGCGGCAGTTAGAACGCTGAACTGTCAGCAATGAAGAATAATGTGGCCGTTTCATCCCGGCCGTGGCTATGTAAGAGCTGACAGTTCAGCGCTGAACTGTCAGCTCTTACAAATGTACAAGTAAAAATACCCCCCCTAATAAATTATTCCCAAACCCCAATACTAACACTAAACACTAAACCCCAATACTAACAGTAATATTAAGCCCAATACAAAAATTAACCCCCTAAACCCTAATACTAACCCCCGAGCCCTAATACTAAAATTAACCCCATAAACCCTAATACTAACCCTAATACTAACCCCCGACCCCTAATACTAACCCCTGAGCCCTAGTACTAAAATTAACCCCCTAAACCCTAATTCTAACCCCCTAAACGCTTATTCTAACCAAAGTAAAATAGCTAAAATACTTACCTTTAGCGATGAAATGTCCCGCGATGAAATCTCCAGCGACGATCTGTCTTGCTGTGTAGAGTCAGCGGTGAAGCGGCTGCGCGGAAGCAGCCGTGATGAAGAGTCCCATCCCCCTTTCTGCTTGATTAAAACACCTAGCAAAGCAGTTGACATGTTGCATTGGAACAATAAAGACAATTGAAAGAGAAAGGTAGCTTGGCAGCCATAACTGATTATGCTATAGATGCTATAGATAGATGGCTTTCTAACCGTGACTACATTATAATGCAAAACCTTACAACGTGTTTTGAATGTCTCTTTATTCTCTAATGTAACCTTCACCTTGTGTGAGAGATAGATTCCTAGTTTATACTATCAAGTCTCTCTCTCCAAATTACACTAACATGTGTCTATGTATATCTTTATTCTTTATGCATGTCTGAAATTGTTTTAAGACTCTGTTTTGAATAAATTATTATATCTTTCTCACAGTTGTGTTTAGCCACTGCATACATTATGCATAACACCTATAACAATTTTTAAAAAAGGACAGAGCAAAGGCATTTTGTTTAACAATTCAACAGAATGTACAGATAGTGTATTGGAATTCATGCTTTTTATAATCTTACCGGCCCCCCACAACTTCCCAGTTTTTTTTCGTGCTAAAGCCTATTTAAATGTTAGAGAAAAAATTAAATCTGCCTTTAATTTTGGCTACATGACAGCATTTTTTCTGACTTGATCGATGTTATTTTACTTTTTATATATTAATTATACAATAATTGCTTACTGTAATAAACTACTACGTACTTCTCCTTGTATGTGTGCCGAGAACAGCAGACAAATACCCTTTTCTTCTATTGATTAGTTAATTAAATACGTTATTGTATTTATTAATTATATGTACTTGTTACCACAGTACAAGGGGTTTGATGTTTGCCGTTTATTACATTTAATCTGGGGAAACTACAATATTCCATTGCATTTTACTACTTAATTTAAAAGGAAGAACTGGTTCCCAAAATGCATCCTCCAAATTTTAATGCACACTTTTTAAGTACTTTTAAAATGCAGATTTTACAAGTTGCATTGAGAGACCTTTTTTTTTGTTCATCAGAAAAATCCAATATAAATTATTCCCATTGATTTGAATGGTATTTCCTTTTTCCTTAGTGATTTTATCAGACAAAGTAATGCACTGACCTCCACTAATCCTCCAGAAAAAATATCCTGGTCACTTCTCCCTGGGGGGAGGTATGCACAGTGTTAATGTCCCACATAAACACTTATATGTGTGTCCTCTACCTATGTTATAATAAGCCATCCAGTGAGTGGCTATAATGAGGCTCCTTCATTTCACTGTATGTTAAACATTAATTTGCTAATTTTATTATCAGCATAAGTGAGAATTGAATCTGTTGATTTGAGCAGGAGAAAAAGCTGATGATGACACATTATTTTTAGTTCTACATACAAAGTGTTTTACGAAAGAAATGCATTAAGATTTTTACCATTTTAAATAATGCCATGGATTCACAGTGTATTGTTGCCTATTTATAAGTGATAGAATGCTATTAAATGCATCTTATTTTAACTTTTTTATTTGCATGTTTAATGTTAGTTTTTTCAGAGTTTTCGTCTGGTGTTCTTGGGTGAAAGGTAAGCATGCAATCCTCTTTTATAATCACAAGAGAGTACCAGAACCTTTTGACTATTAAATGTATTTATTTATTATTTAGAAAGTGTATTACAAAGAAGACTACATTGAGATTTCTCTTTTTTTGAAGTATGTCCTGGGGACCCAGTCCAGCATGGAATTACACAGTTACACATTTAACAGTAGATTAAAAATACATATAGATATATTTATACAAGATGGAAAGAGAGAATACAGGATAAATCATTATTGATAAAAAAAAACCTACAACATGTACAGTTTAGATAAAAGTTTGTAAACTACTAACAGGTACATTCTGTTTTAAGGATTTGGGAAACATAGAAACATAGAAACATAGAATGTGTCGGCAGATAAGAACCATTCGGTCCATCTAGTCTGCCCAATTTTTTTTTTTGAGTACTTGTATTAGTCCCCCGTTGGCGGTCTTATAGCTAGGATAGCCTTGTGTCTATCCCACGCATGCTTAAAATCCTTGACTGTGTTTACCTCTACCACTTCTGCTGGAAGGCTATTCCATACATCTACTACCCTCTCAGTAAAGTAATACTTCCTGATATTACTTTTAAATCGTTGCCCCTCTAATTTAAGACTATGTCCTCTAGTTGTGGTAGTTTTTCTTCTTTTAAATATACTCTCTTCCTTTACTGTGTTGATTCCCTTTATGTATTTAAATGTTTCTATCATATCCCCCCTGTTACGTCTTTCCTCCAAGCTATACATGTTAAGATGCTTTAACCTTTCCTGGTAAGTTTTATCCTTCAACCCATGAACCAGTTTAGTAGCCCTTCTCTGAACTCATTTCCTGCTGCTCTATTGCATTGCCTACCTACCTTCAAGTCCTCTGAAATTATTACTCCTAAATCCCTTTCCTCAGATGTTGAGGTTAGGACTGTATCAAATAGTCTATATTCTGCTTTTGGGTTTTTACGCCCATGGTGCATAATCTTGCACTTGTGCACATTAAATGTCAGTTGCCGCTGCTCTGACCATTTTTCTAGTTTAGCTAAATCATTTGCCATTTGGCTTATGTGTGGCATAATTATGGGGCACCTGTGTGTGTGGCATAATTAATTGGGCAGAGGTGAGGCATAAATAGTGGGGCTCTGGTGTGGCATAATTTATGGGGTTCTGGTGTGGCATAATTTATGGGGCTCTGGTGTGGCATAATTTATGGGGCGTCTGTGTGTGGCATAGTTATGGGGCTCCTGTGTGTGGCATAGTTAATAGGCCATCTAACTGGCATTACTAAGGAATCTGTTTGGCATTGTATTGGAGGAAATCCAGGGGGGTGACACCATGAGATTCCGCACCGGGTGACACCAACCCTAGTGACTCCCCTGAATGGCACCTTTAATATACTTTTATTTGTTGAAAGATAGGGGTTTAAAATCATTATGGCCTGTTAAATACAAATGTTTTCAAACTGCATGAGGAAATCTTTTGATGATAGAGGGAAGAAGATTTAATGTAAAAGTGCTAACTGTGGAATTCATTCTAAAAAATTATATTTTTTACTTTTTTATGGACGGACACAGAGAAGATTTCAGTAATGGTTAAACTTGACAGATTATAAAGTTATACAATACATATTTGTAAATCAATTTCTATTATAGTTTATGAAAAGCATTAAAATTTAATAAAAGAGCTGTTGAGCAAACCATTACATTTGGAGTATTGAACATAGTATCAGTAACTGCTTAAGAAATAGAGTACAGCATTAAAAATGTAGTACTACTTGTCCTTTGTAAAACTGACATGTATATTAACAGGGTGTACTTTCAGTTTTGCCTTACAGTAATCACAGTGTCAGGGCCATGCTCAGACAATCAGTGCAAAGGCTCGCTGCATATTTCTGTCGGCGTCTGATATGTGGCAACTGTTTAAAGCAGAGACAGAATCAATTGTTGTAAAACAAGCCCCCTCGATTGCCTAGATGTACAAATATGATTGTCTCTCTCTCTCTATGCTAGCAGTAAATAATGGCACTTGGTTAGAGAACAAAATGGCATGTATTGAAAGTGAGAAAAAAACCCTCCCCCAATTTTTCTCTAATTAGGCAGAAGACCACTGCTGCCTCGCTAAAAGTACAATTTTAACGGTGCACGAATTGTGCATATTCAAAAGATATCGTGTCCACGTCTTTGCAAAAGCATGGTGCCGTGGGTGCATGCATCAGTTGCCCACCACACAATCGGTGGTGAGGAGATAATCATCTCTTCCCTGGCTGGAGGTGTGCTCAGTGTCATAGACGCTGCACACAAATTAGCACTTCCAGACCATGGCAGTGTGGAAGTCAGTTTCTCACTTCCAACTTAAATAGCTGCTGAATGAGATTTCTTAGGACCATCATTCAGAAGCTTTATTAATCATAAAGAAATTTTCTTCTGTGTGATCAAAAGACTGTATGGTCTAGGGTTTCTGGATGTTTGCTTGTTTAGTAAAATGATATTTTCTCTAATAGAAGCACAAGTTACAAGCTAAGTTTAGTGGCTCTTAACCCCTTGGTGATATTACCGTGTTATGTACCGTTAACATTTCTGTGGTGTTTGTGTTTAGCTGTCATTTTATTCATTTTATTGAATACTAATGGCTAAGGATTTTTGAAGAAAGGAGACTTTTTTTTCAATAAACTGATGGCATGACAGGCGGCTTAGAACTTTGAGATATTACTGTAAACACCAGTACTTAAGAATAAGGTATGTTGATATTTTTGCACAAATAAAGTATCTTTTACTGTTATTGAGTCATTTTCTATGCTGACAACTGAAAGATATTACAGAGGATCTAAATGCAAAAAGTATCATTCTTTCGCTTAAAAGGCTACATGGAGCTCTTTTAAATGCACTTCACAAAGTTGCTCTATGATCTATAGGTCCTGAGATATGTTAAAAGGGATTCGTAAAAACCTGTGACTTGGGATCTTGCATTTCAGTATCCTGCTTGCTGGAATGATTCTGTCAACTGACAGTACTCATCCAGCATTGGTTACATGACTGACAAGCCAATCGTTTACTGAAAAACTTGCAGCAGTCACAATGGAAAACAAGTAATGCCATGAGAGGAATTCCAGCCCTGGAGGAGGGAGAAGGTGGTGCCAGCAGAATAATCCTCCAATGGAGGAAGCAAGGAGAATAAAAGTGTGCTGCATGCTAAATATTTAACTGGGACAAGGGTTAATCTATTTTGTTATTAGAGTTTTCCTCAATTGTTTTTATGCAGACAGAAATAGTGGCACAGTGCTAGATACTCCAGAGATCTCCTCCAGAGTCTTCCTGGTGATCTAGAGGTAATTCAGAATGAGTGACCAACATGAAGGAGATAAAGGGTGTACTCAATTCTCTCATTATTGAGTAGACCATAAGAAAAACATTTAGGGACAAAAGGAACTAAAATATCTTCTACTGTTTGTTATATATTGTTGATAGATA
Source organism: Pelodytes ibericus (assembly GCA_036172795.1). NCBI lineage: Eukaryota > Metazoa > Chordata > Amphibia > Anura > Pelodytidae > Pelodytes > Pelodytes ibericus. The sequence continues at coordinate 157,942,282 of CM069863.1, forward strand.
CTATAAAAGATGGGGTACAATTGATTGTCTCAAAAGGTTTGCACTTATAACAAAGATTTCAAACAGTTTCCAAAGTCAAAGTTTAAAGGAATGGCAGGCTGATCTAAAAGTCTGCATGTCATTAAAGGAGCATTAAACATTGTTTAATTGTATTTATGGAAGCATGGCAGCTGTCGGTCAGAGGATAAACTGGCGTGTACTATCAAAAGTACACGCCAGTTCATCCTCATAATAGGGACAACCTATTATATATAACCAATAACCAATCTATATTAGATGCACAAGAGAAAATTAAAGTTTAGTGTCCCTTTAATTTAGTATGTGATGTATATTAAGCCTGCACAGAGTTTCTCTATATGTATTCCATACATCTGAAAGTTGAATACAGAAGTTGGGTACAAAATATGTTTTATTATTGGGACTTGCTATTAAATAGACTAATATTAAAGATTTCAGTTTAGGAGCAGGGGTAGGTTTCCAAAATCATAACTGGCAATGGTGATCCCCAAACAAAACATAAAATGTAGCAATAAAAACACAATAAGATATAAATAAATATGTGTTCTATGTGTATTTATTTATTGATAAAGGACCAGCACATCCTACCACTCGGCACAGTATTAGAGTGTTAGAATCCAGAGAGCATACAATGAAACATTACATTAGAAGTTTAAGTATATAGTGATACAGAAAAGTAACATCCTCACGAATGGCAGGACCTAAGGTTTCCCAGCAGAACATTGCCCAAAGCATCATACTGTCTCTGCCAGCTTGCCACCTGTCAGTGGTCATAGTGTTATGGCTGATCAGCCTTATTCTTCTCAACTAAACTTGTAAAGAGTTGATATTCTTTCCTGATCATTGACTTCACTGTATTTAATAGTCACTTGAATAACATTGCCAAACTCCAATGCTCTGCTCTACCATTCTTCAATACCATAAAGAGAATGCTCTAGAAATCGTTCAAATGACCTACTTTTATTGAAAAACTTTTCACATTTGCAGAAAAAGATAACTGTTCCTGGCTAAATAAACCTGCCTGCGCTTTATATAAAAAATATATATAGAATTCAAGTGTTAACCCCTTTCCTATTTTCTTAATGGTAACAAAACACAACAAACCTCTCCCCTTACAATCACAAGGCTTCAATTGCTGCACCATCTGTAGCATGTGGGATTTACATGCTACATTAACTATTTAAACTTCAAGCTGCATCCAAATTCCATACTGACTATTATTTACCCTTTATCTTAGATGCACTATTTATACTTTCCTATTGCAAGAGATAAAACATCTTCTTCTCACCCTCTGCAAATTACAACAGTAATTAAATAACACTTTCATCCATGCCTATGTCTGTGATTCGGTGTTAGAAGCAATTATATCTTTTCTGGGTCCATTACTTTTTAATCTCTACATGAGAATATAGCTCTATTTGAAAAGTAGGAAATGTCTATACATGCTAGGTGAACATAACAGCTTGTAATATATATATATATATATATATATATATATACTGTATTTTCTGGCGTATAAGACCACTTTTTAACCCAGGAAAATCTTCCCAAAAGTCGGGGGTCGTCTTATACGCCGGGTGTAGTCTTTTTACTTACCTCGTTGCTGCTCTGCAGGTGCGCGCGGCTGTGAGGGAAGCGTTGTGTGCTCCCCTCCAGCCGCGCAACTTCAATAAAGTTTGTTTAAACTTTTTTTTAAAACAAACTTTATTGAAGCCGCGCAGCTGGAGGGGAGCGCACAACGCTTCCCTCACAGCCGCGCGCATCTGCAGAGCAGCAACGAGGTAAGTACTGGGAAGGGGGTAGGAGAGGGGCAAAATCCTGGCATATTGAGGGTAAAATCATGGCATATTGGAGGGGCAAAATCTTGCCATATTAAATGGCATTGAGGGGCAAAATCCTGGCATATTGGAGGGGCAAAATCCTGGCATATTGAGGGGAAAAATCCTGGCATATTGAGGGGCAAAATAGTGTGTCTCAGGTTATGTGTCTATTGGTGTCCCTGTGAGTGCCACCTGCTCAGGAGCCAATTCTCGTAGGAACCCCTGCCACCACACGGGAATACGAAGCCAAAATCTGGGGAGGGAGGGAGGGAAAATCTCTTTTGTTAAATTGATCATAAATTGATAAAAAAAACTCCCACATCTATATACTAATCTATATCCCACCCACTTAGGGGAAACTTTACTAGATACCCAGCCTGTCACTCCCAGGAGGACACATGCCTGGGACATGATCAACCACTATACAATGTAACTGTTAGGTAAAAACCCCCTGATCTGATCATGAGTCAGGGACATGTAGCCCTTACTCATAATGATTAAATCCAGGGCCTCCTGGAGGACCCATGCCTGGGACATGATCACTATACAATGTAACTGTTAGGTAAAACCCATGATCTGATCATGAGTCAGAGTCATGTAGCCCCTTACTGATAATGCTTATATCCAGGGTTATCTGGAAGACCCATGACTGGGCAATAATTAACCACTAACAATGCAACTGATAGGTAAATCTCCTGATCTGGTCACAAGTCATGTAGCCCTTCCTGTTAATGCTTAAATCCAGGGCTTTCTGTATATCTGTTATTTTTACTCACCTTATAGAATTTCCCTTCCTGGCACCCTATACTACTGCCTCTTTCTCTTAAGCGCTAGCAACAATGCTCCATTAAACTACATTCAGTTCTATTTGGTGACTTTAGCAGCTTTTTTCTTTCACACTCTTTGCCTTCTCTCCTCCTTTTGAGCACATGTTACTTACGCAGTTTTGCATGTACTGCACTCCACTATTCTTTAATATACAGTATGTACTACACTACATTCATCTATAACATGCAGTATGTATTACACTATACTGTACTTTTCTATACTAATCACCATGAACTGCAGCATACTATTCTATTCCCCACAGTAATTAAAGGACATAATGTGGAGAATAAAAAATGATGGAAATAATCTATACAATCTGTTAATTTATGTATTTGATTTACAGTGTGCACTTGCATACGAAAAATATGTTTTAAATGTGCTGTGATGGGAATCAGTGTGATAAGCATTACCTTTCCCTTTTTGATCTACAGACCTAATAAGATCTAACATTGATTTTCCATTAGACACAATTTTACTGAGCTAAGAATAACAATGTATAAGCCTCTGAGAAAATTGCAGTTCATAAAGGGTATTTTTACTTCAATCAAAAATTTCATTTAAATTTGTCATTTCTCCATTAGCGATCAGCAAACCTCACAACACTGTTTCACAAGCCTGTAAAAATCATTCTGTTCAGCTGGGCAAATAGTGAATACAAAACTGAACAACATCTTCCTCCTAGCTATATGTATGTGTACACATGATAAGATCCATTGCACAGTGTCTATAGGATGTGCACCTGTGTGGAAGCACTCAGATATGTATGCTTTTAACCACATTTATCCATACTTTTTCATATACTAAAATATAAATGCAGTTAAAAATATGTCCACACAACTTAAAATATTTATTAAAGAAGGCTAAATAAAAATGAATATCTGTAACAAACACATACATTAATATATATATATACATATACATAATGCTACATTTATTATATAACTATCTCTCTAGAAAATGCATTGCATTATATACTATACTATAATAGCATGTGTATGGCTCCCATTTGGTCATGTAGTGTCTATTAATTGGCCAAATTAATTGGCCAATTATGACAAGATATGCTAAAATGTAATTTCAAATATTTAGGGGGCTTCAATGATAAAGTTGCTACTGTGTTAGCAGTAAATCAAAATCCAAAGGAGTTGTTATAGAAGCAGTCCTTAGACATGGTCAAGGCCAAGCTAAATCTAAAAACTATGTATACTAGAACACCTGCCAAAAAAGATGTCTGATTAAACATTAATTTGCAGTAAAATATACAGACTGCTTTTTTTTTTATTCAGATATATTCTGCTAATAGTAATACAATAGTGCAGGGCTTAGTGTTATTTTATGCATAACCATTTATAACCATTTATGCAGTGCATAACCACATTGATTTGGTGCATAACCACTTCTCTTGAAAGCTCCCCGCCTACCTGAGTAGCATGATCACTCTTACTCCCCACACATCCTACAATCTCAGATCCTGCACCAGCCCCTTACTTCAAAAAGGTTGAGGTGCGTTCTCTTTCAAAGCTCTTCATATGTAGAATAGCCTCCCTGATTCCGTTAAATCATCCTCTAGTTTGAAAAAAAGAGTGTCTTCTTGGGCGTAAAAACCCAAAAGCAGAATATAGACTATTTGGTACAGTCCTAACCTCAACATCAGAGGAAAGGGATTTAGGAGTAATAATTTCAATTTGAAGGTAGGTAGGCAATGCAATAGAGCAGCAGGAAATGCTAGCAGAATGCTTGGTTGCATAGGGAGAGGTATTAGCAGTAGAAAGAGTGAAGTGCTCATGCCACTGTACAGAGCACTGGTGAGACCTCACTTGGAGTATTGTACGCAGTACTGGAGACCGTATCTCCAGAAGGATATTGATACTTGAGAGAGTTCAGAGAAGGGCTACTAAACTGGTTCATGGGTTGAAGGATAAAACTTACCAGGAAAGGTTAAAGCATCTTAACATGTATAGCTTGGAGGAAATACGTAACAGGGGGATATGATAGAAACATTTAAATACATAAAGGGAATCAACACAGTAAAGGAAGAGAGTATATTTAAAAGAAGAAAAACTACCACAACTAGAGGACATAGTCTTAAATTAGAGGGGCAACGATTTAAAAGTAATATCAGGAAGTATTACTTTACTGAGAGGGTAGTAGATGTATGGAATAGCCTTCCAGCAGAAGTGGTAGAGGTAAACACAGTCAAGGATTTTAAGCATGCGTGGGATAGACACAAGGCTATCCTAGCTATAAGACCGGGAACGGGGGACTAATAAAAGTACTCAAAAAAAAAAATTGGGCAGACTAGATGGACCGAATGGTTCCTATCTGCCGACACATTCTATGTTTCTATGTTTCTATGTTTACTGTGTTAGATGAAAGGAAGGATATATTGCTTGGGCATCCTAAATATTTAGAGTATTAATGAAGACAGGTCCCTCAATCTTGGAGGTAAACACAGTTTAAAATCTAGCATATTAGATCAATAACACGGGTATTATTTATATGTTAGAGAGAGATGCATATATATTTAGTCATAGGTCATTACATTTTTTATTTGCTCTGAAAATCTATATTTAATTAAATTAAATCTTAACAGTACTATACAAATAGCAGATAACACCTCTTTCCTGGAAACAAGACACAGTAAAACTGACCAGTTAGAAGTTATCAGAAAAACAGAGCACCCAAGATACCACACAGGACCCATTTCGTATCTTTATTAGCTGGTATCAGTGTCTCACACCAATAACTAGCGAGGATGGAGGCCATCTTAAATACCTCTTGCTGGTTATTGTTGTGAGACACTGATAGCAGCTGAGGAATATACAAAACATGTTGGGTCCTCCATTTTTTACAGTAAGTCATATTGGCCAGGTTTACTGTGCCTTGTTTCCAGCTAAAAAAGAGGTTTATACCACCAATTTGCCTATATTCCCCTATCATGTGTTTTGACTGCACTTCAGAGAATACCTCAAGATTTTGGGAAAACTGCATCAAACTCGTTGGTGGGGTATTTTATTTGAATTAGTTGTTTTTATTGCTGGATGTTATACCTTTCTTCTAAGTGAAAGGTGTATGTTATATGTACATTCTTTTCTGCTCTTTGTGTATTATGTGTATTGTTAATGTTGTCTTTACATTTTTTATACATTCATTCTTTGTGTAGAAGAGTTATTATATTAAACTACCTACTATGAAACTGTGAGTAATCATTGTGAACCAGTAAGTTCGATCTACCTGTTTAGTAATACATTCTGCCTTTATTCTGTAGTGATGCTCTAATGCAGTATATTTAAGACTAGCTGCTATTAGAAGTTATATTCAGTTTCACCTTGTTAGCTAAGGAACAATACAATCAACATTACAATAACATGTATTGTGATGTATGTTACAATACCTGTCATGATGTGAATCATGACAGTCTGCATGACTGGGGTTCTTGGAGGGCCCTGAGGGCCAAACACCTCCCTGTGGACTATGGACCCTAGTCTTTGAATATGCTATATTTGGCGGTACATACTTTGGGGGCATCAGTGACAACCTGTTTCATTACAGCTGGACTTCAACACAGGCTCACTCAGAATGTCACCCAGGATGTGTACCTTGAGATCCAAGCCTATTCTCTATTCATTGTGGTTGCCCCAGGTTAAGAAATGTTATTATATGTTAGTGTTGAATTGTGTACTTATCCATTCAATAAGTGTTTACTGTCCTGTGAGCCATCTATTGTCTCTTGTAGTCTGGATGTCCGGATCTAAGGTTGGCATGTTTATTTTATGTAACAGTTGTACTGTAGTTAATTTCCTGGTTTAAGTTAGGCTTTTTATTGTTTAAAGCTTACCATAAAATAATTAGTTTATCCTGTGCCTCCCCCAAGTTGATGTCATGTTTGTGTGTTTATAAGTCTGTGCTTTTTGACAAATAAATGTTGTTCATTCTTGCTGTACCTAACTGCTAGTGGTCCTGTCTGCTATTTGGGTACAAAGAGCAAGGATCCAGGGAAGACTTGATGGGGGAATACTGAGCTATAATCGCGGGCTAAGGAGGGGATTTTTCACAATGGGCAGAGGGGATACCGGCCTTGGGTAGTTTCCCCGTTACAATGTACCTTATGTTATAATTATGATTTTATTTATATATATATATATATATATATATATATATATATATATATATATATATATATTACATTCATATATTTTCAGGTTAGGAGTCAGGTGACTAGTTTAATTTTAATATGATTTTTTTTTTAAATTAATGCTATACCAGCTATACGGCATGTGTCTTTAATACATGAGTGCTATAAGCATCCGAACCAAGTAATATCCACATAAACATTATTCAGTACTGATAGAGTATACTTATACCGTGTTCCCATCACACAGTACACTGTTCCCTTCTGCTAAAGTTAATGTTATTTAGGGAATATGATTGTTAAACCCCAGTTTTGCCTGATCTGAAGTTTACAAAAGTAAAATTGTTGATGTTGAAATATATTGTTAATAATACAGTGAAACTGAGTAGAAATATTAACTTTTTGTACAGTATCATGGTTATCTTGTTTTCAGTGGACTCAAAAACGACACATTCGGGGTAATACTGTATCAATAATTAAGATGCACTCCAGTAAGGAGGCATGAAATCTTTGTTGCAAAACAATTAAACATGAAATAAAGTATGGATGTAGATTAATAATTCATGCTGTCATCTTAACGGCAGGTGGGAAAGAGTGGAAATCCCAAGCATCCAATTTGTCTGCCAAGACTGTTACTGATTTTACTGCATGACCAACACCTATGCAATGTTTCTATTCTGCCTCCTCATTTTATCTTTAAGAAGCAGTTGATGTCTTGACAGCTGTCTCAGTGTCTTGATGGATTTTTAAAAGTTTTCAGAACATCACTCCTCCGAATAACTATCCACAATAGCAGCACACAGCATCAGCCTCATCTCTGACTGTGTCATCCGACGAAGATCATTCAAAGTATCAGTCAATAATGCGAGCAAAGGCTTGATTACAATTTCTAGAACTAGCTTTCTCCTACTCTGAGAATTAGAACCACACCATTCCTGAGCTGAACAATTATCATAACTAGAGTAAAGTCCAGCCGTGACACTCAATCAAATATTAACAATTACAATTTACAGTCATAATTAGCTTATACAGTATTTTTTTTGCCATTGCATTCTAAATTCATAGACATTAATATGTAGTGCCCCCCCATGTTTGTAGAAGTTTCAGTGCAAGGATAGATGAAGAGTCTGGTTATTATTATTGTGCAGGGTTGAGAACAGATACTGAAACAAATAAATAAGGATTGGAATAAGGTCTGAAGCACAGACAAAAGGGAACTTTAGCAACGGACCATAAACAAAGTGTTTTAGCAGGGACTTTAGAACGAGCAGAGGTATGGGTAGCGGGAGTAGAACAAGGGGCGAGGGCTTAGAAGGATAACTAAGCAGGAACACCCAAGAGAGGCTGACTAAAGCAGGAAAACCCTAGAGAGGGTGACTAAAGCAGGAACACACCAGAGAGGTTTACTAGTGCAGCACACCCTTGAGGAGGATCCAGAACAGATGAAGCAGCTCTCAGACGTCAGGCCTCCAACTTCAATGCAAAAGCCTTGTTTGCAATAAACTGCAGGTATTTAACAGGGGTGACTCGCAATCCCCATTCCAGTTCATCCCAAAGGTGTTCAATCGATTGAGGTCAGGGCTCTGTGCAGGCCAGTCAAGTTCTTCCACACCAAACTCATATGACCATGATCTTTATGGAACATGCTTTGAGGCACAAAAAGTCTTCCACAAACTGTCCCCACAAAGTTGGAAGCATAGCATTGTCCAAAATGTCTTGGAATGGTGGAGCATTAAGATTTAGCTTCACTGGAAGAAAGGGGCCTAGACCACTCCCCAATAAAACAGCCTCATACCATTATCACTCCTCCACCAAACTTTAGAATTGGCACTATAGGTCAGGCAGGTAACATTCTCCTATCATCCACCACACCCAGACTGCCAAAAAGTGAAGACTCCACAGAATATGATTCCACTGCTACAGAACCCTGGTGGCATGGTGGCATTACACCACTCGATCTGACGCTTGACAATGTACTTGGTGATGTGAGGCTTGCATGCAGCTGTTTGGCCATGGAAATCCAATCTTTGAAGCTCCCAATGTACTGTTTTATGCTGTTATTAATTCCAGTGGAAGTTTGGAACTCTTCAGTTTTGAAATCAGAAACTTAATGACAACTTTTACACACCATGCACCTTATCACTCAGTGACCTAGCCCTGTGACTTTACTTGGTCCTAAACGCATCTACTTTTCAATAATAACCCTTACTGTTGACCATCAAATATCTTGCATGGATGAAATTTCATGAACTGACTTATTACAATTGAATTCACTGAGCTCTTCAGAATTACTCTTTTTAATTCACAAATATTAGTAAATGCGGACTGCATGTCTTGATTTTATACACGTGTGGCAATTGGTCTAATTGAAACACCTGAATTCAATAATAAAGTGGTGTATCCCAATACTTGTGTCCATATAGTTTATCTATCGATGTGACTACATCCCAATCTCTCTTTTGGTTTTCATATTTATGAATTATCATTTTAAATTTTTATAATTGACAACATAAGCAAATTTTGCTTACACAGCCCTCTAAGATCATGCAACAAATACTTATGTTGTTGTTTGACTTTGGTTATAGTATACGTATCTGCGAAAAATACCCCTTTGAATAACCTCACCACTCATATGAACTGTCCTACCTTGCTCACCACAGCAATGTCTTAAATAACTAAAATGTCTAACTCTAGAGTTCACCTTATTTGCAAAGTGCATAACCAGTTATTAGTCTATTCACACTGGCATCCGACACATCCCTCAAACTCAGGTCCAACTCCAACACCTTACATGCCATTCTAAATTACAAAAAGGATGTGCCTTCTCTAATAGAGCTCATCAGATGTGGACTTTCATCTAGAAACCATCACATATTCCTAACAAATGTGTATTTTACTGCAGCAGTTATACCTATTATTCTGAGAGTACATTGGATATGCTCTTTATCTAGTTTATATATAATTTATTCCTATGGTACAGAAGAAACTGTGGAGGGACAGGGAAGCAATATTCTGAAGGGTATATGTTTATACATGTATTTATTTTTGTATATATAATTGTGTGAACATATGCTCGACATGTATGGACATGTATTAATGTATCCATATGATTTGTTTTCAATGCTGAAATGTGTAATATTGTTTTAGACTTCCTCCCCAGGACATATTTTAAAACAAGACAAATCTCAATGTATTCTCCTTGGTAAAACACTGTAGAAATAAAATGTGACTTGATTGTGCTATGTTGGTTTGCTTTAGCGCTATACAAGTATAAATAAACCTTTCACTAGATAGTTTTTGTTTTTTTTAAGGCTCTTAGAGATGCATTCATGTGATGCTACAGATTTTAAAAAATAATCTATTGTACTTGGTATAGTCTAAATCCACAGTGCAGACGAACCGTAGGATAGGCACAGTTAATCATGTATTGTAGCAAGTTTTGATTAATTATACTACTGTATACACAGCATTACTGTCATATAATTTAACTCCTAACTATCGAATCAGTAGTGTATTCTATGAAGTTACATTGTTACTGATTTTTATATGTTGTATGCATATCCACAAACTGTTGAATTAAACAAATCTTTATTTGTAAGTAAGTGAGACATTAGAACAAAACAGCTCTCTAGGAGACAAGAAATTCATGAAAGTTTGTTTATTCCTGAATGACATTATTTGACCTTAATATCCTCATGGGTATATGGTAATATAATATGACAATTCTGGTTCCTGCAGCAGTAAACACTGACTACAAGCTATAAGACCGGGAACGGGGGACTAATAAAAGTACTCAAAAAAAATTGGCCAGGCTAGATGGACCGAATGGTTCTTATCTGCCGACACATTCTATGTTTCTATATTAGAGGGGAAACGATTTAAAAGTAATATCAGGAAGTATTACTTTACTGAGAGGGTAGTGGATGTATGGAATAGCCTGCCAGCAGAAGTGGTAGAGGTAAACACAGTCAAGGATTTTAAGCATGCGTGGGATAGACACAAGGCTATCCTAGCTATAAGACTGGGAACGGGGGACTAATAAAGTACTCTACAATAAAGACATTACTCAGTGTTGCACAAGGGAATAATTAATATACACAGAAATTACTTACAAGCTGTAGATTTACTAGCTGTTAGAAACATGTGTACACAAGGCAAGAGAAAATATAGATAATTCAGCAATAACCAGTTGTAATCTGTATATACTGTATCTTTATGAAAACTAGGTTTATTTCATGACTGAATACATATTGTTTTACATCATGTAACAGTTATGCTTGGAAAAGAAAAACACAATATACAAGACAAAAAGCACATCAAAGGACATAAAAAGAATTTCTATAAATACAAGCATTCTCAATTACCTTTTGCCTTAGTAACAACATATTGTACATGAGCAGACAAATTTAGGCCAAAATAGCCAAACTTGAAAATGTTTCCAAATCTGCAACTTTTTTGGGGAAATCAATATCTTTATACTGGATTTCAATAATTAAATCCAGTATTTCCCCCAATTGAGACACAATTATTATAAAAACATGGTAAAAAAAACTATTATGAAAAAAACACTGTTTAAGAGAAACTGATTAGTCCCTGGCATTTTGGAGTCACACACACACACACACACACGTAGAGATCTAGTGACATATGTGGAACTTTTACCGCTGGTCTACATCTCCATGGAAGTGACTGGAGCTGACTTTAGGGGCCTCTGAAGCCCTAGAAATTGAACTTTGCTTTATATCTCCACTGCTGGAGAGCCAGGGAATCCTCAAGATTAATGGCGCATGATGTTTTGCACAAAACTGAGCTTATTTTGTGAATACAATTATTGCTATTGTTTTATTCAAAGCTTGTTTTTAAATGATTTTATGCTATAGAATGTGTCGGCTGATAAGAACCATTCGGTCCATCTAGTCTGCCCAATTTGTTTTGAGTACTTTTATTAGTCCCCCGTTCCCGGTCTTATAGCTAGGATAGCCTTGTGTCTATCCCACGCATGCTTAAAATCCATGACTGTGATTGACAGGCGAAGCCATGAAATACCTCTAAGAGCCAGTCTGCCATCCTTTGAAAAGTAGCCGGGGCATTCTTCATCCCAAATGGCATAGAAACATAGAACATAGCTATGGGCCAGCTCTCTCTTTTATGGACTACGATTGTGCTGAGTCCATAAATTACTGTTAGGTATCAGTTCTTTATGAAGAGTTACTTTGTGACCACGTCACTAAACTGGGGGAATAATGCTGATATAAAAAAATCCCTACACTTTATGGACTTCATTTTGGTTGGACCGAAGACTCTATTTGGATAAGTCCCATTTTTATGTGCACTTTATCAGATTTTGCACTTTATGTATGTTGCACTTTACATATGGTCAGGTATTTTTTGCACTTTATTTGCATATTGTGCATTAACACTTTATATATGTTCCTTTACTGAGGTCATATGCACTTTAGAGACACATATATGATTTTGTATATATGTGTGTTCATATAAATCGTGAATTTTTTTGCAGGTCACTTTCATCTTTCCACTAGCTCAATTATTACCCTATAACTTGAAAAAAAAAATAGCCAAAAACATGTAAACTGCATATTTCTAAACTCAAGACAAATATTAGAATAAATTTCGCAATTTTTTAATTTGCATATGTAGATGTGTAAAATACTTTTTATGTAAAAGTTAAAAAAAGTGTTGTTTTTTTAATTTTTCAACATATTTGATAATAACGGTAGACATAAAAAAGCTTGTCTTATGGCAATAACAGCAAGATATCATTTGGTTGGGTACTGTAAATAATAAAGAAGAAAATATTTCCCCACCCTGTTTTTACATGCCCCTTATGTAGCATATTAGTATATCATCTAAATTTAAAAAAAAGCCTGCTTGCGTTTGTAATTAGGATTGTTGATGAGTGTAGTTGGCATACCAGTACCTTCTCCAAAGAATTGATTGCTCCTTTGTTTTCTGGAATTATAAATGCAAGAGGCACGGTACCCTGTTGATCTTTCGAATATTTACATTATAAATAGTTTCCCACCTGCTGGCTGTAATATATTTTTTTCCTCATGTAATAGACATATGCATTTCATTAGCCTGCATATAAACACTTAACAAAGGCAGTGCCAAAAAATGTCTCAGTTGCCTAGGGACAGCTGGCAAAAAGCCAAACGGTTAATATAACTTTTTCCCCCTTAGCTTAAGTTTAATACTTTATGGAATAAGTATTTAAAACAATTCAGTGTGGAACTCTCTCATAAAACTAACCTTGAGAAAATTACAATACTATTGGGGCTATTCACTAAAAAGGTAGGTCATAGGTGAGATGAGGTGAGTTGAGGTGAGATAAGCATTTCAACTCATTAATTTAACAATACGCTATGCAGGGACAAACATAGGGGTTTCCCATGCTAAGCAAACACCAGGTTTGTCCCTGTGCAATGTATAGTTAAATTGGTGAGATTAAATGTTCATCTCACCTTAACTCACCTAATCTCACCTCAACTCACCTACAATAGCCCCCTCTGTGTATTTATCGATTCTAATAGTCTGGAAAAAATGATGGTAGGCTTTTAACAGGATTGTTTTAGTTCTACAAAACTCTGCATCTTGCCTTTTTGGAAATATGTTATTCACTCACCTGTACTGAGCTCACCTATATTCTGGTGCAGAATAGAACATGTCACTCAGGCTACTACTGTTTACTTGTTGGGGAAACTGTAGTTCATGCTGACAATTTCTCAGTCAGCATCATGGAAGCAGTACGTCTGAACTGGGAACTGTAGTTAACAGCAGGTGGTCTCCGAGGTTTCCCAGGTGTTAGTGATGGACTACAACTCCCATGATGCCTAGTCACATGGGGGAAATATATGGGTGCATATTTTTATACAGGTCCTGAGTGTCAAACTGTGTGTTGGGTCAACCTTGATGGGGGCTGGGGCACGTCCTTGGTGTGCAATCTCTGTACTGACTGGGGCTTGACCTGGGTGTGCAATCTTGGTGCCGACTGGGTAATTTCCTAGATGTGAAATCTTGGTACAATCTGGGTGTTTGGCAAGTCCTGTGTGTGAAGCCCTGATGCTCTGGCGAGACCTGTAGGTGCAAGCTCTGTACTGTCTCAAGTGTAGTGAGTGAAAAGTGGTGCTGTGGCAAGCAGGGGCATATCATGCCCCTGAGTGACAGGCATGCTGCCAGCCCAGAGCAATACTCCAAGTGATGTCTCACCAGTGCTCTATACAACAGCACTGTACACTTCTTACTACTGAAAATACATCTCCTTATGTTCTAATGTATTTTCTTCCTAGCTTTAAGGCCTGAAATAATTACCAATTTATCCCTCCCTTTACATTTTGAGGTTAGAACTGCATGAATTACTCAATAGTCTACTCTTTATGCCCAAGGTGCATTATCTTTCACTTGTCCACATTAAATGTCAGTTGGAACATCTTTGATAATTTTCCTACTTTACCCAAATCATTTGCCTTATAGTAATATCAACCCTGTTAAGAATCCTTGTGTCATCAGAAAAAGGCCATACTTTCCCCCATATAATCCACTCATTTCCCCATTTGTGCTTTAACATTTTTATTTGGAATCAAATCACCATACCGTTTTACCTTTACATTTTAATTTTTTTATGTCTTATTCGGATAATACAATGATATATCAATGGAAAACTGTAGAATCTCGATAACATTTGTAGGAACTCAATACTACCAGTTTTTTTGACAGTTTCAACAGACATCTAATACTATTAACTACAGAGGTCAAAGAAAAACAGAAGTCCCCGCTTAAGTCAGCAATAGATGTTTGTGCAAGTGGTTATTTTGTAAACGTTTCTGCCCAAGTTCAAATCCTTGAGTTGCTAAGGTGGCTAAGCAAATACACTTTGTTGTTTAGATTTATTCAAAACCTTTATCTCCAAACCAGTGACAACATGTAAGAACATCTATAAATTAACCTTGCTTACTATGTCTAGTCTTATTGATTTTTATAGTAGATTTGAAATAAACGGTATCTTTTAAAATGTGCTAGAGGAGGCAATTTCCCTTATGTAATTTCCCCTTTCATGCTACACATGGAAATTAACAAAACAGCCATTGTGTAACAGACCATTTTGCAATCAAATTAAAAGCCACAAAAAAAACAAATTAATATATAATTGTTTAATTCATTTACGTTTCTAAATTGCATTAGTATTTGTATTATTTCAGTCCAGAAACACACAAATTGAATCAGGGATTCATACTTAAAACATGGTAAATGTTTCACTGAACCAAGGATGTATATTTTTCAAATTAGGAAAATAGCAAATAACATTTTCAGGGTTGACATATATATATTTGAACAGAAGTGTAAATAATAAACATATAAGTTTGAGCTGGTAGCTAAGATGAGATGGTAGCTAAGGGTAACAGCACAGTTAACGGACACAATTCTGTTCTAAGATTATTTCTGTTGTGGTTTAAATTGAAATACAGTTATTATAACACAAGCTTTTATATGATTTCTTCTGCTCTGGAAAAAATATTAAAGCTGCCAGTGAATTGCCCAAAATAGAACCCTTTAAAGCCTTTAAAGATTAAAGATTATTACTCAGGATTATGCTGCCCTGCAGGTTGGTGCAGTGAAGTGATGAGAGGCTCTTAACAGTAGGTTTCAGCACCAAGGACAGCAGATTGGAACAAAGAGGGATATGCATTGCATGACAGAGAAATATTACAGAATGTTGAACACCATTTTTTTTTTTGTATTCTAGTCAACTTTAAGTACAGTCTAAATGACAACACATTATTTGTACAGCAATATTGATTCCAAATTTCATAACATTTTTGTAGAACCAAAAAAACCTCTTCATACTTCAATAACGTTCAATTTTACTCTTGTGGGAAACAAAACCCAAATCTTACTTTATGGATTTATTCTTCTATGCCTTTTTTTCCACAGACAAAAAAAAAAAAAAAGACAAGGGATAGAAGAATTTAGTAGGCCATAGACAGATGAAAGTTAGATCAACTATCATTTTTTTAAGGCTTGCATTCCAAAGCCCAGCTCCAGGGCAAGCAAAAGTTGGGCATCTCATTTCCATTTTTGGGCCTCTAAAATTGCACTGGCTGAGCATTATTGGCACTGTGGTTCAGCAACACTACACTGACAATCTATCTTAAGTTTTGTCAATGTTCTGTCCCCTAGTGCATAGAGACAGGTTAAG
Organism: Pelodytes ibericus; assembly: GCA_036172795.1. Taxonomy (NCBI): domain Eukaryota; kingdom Metazoa; phylum Chordata; class Amphibia; order Anura; family Pelodytidae; genus Pelodytes; species Pelodytes ibericus. The sequence goes on from CM069863.1 coordinate 157,958,294, forward strand.
GAAACAAGAACTTGTGATCTGGGCAGTATGCACATCTTATTGGGCAGAATACCTTTTCACATTCATATAATAACCCAATGGTTCAATGTCACGCTAACATCTAGCTATGACACTATCATCTCTTCTAACCCTAAATACACTTGGGTGTCACTGACAAAAACTGACAATCCATTCTGACAACCATAATGCACACAGATGAATTAAAAAGAAAATAATGAGCACAATTCTTTATTGCCATCACTGTGCCTTTAATTGTGGATTTAATCATTTTCCTTTACTTTACACACTACCACTGACCTTTTAAAGAACTGAAGAAGTGTTCTGATCAGCCATAGGGCTCTCATATTTTTTTTGCAGAGCTGCAAATCTGACCTTTCAACAAGTGTAAATTTTCACATATAAAAACAGTGATGTGTAACAGCCATGTGAAGCAACATGAACGGCTGTATTCATTTCTGTGCTCTGATTTATTCCTTGTACAGTTGTTATGATGATGTGGTTCAAGAGTTTGGAAGTCTGAATTTTGGAATTGAAATCTTGGCTATAATGACAGCTTGATGCAAGTTATGACTTATCACTGCTTTTTTAGCTTATAGGGGGTCGTGTGCTAAACAAGTGCAGTGGGGAAAAAAGTAGGTAAAGTATGAGTAAGGAACAGTTTGTGACTATTTGTAACATTTTGCTCTTGTTTTCCCTGATTTGCCTCATCCGTTTATTTTTATTTAGCGTGCATTTTTTCGGTTGCGCTAATAAATTGCAATTAGATTTGCGCATGCTAAAGAGTTTTGAGAATATTTTGTGGAAAAATAATTCTTATTTGCGTGTGAAAATTACACCAGTTTTTAGCAAGTGCTATCAAAACAGGTAGAAAAAATATTCGCAAAATTGCCTGTTTTTATTCGCAATTATGCCCGTTTTTTATTCCCAATTTGCTCATATGTACTATTTGAGTGTTAAATGTTTAGTAAATTGCAATAGGAGTTTTGCACATAAGATATATTTTAGTACATGCCCCTCATAATGTTCTACTGCAACATTTCCAAACACTCTAGGCTCTCATTGGCTGACTCTGAAAATCAGCCAATAGTAGGCTGGTATTTTGAAGTACCAGGCCCATTAGCAGCCTGGCTCTCTTTGAGAGCAGAAGATGCGCGCTGTTTGTTTGTTTCCTGCCAGGTTTTTCTAGCGCTAGGTGGATTAGGTCCTTTCCCTTGGCCAAACGATGAGGATCTAGGCCATCACTGATTGCTGCTGGAACCTTGACACAGGTAATACTTTATTTTACAGGGAATCTTTTGTGTGCCAGGGGAACGGGCAGTGATTTCAGAGCAACTAACTAATGTGCCCAGAATAGCTACGAGAAAGGAGGAGGAACATGTTGGGATGTACTCAATAAACAGTGAACTGTAGACTTGCCACCTTGCTGGTTTTTGATGGACAGGCTGGTAAACAATTCTAAGCCTTTGGAGACAATAGCATCAGGTTTGTTTTTGAATAAAAGGTGGCAAAGCTGGTAAAGTTTGGTGAATTAACAAACAAATAGTATGTTTGCTTTCGAACCATATTATTCAATGATGTCTGATTGTTGCTGGTGATTAATGATCGTAATCAATACAAATATATTACAGTTTATTTACACATCAGAAATTAGAGTGGAATAAGGTTCTAGCATCTAAAGTGGGTGGGACTGCAGCAGTTTTCCTTAGATTTTCCGGTGCTTAGCAATCTCTACCTTACAATACAATTTGCTTGTATCTTTATCAATTTCTATACCTTATAAGTCAATGGATCTGTCTATCTGTGTCTATCTCTGATAATAACATGTGAACTGATGAAGCTGCACAGTGGGTCATAAATGAGCTATTGCTCTCTAGGCCAAGCAATGACAATGGTCCCCTGCATGGATATATCATCTTACCACAATACCATCAATGCTATGGCTGGATTTAAACTTTGTACAATGCATTCCTAATCCACATGGAAAGAAGGGAAAGCAGCTCTCTGGCTTGGCTCAATAAGCAGCAGTCAAGGTTGTATACATAGACTGGTTCTAGTAGCCATATATTTTTTACAGATCAATGCAGTAGGCAAACAAAATATAATGAGGGAACAAATTGTAATGAGGGTCTTACTCTAACCAGGCTACAGCCCAATATATTAAGATATAGCTATTAATTATGTGAAAAAATGATAGAAGTGTTTTGGACAGAGGACATTTTATCTCTACATTGATGTGAATAGGTGTAATGATCACGACAAGAGGTGCCTTTCTGTATTAAATCACACCAGAGGGGCCGGATTTTCAGCGGTGTGGTCTTTTTACAGAAGAGTGAAAATGTGAGCCATTAATAATTGTTCTGCAACCACCTCCTCCCCAATACTAAATTGCTTATTATCCCATTGTAGTATTGTATCCCAGCAGCTTGTCATCTGCTATTACTGTGGCATTCACACTGTTTAGTGAACAGACCTCAGTTTGAAGCAAAAACAAAAACATTAAATTAACTTATATAATGCAGAGTGGAAAAATACTTGGAGCATTAATGAGACATAAGAGTCGACTCATAACTGAAAACTAGTTAAATAATGAGGATTGTGTAGCTCCTATATTAAAGGTCACCTAAACATTGTTTTACTGTGAATGCAGAGAATTAAAAATGATAAAAAAAAATGATATTCATTATGCTAACAGAAAATGCATAAATTAAGAGACAAATGTGTTTTAAATGTGCTGATATGCAAATGAACTACTTTCAATGCTAAGCTGGGGATATCATAAACCGGAGAAATCACAGACAAATGAAAAAATATAGTTTTTATTATATATACATTTGCTTGCAGTGTTGATGACATAATGTAGAGCTTATTGTTTTAAAATCTTTTTTGTTCTCTGCAATCACAGTACAATCTATGTTTAAGAGAATGATCCCTTTAACTCTGTTTAAAGTGAGCAAAAACATACTTTCGATTGTTGATGAATAATAACCTTAATAGATTTTAAAAACAGTATATATATATATATATAAATATATATATATATATATATATATATATAAATAAACGTTTAAGGATGCAAGCTTAAGGATTCGCTAGCTTTGTACATTTTTATTTTAATTTCAGTATATAATATAACCTTAGTGTATCACAATTTGTTACTATGGTATAGTCTGTCTATAGCAAGCTGGACCAACCATCAAATAGGGTTTAACATGCAGCAGATAGAAAATTGGCAAGCTAATTATGCATGACGGTTTTTATCTATGTTTCGACTGATACCTACTTCTGACAAAATGGAATTGAAATCTTCTAAATTTATATACCTGATATTGCAATAAAGATACTTTATTGAAATGTACTCCCTTTTCTGAGTTAAAGGCTGTCACTGCGCCCCCATGTGGAGAAACAGCACTTTTAGCCTTATTAATTTTAATTGTCATTCAATAATTGACCACTATTTATTAGCAGGGCCCAACCTCTGAATGTTTTAATGATCCGCTCACTGTTATTCGTAGCTGTTTCCTTAATTTGAAATATAATGTTTCTACTTATTTGTAGTGTAACCTCTGCTTTTATTGTATGTCAAACATTAGAATCGTGGTAATAAAAGGCATTTATTTGAGTCTAAATGCCTTTTACATGCCTTAGTGGATAGCAATTTCGAACACACATGCATTATCTCAACAATGGGGAAGGCAAGAAAAATGATGGGACAAAAAAATGTCACCTTCAGATACAAAATAATCTACGTTTGTAGATTTTGGTCTACATGCTGAGCCAGACCGTAGAAAATCTTCAGCAGCTTCATATAGATAATTGGAGGGCATCCAAGCCATTTAACTTCCTTGCTAAAGGGAGAAGAAAGTTGTAATTATGAATAGTGCTTCACTGCAAGAGAAGATTGCAAAAATGGTGCTTCCTTTTATCATGTTGATATGTTTAATATTCCAAATAACCTGAATGGATTTCTGTGCAGGAATTAGAAATATACAAACAAAAAAGCTCCAAGTACAAAAATAATACTATAGAATAAATTAATAGATCATTTTTGTTCTGACAGATGAAGCATCAGTTACATATAGTGTAGTTAAAATTCAGATTTTTAAATTTGACATTTTAAGATTGATAGGGAATATACTAAACTTCTTACACTACAACTGAGTCACTGGCTTATTCAACATAATTCATTTTAAATGAGCTTTCGTTTATTTTAATAAGTCTGTGTACATAGCACTTATATTTTTACATTAGTATGTGCGCAGCACTCAAATTGTTGTTATTCTTGGAGAACAGCACTTAAATTATACATATTCCTATGTACGCAATTATAATGTGAGTGCTGTGTGCGTAATGAGAAATCAGATTATTTGTATTTACATAATTCTATTTACCAATCTTTACCACTACTTAACTCTTAGAGCAGTGTCATCTATTAGGGTTTTCATATTTTCATTGAGAAAATAAAATAAAAGGGAGAAAAAAAAGGATAAGTTGTTTAGTGGTTAATTATATTTACCTTTCTCTTGTTGTTTATACTAATTGCAACACATGCATTATGTAGATGTGTATACATATTATGTTGAAAATTTCAAATATTGAATCCCAGCACCATATTGCCCTTAACATCTCTCTCTATATATAGATTTGGTGTCTTAATGGAGTCAAAACCATTCCATATTGTACCATGCTTTATGGTTGTGTCAAGGTGGTTGGTAATGATACTATACTTTAAGTTGCTTGTTCCTTCTGATTTAACAGGTGCTCGGCTGGTTATGGTGCAACTCATAACAGTAAGGTATGTTCACTGTCATGTTTATGAAACCATTCTTGAGCCACTCCAGCCTCGTGGCATGGGGGCATCGATGCTGTGAACAATGCTTTTTATAAAGGGATGAATGGCAGCAAATCTGTGAGTACATTACCTTAAGGGGAGCATAAGTCTGTCCTGTTCTCTTCACATCACTACACTGTTCACCTATAAAGGTGCTGATTATTAATACTTTTGACTTCAGAATACCTAAAGCGCACTTTAGTTTTTTCTGTTTTTCTATTGTATATGTGTGGGGTTTAGGGACACACTGCCTTAGTGCTGCTAGGGTTGTGACCTATAGCGCTGTTTTCAGTTTATTGTTTTATTGTACTGGCCTATTAGCTGGCTTTGTCTTTTGCTCTGTACAGTTCATGTCATCCTATTTTTTTTTATCAATGGACCACTTCTAATCACCCGCCTTTTCTTTTCCACCTGGCCTTTGTGCTGCAGTGGTTCGTCCTTGACATCCACGAAAAAATGTAAGACATGAAAAATGCCAAAAAGTACTAAAATTCTTGATGCTGCATATTCCCTGCCTTTAGACTGCGCATTGTATATTTAACAAGTTGTACCAGTTAGGTACCACACACGTATATTGCATATATGTTGATGGGGAGCAAATAATAAGTGCATACTCATGTGCATTGCTGCAAACAAAACAATATACTGTTAATGGCACTGATGCTATTTCTTATTTATTTCCACTTTGATTTAATACAATTAAAGTTGAGAAACGTTATCCATTTTACCTGGAATAGATTCTAGATAACATAAAAAGATTACTTATTGACTTACATATTACCCTGTTCTTTGCAACGTGGGAAGGATTATCATTATTATTTTTTTTAAATTAAATTATATAATAAAAATATATATAAATTGTGAACTTAAAAAAAGGAGACTGACCCATATTGATTGCATAATGGATTTTTACTATACAGAACATAACAATCTAGCCATAAAGCTACATTTTCCTTATGAATTATAACGAAGCTCAACTAAACGACTGTGCATGCTGCAGACTGCGCTGCTGTAGTTGGCAGACAATACACAATTTATTTTTACATTCCTTTTCCTACTGCTCTGCTGATTACATGCACTAACTACAACAACACTACATCTCTCCTACATCATTGCTCGCCTCTCACTGTAATCTCCTTTTTATTGAATCATCATATGGATTCCATGGGATGCTCTTTTCAGACTCAGTCCCTAATTAGGTACATCATGGGTTGCACACGGTCACATTGGAGGGTGATATTACTTTGGCTCCCACTGGACAGGCCATTCAGTCTCTTTTATTAAATTTGTGCTTTATTAACATAGTCTTGGCTTTATTAACATAGTCTTGGCTTTATTAACATAGTCTTGGCTTTATCCCGCCAGTGTATGGCACCCATTTTCTACCCAGAATGCTGTGCAGATTCTCACTAATGAATACAGAAGTTCTGTTATTTTCCATCGACCCACTAGACTTCTAACAAAGTCTGTCTGCTTCAGTTTTAGAATTAGAAGGAGGCAAGGGAAACAGTCACCATATAGAAAAAATGAACAGCAAGATGAACAACATAATCCAATTACGGGATACGACTATGTTCTGTGAGTCTGGAAATTTTTATTTTTTTTTATTTTTTTTACTTCATCAGCTTCATACTGAGAACATAGCTGGACTCCATTGTGCAATGTCTGTTCTAGCTGGTGGCAGGTTGATTATATCCATGAGCAAAAACAGCAGCGTTTGTTGAATTTTAATGTATACTTTTGTATATAAGTCTGTTAGCACATCTATATAAACAAAAGCTTCAGGGATAATCATTTTCCATATTTCTGTGGCCAGCCACTAATAAGCATGCTGTTAGATTGTTAATGTGACACTGTAGGGTGTAGGCTAATCTCATCTAATACAACCATATATGTCTGCATTTTTATATGTTTTGTTATTTATTAATTTAATGCAATGCAAATTATACAATATGAATAAGATGTGTTAACATAGCAAACCTTTAAAAATAGGTTGATGCCGTATCCAGCTCTGACCATAATGTAACCATCAGTGAAATGTAAGTCAAAGGGGAAAAAACTTTGCCTGGGGAGAAAAGATTTAATTTAGTGCACTCATGTGTCATGCCTTGACATCTTTTATCAGTCGCTGAATTTAGAGAAACTTGCTATAAGCTTAAATATTTGGTAGTCAACATTTTAAAATGTTTAATAAACTTGGCATACTCTGCTAATTACTTCCTTTTAAATGAGTTTCTATTATTTTCCATTTAGAACAAATAGGGAGAAACCAAGCACTGGGACATGTGCAGACTGTAATCATTTCTAGTGTGTGTCGCCAGACATTCCTCTATCTGTTAGATCCTCGAAGGGCAACTTCTCATTAATGGAGAACAGTAGACAAGTTCATTTCTGTCAGACTGACACTGAATTTGCAAAGCATCCCATGAGTTTTTGTAATTAGACCACAAAGAATGGTCAGGGAGCCACTCGTCTGCTACTTTGTCTGACCACTCGTTGTTTCAGTAGGATGAGGGTGAAGTGCGGAGCTCCTCAATACCTCGTCCTACATAGACCTGCTTCTCCTCCTTTGTGTGAGTAGTCAATGAGAACGGAGCAGGGAAAGTCCACAGTTAGTGTTAGTGAGACAATGGCAGGTCTGGGCCAGAAAGTTACACCATCAATGATGCCACAAATGTGGTCAGTTAAAACCCCGAAATTGGTTAGTTACACCCTGTTCCAAATTATTATGCAAATTATATTTTTCTCATTTACCTAAATAATTGATATAAATAACAGTCAGCATAATTCTCATGTTATCAACTATTAAGAGTACAATTCAAATTTTATTGAACAAACCTCCTAATGATAACAGTATTTTTTTTAAACATAAAATACTTACAATGCACTGTTCTAAATTATTATGCACAGTAAGTTTCAAAACACTTTATAGGCTGTAAAGAACTGAAAATTGTCATTTGTTGTGTTTGCAGCATATTTACTGAAATCCAAAGCTATTTCAATCAAACTTATAACAACATTTTAACTTTTTAAACATTTTAACAGGTCACGTTACATTTCAACATAGGACCCCTTATTTGATAGCAGCTTTACAAGTCTTGCATCCATTGAACTTGTGAGTTTCTGCTTGAATTTGTTTGCATGATGTCAGAATAGCCTCCCAGAGCTGCTGTTTGGATGTAAACTGCCTCCCACCCTCATAGATCTTTTGCTTGAGGATGCTCCAATGGGGACACAAACTTTTGGCTACTAAAATGCCTCTAAAAAAGTCATGGAAAGGGATAGAGGCCTGCAAAAGGAAGTAAAATGTGGGTAAGAGTCAGACAAGTGCCCTGCAAGCAAATGTGGATAGGGAAATAACTTAAAATAACATAAAATTCATACAAATTAAAAATACAGCTGAGCCATAAAATAGCACTAGATGGAATCTTTGATTTTAGTTTTGGAAGAACATAAATCTAAAGCATGGCTGCCAGGAGGATCAACAGAATTATCCATTTGAGAGAGGGTTGGAGTGCAGGGTATTCTCTTTCAGTTTATACTAAGTGACCCATAGGTTGAGGAGGCGGTGACCGTGGCGGTGTAGGTGGAAGCGGCGCTGGAGGAGGAGGAGGAGTAGGTAGCCAGAATTTTTCAAAGTGCGCTGTAAGCACAGTATTGGACTGTTCTATTTAACTCTCAGATATGAAGTGGACTGCAAGACGCAAATGTACTATTTAGCACCCAAAACAATTAGAATTTTTCAAAGTGCGCTGTAAGCACAGTATTGGACTGTTCTATTTGACTCTCAGATATGACGTGGACTACAAGACGCAAATGTACTATTTACCACCCAAAACTATTAGAATTTTTCAAAGTGCGCTGTAAGCACAGTATGTGACGGTTCTATTTGACTCTTAGATATGAAGTGCACCGCAAGACGCAAATGTACTATTTAGCAACCAAAACTATTAGAATTTTTCAAAGTGCACTGTAAGCACAGTATTTGATGGTTCTATTTGACTCATAGAAACATAGAAACATAGAATGTGTCGGCAGATAAGAACCATTCGGTCCATCTAGTCTGCCCAATTTTTTTTGAATACTTTTATTAGTCCCCCGTTCCCGGTCTTATAACTAGGATAGCCTTGTGTCTATCCCACGCATGCTTAAAATCTTTGACTGTGTTTACCTCTACCACTTCTGCTGGAAGGACTCTCAGATGTAATACATGTAATGCTATTGCTATTCTATAAACCGAAATAGAGTCCCCATTCATAAGAATAGGTCAATTGACCTATTCTCATGAATGGGGACTCTATTTCGGTTTATAAAATAGCAATAGCATTACATGTATTCCATACACCGAAAGTCTATAAACCGAAAGACATTCGGTTTATAGACTTTCGTTTTATAGAATACATGTAATGCTATTGCTATTCTATAATAATAAAGTCTATAAACCGAATGTCGTTCGGTTTATAGACTTTCGGTTTATAGAATAGCCAATTGCATTACAGGTATTCTATAAACCGAAAGTCTATAAACCGAATGTCTTTCGGTTTTTAGACTTTCGGCTTATAGAATACATGTAATGCTATTGGCTATTCTATAAACCGAAAGTCTATAAACCGAATGACTTTCGGTTTAAAGACTTTCGGTTTATAGCCGAATCTCGAACTCCAACACGGACATACAGTGAAATGTCCGGGTTCGTGGCACGGACACCGTAATGTCCTGTACGAACCCGAACAGTGCGGTTCGGGTTCGCTCAACACTAACAAATATGGTAATGGGTGTGCATTTTCAAATGAGGTTGAGCCCAATATTTCAATGACTCTGTTGTGTCTGCACATTTATTCACTTCTATGTGGCATTCTATAGTACTGCATTTATTTTCAGATTAATTTTGTGTTTTGTAATAGACTCTCCCTCTGAAGTCTCATGTGCAAATAATGAGAGCGGGAGGATTTCTGGCTCTGATCCAGGCCACACGCTGGTGATAGGGCTTATTGCATTTAATCCTCAGTCTCATGTGTCCAATACTAGTGGATCTGCAGGAATCTTTAGTTTCATATGTGCCCTCTTTACATACATGTTATCTATACAGACATGCAAATAAAGAGATATTTATTTATCTTGTTATCCATATCATTCATTATTGCATGCTCAAGCTTACCCTTAGGTAATAAAAAGGGTTGAACTTGATGGACGCAAGTCTTTTTTCAACCTAAAGTACTATGTAACTATTTAACCCTCAAATGTGCAAATATATAAATGAGAGTAATCAATATTTCCTTTATTACACATCAGAATCCAGATGACCTTGTCCTAAAACCAACTCTTATACCACATCACCTTTTTACTTCTCTTTATATTTCCAGGACAGCCATGATAAATCAGGTATGATGTAGGTGAATACTTTTATTATTTTGGATTCTTGTGTTTCTTTTCAATAGAACAACCGAAATGTGAATTTTGCTCACTGATTTCCAGTGACTCTATGATGGGACTAGAGGATGTGTAAGTCGAAAGGAGGTTTTCCTGAGCTTCTTCCTACTCCTAAAATTGTAAACTTTGCGAGCATCTTATGTTTTTTATTTCTGCCAAACTGCTTAAATCCAGCATCAAAGTGAGGTAAGAGGTCAGATAGTTTTAATGAGGAAGTAAGATGAGGTATAAGGGGATGGTTGAGGAAGATGTGGGTGGAGGACCAGCAGGTATTGGTCCTTAATTTAAATTTAAAGAAGGTAGAACGTTAAATACACTGCCATATTATTCAGGTGGGTATCGTGCCCCTGAGTGACAGGCGTGTTGCCAGCCCTGGGCAAATTACTCGGAGGCACGACGTCTCTCATGTTTTTCCTGGGGTTTGTGTGCTTAGAACAGCCAGCACACAAACCCCCGGTAATACCCAGACCTAGTGTTGCCACCTGCCCGGCATTTTACTGTCCTTAAGTATTGTTAGCGAGCTTATGGTTAGCTCAGCATAATGGGAAATGTAGTCCATGTAATTGGCACACTTAATCCAGTGATGGCTACCCTCCCCGTTATTCTCAGACAAAGTTTCAAAGTTTACTGTTTAGTTGATATATATATATATATGTAATTTTTCTTATTTTTTTTGTCATTAGCTCCAGATCCAGATTTTTGAGAACCTAGCAACACCCCTGTCAAAAATTCAAGTTGAACCTGTGCCATGGAAACTGGATTAGCCTTCCCTCAGGTAGGGGAAGGGAGGAGGGCATTTGTAGTAGAACTGTTGTGGACCATGTTTGCTCAGCAAGCATCACGGGAGCCTTATGGCAGGCAGAGCATCATAGGAATGTCAATCAAAGTGCCAAAATACATTCTATAAACAAATGTTAAAAAACAATAAACTATACAAAGACAAGCAATTTATATATTATGACTATTCAGTAATGAATGATATATGTAATGTTATAATAAAATTCAATTTTACAACACCAGAGAAAGGGTGACTAAGCAGGCACACCCGAGAGAGGGTGACTAAGCAGGAACACCCGAGAGAGGGTGACTAAGCAGGAACACCCGAGAGAGGGTGACTAAGCAGGCACACCCGAGAGAGGGTGACTAAGCAGGAACACCCGAGAGAGGGTGACTAAGCAGGAACACCCGAGAGAGGATGACTAAGCAGGAACACCCGAGAGAGGGTGACTAAGCAAGAACACCCGAGAGTTGATGACTAAACAGGAGTGACTTCAAGGGAGCAACTTAGCTGAAGAAATATTACTGTAGCCAAAGGGTTTCAGGAGATGCTGAAAAACATCCCCCAGACTGGTTGAGCTGTCCAGGTTCAGTCTCCCAGTTCCTGGACAGGGTAGAAATGTAAAACGAGATTTAGCAGAGGATCAAGAACAGAAGAAGCAGCTCTCAGAAATCAGGCACCCAACTTTAATGCAAAAGCCCCACTTGCAATACACTGCAGCTATTTTGTGTTGCAAAAGGTAACAAGCCCACAACATAGGGGAAGGAATACATGAAAACAAAGGTAGGGAGGCCTCTATAGGAGCAAGGAGTTATTTAAGCACACAATTTAGGACTTTGAAATACATGAGTCAGAAGGTCAGGGTAGAACCCTGACACCTATCTTCTGGCAGGAAGGCTTCCTCCACTGTGCCCTGGGCACCATTCAAGTTACATTTTTATTGAATCCGATTCAGCTGTCTACATCATCAAAATAATAATTTTGTGTTTAGTTTTTTATTGCACTAGCTTTACAAATGTCTTCTAATTTCAAAACATAAAAAAACCTTATGAAATGTTTACTTTCAGTTTCCAGGTAGCTTTAAATTCCACAGTCCACTAGACACATATTCAAGTCACGAGAGCACCTAAGAAGCTAATTTTTATCAGACTTGTGCAATACTGGGATTTCACAAACCATATGATTTTATTCAAACTTTTACATTAAACTCTGCCCCAGAATCTTCCATTCTTGCAATTGGCCAAATTCCAGGGAATGAGACGCAGAACAAAACACAAAAAGGCTTCCTGGAACTCTTTAAAACTTGATCTCCAAGCATTTCAGACTGGTAATTACTTTGATGTAGCTGAAGTCAATTATTTGGCAAGCACAGCGCTCGGTGAAATATTACTGCATACTTTAAAAATCAGAATATATTTATTGCTTTTGCAATCAAGGGATGACGTTTTGGCAAAATATTTATAGACTTGTTTTTCTTCGTGTTTTCACTTTGCTTCTCATTGTTAGGCTACGAAGGGAATACAATTATATTAAAACAACAAGAAAGTAGAACATTTTAGGAAACGTTTTGGAGCATGCATTAAGAGACACAAAACGTTCTTACGATATAGGTCTGGTGGAGTCATACTTTTTAAAATATATGCTGAACCGATTTTAAAATGGCAAAAAAAAGGGTAAAGCAAGTTCTGTAAGGCGTTAAGGATTTTGTTAAAACCGCGTGGGTTCGCGACCCCTAGCCTATGACTGATAACGTAAAATATATGCCAGTTAAAACGTTATAGGCAACGTATTTCCTATTAGTGGTAAAGCTCCAAATGAAAATAAATGGATAAGGAGAAGAAAGGAAAACACAAATAGGGCAAAAGATAATATCTTTCATTTGTTGTCGAGGTGAATGATTCCAACTGCACACATCACCTGCCGCCTTATATATTTATTTGATGCTTTCAACTGATCACCTGTAAATTAAAAAAAAAAAACAATTAAACGGTTAAAGGCACCAAAAAGATACCTAACAAAAGGAAATAGCTCCTGAGAGACCTATAATATTAATTCTCACTCTACAGTTAATAAAATCTAAAGAGCTCATTCCCAGTCCCTTTAAGGAGCAAGAACATTCACAATTAAATCAAGACCAAATCCATTTTACTGGTATAACTGATCTCTAATTGATTCAAATATGGGTTAGTAGAATGGAGCAGCCAGCACCTCGAAATCGGAGAGGACAAGAAGTAAAAATATAAATACCGGTGAGAAATGAGGGTGATTAGGAATAATCACGTTTCTTGTGCGAAACGCATCAAGTGCATTCCCCAGTCGTGTTTCTTTCGTGCTGCACAGGGATTGTATATATTATGGAATATTCATACATGTATGGATTGTTCTACTTTCATAAATACTGCTCCCTCATCAATTCTTACTCTGGAGTCAGCTGGCGTTTGTGTGAAAGCCTATTTGTGTTGGATTTGTTGCGCTCTCAGCATCCAGAGGGAGGAATGGATACATCCTTATTATGTGAGTAAAGGCACTAATAGTCTCTAAATGTAAAATGTAAGATGGCCCTTTTTCCGAAACTGCTATATATCCCTTCCAATGGAAATTATCAGTAGCTTCTTCTGAGAAGCAGAGAAAAAAACTATAAAAAACATATAAAAAAACCACACTTTATCTCCCACTAAATCAAGGGGGATTGTATTTCCGAAACGTCTCCCCTATTTCCAAGCAATCTTGATAGCACCAACAATCCAATATCATGTTGCCCCCCTCACTGTGGTCTAGGTTGACCACGTACATATTAGAAATCTATGCATGTGCATTAATCTTTTCAATGAGAATATACTGAAGCACCAACAACAAATATACAAATTATGACTTTATAATAGTAAAACTAATATAAACCTAATATTACCTGTGAACAATAGCATTAATCTAGTAACCAAAACAGAGAAATTACCATTCATGTTGCATTGGGAACAGGAACTGAAATCTACATTCCACTATACTATACTGCTCAGTGGAACAAAGAACTCACTAGTCTCATGTTTCCAAAAATTGTAGCCAACTGTTGCCTGATAGTGTAATCCATGGTCCATGTGTGGTGGTCACACCCAGAGACATGCAAATTTAAAGAACGAAACATTATCATCTATTCAAAAAAATCTACACCTTATTCTTCAGTTCAAACACGAGGAAGCACTCCTTAACATGTTTCCACCAAATGTTCCAAAATTATAATTGAAACTGATTGGACACATCATTTAGTGCTTTAGCCAAAAATTGGAAGTCACCAAAACGACCTGCCTTTAAAGAAATAATACTATCTATTGACAATAACAAAATGGTAGAACACATGCACTACTGGAACACGAAATCTCCCCTGCTCTCCTTTTTCTCACCTTTCAACATTCTGTCATCTTTTAATTTTTTTTTTTTTCCTTTCTTGAAACTTCTATTCCCTGGAAGATTCTGAGCTATTTTGTTAGAACATTTCCCTAACTGTACCACTATTTTACCAATTATGTTTTTCTGTATCACCAGTACATGTTAAAAAATGTAACAAAAGCAAAATAATAAATCAAATAAACAATTGTGCGGGCTAGGTGTCATTTTATCTTGTATTTCTTCCAAGTGCACCCTCTTTCTCTTCTTATCTTTTGACTGTGTCTGAGGTAAAACATTACACTTTTATTTAAAATTGGATTTTTAGATGTATTAATGTAAGTTGGAACGTTATGGTTTTACCAGGATATGTGGCTCATAAACAACCCTTCCATTATACTATGCAATTTAATTATGGTGGATTTTTCATGGGGCCAGGAAGAAAAGTAGGCAGGGCTGTGGACTCTCTGGATGAAAATGTAATGCAAAGTAAATCCCCAACAAGCAAAAAAAGTTTAAGTTAATGAAAGTAATTTATCAAACAATCTTTTAGTTGTCCTTTAAGTATTAATAATAAAAATGAGAGAAAGTTAATGTTTTCTTCACTTCCGCACAAGACGTATTGTATTCGCCTGTCATATTTAGTTCTGCTAATTTATTTTTGAACAGAAATATTACAGTATGGCTTGTTATGATATGCAGAATTAAATCAAATAAAGGTCATAAACATAGGCACCATCTGTTAGAACTTTAACTTGCTTGTTAATCAAACTGTCATGTTTTACAGGAAAACCTTCCAAGTGAGACAAATTGAACAATTATTACTTGTGTTTCTAATTTCATCAAAATGTTTGTTGAAAACTAGTAGAGAAAATACTGTTCATACTTTGAATGTAGAACATAAAAAAATTATGTACATTGTGTTAATTACAAGCAAATGCATAAATTAAGAGGAATATATGTTTTAAATGTGTTTGTGGTATTCCCTGCTCATCACTGAATTCCATTGACTAGTAGTTCATTCTCACATCAAGCAAGCTATTAATAGATTTAGGCATTTGATTTCTGATGAATGCAACAGATACAAAACATGTGTATCTTGTCTAAATTCCTCTGGGATGGGATTTACCCAAAGTTATTAAAAGAGCTTAGTGTAATTAATAGATCAAGGTAACACAGTCAGGCACCATCCCAGGTGGCAAAAATGATAGTTACACCACTGTCCCCAGGCCCCCTAAAGAGTCATACCCCAGTCCCTTTTGCTACCCTTGCGACCATGATTGTTACACCTTTGCTTGGAAGAAAGAGGAGGCAGAGGGGATATGATAGAAATTTTTAAATACATAAAGGGAATCAATACAGTAAAGCTTTAGAGTATGTACAAAGAAGAAAAACTACAACAACAAGAGGACATATTCTTAAATTAGAGGGGCAAATGTTTAAAAATAATGGCAGGAAGTATTTCTTTAAAGAGAGGGTGATGGACGCATGGAATAGCCTTCCAGCAGAAGTGTTAATACAGTGAACTAGTTTAAGTATGCATGTACTAGGCACATCAAATATAAGATAAGGCCAGGGACTAATTAAAGTGTTCAGATTTTTTTCAATTTTATATTAGGCAGAAATTGGGCCAACTAGATGGGCTGACTGGTTTTGTATCTGCTGACACATTCTATGTTTCTATGACACCGGAGCACCGAGAGGCAGCCTAAGAATATGTCTGTGCGCTGGCTAAGCACACATTGTGCTGACCTATGTCCTCCCAGTGAGATTTATGTCCCTGAGGGAGAATCTGAATCTCTGCCTTGTAATTGGAATTATTATACAGCATAAGGTTCCATTGTACGGCTTTTGCTCTGTAAAAATAATTTGCCTTATATATCTGCAAAGTTGGTAGTTCTTTTGTCTGTATGGAAATCAGGAGATACACCTCAATACATTTAATGGTTATTTATCTGACTTCATCAGGAGGAACAAACAAATTAAACACACTTCAAAGTGTTTGATCTGAAGCAACATCATAGCCCCCAACTTCTGTTGAATCAGGAAACCAGGGACCGAGCTTGGGAGGTTGACAGTCAGAAGTACTGTCACTCAAACTATCAGTGCCACTGTACATTCTCCGGTGCCTTAGACTCCAGAAAGCTCAGCAAGACAGTGGAACTGGCTTCAAATATTGGGAGACATGTGAGATCATGTAATCAGCTTCAGAAGAAAGCCAGTGAAACAAGTTGAAAGTGATCTAGTGCAACATTCCTTACATAAACATGTGACTTTTTGTGCCAATAGAGCTTTTTTACATGTGCTCTTCTTTCACAATTCATTTATGGGGCAATGTGATTTCTAATAAATATAATCAATATGTATACACTCTGTCCTATATTTGTTGTTTTTTCTCACTTTATATATGCACTCCTACTCTCAAATGAAAAACATTTTTTTTAATATCTTCAATTAAAAATATACATCTCTACCAGTTTTTCAAACCAAAGACATAAATGAAGGGTCATTAAATTATTCCATACAAACACAGAACATGCTGCCTGAATTTAGCTTTTCTGAAAAATTGAATTGATCTCTGTACCATCTGATATACGTCATAGACAATCTCATTTTGACCATGACATAGAATAGACAGTCAATGCATTAAGAAAATATCTTGTTCTGTCATTCTCAGTGTGACAAATGAAGGTTCTGCCATCTGATCAGTGATTTTCACTAAATGCAGCTGCATCACCATGACCTCTGGCTCGAGGGCCAGTTCATCGCGGCAGAGGTTATCACCAGACCTTTCTTTGCGGGACAGTTCATCGTGAGATTGCATACATGGTGAGTATTATTAGGGGTTAGGTGTTAGAATTAGGATTCGGGAGGGTTAGTGTTAGTATTAGGGTTCAGGGAGGGTTGATGTTATTATTATGGTACGGGGGGGTTAATGTTAGTATTAGGGTTCAGGGAGGGTTAGTGTTAGTATTAGGGTTCAGGGAGGGTTAGTGTTAGTATTAGGGTTCAGGGAGGGTTGTTAATGTTAGTATTAGGGTTCAGGGAGGGTTAGTGTTAGTATTAGGGTTCAGGGAGGGTTGATGTTATTATTATGGTACGGGGGGGTTAATGTTAGTATTAGGGTTCAGGGAGGGTTAGTGTTAGTATTAGGGTTCAGGGAGGGTTAGTGTTAGTATTAGGGTTCAGGGAGGGTTGTTAATGTTAGTATTAGGGTTCAGGGAGGGGTAGTCTTAGTATTAGGGTTCAGGGAGGGTTAATGTTATTATTAGGGTACGGGGGGGGGTAATGTTAGTATTAGGGTTCAGGGAGGGTTGATGTTATTATTAGGGTATGGGGGGTAAGGGTTAGTATTAGGGTTCAGGGAGGGTTAGTGTTAGTATTAGGGTTCAGGGAGGGTTGATGTTATTATTAGGGTACGGGGGGGTTAGTGTTAGTATTAGGGTTCAGGGAGGGTTAGTGTTAGTATTAGGGTTCAGGGAGGGTTGATGTTATTATTAGGGTACGGGGGGGTTAGTGTTAGTATTAGGGTTCAGGGAGGGTTAGTGTTAGTATTAGGGTTCAGGGAGGGTTGATGGTATTATTAGGGTACGGGGGGGTTAGTGTTAGTATTAGGGTTCAGGGAGGGTTAGTGTAAGTATTAGGGTTCAGGGAGGGTTGATGTTATTATTAGGGTACGGGGGGGTTAGTGTTAGCATTAGGGTTCAGGGGGTCAGGTGTTAGTATTAGGATTCGTGGGGTTAGTATTAGGGCTTGGTGGTGTTAATGTTAGTATTGGGGTTCAGGGGGGGTTAGCGTTAGTATTAGGGCTTGGAGGGGGTTAATGTTAGTATTGGGGTTCAGGGGGGTTAGTATTAGTATTAGGGTTCAGGGAGGGTTAGTGTTAGTATTAGGGTTCAGGGAGGGTTGTTAATGTTAGTATTAGGGTTCAGGGAGGGGTAGTCTTAGTATTAGGGTTCAGGGAGGGTTAATGTTATTATTAGGGTACGGGGGGGGGTAATGTTAGTATTAGGGTTCAGGGAGGGTTAGTGTTAGTATTATGGTTCAGGGAGGGTTGATGTTATTATTAGGGTATGGGGGGTAAGGGTTAGTATTAGGGTTCAGGGAGGGTTAGTGTTAGTATTAGGGTTCAGGGAGGGTTGATGTTATTATTAGGGTACGGGGGGGTTAGTGTTAGTATTAGGGTTCAGGGAGGGTTAGTGTTAGTATTAGGGTTCAGGGAGGGTTGATGTTATTATTAGGGTACGGGGGGGTTAGTGTTAGTATTAGGGTTCAGGGAGGGTTAGTGTTAGTATTAGAGTTCAGGGAGGGTTGATGGTATTATTAGGGTACGGGGGGGTTAGTGTTAGTATTAGGGTTCAGGGAGGGTTAGTGTAAGTATTAGGGTTCAGGGAGGGTTGATGTTATTATTAGGGTACGGGGGGGTTAGTGTTAGCATTAGGGTTCAGGGGGTCAGGTGTTAGTATTAGGATTCGTGGGGTTAGTATTAGGGCTTGGTGGTGTTAATGTTAGTATTGGGGTTCAGGGGGGGTTAGCGTTAGTATTAGGGCTTGGAGGGGGTTAATGTTAGTATTGGGGTTCAGGGGGGTTAGTGTTAGTATTAGGGCTTGGAGGGGGTTAATGTTAGTATTTGGGTTCAGGGGGGTCAGGTTTTAGTATTAGGATTCGTGGGGTTTGTATTAGGGCTTGGGGGGTTAATGTTAGTATTAGGGTTAAGGGGGGGTTAGGTGTTAGTATTAGGATTCGAGGGGTTAGTATTAGGGCTTGGGGGGTTTATGTTAGTATTAGGGTTAAGGGGGGGTTAGGTGTAAGTATTAGGATTCGAGGGGTTAGTATTAGGGCTTGGGGGTTAATGTTAGTATTAGGGTTCGGCGGGTTAGTGTTAGCATTAGGGTTCGGGGGTAGTGTTAGTATTAGGGGTGTTTGGGTTCAGGGGTTAGTATTGGGGTTCAGGTGGGGTAGGATGGGGTTCGAGGTAACTTTTAGAGGCTTTCATTTATTAGGTTGGTTTATATCTGTAAGCACTGACACTTCAGCGATGAACTGTAAGCGCTTACATAGCCGCATTGAAACGACCGTGTTGCCTTTCGCTGAACTGTCAGCGGTGAAACAGCCACAATGGACTGTCCTAGAAGCCACTTTTGCTATATATTTTAGGACCACCTGATATATATTAAATGATTCACAAGGAAATTGACTTCTACAATGCATAGTGTTTAGGTCCTGCACACAAAGTTGTTAAAAAGATAGCAAAAGCATAAAGACCATTTCTTATAGAGCAATAGTGCTTTTTTATACGTAAGCTGTGCCAAACAGCTTGGTGAAATCATCTTGAAAATGACGGTGTGTTTGGGGGGCTATTCACTTTATAAATTGACGTATAAACAATTAGCACCAATTTTTGTGTGCGCCGGTTTGATACATACAATCTAAGTAGAAAAATATAATCTAAACAATCCACTTATTTCATATTTAGCAACTGTGCTGTATTTGATAAAAATAATACATGTCTTTTTTCATAGTTTTGTGCAATGGACTAAATCGTAAATGGTGGCAGAAGCATTCAGGTACCTGTCATGTGGACATGTCTAAATAAAGTTACATGTATATTCATTGTGTCAATGGCACCAATCCCTGCTGGGAAATACAAGCAGTCAAATCTACAACTGACATTTACATAATCATAGTGAATAATGAAATAAAATGATTGATTGGATTTAAAATTTTAACTTGTAGGATAAACCTGATTCCATTTTTTGGTAAATGTTAAAATCTGTTTATAAATAGCAGTGAATAAAATAAGGTAATTAAATTATATGATGTATTGGAAAGCATATACAGTGCCTTGCAAAAGTATTCACCCCCCTTGATTTTTTTTTAACCTATGTTGTTACATTACAGCCTTAAGTTCAATGTTTTATTAATCTGAATTTAATGTGATGGATCAGAACATAATAGTCTAAGTTGGTGAAGTGAAATGAGAAAAATATATACATTAAACTATTTTTTAGAGATAGAAAATCGGCATGTGCGTATGTATTCAGCCCCTTTGTTATGAAGCCCATAAAAAGCTCTAGTGCAACCAATTACCTTCATAAGTCACATAATTAGTGAAATGATGTCCACCTGTGTGCAATCTAAGTGTCACATGATCTGTCATTACAAAATACACACCTTTTTTGAAAGGCCCCAGAGGCTGCAACATCTAAGCAAGAGGCACCACTAACCAAACACTGCCATGAAGACCAAGGAACTCTCCATACAAGTAAGGGGCAATGTTGTTGAGAAGTACAAGTCAGGGTAAGGTTATCCTTGAACTTGAAGGAGCTGGAACAGTTTTGCAAGGAGGAATGGGCAACAATCCCAGTGGTAAGATGTGGGAAGCTCATAGAGACGTATCCAAAGCGACTTGGAGCTGTGATTGCCGCAAAAGGTGGCTCTACTAAGTATTGACTTTAGGGGGGTGAATAGAAAAAAACATCTTCAAAGTTGTGGGCATGTTCTGTAAATCAAAATCAAATTAAATTAAATGATACAAATCCTCAAACAATCCATGTTAATTCCAGGTTGTGAGGCAACAAAACACGAAAAATGCCA
Source organism: Pelodytes ibericus (assembly GCA_036172795.1). Taxonomy (NCBI): domain Eukaryota; kingdom Metazoa; phylum Chordata; class Amphibia; order Anura; family Pelodytidae; genus Pelodytes; species Pelodytes ibericus. Next base: position 157,979,305 of record CM069863.1, read on the forward strand.
AGGGGGGTGAATACGTTTGCAAGGCACTCGAGTAACATCATTGACATCAAAATATGGTTCAACTGAGTATTTTCATAATTTTGTTACAAGGGGCAGTTTTTCCCTCAGAGAGACAGGACACTTGATAACTTTAATTGTTTTTAGCATTTTTAAGGAACTGAGGGGAGAAGGGGTGTAGTGTAAACATCAGCCTTCCCACTTTTTATCAAAACCTGGCCATTATACAAAAGAACATTTGAGCTTTGATATTTTTTTGGTGCATATTGTATCACTTTTCTCCAGGGCTACAACTTTTATTATTTTTATGGAGTATATTATGTGTGACATTGGCTCAGAGTGGCTGTGATGCATCATGTGTGGTTGTGTTGCCAAGCAACATGTGATGCATTATGTGTGGTTGTGTTACTAAACACATATTAATTACTGTGCACACACTGTGCTGTGTTAATCATTCTACTCATTCTCAGAACGCTTTTCCTTCTGGTGTTTAAAAGGATCAGGACACAGGGAGGTGAAAATTTGAGACTGTTTAGAGCAGTCTATAATGTTAATGGGACTAAGGTTAATCATCTATTTGTGGGCCACCCCTGCCACCATCCTTACCTCATCACACACAAGTGAGACTGTTTTTAGACTCCAGCCTGTTGTGGATACAATGTCTCTTTTACTATTATATATTTGTGTTTATGTCTTATTTGGCACACTTCCCTAAAAGGTCATGATTTCTTACAGATGCTTACGTATAAGCATTGCATTCCTTTGTCTGTTTAATCTTTTACACATGTGTTCAAATAAGGTACTTCCTATGGAAACTCCTCCCATCCAAGCTACCCCTTCCCCCCTGCTAAGGAGCAAGTCTCATTTAACACATTCTTATAAAGACCAGCTTCCGGTACTAACTCCTCCCACTTTCTCTTGTACTTCAGTAAACTACTCACTCCCCCCCCTCCCATCGTGTAACCAAGATGGAGCTGGAATGTGGTGGGAGAACTCTATAAAGATGACATCACATTCTGTAGGGTGGGCTTAAAGAAGACTCCTTCAACTTTTAGCCAATTGCTGAACGTATATTGTATCTTTAAACTATGACTGTACTGTGACGTATTCCTGCTTTAAAAGGAATCTCCCACTCTGGAAAATAAAGGTTTGCCTCAGGTTTTTCACTGATCAGAAACTTTGTCTCCGGTGTGAATTACTTCTAGGGGAGAGCGCATTAGTTGATCAATTTTAAGGAGTAGATAGACAATAAAGCAAAGTTTGCTTTGATCCAAATCAGTTGGCGCCCGAACAGGGACAATTGGGTTCTGTTGCTACGGAAGCCGCATTGAGGACCGGAGAGGAGACCCCCAGAGACTGGAAACAAAGGAGCCTGATCACCTCTGCATATGGTAAATTACCTATATATTTTCCTGTCTCTGGACTTGGCCTGCAATCCGTGTCTGCGCCCGGCTTCTCGTGGATAACTACTGAACAGGTATATAGTTTGCCCAAATGTCCCCTTTATTTGAATAGAACCTGTAAATTGTCTATCTACTGCCTTAGTCATCCCTGAGTGTGTGTTTTATGTGTGGAAGAGTCTGCTTGCCTGAGAATCTGTTGTACTTCTGTTGTAATTAGCTCACTTCGGGAATAGAAGTTTGAGCGGTTTATTGGCTCTTCTTAAGAAAATAAGTTTGAGTGGTTTTTTATTTTGCTCAAACTTTAGTTTGGGTGTTTTCGGCATTATTGGCTCTTCTTAAGAAAATAAGTTTGAGTCCTTTTTTTATTTTACTCAACTTTGGTTTGAAGATTGGGTGTTTTCGGCGTTCTTTGCTCTGCTTGGTTAGGAAACTTGAGCGGTTTTTGTTGGTAAACAGAAATACAAACAGGCATCGGCAGATATTGTATGTGAAATTGAGTGCGTGTGTGACCTGAGTTTTTTACTATTAGCCGGCATTTAGTTTAAGGTGTTTGTAATTTAATTACAGCTGTGTATTGTGTATTTGTCTGTATATGTTTTGTTTTTGGGTACCATATATGTTCATTGTGAACTATAAGTATATGTCTTGTTGCTCTCCTATTCTATCTTTTGTCCTCAGGAGAGCTGTGCTTCGGCAATCACATAGTTAAATCCTTTGTGCTTGCAAAACTTTTCTCCCCCTTCTGCTTTTTCACCCCTCCTTTTTTCCTTGTGTGCTACAGCAGTCACATGGTTAAAATCCTTTGTGTTGGCTGAAAACTGTTCTTCTCCCCCCCTCACTGCTGTTCACCCCTCCTTCTTTCTTGATGGATAAACAGTAGTAATTTGGTTTTTTTTTTGTGTGTGCACGCTTTGGTTCCTTTTGTTTATAAATTCCTCTAATCTGTTTCCTTTCATTTTCACTCCTTCTCCCTCAGTCTCTTATTTTCATTTTCGGTTTGTTCAGTGGCAGTTTGCCATTTATTTCCAGTTTCTCTCTCTACAGTAACACTGCAGTGTATACATGGGTCAATCAAATGTTGGCTCCTTACAAAGTCGGTTGGCCTGTGATCTTGTGAGGGAAAGAGCTGGGAAATTAGCTGTAGGAAAATTAGATAAAATTGTTTAGATTTGTGGAATAACTATGTGTCCTCAGGGCAGACTGCAGGCAGAGGAGTGGAGGAAACTTTTACATGATATGAATGGGATATTGTTGGATAATGGATTAATGAAAGCTGCAGATGCGTGGTATAAAGTGGCTAAAGGGATTAAGAAGGAGGGCTGGATTGAGGAGGAAATAGATGTAAAGGGGCAGAAAGTCTTTGTATATCATGAGAAAGATGATTTTGTTAGAACTGTTACAAACATTTCCCATCCCCCTCCTTATGATGGAGCCTGGCACAAAGGAAAGATGGCTACCTCTAGATCCCCCACTCAGCCCACACCTGTGAGCACACCCTCTCCAGTTCCTACCCCCTTGTACCCAGTCCTTGGGACAGACGGATCCTATTATTTCCCAGCCCCCATTCCTTCTCCAATTCAAACCCCAGTCACGCCTTCACTTCCTGTTGCCTTGCATTCTTCTCTCTTGCCTGTCTCTGAGGATACACCCTCTCTTTCAGCTCCAGTTTCTTCTGTCCCCGCCCAATTCCTTCCACCTCTCCCTGTCACTTCCGCCCTTACCTCTCCTTTAGCTCCTTCCACTTCTGCCCATTCATTGCCACAATTTCCTGTATCTGCCACACCCATCCCTTCCATGATGGTCACTTCCTCCCTCACCCCTATCTCTTCTTCTAGTCCTGCCCCTATCATGGCTGCCCCCAGTGTATCTTTCCCTATTATGACTGTTGGTTCAACTGTTCCTGCTGCAGCAGCCTGTCTTCCTTCCTCATCCCCCTTTGCATCAGGCCATTATCCCAATACCTCACACTTTGCTTCGCCCCAGTTTAATAATGCAGTTCCTCCCCTTGAGTCAGCAGTTCCAGGTTCCATTCGCTCTGAATTAGCCGGTTTCCACAATGATGGTAATATCCAGGAGGGACAGCCATCAAATAATCTCACTTGTATGCCCCTAACAGGTCCTGGCAGAACCCAGCAGGGTATGGGGGGAGCCCCTGTGATGTATGTTACCTTTAACCCATCCCAAGCTGCAACCCTGGTGAATTCACTTCCAGACCCAGAGAAACAGCCCATGCCCTTTTACAGACGGATTGTTCAGATCCGTAAAACATACTCTGCTGCATGGCGCGATTTGTTTAGTCTGTGTGAGATTAAAGCAGGGGATGCCTACTGGCCCATAATGGAAAAGAGCTTTGATGATGCCCGTCTCACTACTGACACAGATTTTCAGTCTGGTATCACATTTTGTGAACAGCTCCATGCATGGGCTCAAGATAAATTGGCTGATCAGGCTACTTCGATTAATGATATTGTTCAGGACAAATCAGAAACGGTTGAACGATTTAATTCTAGGTTAACTCAAACCTTCTCAGATCTGGGTTTCAATACGTGTAATAAGGCCCACACCCAGATGCTAGCAGCTGCTTTCGTTGCAGGCCTTAAAGAACCCATAAGGAAAGGCCTAATCCTATCCCGGCCCGAGTACAGGATTATTCCCCTGGATACTCTCCTCCTGGTTGCTAAAGGCCTGGAGTCGGCCCAATTGCCCCAGCACAAGAAATCCAATCCTTTAATGTTTTCTTTGTATAACCCTGCAATTCAGCCTGCCCCTGGTGGGTTCCCAATTCCTGCGCAGCCGGGCCCTCTCAGGGCTCAAGCCCCAAGACCAAAATTTGGAACCTGTTTTCACTGTAAGCAACCAGGTCATTTTAGAAATGATTGTCCAAGCCTTCTAGCATCTAAGCAGCGCACATATGCTTTACGCCCACCATATCCTGTGACCGGTTATCCTCCTGCCCAGGCGCAAGGTTATGACATACCTGGTTCTAATTATGCTAACTATGCTAATTATTATCCTTATGAACTAACCTCGGCCGGTTATCTGCCCGCTAACCATACTATGCCTAGGCACCGTCGTCCTGCTCAGCATGCGCAACAACCCCACTACTCAGCTGCACCTACACGTCCATACCCTGGTCCAGACCAGTCTCATATTGATCTTGTCCAATAGGTAACTGGCAAACCTGTGTCCAACGCCCCTGTTATGGCAGTGTTTTCAGGGGATAAAAGGGGGCCCCTAGCTACAGTGGTCCTACCTGTGGAAGAATGCCCAACCACCTTCTTAGTTGACACAGGTGCAGCCCGTAGTGTGCTTCGAGAACGAGACCTGCCTGACACCTCTTTCCTCTCTAATATCGATGTTTCCTGTATAGGTGTAGATGGTACCCCTCGTAGTAACCTATTAACCAAGCCCTTACGGGTGGGTACTTTCCCAGATCTCCTTACTCGGTTTGTAGTGTCTTCCTCTTGTCCTCTTAACCTGTTAGGAGCTGATGTCCTTTCCCGACTACAGGCCTCTATCTCCTTCACTCCAGATGGTAAGGTTAAGGTATTCACCCCTCTATCCAGTGATGATACCTCAGCCCTCTGTTCTTTGCCCCTCCTACTCCACATGGAGTCGCCCCACGGGAGTGCAAGGGTCCCAGACAATTCCCCCAGTGCCCTTGACAGAGTTCCTGTGAAACTGTGGTCTACTGGTCCAGATGATATTGGACGTCTTGAGGTCCCTCCAATACTGGTGCAATTGATCCAAGGAGCAAGTCCGCCCAGAAGACCTCAATATCCATTGACACCTGCTCAGGCCAGCGCTATCACAGCACAAGTTGAAAATCTACTTGCTACAGGTGCTCTGGTTAAATGTGTATCGCCATGGAACACTCCTTTGTTTCCAGTTAAGAAAAAGACCGAGAAAGGTGAACCGGACAAGTACAGGATGGTGCAAGACCTCAGAGCGGTAAATGATGTTACTATCCTGGAAACTCCCATTGTTCCGAATCCTCATACTCTTCTGTCCCAGGTGCCTCCTTCAGCTAAATTCTTCACGGTGGTGGATTTGGCCAATGCCTTCTTCAGCGTGCCTTTGCATCCTTCTTGTCAATACCTGTTTGCATTTACTCACGACCGCCAACAGTATACCTGGACTGTCATGCCACAGGGAGCACAGAATTCACCAAGCCAGTTTGCAAGAGCAATGGCATACATACTGGAACCATGGCAGAAGTCTCACACGGATGTGGTCCTCCTGCAATACGTGGATGATCTCCTTCTATGTGCTGACGATCTCACAACTGCGGAACATGCTTCTGAAGATTTCCTCTGTTTTCTGGCCACCCAAGGTTGGAAGGCCTCTAAGAAGAAATTGCAGTGGTGCCAACCATCAGTGATATTTTTGGGACATTGTCTTTCTCACGGCACCCGGCACCTCACTAGAGACAGAGTGCGGGGTATAACATCTCTCTGTCCTCCATCAGCTCACAAGCCCCTCCATGCCTTTTTGGGTCTTCTCTCTTACTGCAGACCGTGGATTCCTGAAGCCTCTTCCCTCATGCAGCCTCTCTACGATGCCCTCAAGACTGAACCATTCGCTTTATCTCCTGAAGCCCTTACCAGTTTTTTTGCATTGCGACGTGCTGTTGCTTCTGCTCCTGCATTGGGTCTTCCAAATTACCAGAAGCCCTTCAAGCTCTTTGTCTACGAAAAGATGGGTCATGCATCTGGTGTTCTCACACAGTCTCATGGATCCCGTCAGCGTCCAATAGGGTACTACTCCTGTTAGCTGGATCCGGTGGCTAGGGGAGGACCCTCCTGTCTTCGGGCTGTGTTTGCAGCAAGTGCTCTGCTGGACAAGACGAATTACCTAATTCTTGGTCACAGGCTTACCATCCTCGCTCCCCATGATATTTCTGCAATACTCAATCAAATTCAGCCTAAACATCTCTCTACACAGAGACATCTTCGTCTTCAAACGACTTTATTGCTACCTGATAATGTCTCTTTACAAAGATGTTACACTTTGAATCCTGCCACTCTTCTGCCTCTTCCCAAGGGGGGAGTACCACACTATTGGTACAGTCTGGACATTGATCCTGATGCCTTCCTTGATCTGGATGTCCATATGCCCACAGTACCACATGACGAGCTGCCATCTTCTCTATGGCATTGCACTATGTGGTTCAGAGATGTTCCGGGGCCGGACTCCCGGTATGAAGAAGAACTGTTTCAGTTGATTGAAGTGCGTCTCACTTTGACAGACATGTTCTGTGATTCAAAAGGCAACATTGTGGTTTTAGTCCAATTACTGGATTTGCCGTGACCACCGTGGATCAGGTACTTCAAGCATCCCCACTTCCGCCTTCTATGTCTGCTCAAGAAGCTGAGCTAAAAGCTCTCACTGTAGCATGCCAAATGTTTGAAGGGAAGCGTGTTAATATCTACACTGATTCCAGATATGCTCTGGGTGTAGCACACGACTTTGGACTGATATGGAAGACAAGAGGTTTTCTGACAGCAACCGGTACACCAGTTAAACATGGTACAGCTATCAAGGAATTGATGGATGCTCTACTCCTTCCTGAAGAAGTGGCAATATTGAAAGTAAAAGCCCATGGAAGACGGAATTCGGAAGAAACGTGTGGCAATCATAAAGCTGACCAAGCCGCCAAAGATGCTGCATGTGAATCAAGGGAAGTGGACAGAAGAGTGTCCGGTGAGGAAATTCCTATCTTTCCCATGCAAACCTTACCTACGGATCTCAAGTTTTTGAAGGAACAGCAAGCAGCTGTAAGTCCTGAAGAAAAGGAAAGCTGGAAACAGAAAGGAGCAACCTTACAGGATGGAGTGTATACTAGAACCACAAATTTTGTCTACCCAGAAGTATGTATCCGCCTGTGGTTCAGTGGGCCCACGGAGCAGCGCACCTGTCTAAGACTCTTATGAACTCTTTAATTACTAAATATTTCGAAGCACCAGGTATTACCACTCTGACTAAAACCTACTGTAAGTCTTGTGCTATCTGTGCCAAGTGCAATCCAGGAAAATTGGAGAAAGTTGTCTCAAAACACCTGGCGAAGCCACACTACCCATTCCAGAGAGTCCAAATTGACCACATTCAGATGCCAAAGAGTGGCCGGTATGAATATGCCCTAGTTCTGGTGGACATGTTCTCAGGCTGGCCAGAAGCTTTCCCGGTTACTAATATGACCGCCAAGACCACTGCCAAGCGGTTGCTCACTGAAATCGTCTGCAGATATGGAGTTCCTGAAGTGATTGAAAGTGACCAGGGCCCGGCTTTCACAGCACTAGTGACTAAGGAAGTCTGGGCAGCACTGGGGGTGACCCTTGCATTCCACACACCCTATCACCCACAGAGTAGTGGTAAGGTAGAACGCATGAATGGCACCTTAAAAGCCAGAATGCTTAAGATGGCTCAAGAAAGTAACTTACCCTGGCCAGAGAGTCTCCCCATAGCTCTGTTTAGTGTCAGGTACACACCAAGAGGGAAGTTTAACCTGTCCCCCTATGAGGTTTTGTTTGGTTCAGCCCCTAGGTTAGGTTGTTACTTTCCCCAACAACTCCAACTGCAATCAGATACTATGGTTAATTATGTAACTGCTCTTTCTCAAACTTTAAACAAAATACATGCTCAAGTTTTCTCTTCAATTCCAGATCCAGAGTCTGATACAGGCACACACAGGTTGCTTCCTGGTGATTGGGTTCTGGTTAAGAAGTTCCTGAGAAAACATACCCTTGAACCCAGATATGATGGTCCATTCCAAGTTCTTCTAACCACAGCTACCTCAGTTAAATTGGCCGGAAAGAGCACTTGGATACACGCTTCACATTGCAAGAAGGTTACAACTCCAGAGGAAGCAGATTCTGTTATAACATGAATTATTTTGTGTATTTTTTCTTGCTGCTAGGTCTGATAAAAGCCCAACAAGTTGCTATAACCAAGGACAATCATGTTTACACATTTTGGTACAATTCTTCTAGTACACGGGTAGCTACATTTACATTTGATTATTGTGATGTCGTAAATTGTACATTTCCATGGTCATTGTCGTCAACAGTGTACAAAGATATACCTAACATGAAGGACCCATACATATGTGTGACTGATGACTATTGGGGATATGAGTGTAGTTCATGGAAGCCAGCAGGTTGGAATACAGGACCTGCCTGGGGCTATAGACCACAAAGTGCCTTAGACAGATTAGATGAAAATGGGGAGTCCTTACTGAAAAGAATGACGTTCAGGAAACCAGGGGGAGCGACACCTATAAGATTAGCTTTGAACATAGAACATCCCAGTCCTGGGGATGCTGGGCAATATGTAATGGGAATGTACTGGAAGGGAGGAGGTTCATACAGTAAACAGGGGACCTTTTACTTACGGGACATGTATGACTCACCTGAATGGGTAGATGCCGCGCACATGACTATTAATCCTCTTAAGCCACACATTAAAACTTTAAGAGACATGATAGCTATAGCTAACCCCACGTATGAGGACACTATGGCTGTAGAGACAGGTTTCTTTGATACTAACTTATGGCTTGAGTGGATGAGATATAATGCTAACAAACACAACAGATCTAACTGCTATGTCTGTGGAGGAGCGAGGCCTCACTTAGGTACTGTCCCTTTGAACATACCTCCGGAGAAAGAGATGTGTTTCCTAAGTCTCTATACTGCAATTAAAACTGACCGGACGGAATGTGAATCATGGACAAAGAAATACCCAATTATCCTTAAAGATGTTAAGCCAGATAAAGGTATCACCATATATCCAGGGAACTACACTTGTTACGGTATATATGATGGGGTAGGCCAATTCTTTGGTAATTTCACTGGTAAGTACTGTGCCACATATAGCCCAATTCCAGCCGCCCTAATCCAGCAACACGTAAGATCCCTTGGAGACATATATTGGATTTGTGGGGATATGCAGATTAGAACTAGATTGGAAGGTGTATGGTGGGGAGAATGTGCTCTAGCTAAGGTAATTATGCCTATACACATAATCTCCCACCGCACTAAGTCAACAGCTACTTCCTCTTAAGGGCATTTAGGGATAGCGTTTGTCTCTACGGGCAAAAGTCTGTCGCGGGAGAAGTAGTGGACAAGCTGCTATGGGCCACCCGCGCAGTGAAACGTTCGAGGCCTGTTCAGACAGATGAGCAAGATAGCCTTTTGTTATTTTTCTATAGGGACAGTATTAGGGTTAGAGATAGTGGCTATTAGTAAACAGAGCCATTTTATAGGGGGGACTGTTGTGGATACAATGTCTCTTTTACTATTATATATTTGTGTTTATGTCTTATTTGGCACACTTCCCTAAAAGGTCATGATTTCTTACAGATGCTTACGTATAAGCATTGCATTCCTTTGTCTGTTTAATCTTTTACACATGTGTTCAAATAAGCTACTTCCTATGGCAACTCCTCCCATCCAATCTACCCCTTCCCCCCTGCTAAGGAGCAAGTCTCATGTAACACATTCTTATAAAGACCAGCTTCCGGTACTAACTCCTCCCACTTTCTCTTGTACTTCAGTAAACTACTCACTCCCCCCCATCCCATCGTGTAACCAAGATGGAGCTGGAATGTGGTGGGAGAACTCTATAAAGATGACATCACATTCTGTAGGGTGGGCTTAAAGAAGACCCCTTCAACTTTTAGCCAATTGCTGAACGTATATTGTATCTTTAAACTATGACTGTACTGTGACGTATTCCTGCTTTAAAAGGAATCCCCCACTCTGGAAAATAAAGGTTTGCCTCAGGTTTTTCACTGATCAGAAACTTTGTCTCCGGTGTGAATTACTTCTAGGGGAGAGCGCATTAGTTGATCAATTTTAAGGAGTAGATAGACAATAAAGCAAAGTTTGCTTTGATCCAAATCAAGCCCACTGGTTGGTTTGACATCAGACATCATAAAACTCCATTTACCCTATAGTTAGTTTTAGGATTATGGTCCATTGTCCACACATAGTGTATTTTCCACAATAACTTTCTTCCTGGACAATGTGCTATGTACACATTTGACCTCACCATATTGTATCACCTATCGCATGTTTATTCACCAACCTACCAACTACCCGGTAGTTTGCAAATCCTTATCATACTTAGCCCAAAGTGCCACCTTTGCCATCTTTTGCAATAAACTCCACCACCACCTGTGTCCTCCACATCCACCTAACACCTTCTAAACCAAATGTACCAAAGAAAACTTTTGCCCTCAATGTGCACACAATAGGCAGTGATTTTCACTGCCCACCATAATGGTAAATTTTTTTTAAAGGGTGGTTTTTATTGCAGTATTGGGGACAATTTGGCAGTAGGTAGGGATTTAATTTAATGCATTTTTTTTTTGTGTGCCTGGGGCAGAAGGGGGGAGTTTGCAATCTCTTTATTACAGACTTTGGGTATAGATCCAGCTCCAAGTCCCTGTGGCTCGTTTAATTTGTAGTATTAGGAACTTGGGGAATAGGGCTGGCCTCAACTCTTAGTTGGATGGACACCAGCTCGAGGTCACATATTTTTTCATGGGTCAGGCAAGAGGCTGGTGGCCCTAGGTGAGGTAAACTGTATTTTTAATTGGGAGGACACTAGCGGAATGGGAGTGGCTGTTATTTTAATGACAAATTAAATGGAAATAGAGAATAACAACATTTTATGCTAAACAGCATTATTCCCTTATCGCAGTACCAGTGTTCTAACCAACAGTATTTCTGCAGATAAATTGCACGTTGTTTCTTCAGGAATAACATGCTGTATTTTAACTTAAACTTTAGGACCACCTGATATATCACCTTAACAGCCACCATTGCATCTAACCCATTATGTAAGTCATTTGTACTTTGATATTTGATTTACTGCCTAAACACATTAAAGGCAGTTCATCCAGTATTCCTAGAAATCAGCAATATTATTTTTTTATTCACATATCCTATAAACTTTAAGATTGTGCAGTAGTTTTTGGATCACTATAAATGTCAATTTTATAAAACTTTAACACATATGAATGCGATTTTCATTAGCAGTTACTTGTGCTTCCATATATTTACATCTTCCACTATGCCAAAAAAGTAATTCAAGACTGACTACTTGCTGTAAAAAATAGCTTTTTTCACTGATATCTCTCAAGAGCTGTTAAGTCGGTGTGTAATATAATATATGTTACTGTATATACAATGCTATTATGGGATATATTTGGTTGTTTCCATAGCAATTAACCACTGTAAATCATTTGTAATGTACTTTTTGGCACTAAAATGTTCAATTCGCCAGATCATTTTTGATGAACTGAAATCTACATAATTCAGAGATAATCTCTGAATTCGTAATCAATTTGGCTCAATTCAAGGCTATAGAAATAGAGGGAATCCTGTGGTTTCTCACGCTATGTCCCCCCCCCCCCCAAAAAGCACCCAAATGAAAAGCCCTGAAGTTTCTGAATTTGTTGAAAATAATAGAATTTGTTGAAACAATAATAGTTTACGAAATTGGTTAAATAGAATAGCTGAATATTAGATTTCAACATTGACTATTTATGCATGAATTCGCACAATTTGGTGCTATTTCAGGGCTATGTGAATAGACCCCCACCCCATTTACTTTCACTTCCGAAGCTCACACCACCAGAGGGCATAGCCATATTGACAGAGCATGCTGCTCCCGGGGGTGATCGTGGGTGCCCCAGAAAATAAATTTTGGTGCTGGCTATTGCCTCGACATCGAGGCAATGGACCAGCACCGTTAAAGCGGTTTTCGCGATCGTTTGTCGGGAACGGAGACCCCGCAGGACGTGCCTGACATGTCCATTGCCGCGAAGGGGTTAATGACCAACATTGACACAAACTATTAAAGTCATTTCTTACACAATTATGTTTATGAACCATTACATAAGCTGTTTTGAATTTCAATATGCTGTAATCCATTTCAAAGTTAAATTTTTTTATCTTTTATTTTGGTTTTGAATCCTCTTACAAAGTCCGCTCTTTATCTGGATTGAAAGATTTTCTCTTGTTCATATATACCTAAATGTATTCATTTCATTTGTCTAGTTGTCAGCTGTTCAGAATGAATATGCCTTGGATTTCAGGTGTGTCATTTTTCACTCAGTCTGACTGAAATGATTTGTATCAAGTCTTTCTAGTCATCTCAAGAGAGCAATTTCCTACGATCAGATAATAGATGGCAATTACATTTATTACAATTGAAACCACATCGTGTCACAGCATTCCTGACAAATAAATTAAAATATGTGCAAGTCTTCTATTTCATTATGTGCAGTCATGTCTACATTCCTGTCCTCATACAATAAACATTCTTTCATAATGGTTGATTCACAGTAATTCATATTGTTATCAGAATATTGGTACATTTGTTGAAAAGAGCATGCTGGGATTTCTGTTTCAGAAGAAAGTTGGTGGTACATCAGGCTATCATGTGTAGCCAATTATCTCTGATGCAATCTATTGGTAGTAAAGTCTATAATTCCATCATCCAAACTGTAAAGTCTATAATTTCATCATCCAAACTGTAAAGTCTATAATTCCATCATCCAAACTGAAAAGTCTATAATTCCATCATCCAAACTGGAAAGTCTTTGATTCCATCCTCCAACTTGTTATTTTGTTGTAGGGGAAGTTCCACTAACAGTGCCCTAAAAAAAAAATTAAAAAGTGATGCATCATGTAAAAAAGAAAAAGAATATAGTTTTCCCATTTTTTTCTCAACTTATAAAACCAGAATATAAAGATTAATTGAGTTACTGTTGTTGCTCCAAGAACAGTGCTGCCAGTCTTTCAAATCTCATCGTTTGTGTTCCATCTTAGCACACAGAGCTACCTGAAACTGCCTGTATTTCAAGCACTTGAAACATTAACAGAAACAATCTGCTTTCATAGTAATGGCTAATGGCATTTAGAGAGGGGAGGATGGAAGTAAGAGGGAGTCAGGCCACTTCCTGTATACTCCCTCTAATACAAAACGGGAAATGTGTTTTGTCTTAAATTAGAAATAAGTTTACTGAACATACCGAAAACCATGTATACAGACCAATTTTGAAATTCAAACACTGTTCCAATTGCCAGCTCAGTCCCTCTCTATAAACTACTATATATACTTTTTTATCATAGTTACCAGGTGCTGTAATGCAATAGGACTCCAACTCCCATCCACGATAGTCAAAGACAAAAAATGCACCAGCTGATACCGGAAAAACAAATGGAGTTCTTCACCAAACATAGAGAGGCAGATGTATAAAACAGCGAGCTGCAGACTTGACGCTTGACGCGTGTTGCACGATGGGTGCTGAGGAGTATTATTCATAATTTAGTACCTTTCTTCAATGCGTTTACAAATAGTGAAGTCATGCACTGTAGGCAGCCGTTTTGTAATAAATAAGTACTTTACCATTTTGAATTCGTTTTCGAATTACTGAGAGAGGTTAATCAATCAACTATCTATTTTCTTTCCATTTTACACATATCAGTTATTCTGTCTATCCATGCTAAAATCAGGGGGGTGATTGCTTGCCTCCCGAAAGTGGGTATAACATCTTTTGCTGCGTTGATCAGGTATAGGGTTAATGAAGATTTGTAAATTTTGATTAGGATTGGATTGTGGTGTAATAGCAGGTTTCCTGGGGTGAACTCGGGGGGTGTGCCAGCGATCTGATTGATCCATTTGGTCACCGCAACCCAATACGGTTGAATTAGTTTGTAGTGCCACCATATGTGAAATAGGTCACCGTGCTGTTCCTGACACCTCCAGTACACATCGGGAATGGAAGGTATACCTGTAGGAAGTTTAGCCGGGGTGTTATACCAATGCGTCAATTTGTACGACATTTCTGGATATTTACGGGCTATGGATTCCCTGTGGCTCAGTAATAGGATACTGAGCCTTTTGTCTTTGGGTATTTGAATGCCTATATTTTATTTCCAGAGTGCTGTGCAAGATGGTAAGGTGGTTGTAGGCGGGGCTAGTAACATATGGTATAGGGTGGAAATGTAAAAAATCAATGAATATTTTTCAACATATTTAAATGGGTTCCTCAAAATATTTCTCAGTAAAATTGTCATTTAATGTACTCCTATTAATAGCTTTTTGATGACACTCTGGTGTCCATTTGACTGAAAATTTGGCATGCATCTAAACTTCATACTGCTCACATAATTGTAAAGGTAATACATAATCTAAACATTAGGGAATACTCAATAAAAAGAGAATTGAGATGGGGATTTCAAATTTAAGCCTTAAGTAGCTGAGTCGGAAAAATTAGTTGTGTTTTTCTTTTTATTTCTGCTTTTGCTTTGAATTCTGCTCACACGTCATTATTAATCATTCTTTGTTCTCTGCATTTGCAGTATGAGCTATGTGTAGGTGGGACAGTCTCTATAATTATTTTATAAATAGGTTGGACAGGTGGATTTTAGTGAGTGACATTATGTTCTTATGTCAGATGGATGACTTTTTTCTTATAGTGAATCCCTTGAAAAGACAGTCTCATAACTCAGAGAATGCAGAGAATTGATTCTAACTCCTTAGGTGGGAGACGTAAGAAGAGTGGCTGAGATTCTCACAGGGTCATATCCCTGGTGAGAGTTTATCAACACAACATGAAACATCTGGTGAAGACAAAAATAATAAAGCCTTTATTATATATTCGATGCAAGGTCGTGTTACTAGTGGGGTACCTCAGGGATCTGTACTTGGACCCATTCTCTTTAATATTGTTATTAGCGATATTGCAGAAGGTCTTGTTGGCAAAGTATGTCTATTTGCTGATGATACAAAGATTTGCAGCAGGGTTGATGTTCATGGAGGGATAAGCCAAATGGCAAATGATTTAGCTAAACTAGAAAAATGGTCAGAGCAGAGGCAACTGACATTTAATGTGGACAAGTGCAAGATTATGCACCTTGGGCGTAAAAACCCAAAAGCAGAATATAAACTATTTGGTACATTCCTAACCTCAACATCTGAGGAAAGGGATTTAGGAGTAATAATTTCAGTTGCATAGGGAGAGGTATTAGCAGTAGGAAGAGAAACATAGAAACATAGAATGTGTCGGCAGATAAGAACCATTCGGTCCATCTAGTCTGCCCAATTTTTTTTGAGTACTTTTATTAGTCCCCCGTTCCCGGTCTTATAGCTAGGATAGCCTTGTGTCTATCCCACGCATTCTTAAAATCCTTGACTGTGTTTACCTCTACCACTTCTGCTGGCAGGCTATTCCATACATCCACTACCCTCTCAGTAAAGTAATACTTTTAAATCGTTGCCCCTCTAATTTAAGACTATTTCCTCTAGTTGTGGTAGTTTTTCTTCTTTTAAATATACTCTCTTCCTTTAGGAAGAGGGAAGTGTTCATGCCATTGTACAGAGCACTGGTGAGACCTCACTTGGAGTATTGTATGCAGCACTGGAGACCGTATCTCTAGAAGGATATTGATACTTTGGAGAGAGTTCAGAGAAGGGCTACTAAACTGGTTCATGGGTTGAAGGATAAAACTTACCAGGAAAGGTTAAAGCATCTTAACATGTATAGCTTGGAGGAAAGACGTAACAGGGGGGATATGATAGAAACATTTAAATACATAAAGGGAATCAACACAGTAAAGGAAGAGAGTATATTTAAAAGAAGAAAAACTACCACAACTAGAGGACATAGTCTTAAATTAGAGAGGCAGCGATTTAAAAGTAATATCAGGAAGTATTACTTTACTGAGAGGGTAGTGGATGTATGGAATAGCCTGCCAGCAGAAGTGGTAGAGATAAACACAGTCAAGTATTTTAAGCATGCGTGGGATAGACACAAGGCTATCCTAGCTATAAGACCGGGAACGGGGGACTAATAAAAGTACTCCAAAAAATTGGGCAGACTAGATGGACCGAATGGTTCTTATCTGCCGACACATTCTATGTTTCTATATTACTTCAGTGACCATAGCTGTCCGATACAATTTGCCTCACTAAATAAAAATACCCTTTACATGCTAATAGAATGGTGATTTTCACAAACTGCTCTGAATCAGTGGCGTCCCGAGGGGAGGGCGGGGGATGTGGACCGCAACGGGTGACACCTCCAGCGGGGGTGACACCCATGCTGCTGGCATCCCCACGCAGTGCATCGCGGTCCTGTTCTTCTATTTTTTTTCTCTGGTAGCCGCATCCGCTGGATGCGGCCGCCGGAGAAAATAAGTTAAAAAAAAGTCCCTGCGACCGGATGTGACATAACGTAGAGGACTGCACAGAGGAGGTGTCCGGGGACACGGAGCATCAGCCAGGCGGTAAGTATGCTATACATATGTACATCACTTTGTAAGTACAGTGGGCACAAGGATCACCACTGGAACTGAACCTCTGAGACCACTGTACTTACAAGTGATTTGTGGACAAAGCTGGTATGTGCACAATGGCACATATAAATAAAATAATCTATATACGAATTTGTACATCTATGAAAAATATCTGCATGCATAAATATCCATAAGGATAATATTTGGGATAATCAAACACACAACTAATCTTATTTTTAAATTAATAAGTGTGTCTGAAGAGTTCTGAATACATTTTTTGTAATTAAGATACATTTCTTTGTAAACAGTAGCTGGAGTCAGGGGGACTGGGGGAGGAGTCATGACGTGAGGACGCACGCCAGTGAGCTCCGATAGCCGAGAGAGAAGGCGCGAAAATGAAGTAGCTGGACTGGGACGCTGACTTCCGCAGACTACCGCTGATCCATTGACTGCTTCCGCTGAGCTGGCCGCTGACGAGACTAACCCCCGGCAAGACAAGATTAACCATCGCTAAACATATAATGTCTGCTGCTGCTACCCTCCGCTGCTACTAACCCCGCTGACACTATCCTCTGCTGCCACTAACCACCGCTGATATTATCCTCCGCTTCCACTATCCACCGCTGACACTATCCCCCGCTGCCACTAACTACCGCTGCCACTATCCTCCGCTGCCACTAACTACCGCTGCCACTATCCTCCGCTGCCACTAACTACCGCTGACACTATCCTCCGCTACTACAAACCACCGCTGACATTATCCTCCGCTGCCACTAACCACCGCTGACACTATCCTCCGCTGATACTAATTACTGATGACTCTAACCTCTGCCGATATTAACCCCTGCTGAATTCTTCGCTGACACTAATCTCCGCCAAATAAGCAGCTGGACGGAGGAAGAGAAGGTATCACCTTGATTACCTTGAAAACTAAGCTGTTTGTCCCGATAACTCCGGAGCTGTAACGGGCTGATAGGACATTGATATTCGGTCTGCATATTACCTCCAGAGAGTTCAAACGTCCGGCTGTAACACAAACAGCGTTGGAACAAAAGGTACTCATCCCTCGGGGCTTCACATCCTTCCTCCTCTTTATCCCCCTGCTTAGTGCTATAGTGGCCGCCGGCTGCTGAAAATCAGCATCAAAGGGGAAAATATCTATAATTGTTTTCTTTTTTTTTTTTTAAATAAGAGGGTAATGGCCAGCAAGAAAGCTGTGGATAAACCTGCAAAAAAAGAGAGGAAACCTGCTAAGGATCTTGAACAGGAGAAAAGAGATCTTAAAAATCCTCCTTCATCTTTCTTTTCTCCTGGCTCACGAAGGGCTTCCCTTGATATAGCAGGTATGTTAACAAAAACGTGTATAGATTCCAGCTCAGCTGCATTATCAGACATCGAGGGCATACAGCAGGAATCCCCCTCTCAAATTATGCAAGTGGGGATAACTTCTTCCCAACTGGAAATAGCCTTAGATGACCTGCTAAATAATCTTAAAACAGAGATTCATTCAAGTGCCAAGGCAATCCAGCAAGACATTAATGGTCTCGGCAACCGAGTAGATAAATTGGAGGCGAAAATGGATGCTAATTGTGAATGAAACAATAGGAATGAAGGTCAGATACAAAGCCTTGATAAGAAAATCTCCATTATGGAGCTTAAAGTGGCTGATTTGGAGGATAGGTCCAGGCGGCTAAACTTAAGATTCAGGAATATCCCAGAAAGTATTGGTAAAGATGAAGTGGAAAAATATCTCATGGAATTCTTTAAAAGCCTGGGGGTGTCCCTGGAAAACCCTGCAAACATAATAGCTCGATGTCACCGAATATTTAAACCGAAATCTATAGATTCAGAAGTCCCAAGAGACGTTATAGCACTAATAGGCTCGGATAAAATTAGAGGGGAAATCCTCAGAGCCAATCGAGACACCCAGGAAAGAGCTAAGAAATTTGAAGCTATACAGATCTTTCAGGACTTATCTCCATTCACAAGATCCTTTAGGAGAAGCCTAGCCCCGATAACAAGAACAATGAGGGAAAAGAATATGATATATTCATGGGGATCCCCAGCATCACTGGTGGTTCGCCACCAAGGCCAAAGAATAGTGTTAAGAACATATAAAGAAGCAAAGGACTGGCTGGAGACAGTTGGAAACTCTAGAGAATTGAACTAATCTTGAACCGTCAGGGGGAATCTCCTTAACCGAATTATCTACATGAGGGACTGGTTGGGCGGAAGGGGGGAGGGATAGAGTCGGTGGGAAACTAGAGAGGGGCTAGATCTGCCCAAATAAGTAACCCCTTCCTCCGGTTACTCCGGGATAATTGATATATGAGTATATATATTGCCTCTTTTTTTTTTCTCTTTCTTTTTTTTACTGCTCCCCTCTTCTTAGCATATGATTATCCTAATAGCGCAAGGATGGGGCGGAAAGTCTCATAAGGCTTAATATGTAGGTTGCATAAAGGAGAATCACTATAGACCTGTGTATAATGTTAAGTTTATTTTATTTGTATTTTTTTTATTTTTTTTTTTGTACCCATTATGCTATACTACATGATAACCGTCTTGATGCAATATGATAAAGCTGTTTTTTGACCTGGACATCAGAGAGCACAGTATGATAATAGTATTTAAATGAGATTGTATATACTCCCTTATTCAAGATGTGACTAATGAACCCCATAGTGGCTTTTTGATTTTGATGAGGGAGAAGATAATTTAGAGGTGGAGGAGGGAAAGGAAATTCTTTTTCTTCTGAGGCTATCGACTCCTTAGCCGCTTGTTGACATGAATATAAAATGTGAAGAGCTCTAATAATTGGTCTGCAAGGATCTTCGTCAGACTGATTCTATTACTTGGTTTGCTTAAATGAGAAGGAATACAGCTTCATATAATATATGTTTCTATCAGTAATGTATTTCTATTAGTTCCCATGGTGGACTTGGCGGGGAGAGTGGGGGGGAGGGAGGAGGGGAGAAGAGAGAAAACTATTTTTTTTGTTCTTTTTTCTTTCACCCCTCTCCCCCTCCCTTTTTCTCCTTTTATTTTTCTCACAATATCTTTTACAAAATAGATTTTTTTGGCTTAATCTTACTTAGTTTTATATTATGATCTGTCTCAATGAGACTCATTTAGACCTAGATATAATGTGAGTATATTGATTCTTTTTTTTTTTTTTTTTTTTTTTTTCGCACTTGCACTTTGAGCCTAACTACACTTCCGTACACAGTCACATAAAGCCCAAACACACTCCTAGCCCGCACACCAAGCCACATTCACTCACTGCACATCAAGCCTTATATTCTCATTTGTACACTGAGTCACAGCACCCTCCTGCACATTGAGTCACTTTTTTTATTTTTATTTTTATTTATTTATTTATTTATTTTTTTTTTTATTACTTGCACACTGAGTCACATTTCACCGGCACACCGAGCCACAATCTCTCCCTTGCACATCAAGTCATATAATCACATTGTCCATTAAGCCTCATCTATACTCTCCTACACTCAGTCACTTCACTTCTACTCTATTATACCTACACATCGTTTTATACATATACCCCTTCACTTGGAGCTTCACACCTTCACTCGTACACCGAGTCAACGTATCACTCCCGATTTATTTTATTTTTTTTTTATTTTTTTTATTTTTTTTTAATTTTTTTTTTTTTTTCCTTTCTCTCCCTTTGCCCTATATCACTCTATGAACAGGCTCTAGACATCCTTTTGAAGCTGAATGGTATAGTTTGTCTAATTGTGAAAATCCATAGATCTATATATAAATCTGAACACAGAGTTCCTTTTTTTTTCTCTTCTTCTCTCTCTCCCCCCCCCTCTTTTAAAGTAGCTTCACGCCATAGTGAATGGAATCTGTCTCCTCCTCCCCCCCTCCCCCGTCACCCAGAATAGGTAGCTCTCTAATAATATGAAGCTTAGCCTAGTCCCAGAATGGAAGATTAACGATATTAATTATATAATTTGAAAAACCACCTAAACTCTCTCTCGGCTTATAGGGACCAAAGGGTCTTTATACTGGTACGTGCCGTACAAATCTTGGGGGAGGCGCGTTCCCTAACTCGTGAGGTGGGCCTCGGGAGTTATGGATATTTTATGTTGTATGTTGTTTATTATCTGTGTTGTGGGGGGAGACGTCTGGCAGGGGAAGGGGGGGAGGGGACAGTAGGCTCGGGTCTGTCAATGGAGCAAGAATGGTTAAGTGGATGACGGTTAACGCTCAGGGATTGAACTCTATCTTTAAAAGAGCTATGCTGACGAAAACTCTGAAAGGCCAAAAAATTGATATATGTCTCCTCCAAGAGACACATTGGACCAGGGAGACCAGCAAAAGAAATAAGATTAAGGGATACAATTTGGTCGCAAACGCCTCGATGGAAAAAAAAAAAAAAAAAGAGGAGTAGCGGTTCTGGTGTCAGAACAGATCAGGTTCGAAATAGACAATTTAGAGATAGATAACGAAGCTAGGTTTCTTATACTTATCTGCCGCATAAATGGTATCTTATCTACAATTATAAATATCTACGCCCCGAACAAGGCTCCTCAGATTTTTCTAAGAAGAGTTTTGGATAGAATGGCCCTGATTAAACAGGGATATGTCCTCATAGGGGGAGACTTTAATATGGTGTTAGACTCCCTTTTAGACCGGAGGCTCCCAGGAGGCCTCAAAACCAACAGTCAGCATAACAAACAATCTAAGATATTCCAACAATTATTAAAAGAACAACATCTATATGACCTATGGAGAGCCTTCTGCCCGGGGGAGTCTGATTTTACATATTACTCCCACCCCCATTCTTCATACTCCAGACTGGATACTTTTTTAGGGGATTCAACAGCATTATTAGCAGTAGATAGCATTCGGATCCAAGCTGTGACATGGTCAGACCATGAGGCAGTAATTTTGTCCTTAAACGAAAAAGACGCTAGGAAACCAAAACCAGATTGGAGACTGGATAATCGACTCCTAGATAAAGAGGCCAATAAAGAGCATATAAAAGAAAATTCAGAATACTTCTTTAAGGAGAATACCAAAGAGGAAATAGCCCAGACGTCTTTGTGGTGTGCTTATAAGTGCGTGATTAGAGGTCATCTAATTATGCTATCAGCTAGGGAAAAAGCAAATTTCTTTGGTTCCCTTCCGGCTAAGATACTCGCTTTAGAACAGGCGATCAGAGATAATAAGAAAAATCCTGGCCCGGAGGGAGCTAAAGAGATAGCTGATCTAAGATCACAAATTAATAAATTCCATATGGAAAAAATAAAGGAAAACATGAAAAAAATTAGCCAATTATGGTATTATAAGAGCAATAAGGCAGACCGAATACTAACCGGTAAAATAAAGAAGAGAGAGGCTTCTCAAAGAATCTTCAGAATAGATGAGGGAGCGAATTCCTATTACAAGCCGCAAGATATTGGAACCCAATTTGGGAACTATTATAAAAAATTATACAACTTAGATAACCCACAGACACAAGAATCCCATGGGGAATATTTAGATAGAATATCCCTCCCAACTCTTACAGAGGATCAACGGGAGAAGCTAAATGCCCCAATCGAGCTGGAGGAGGTTAATCTTATCCTAGACCAGCTGAAGAATAATGTGGCTCCAGGACCAGATGGCTTCACAAATTTGTTATATAAAATCCTAAAAAAAGAATTAGCCCCTAGACTGGTACAGCTTTTCAATGCAATCGGAAATGGAGAAAAGATCCCTACCGAAATGACCCGAGCAAACATTATCCCAATTTTAAAAAGTAACAAAGACCCCTCCAAAATAGAGAATTATAGACCCATTTCCCTATTAAATGGAGACATTAAAATCTTCGCCGCCATTATAGCGAGAAGATTGAAGCCAGTTGTTCCTGTATTGATTGATAGAGATCAGGTCGGATTCGTGGCTGGAAGATCAGCCACAACAGCATCCGCCGACTGATCCACTTCTTGGACGCTTCTCACACTCATTTGACCCCCACGCTGACTCTGTTTTTAGACGCCGAAAAAGCGTTTGACAGAGTCAGCTGGGGATCAATGATTGCATCTCTGGGGAAGTTTGGTTTCAATGGCAGACTGCTGTTTATGATAGAGGCCTTATACATATCTCCATCCGCCAGAATAATAGGGGCAGGCATATCCTCTCCATGGTTCCAGATCAGGAACGGCACAAGGCAGGGGTGCCCCCTTTCTCCAATCCTGTATGCCCTCTCTCTGGAGCCATTTGCTCAATCGGTTAGGCAGAATACCGACATTAAGGGGAGCTTAAGCTTGGAACATAGAGGGAAGCTAGCTCTATACGCCGATGATATTGTGGTAACAATTACAGATCTGGTAAAATCACTAGCAGCATTAATGCTGGAAATTAATAATTTCTCTAAAATCTCTAATTACAAATTAAACATTAATAAAAGTGGTGCTATCACATTGAATATACCTCCTCAGGAGATCCACAATATTAAGAGTACATATGATTTCCAATGTATCCAGAGAGAAACAACATACTTGGGTATAAAGATAACAACAGACCCCCGCCACATCCTTGAATGTAATTTTAGAGACCTTCTTCTTCAGACCAGTGAGTCTTTGAAGAAATGGTGTAACATAGAAGTCTCCTGGTGGGGCAGGCTGAACATCATCAGATCATATATCCTCCCCAAATGGATATACCTGTTCCGATCAGTGCCCCTCCCTCTCCCGATAGCTTGGCTAAGAGAAATTCAGAAACTATTTACTAATTATATATGGGGAGGCAAAAAACCTCGCATCGCTCAGAGAACTTTGAAGAAAAAAACAGCGCAGGGAGGCATTGCTCTCCCAGATATTCAAAATTACCATGACGCAGCTCAGATCTGGCATATCTCGAAGTGGCTATCGGCCGAGAATGATCAGGAAGACTGGTATATATATGAAGCCGGCCTGATGGATTTGACAGATCTGAGTATACTGACCTCTCTCAATAAGAAGGCAGAAGCTGCACTGGTGCAGAGATATAGAGGAAACTTAGTTCTTTTCAGCTTGCTTTCTTTTTGGAGCAGATTTAAGAAAAGACTGAGCTGTGACCAGGTTCTCTGTCCAGACTCCTCTCTCGCTTTTTTTGATTGGACCATACCTAATATAAACCTCTCTATATGGGCTAGATTCGGATTAGCTAAATTCTCTCAGCTCTGGAGAGGGAAGGAACTAAAACCTTTTGCTAGTTTGGCTGAAGAATTTTCATTGCCCCCTAGAGAGGTTTTCGTGTACCTAAGACTAAGAGGATTCCTCCAAAAAACAAAGAGAGACCATACTCCAATAAAAAAGGCTTTAGAGCTCACTTTAAAAAAAGATACTTCAGTTAGAAAAATCGCAAAAAGCCAAATATTTTTTCCTCTAGACCCAGACAAACCCAAGGCCTTACAAAAATGGGAGATGGACATAGGCCAGGAAGTCAACTTGGCAGATTGGGTAAAGCCTATGAACGAGCTGAGGAAGTCGATTCACTGCCTTAACCTGCTCGAGCTGTTTTTTAAGGTCATGTATAGATGGTATCTAACCCCAGATAAAATAGGAAAGATGTACCCAGGGACATCGAAATCATGCTGGAGGTGCTCCAAAGACACTGGATCTTTTAAACATATTTGGTGGTCATGCCCCGAGCTAGGGAAATACTGGTCCATGATAGATAACCTAATGGACGCTTTAGGAATAAAAATAAACAAAGAATATAAGACATATATAGCCCACCTTAATTGGCCTTCTCTTTCACCTCCCCTTAAATATTTAGCTGATCATATATTGGTTGCAGCCAAGATGCTAATTGCCCGTAACTGGAGATCTATTAATGTCCCAACTTGGGAAAATATAAGATATCAGATAGAACATCAACTCCAAATGGAAATTGGCTTAACAACAGGGAAAAGAAGCTATCTCCCCAAGGTTGCATATGATAGATGGAAATCCGGGATATAAGATACCTAGACGCACACTATAAATCCGTTAAGGCTGAAATGAAAGTAATACTCTCTGAGAGCTAAACTGTTCGATTCCCTGAGTGTGAGCAGACTTCCGTGACAGATCTCCCGACCCTGCGGACCCTCCTCTCCACCCTGCTCTCCCTCCACGACTTATATGTTAGGGAAGGCAGATGGTGTCATATCATGTTGGGTAAGGTTCTTAACTATCTACCTTCTCTCTCTGGCTCTGGGTCCACCAATTAGAGCTAAGAGGAAGGAGCCTAATGCTATGACATTACCCCTTCCTTTGTCTTGTTCTCTCTCGTTCCTTTCTTGCTCTTTCTTCCTTTTTTTTTTTCATCTTTCTTCTCTCCCCTCTCTCTCTTTTTTCCCCTTCTCACAGTTTTAAAGCCTGATTAATATACCCAATCCCGCGTGCTTCCCATGCGGAAATGATATAATAAATAATCCTGCCTTAATTGTTTAAGACTGCGATCTGTTAGGTATCTGTAGGATGATCATATGTTTTTATGGTTGCCTTACAATGTTTGTAATGTATTGTGCCTGTTGGTATGTAAAATTGTTTCTGGAAACTGTATAAATAAAATACTTAAAAAAAAAAAAAAGTAAACAGTAGCTGGATGATGTCTACTAAGTAGTGTGTATGATTTTTCCAATAATATCTTAATGACACTCTTATGAATTCTTATAAACCTAGACATATTAATTATTCAGATGACCATTACAGAAGCTGTTGAGAGAATTAACATGGTTACACTCAGAGGAGTCACTAGGGTTGGTGTTACCCGGTGCGGTAACTCATAGTGTCACCCTCTGGATTGCCAAACAGATTCCTTAGTAATGCCAGTCAGATGGCCCATTAAATGCCACATACAGGAGCCCCACAAATTATGCCACACACAGGAGCCCGTCAACTATGCCACACAAAGGAGCCCCATAACTATGCCACACACAAGAGCCCCATAAATTATGCCACACCCAAGCCAAATAAATTATGCACCCACATTGCACCTAAGGGACTTAACACAGCACCAAACAGGACTCACAGCACTTGCCATGCACCTATATTGCACCATACTAATTTAGCACCTACACGATTTGGCACACAGTTTAGCCACAGTGTCACTTTGCCCCACAGAACTAGCCAGTGTCACTTTCAACATATTATTTTGCCCCACAGACCATGCCACAGCATCACTTTGCCAATTAAAATATACCAGTTTTCCCATTAATATGCCAGTGTTAGTTTGCCCATAAATATGCAACAGACAATTTGCCAAATAATATCCCAGTATTATTTTGTCATTAATAGGCCACGGACAATTTGCCCAATAGTATGCCAGTGTTATTTTGCCATTAATAAGCCACAGACAGTTTGTCCAATAATATGCCAGTATTATTTTGCCACCTAATATCCCACAGCCAATTTGCCCAATTATATGCCAGTATTATTTTGCCATTTAATATATGAAGGTATTTTGCTATTTAATATGCCAGTATTTTGCCATTCAATACACACCTCCTTGCTGCTCCGTGTCCCCGGTCGTCTCCTCCATGCAGGCTTCCCTCCTGCACGGAGGAGGGAAACACAGCCACCGGATATGACTTATATCCGGTTGCAATGATTTTTTTTTAACTTTTTTTTTCCGGCAACAGAATCTAGCGGATGCTGCTGCCAGAAAAAAAAAAGTCAGTAGTGTGATTCGCTGTGGGAGGATGCCGGCAGCAACCACGCTGGGGGTGTCACCCTCTGCAGTCCGCACCCCCCGCACCCCCTCTGGACGTCACTGGTTACACTTTCAACATCAAAAAACGTATATGATCTCTACTCTTCGAATACAACAGTCGAGTTTGTGGTTGGACAAACTATAAAAACCCCTACATCTAAAATTTACAGACATGATCCATATACTTAAGATGATCTGCCACCTGTTGATCAAACCAGACCTGTCTTACTACAACAAAGGATGTTACATGCCCAATTTGGAAGCTTCCTATGGTATAGGAAAAAACTAGAAACACTTTTTATAATTACAATATAATTCAAGGGACATGGGTTGAAAATGGATTAAACCATGCTGTTACCATTTTTGAATGATCTGTTTGTCACAGCAGTGTTTTATTGACACAAACATAGTTTCATCATCGTGTTGTTATGACATACGGGATGAGGCCACTGGGATTTCACAGGGTGGGTTAGAGTCCATGCTGTAATAATTGGTAAGTGGTTTGATTTTGTTCTTCCCGTGTAATACTGTAAGATGCTATTTGTATCTGTGAGACAAACCTGAGAACAATATGCACTTTTGTTTAGTTTCTGTGAATATCCCTAGTTGGTTGCAAAAAAATTTGTGCAGAGATAAATAGAGAGAGGGAATGAGAGGCAGCTAAATAGATTAAAGTACAACTGTAGCAAAAAATGTATTTATGTTTAATTGAAAGATTGCAGTGTAGATGGTTTATGTAGAAATTCTTTGAAGAAATAATACAAATAATGTACCTAATTGAGGACTTTTTGCTCCAAAGAGCTCTAACAGGGGGCAGACATGTTGTTCAGAATCTTCCTTTATCTGACCCAAGGTGAATGAAGATGTGAACCACCATTCTAAACAACATGCCCACCCCCTGATAGAGAAGTGTGGAGCAAAGAGGACTGAATGAGGTACTTTATTTATATTCTTTGAACAACACATTTCTATTTAAAACACATATACCTGATGCCATCTCTCAATTAAACAAAACGTAATTTGTTGCCTACATTTGTCCTTTAACAGAGAGCGAGATTTAGATAGGTAGATAGATAGATAAAGAGAGAGTGAAATAGACAGTGAAAGAGAGAGACAAAGAGATAGGTAACTTAGATAGATTGATATCCTGTTGTTTAAATAAATACATTTAAATACTTTCCTATATAATGAACCAAGCTTAAACTTATCACATTTCAAGTACCATGCCAGTAGGAAGAGTCTGGATCTCTGCACGCAGACTATGAAAATGCAATAGATCCTGAATAACAAAAAAGGTTTAAGGTTATTAAATATATATTTTCTCTGTGGGATATGTAAGCTACAAACAGCATGACACTAAACTGTAAACGGCATCAACCTTAAGATAAATGACTTTAGGAAAGCACCATTAAAAAATTATTAGCAGAAGGTCGTGCATCTTCTGACCAACTGTTAGGAATTAAAGTTTGAGAAAGGATTAAAATGCAGAAAGGACTTTATCTGAAATTAAAAATGGAAAATACAACCATACAGATCCCAATTTTAAAAAGGGACCGTTACCAAAAAAATGTTCTTATCCCCTATTATCAAAATTACCAACATTCAGTAAAAAGGAGTGTCTTAATAGTAATTATATAATATAGATTACATTAATATTTAGCACCAACAATTTAATTAGTGCTTGGCACAAAGCATATGTACAGGGACAGACTGATACATTAAAGCCCTGCTAGAAAGCTTTGCAGTCTAGAGGGAGTAGGAGGACAGGAGACACATAAGGTGAATGAAAAGGTCAAACGGGAAAGATGGTGGTAGTAACAGTATTTGGGGACAGTTGATGCTAGGTGGGTTTGACCAGAGATTAATTAAAGTGTGTTCTAGTTGGAAGAATTGTAGCTTCCTTATTTGGGGACAGTGAGAGCTAGGTGGGGTTGGTTAGAAGTTACTTGAAGAGGTGGGATTTGAGTGACTTTTTGCAATTTGAGGGCAAGGAAGAGTGCTTGATGCTCTAAAGATGTGAGTTCCAGAGAAAGGGGGTAGATCAGCTAAAGTCTCACAGGCGCGAGTGGGAAGAGGAATGTAGGGAGGGGCCAAGAAGGCTTTGCAGGCATATATATATATATATATATATATATATATATATATATATATATATATATATAATGCGCCTGTGAGACTTTAGCGGCTCTACCCCCTATACCATATATACATGACCTTTATTAATCCAATCCAGTTGTGAAAACAAAAAAGAAAATCAGAACAATATAATCTAACTAAAAGTGTTATAGTAGTTTTAAAACACAGTATATAAATGTGTAAAACATGAGCACTCAACTCAGTGGTTAACTATTATAAATTATACTGTTAAAGACACTGGTCAATATTGGAATGCAGCCTGTAAAATAAAGGGTACATCCATGTAACACAAGAAAGATATAAATATATAATGTTAGATGTCCTCCAGTCTGCAGCAAAAAAAATTGTAATGTGAAAAACTCCCTGGCTGAAATCACTATATTGTTCTACTGTGTTGTGAGCTCATGTTTTACTCATTCATGTAATGTGTTTGTAAACCTATATTAAATGTAGCACAACATTTTGACTGTGTGATTGATTTGTTTTATACTGTTCTAGTTTACTTTTTTTTTTTACAGCTTGGATTGATTCTCTAATGTGATTAATAAAAAAAAAAAAATACATATAAGCTTTAATACAGTCCTTTTTTTTTTTATTTATTTATTTTTTTTACAAATTGTTGGCATTTTCCCAGAAATTATAACTGGCTTAATCAGTTGATTGCTAGAAATCTGTGTGCATTGTAGTGATTTTAATGTAGTCCATTGAAAAAAAAAAATACAATTATATATATTGCGTTTTTAAATCTAAAGACCATCCCACAGGATGTGACTATGATTCATGGATGCATTGAGAAGGGAAATGGAAGAAGATACACCTGTGTGATGATACCATTGATTGAATAAGATGCTAAAGCCAGGAAATGACTATACATTGATGGACCTTATTATGCCCATAGAAATATGTTTTTCATGAATCAGCGTCTCGGTTTGGAAAATACCCAGCAGAATGTGTAGGCGTGCTTGTTAATGATCCCCATGTCTCCTGCAAAGATATAATACATTAATTGCATGCACAACAGCATTTAAAGACTCATTTTGGGCATTGGTGCTTTATCCTACATAAGGCAGTAAAATTGCTAAGGAAGAACAAACTAAATAAAGCTGAAATGCCTGATGCACACGTTACCCACAAGCTTGATTTTATCACTTGCTTGATTTTCTGCTTCTCATCCACAGGGACAAAAATAGCACACAAGCCTAACGATGGTAAGGGTCTTGTTAAAGTTTGAGTTTAGTACATAATAGGCCAAATGTTTAAACAGATGTGACTCAGAGTGACTCAGCATCAAACCCTGTGAACTGACCAGCAAACTGACAAGGGAACTGCAAACATCAACTTTTAATAGGCGAGTTGGAAAGCCTATCCTTAAAAAATAGCTATTCATGCCTGATTCTTGCAGTTCACTTCTTAGTTCACCACAGTTCACTTTGTAGTCAATAGTCCTCAGAGTATATTGGACTAAATATATTTGCTATGATAAACCTAGTATGAGTTACATATCATACAATGCCTATCTGATATCATGTCTGCTAATAAAATTCCCACTGTGCTAGTAACAATTCCATCAAAACCACACAAATGTCCCTGTACTTTTATATAATATGTAATAATATATTTATACTATATATATATATATATATATATATATATATATATATGATCCATATATCTGTATGAGAATTTCCAGCTGCCACAGAACAAGCTAAGATGCCGCTCTCTGCTAGAAATAATTAAATCTCCTGCAGTTTGTTGTGATTGGCGGTTCAGGTACAGACTGAAAAAATCAGTTTCTTAGAACAATTCTGAAGACACTCCATTGACTTCTTTTTCCCTGCAGTTAGTTTGTTATATAGAAAAGGGCAGAAAGGAACAGCTGATTTTCCCTATCCAGTTGAAAAGACGGGGATTAAAGATTTTCACAAAAGATAGTTACCAAAAATATATAGTAGAAAGGTAGAGAGAAGGGGAGAGTGAGAGAGGAAGTGTAGTAGGAGATTGAAAGAGATTTTATATGTCTGTGAATTAATGAAAACAGTAGAGGTTAATGCAAGGTTCAATATAAGCAGAATTTCACTCAAACCAGAAATTCCAAAATGTGAAATAAGGTTGAAGAGACACAAATCCGTAAAAATGGTTATAATCAGGCAGCAGGCCACTTCTGACATATTAAAAACATCTGTTGAAAGGTGCTTTGATTGTACACCATTCAAAATATACTGTCCAAAAGCAAAGACAAGTGGATGTTCATGTTATGCTGGTTGATGCAAGTCTACATGGAGCGCAGCATCTTTAAATTCCTATGTGAAGGCATACTCTGGAAATGGGCCTTGAATTGGGCTGGTTAAATCATATTTGGTTGGGTCTCCTCCATATTTTAAATTCTGCAATACTCAAAGCCAAACTGATGCCAATCTTTCAAATTGATATCGGATTGGTAAAGAACATGTAATCTCTTATACCCCATGCTTTCTGTTAGAAATGTGTCAGGGTTCTACCCAGACCACCTGGCATATGCATTTAAAAGTCCTAATGTCTCTGCTTATCTACCTCTTTCCTCCTCTAGGGGCCTCCCTACCTTTGTTTGCTTGTATTTCTTCCCCTCTGTTGGTGCCAGTTGGACTCGTTATGAAACACACCCATGCTAAATACCTGCAGTTTATTACAAACAGGGCTTTTGCACTGAAGTTGGGTGCCTGACTTCTGAGATCTGCTTCTTCTGTTCCTGATCCTCTGCTAAAGCTCATTTTGAATTTCCACCCTTTCTAGAAACTGTGAAAGTGAACCTTGACAGCTCAACCAGCCAGGGGATATTTTCAGAGCCGGTCCTGTAATTGGGCAGAGTGGGGCAGCTGCCCCAGGTGGCACCCTGGCAGAAGCAGCACTTTGCTGCTCCCTGCAGCCGTCTTTTTCTCCCCCCCCCCCCCCTGTTTTCCCTGATTGAGGGAGGTCTCAGCCAATCAGGTGAGACTTCTCAACTCTCCTGATTGGCTGAGAGTTCAGAAAACTCCCATGATTGTCTGAGACCTCACAGAGCTCAAAGCAAAGAGAGTTTCTTGCAGCACTGAGCAGGTAAAAACGGAGAGTGAGAGTGAGTGTATGTCAGTGTGAGTGTGTGTGTGGGAGTTGAGGTGAAATGATAATTTCATTCCACCAGGTTAGTTACACATTGTGCAGGGACAAACCTGGTGAGTTTTCACCTCACACACTCTCACTTACACTGATATACACTGACATACACAATCACTCAAACTGACATACACACTCACTCACACTGTGTGAGTGAGTGTGTGTGTATGTCAGTGTGAATGAGAGTGTATGTATGTTAGTGTGAGTGTGTGTGTGTCAGTGTGAGTGAGTGTGTGTATGTCAATGTGAGTGAGTGTGTATGACAGTGTGAGTGAGTGTCTTTATGGCAGTGTGAATAAGTGTGGATGAGAGTGTGTGTGTGTATGTCAGTGTAAGTAGGAGTGTGTGTGTATGTCAGTGTAAGTGAGAGTGTGTGTATGTCAGTGTAAGTGAGAGTGTGTGTATGTGTGTATGTAAGTGAGAGTGTGTGTGTATGTCAGTGTGAGCGTGTGTATGTCAGTGAGAGTGTCTGTGTATGTGAGTGTGAGTGTGTGTATGTTAGGGTGAGTGAGAGAGTGTGTGTGTGTCAGTGTGAGTGAGAGTGTCTGTGTATGTCAGTGTGAGTGAGAGTGTGTGTGTGTGTGTGTGTATGTCAGTGTGAGTGAGAGTGTGTGTGTATGTCAGTGTAAGTGAGAATGTGTGTATGTCAGTGTATGTGAGAGTGTGTGTGTATGTCATTGTGAGTGAAAGCGTGTGTGTATGTCAGTGTGAGTGAGTGTGTGTGTATGTCAGTGTGAGTGAGAGCGTGTGTGAGTGACAGACTGGCTGTGTATGTGTGTGGATAAAGGGGTTAACTCCTCTGATACTGCCTCTATCTGTCTAGCCACCCAAGGTGTTAACTCCTCTGACACTGCCTCTATCTGCCTAGCCACCCAAGGAGTTAACTCCTCTGATACTTCCTATATCTGTCTAGCCAACCAAGGGGTTAACTCCTCTGACACTGCCTAAATATGTCAGTCATTATTATAGGTCACTGGTCACATTATGTTTTAGGGAATTGCACAGCCTATTATTATACTAATGTTTTAGCATTACTCTCTTTTCACCTTATGGGTGGGCTCGTTGAAAAAAAAATTATGTATGTAAGCTGGTGCATCACTAGGGTTGGGTTCACCCTGTGCGGAAACTCATGGTGTCACCCCCCTGGATTTCCTCCAATACAATGCCAAACAGATTCCTTAGTAATGCCAGTTAGATGGCCTATTAACTATGCCACACACAGGAGCCCCATAACTATGCCACACACAGGAGCCCCATAAATTATGCCACACCAGAGCCCCATAAATTATACCACACACACAGGTGCCCCATAATTATGCCACACAAAAGAGTCCCTTAATTACGCCACACGAAAGAGTCCCTTAATTATGCCACACATGGGGCCCAATAAATATGCCACACACAAGAGCCCCATAATTATGCACACATGGGACCTCCATTAATTATACAACACACAGGAGCCCCACGAGGTGACAGTTGTATTATTATAAAACAATACATAACTATACATACATACCTCTCTCTCTCACTCACTCACTCACTCACACACTCACACACTCACACACACACACACACACACACACACACTTTGCCCAATTATATGCCAGTATCATTCTGTCATTAATAAGCCACAGCCAATTTGCCCATTAATATGCCAATATTATTGTGCCAGATGCCAATACCATTGTGCCACTAAGATTCCAATATTATTGTGCCATTAAGATGCCAATATTATTGTGCCATTCATATGCCAGTAATATTGTGCCATTCAGATACCAGGAATATTGTGCCATTCAGATACCAGGAATATTGTGCCATTCAAATACCAGGAATATTGAGCCATTCAGATACCAGGAATATTGTGCGATTCAGATACCAGGAATATTGTGCCATTCAGAGCCCAGTTATATTGTGCCATTCAGAGCCCAGTAATATTGTGCCAGTCAGATACCAGTAATATTGTGCCATTCAGACCCCAGTAATATTGTGCCAGTCAGAGCCCAGTAATATTGTGCCAGTCAGATACCAGTAATATTGTGCTATTCAGATGCCAGGAATATTGTGCCATTCAGAGCCCAGTAATATTGTGCCAGTCAGATACCAGGAATATTGTGCCAGTAAGATACCGGTAATATTATGCCATTCAGAGCCCAGTAATATTGTGTCACTCAGAGCCCAGTAATATTGTGTCACTCAGAGCCCAGTAATATTGTGCCAGTCAGATACCAGGAATATTGTGCCATTCAGAGCCCAGTAATATTGTGTCAGTCAGATACCAGGAATAGTGTGCCATTCAGAGCCCAGTAATATTGTGCCATTCAGAGCCCAGTAATATTGTGCCATTCAGAGCCCAGTAATATTGTGCAAGTCAGATACCAGGAATATTGTGCCATTCAGAGCCCAATAATATTGTTCCATTCAGAGCCCAGTAATATTGTGCCAGTCAGAGGCAGTAATATTGTGCCATTCAGATACCAGTAATATTGTGCCATTCCAGTGCTCGTTATTCCTCCCTCCTCCCCCCTTCCCCATCACTTACCGCCTGGCTGCTGCTCCGCGTCCCAGAAAAAAAATAAAAAGTTATGCAGCGCAATGGTGGTGTCACACGGTGCGGTCCGCACCCCCCTCGGGACGGCGCTGCATTGTACATGGAAAATTTCCTCTGCTAAGCAAACTCACCAGGTTTGTCCCTGCACAATGTGTAACTAAGCTGGTGGCATGAAATTATCATTTCACCTCAACTCCCTCATCTCTCCTCAACTCATCTTTTAGTGAATATCCCCCAGAGAGAGTATCTAATGCAGTGCTGGCTATTCATGGCATTCTTACTGTGGGGACTCAGTTATCAATAATGATGGTTCATTGAGTTTAGTCTACATATAAGTGAAGATGCAATAAGTCCATTTGGATTTGATAGGATTCTCTTCCTCTTGGATTTCTGGGAAGATAAAATTTGTTTTCCGATTTCTTGACTAACATCACCAAATGTCTGTGTAACAAAGTTTTCAGAAGAAAAGAAATATGGATAAGATATAATGTGATCAGTGCTGGGCGAGCTTTTGAGTGTTGCACTTATTTGTCCATAGTGGTTGTGAAGATAAACAGTGCTCCTGAGTGAAAAGGTCTGTGACTGCTTCATTAATTTAAAAGTCACAGCAATCCTGCTGAGTGAAAGAATCTGCAGCTGATAATTAATCTAATAGACACAGGTGACAGTGCTCAGCATGTTTATGCATTTCCTGTGTCCTTTGTAATCAAAAGAAGTGCTATACAGAGAAACCGCATCCAAATGGTACAGTGGTACAACATAAAAACTGGCAACACACTGGCATATTTACTCTATTCTGGTAAATATGCCATAATCAGATGTGTGAAATGAAGTGTTACCTGCAAAAGGTGTGAGGGAAGTAGATGGTAGACATCTTTGAATACACTCAAATGCCAGAAATGTACATATAATGGAAGAGGGATAATTGCATAAACAAAATGTATAACTTACTGAATACATAAATATAACGCAACATCCATGTAGCTAAAGTGGTACGCTCTCTATGCTGACCTCCACTCCAACATGGTATTTTTGGTAGGGTTATACCTCCACCATTTCATTACCGGCCACATATTATTTTTCTATGCTGTCTTGCATATGTCAGCACAAGGAAATCTGTTAACTAATCTACATGGTTCTTTGGGATCTATTCCTTGACTAATTTATTGATTTATTATGACTTCTACATACTGCAAGAAACATTTATTTATATATGTCGCCAGTAAAAATAGGTGGCACCCCTGATTACCTGAGTTCCACCCTTGAAGGAGAGGTTATATAGACCTAATTTTGAGGAAGGTGGTCTTTTGGGCTGTAGTCCCTGTACGTGCTCTTATCAGACGTGCAACATAGGGGGTAAACTGGAGCTGCAGCACTGAGCACATTCTACTCAGTTCTCAGTGTTACTGTCTCATTCTCAGGGTTATTTTCCTCTCAGTTCCAGCTATCCTTCTGATTGACTGGTTTGACCTCTGGCTATGTGTATTCTGGACTAACCTATATCTGGACCCTGACCTTGGTTTGAAATATTACTTCTATTATTTCTGGTAACTTGTGGATTGTTTTGGGGACTTCTCCTGTATTTTGGCATTCCGACCTTGCCTGACAAACCTTGTGCACACTGACCACACAGGTACAGGTGAGTGGTATGCTGACTAATAGCACTACTAAGCATGTTAAATATCCCTGACACACTATACTCCCAAGGCATGCCCTCTGCATCCCATCAAACTATACTCCCAAGGCATGCCCTCTGCATCCCATCAAACTATACACCCAAGGCATCAAACTATACTCCCAAGACATGCCCTCTGTATCCCTTCACACTATACTCCAAAGGCTTGCCCTCTGCATCCCATCATACTATGCTCCCAAAGCATACCCTCTGCATCCCATCATGCTATACTCCAAAGGCAAGCCCTCTGCATCCCATCATACTATACTCCAAAGGCATGCCCTCTGCATCCCATCATACTATACTCCCAAGGCATGCCCTCTGAATCCCATCATACTACACTCCCAAAGCATGCCCTCTGCATCCCATCATACTATACTCCCAAGGCTTGCCCTCTGCATCCCATCATACTATACTCCCAAGGCATGCCCTCTGAATCCCATCATACTATACTCCCAAGGCATGCCCTCTGCATCCCATCATACTATACTCCCAAGGCATGCCCTCTGCATCCCATCATGCTATACTCCAAAGGCAAGCCCTCTGCATCCCATTATACTATACTCCCAAGGCATGCCCTCTGCATCCCATCATACTATGCTCCCAAGGCATACCCTCTGCATCCCATCATGCTATACTCCAAAGGCAAGCCCTCTGCATCCCATCATACTATACTCCCAAGGCATGCCCTCTGAATCCCATCATACTATACTCCCAAGGCATGCCCTCTGAATCCCATCATACTATACTCCAAAGGCAAGCCCTCTGCATCCCATCATACTATACTCCCAAGGCATGCCCTCTGCATCCCATCATACTATACTCCAAAGGCATGCCCTCTGCATCCCATCATACTATACTCCCAAGGCATGCCCTCTGCATCCCAACAAACTATACACCCAAGGCATCAAACTATACTCCCAAGATATGCCCTCTGTATCCCTTCACACTATAATCTGAAGATATGCCCGCTTTTTCCCATCACAATATACTACCAAGAAATGCCCTCTGTATCTCATCACAATATATTCCCAAGATATGCCCTCTTATCCTATCACACTATACTCCCAAGATATGCCCGCTGTATCCCTTCACAATATACTTCCAAGATATGCTCTCAGTATCCCATCACACTATACTCCCAAGGTATTCCCTCTGTAACCCATCACACTATATTCCCAAGATATGCCCTCTGTAACCCATCACACTATATTCCCAAGATATGCCCTCTGTAACCCATCACACTATACTCCCAAGGTATTCACTCTGTATCCCATCACACTATATTCCCAAGATATTACCTTTGTAACCCATCACACTATATTCCCAAGATATTCCCTCTGTAACCCATCACACTATATTCCCAAGGTATGCCCTTTGTATCCCATCAAACTATACTCCCATGGCATGCCTGTACACAACTCATAACATATCTCTTGGGTAATACACCAAGATGAGAACATCACACCTGAGGAGATCTGCAGAACAGAACTTATTACAGAAACCAACCCTGGCAGCCAGCTTGTACAAGTACCAACTCATACATGCATGTATAAATGTGTACATCACTAGATGCTAACATCCTGAGCTCCAACTCATAGGCATTTACAGAAGAACTGGGGATGGATGCTCTTGCAGAAGAGGTTGGGGTTAACAGACCCCATTCCTCTTTCTCAAAGAAAGATGAACAGCAAGAGACACGAAGACCTGCAATTCCACAGATTGTATTTAACTCGTTGAGGCCTTGGCTCCAAAAATATTACTCAGGGAAAATGTTTTCCCTTATTCCATGGCACTTTTGTGACACCACACCTTGGGATGGACATCTACGTCCAGTATCTAAATTTGCAACACATTTTATATTATTTAAAGCTAATATGTAAGATATCAGTGGCTAGAGACACAATTCTTATAAAGAAAAAAAAAACGAGAAGAAATACATATATATATATAATTATAATCATATGCATGAGCTCATATGCAAAGAGACTGACTTGTACATTTTGTATAAGGGAATGTGAACCATTTTCAAGTTCAAAATTGCAGATACAAAATGTAACCTCGAACTCTTAATTCAGCTAACCCTGAACCGCTGTATATATTAATGTTATATTCATTCCATATCTTGTGTCATTCACCAGTATGATCATCTATAAACTATTCTCCAATTTCTTTTGGTATTTTTCAGATTTCTATTTGGTCTACATACATTTTTTTCAGTCATCCCATTAATGTGTCAGAAGAAAGTAGGCAATCTTGAAATGAGCACACACATGAGCGATCATTGGTAACTCAGGTTCTGTAAATCATTCTGATTGTATTTGGATATTGCAGAGTTTTCAGCATTAAAGAATACACTGTATTATACATAGGATTCTATTTATAAGGGGAAAAGAAATGGCATTAATCTCCGAAGAAACGAACAGACATCCAGTCATATCTTCTTCTCCACACTTACTGCAATATTCACTTAGACACAATCAGTCATAACATTTTGACCACTCCCCTTTTGCCACCAAAACAGGCCAGACCCATCGAGGCAAGGGTCATGCAATAGCAGCATACCTCCCAACATTTCCTCCAGCGAATCGGGATGCCGAGGGCGGATCTTGGGAGGTCGATTGTCGGCACTACTGTGCAATCCCGGTGGCATCCTGACAGCCCTAATCTCACTGGAGATTGCGATCAGGACTAACTGAGGTCCTGAATCCTGTTTTTCTGTTGAGCTCTTCTTCTGTCCCAAAAACTGTCAGCGGTAGCGCTTGGTAGGACAGACCCATCAGGACTTTCCTGTGCATAGTGGGACAGTTTTGGGTTATGTAGCAGGGTCAGATGGTTCAGGGGTCAAGGCAGCACATAATCAGAGTCCAAAACAGCAAAGGGTAAAAAGCCAGAAAATACAAAATTAAAGGCACGGAACAGCTGAGCAGACAGGTTTTTGTGCACTCTCAACAGGGAGCAGGTCTTGGTACATACTGCTGATGAACACGGGATGTTCTCTCATGAGTGCAGCAGCACAGGAACAGCAGGATGGAGGGTAGTACAGTGGTGGTAAAGTCTACAAAATGAGATGTGCTGGTAACAGACCAGAATATAAACAACCCCTCTGTGCATACTCATGTGAGGGGCAGGAGCCTGACAGTACATCAGCATATGGAGATGAGAAGTGAGATTTGCATGCCAAGACCGAACAGGATATTGGAAGAAAACTTCGAAGTCCATGAGATTCTCTTCAATTCAATTTGTTCAGTGACAATAACAACACATCTCAAATATTAGTGAATTAGCTGACAAATATAAAATAAGGCTTGTTTTGCTTCTACAATAGCATTCTTCAGAATTATTAATACGATTGCACAGAATGTCATAGGTCTAGATGACCTAAAGCTGGCTAACATTGGCATGACAGCAATAAATTTACAAATTAAAGACTGACCTCACGACGAAAAAAAAACTGGAAAATTCATTTATGTGGCAAATGTAATGGTACTACATTGAAAAAAAACAGTTCTTATGTGAAAAGGTTTAGCAATTTTAGTGACTAAAATATTAGTTTGGAAACTGGATTTCATCCATTGAAAGATCAAACAGTTAACAGATGGACAGATGAAATGCACACATAGAGGGTGTTATTTAACCCCTTCATGACAATGTCCATACATGCATTGGCTCCCAATGCAATCCACTGCTGACAATGCCTGTACATGTACAGACTGCATTTAAAATGGTGCAATGGACAGGCGTCACTGACCTCATGCAAATCGAGTGAGGAGTGTTTCAGACTGCCTCTGATGGAGGTATGTGTGGAACACCAAGAAAACGGTATGTCTTAGCCTGCAATACATGAGACAGGCAGTCTAAGCCATTGCAGTGAGGATTTAGATTAATTTAGGGGCTAATCACAATCCAGTGCCATCCTGTACCAAATTTGGGGAGATGAATGGGGTGAGTTAATCCTGGCTTCCTTAACAATTAAGTGTCCCAGAAAAAAAAAAACCCACAAAAAGCTAGTTTTTTTTTTCCATTTTTACAATCTTTATTAATTGTTATATAGTACACAAAGGGTTAAGTCTCAAAAAAATTGTATCAAAAGAAAGCCCTATCTGTCCTTAAAAAAACTTTATATAATACGATGCATTCATTAAAGGAACATTAAACATTGTTTAACCCTTGCTTCCTTGAAAGAAGCAACAGTTAACAAAACATGTCCCGGGACATTTAAGTAAACCCGACATGTATCTTCATAGATACAAGTGGGTTTTCTATCTGCTGTGTCTTACATGCGAGACATAGCATTTCCTGGTTGTCGCGTGCTGATATCCCACTCTAACATCTGAATGAGAGGGTATCTCACTGCTGGCGCAGAGCCCCTCCATAGGAAGCAGGCAGCCGTCTGGTCAGCGACTGTCTCTCTCGGCGCATTCTTTTTTGCATGGGATTAGCAGGGGGTCTAGTTAAGGTCCCCCCCTGCTGATCCCATGCAAAAACGAGGGTCTCTCGCTGCGCTAGCAGAGAGAGACATTCGCCGACCAGATGGCGGCCTTCTTCCTATGGGAGCAAGGCAGCTGTCGGTCAGAGGATAAACTGGCGTGTACTATCAAAAGTACACACCAGTTCATCCTCATACTAGGGACAACTTAAATATAGCTTGTGCTTCTATATTAGAAGCACAAGTAAAAAAAAATTGTATGTGTCCCTTTAAGAAGTAAGCTTGCATTTTTTGTTTAAACACAGCATCACTAAAGGTGGCTCTTGTCACAAATGAACATTAAATGAAGGGGTTAATACAATATTATGCAACTATGGCAATTGATAGGCGAGTAAGCTGATGATGAGGTCACATTTTCAGTTAAAGGGTCAGATAAGATCACGTAAATTAACATAGTACACTCGGATACAGAAATCAATTTGCATATTAAATGAGTTCAGACTCGCTTGATTGATTAGGGAGAAAATGAAACAGAAGGTTGTCAAAAAGAGAATATGTGTAGGTAAATCTCTCCAGTATTTCTATCCACGCTTAATGGAAAGAGATCTTTCAAGAGGAATTGATGTCAAGGTTTAAATTAAATTGATAAACAGTGTAAAGAAGGTAACTATTAAAGCAAAGAGGTGAACTTGAAAAAAAAAATGTATTATACAAATGTATCTTTAAATCAAGCAGAAGGCGCAGGTCTAAAAATGTACACTGTAACATGCTGGATCTATGAGCAATAACTAATTTAGGCACAAAATGAAAACAAAGAGAAAATTTATAAGGAATATGTATTCCAGCGAAAGTAATACATTGAAAAAATGTAAAAATTGCATGGCAAGTAGGAGACCTAGTACACCAGCTGCCTCACGCATTTTGCCCTTAGATGCGCTTAATCATAGGCCTTTTTATTTTAAAGAAATTGTGGAGGTTTCTAGAGGGTGGCAGAGTCAGTCTTTGGGAGGTGTGTAATTTATATGGCGCCTATATATTCCATTTTTGTTTTATTTTTTTGTGTTTTTGTTTACAATAACTCATTTTTCAACTTGTAGCTAACATTTCTAAAATACATGAGGATA
The DNA here is from genome assembly GCA_036172795.1 of Pelodytes ibericus. NCBI lineage: Eukaryota > Metazoa > Chordata > Amphibia > Anura > Pelodytidae > Pelodytes > Pelodytes ibericus. The sequence goes on from CM069863.1 coordinate 158,020,747, forward strand.
GACTCTATATATTCCAGTTTTTGCGGCCAAAACATATTCTATACGAATCAAAGTGGTAGCCTCAAATACCCATTTATAAGGGAGCATTTGGACACAGAAAAAACTGACCTAAATCACTGAAATGTATAGGAATCTAATCAAAAGGGTGAACTAGCACAAAAGTTCACTTTTGGGAAAATAAAGCTTTAATTAAGGAATTGTCCAACTGTCACCATCAGGTTATTGGGACCACAGCCAGAAACACCTGCCAGAACATGAGAAATACCCTCTGAAATGGGATCAGAAAGAATGAAGAAGGGATTAATAGCTGTTGTTAAGAAAAGGTAAGACAGGTCACAATACACACACATCATGGACCACATGATACATTCCCATGCACACCTGTAGTTTACATCATATATGTGTTACCTGAGTGAATACAACTCGGCTGACATAGCCACATATCTGCATTATGACACGCATAACTCATCATGAAGGTACTCAGATATCAGGAGACAAGGTGCTGAAGAAGATGAAAAAGTCAAGACTGACATGTGTAGCACAGCAACACCCATCCAACCTCAATGACTATGAGCTGCAACGACATGGCTCCAGTAGGTATGTATAGTACATACATAGATGTGTTAAATTGTTCATCACAAAAACTACAGTTGATGTTCAGAAACTTCAAAAAGGTTTTACTTTATATACTCAGTTACATAATAAAGAACTAAGGTAAAATGCACATGCTGCATGATAACAAAAATAGTATACATCAAAGAAAATCAGTCTCCTGTCTTTTACATCCATCTGGGGAACAAGCGGGCAGCATCTTCCTGAGTGTAGAGTATTCAGTTGTTGAAGATAAGCCGGGGTACATCAGGAGCTGTCCATTGTCAGGATGATGGTAGATTCACCCAAATGACACAGAACCAGCAAATGGAAGTTCTTCACTAGCCATACATCAGACACACATCTTGTTGGAGATACATATAATTTGTTGAGATTTAGATGTGAGTTGCAACACTGACTTGTCCAGTTGACACATCACAAAAGGATTACGTTTGGAAAGTGGCTAATTAGCGCCAATTAATAATAATACTTCAATGTGGACAGAAGGTTGAAAATTAGCAGGTTGTAGTGATGATGAAGAGGATGCAGACACAAATAGAAGGTTGCCTTATCTGCCATTCGTATCTGATTTTCCAAGATAACTGAACTCCCCCCAAAAAATAATGTCTCATTTACATCATCCTGAACAAAATCTGATAGAGCTATGCAGAGCAAAGAGGGCTAAATTATGAAGTTTATTTGTGTTTTTTCAGTAAAACAGTTGTACTTAAAATGTATACATTTAATGCAATCTTTCAGATAAACATGACATATTTTATATTTTATATATTTTTATATACATTTTGTCATGAATGGGTTCCAGGTGACATGGGACCCTGAGTGCCCATATTGAGCATTCATGTTGCAGATAATGGAGACACAGGGCCTGGTGCAGGTTAACCACACTTCCATGGAGGCTTGAGACCCTAGGTTGTTGTGGCCACATACCAGGCCCATGAGGTAGCAGCCGTTGTAGCAGCTTTTGTATCCAGTAAATGACAGGACTTAGAGATACCTTGTAGACATCCTTGAGCAGGCATGGAACATAACTCTGACAGGATAAACATGATGCTGCAGGCTGAGCAGAGAAAAAAAGAGAGTGCAGAACAGAAAGCAGAATACAAGAATACAGAGTACAGGGCTAAGACAAAGGATTTTGACAGAACTGGGCCAGAGGACATGAGCAAAGAAAAAATCAAGGTACTGGAGAAAAAACAGAAATGAAATAGTCATTAGCATGACAAAGAAGAAGCCGAAATAAGGATAAGAAATACGGGACTAAAAACAAATATCTAAATACAGGACAGATACAGACAAGACAGGGCAGAGAGAAAAGGGCATGGTAACAAAACTAAGGAGGCATATAAACAAAACATAGACATAAACACATGACTAGCCTAGAACTCTAAGATGGTAAATTGAGGATTTACTTACACCAACTGGACATGAGATGATACGCTTGCTGGCATCACAGCAAGTCCCAAACACTGAAACTAATAACAGCACTAAACAAGAAAACATACATATCTGCAGCACTACAGATTACAGAATGAAACAACCCGTATGGGTGGGGCAAATTTATATAGAAGTAATTAAATAAGGTAGAAGAAAACAAGGAAAACGTGGAATGAATGAGAACATAACAATAGACAACAAGGAAAAACAGAAATGGATCAAAGCAAGAGAATAAAAAACAAGGATGCATGGGACAGGATAAATCACTAACAGGGCTTAAGGACAGGGAAGCCCTTCAAAGGACTGTTTTTATTTAATGGGTGTGGTAATGATTTTACCTCACCTTTTAATGGTGTTAGCAGTGGACATTAAATCATGAATGCCCATTATTTTACCACTAACAACTATTTGATTATGTACTGGAGTACATTGAATCTGTCCCAATGTTTTTATGTTTTGTGCTCTAAGAAACACAGTTCTTTTTTTGGTTGGAAAGGATTGCTGTACTGCTCAAAATAATAAGTTGTGTTTAGCTGAATCATGTTACACATTGATTAACCATTGGCCGGTTAATTTGACTGCTCAGAAAAGGGTCGCATGATAGGAAATCTGGGACTGTAGGACACTAAAGGTGAGATATTTGTGAGGTATGGTCAAATATACTATATGATGGATCGTTAGATATTCCATTTAAGTAGAGGGCGCCATTCAAGGATCTCCATTACCGAAACATTGTGTGTACTGCAAATGTTGATGAACAAAATGAATGAAAAAAAATCTACATTTTGTGTTTGCAGAATTGCAAGAAAATGCAGAAAATAAAAGGAAAATGTGTTTGAAAAATGACTATAGTATCTGCCATTAATGGCACCACCTTGTGGCTTAATATGCAAATGAAGTATTTTCAATGGCAAATGTGTAATTTACATATTAAGTCACAATGTGATGTAATACATAGGAGATCCTAGAGATACACTTAAAACATATGTTAAGAAATCCTCCTCAAAAGAAAACAAAAAGATAGTGAAAACTGTCTAAAAAAAATACAAGGATATTACTTTTGTCATTCAACATACTCCATTGCATACACTTGTTTGTTAATACTGTATCATATTTTATACTATTAGTTCTTCAACATAGGCACTGAAATATAAAATCATCTTGTTTTAACAAGACAATGTGTGAAAAAAATCGACCATGACATTTCCCCAGTAGTGTAGAGGGCAGAGTAAATAGGATATGGCAGTCTCAAAATCTACTGAATAGGTTTCACACATCAGTATGTGTTTCCTGCAATATCCTAGAATTATAATGATCAATTTAGAAGCACAAGTGAGGAAAATGTATTTGTAGAGCTTTCCTACTAAATTAATGTAGGATACGTCCACTGGTGAGGGATGGCTCAAATAGAAGGTATCACGTACATCAAATTACATTTTTTAACAGGGTCGATATGCAATGCATGTGTGGCTGATTGTGTGTAAAATCGCTTCTGTCACACTATCCATAAAATAACAATTTCCCATAATAATAAATAGTTACACTTTGTGTTTGGGAATTCATAAAACCCTTTGTATATAAACATTATTACATTTTCAAACACATTCATTTAAATTAGTGGTACCAAACATAAGGCCAGTGAGCTGGATCAGGCACCCCCAGATTTTTTAAAAATCTAAGGAATTGGTTAGGGAATTAATGTTTTGCAAGAATTAATCACACACACAAACATATTGAGCAGATATGTGAAAATTAAATGTAAGACCCCCCCCCCCACACAGGAACTACATTGATAACAATGCTGTTTCAGATGTATCCAACAGTCCACTTTCTTCAATGCCCTTCCTTTTTTCTTCTTATTATATAGAAGCAGAAGTGATCCACCATTTAATCTTTCAACTGTATGCTCAGTATTTATTCCTGCTTCAAGAATCACATTTTGGTGGGCGGACGGTGGTTTAGCCATCAACTCTGCTTGTGGGCAGAGGAGGCTTGACTGCCCTTATGAGTGGTATTTGTCTGATATGTTAATGTAGAGGTCTCTGAATGGGTGACAATGAGCAACAGATGGGTAATGGCCCTTGTAAGTAGGTGCCATCCTATAGGACATGCTATTTCAGTATTGTCCGTTCTCGGTGAGATGTGACTCCCACTTTTTTGTTTCTGCTTGTGCGCGTCTTGACCATTTGGCTATATGTCCTCAAATTGTTCCAACATACAGTCTCTCTTACATTTTCCTCCATTTAAGTTCCCTTTCTTCTCTCTCGCCATGTCAGTTCCTGAAGAAATGCATAGCTTTTAACCCCTTCGTGACGTTAGGACGTACTATGCCGTCCTGATTTTCAGTGCCTAAAAGTCGTTAGGACGGCATAGTATGTCCTGTGTTAAACAGCTCATTGCGGTTCCCCATGATGAGTTGTTCTCAGATCCCGCTGCAGGCACTTGCAGTGGGATCCCACCTGTCAGATGTTGCTACTTTGAGTGGACCCAGTCTGACTGGAGAAATGTAGCCGGTGCACAAATCGCGCCGTGCCTGAACTTCCGGGCACACCTCCGTGATGTCACGCATGACATCCGGACGTCTCGCAGTTTTTTGCCAGGGACCCTCAGGGAAGACCATAATCGGGTCTCTGCCATAGTGCTCCAGGAACAAATCATTACGTTTTGGTGCTTGCGTCGTTTGGGACGCAAGCACCATGCGTCACGAAGGGGTTAAAGAGAAAAAGTTTCATAGTAACTTCTGGTTACTTATCTGCTCCACAAATATTCATCTTCTTTCCAAATGGGTAGGCAACAATACATATAATATTACAAATCTTAATATTTTAATGACAATAATAGTCTCTTTAATACTGTAGGTTTTCAGTGCATGCAGAATATGCCAGGAAGATTTTTGTGCTTGATGTTAGGCTTGGTAATTCTGAGATTCACTGATGACTGTTGGTGAAGTCAACATTCCATACCTGGTCAAACTCCGGTGCATTGACCTGATTTGTATGCCTGTGGCAAGAGGCAACTTAACTATGTCTCAAAAGTTTCAAATGAATATTTCTCTACTTTGCTCAAAGCTAATGGGTTTTAGAGCCTTAGGGAAAGAATGAAAAAAAAAAGATGGTGACGTCAGAGCAGAATGCTAATTGGCTATTTAGATTTCGTCCCAAATGCCACTGATTTCAGCTGTCCAGAGATACAATTCCCAAATGATAAGCCCAAATATCACTAAAATAGCTACACTAAACACAAACGCACAAGCTGACAAACAGACATTTAACAATGGCAAAAGTGCATAGATGACAGATGTATCTTAAGAATGTCAGACTATGCTGTGGTAGTCTACTCATGATCCAAATTCATGCTTTGTTGCATTATGCTGGGTTCATTCCCTGTCTTAAAAGTTATCCTTTTGTTGTTGTCTATGGAAATCACTGTTGTTTATCAAAGCTTGTTTAACACTTCACACATGGGCACCAAGGGCCGGCTGCCCCTTTCTCCTGCACCATAAAGTATGTAGTAAAGTGAAATTAGAAAGCTCTATGGGCAGAATATCCGTGGAATTGGGGTAGGTCATAGAAAGACATGACTGACATATATGCAAAACAAGTTTAGTCACTAGCACTCTTTAAGAAGACTGTCACTCCTGTCATGTGCTTAGTATGTCTAATGGGAAACTTAGACCCTTCATGAGGATAGTTGCTGAAATATTGTAATCCAACAACTGGTATTTCTATAGCTAAAAACTCTTGAGAGAAAAGGTAATTTTTAAAAGTCTGTAAGGATGGGCCCTCCTTAACTACATGGCAGGGTGGTCCAGAATGTGGGAGCAGCATGACATAGTGCATAAGACCCTGATTTTTTTGAATACCCATGGCACAGGAAGAAGTGATAGCCAGGAGAAGGTTTGAAAGTTCTTTGATGTTTTGAATTGATATGTAGATAGCAGATAAATAGTGAAACATACAAGGATGGCTATCTGCAAGATATTGTAATACTTTGATAGATTTGTATAGATCCAGTTTATAACCAATGTATATGCAGTAAAATAAATAGGTAACAGATAAGTTGGACCCTATGTGTAGGAAACCAGGATGGAGTTCCTATGGCAATTTAATGCATTTTTTTGAATCCACAAAAGATTTGCACAATACATTGATTGTCACTCTGGTTCTGTGAGGAACTTTTCTTGGACTCAGGACTAATAAATTCAATCTTATTTCTATCGGAGAGTTGAGAATGAATTGGAAACTGAAAAGGTCCGTGGGTGCAGCATGTGAACAAGAAAGAAGATCAATGGATATAAGAGAGATTTTAAAGCCAGGATGAAGGGCAAGTGAGAATGTTTTTTGAGATGTTTAGGAGCAGTAGAAAGATGAGTCAGTTTACAAGTCTGATTATAGAGTTTTTTCATGGTGTAATAAATGTTTGAATCTATCATTTACTTTTTGTGATGATTTAAACAAATTAAAGTATTAACCTTTAACACAAATAATGCGCTATTAACATTCATACATTTAACCGTACATTTACAATGAATTGAGGAAAACATAACTGTAAAGGGAGCATCTGTCACATGAAGGATGTGGGTGTATCTTATTTGCCTTCTATTTTGGGACAGCTCAGAAAAAAGATCATTGTGAAAATGATGTATGTGTTTTAACAAGATTAATACATGGCTCCATGAAAAGGTATCACAAGTTACATCTAAATTCCTTGTTATTTCACATTAAAAGCTGTTTTACAAATGTGCATTTAACGGGTCCTGAGATTTCACATAGTTCCGCATCCAGGATGCTTTAAAGTGAAATGTGCTTTCTAGCTGATTCTCTTCATTATGCTCAGGACATGTTTCATAGAGCCCACATGAGAGTATACAGCTTGCATATTAGAGCTCAAATGATACATCCAATTCTTATAATTTTCATATGCCAACAAAAATATGACAACATTAAAAAGAATGTAAAATTCTGCTACGGAGAATGAAATGGCCAAAATCAATAATCTGTTGTCTTAATATTAATATTTTGAACCACACACAAATGTTATAGATCTTAAATAATCAGTATGCTTCTCTTTTAAGTACTTCCTTCAACTATCTTCGTCACTCTTCTATTTGCTCCCACTCTCCTCCAACATTGTTTCATGAGTTTATTTGCCGTGTTCTCACTAATAGTCTTTCCAAGATCCACACATACAGTCACAACAGGCAGACCCATCATCTCCCAGCAATTTGACTGTGACTGTTCTGTGCCCTCCCTCCATTTCCCACAATCCCACAGACTAATTTCTATTATAGGTTTGGATCATCACATGATGTGTCTTGGCCCTGTAATAGGCCACCTAGCAACCTCCCCCTTCTTCACACAGTTATTAGCAGTATATTACACACCAACCTCACTATCGCCACTGCCATGTGACTGGAGTATGCAGGCTGACCCAGCTAGGTCACTCATTTAGTATCCTCTGGTATGCCTTTCATTGCCACAATTTATTATTTCATTCACCCACGTTTCCACTTGCCTCTTCACCCACCTTATGTTTCTCATGTTTCTGATTCCCTCAAGCTTGTTTGTCTAATTTGTCTGTAACTCCATTTTTATGCTCTTACTAAAACACTAGGTAAATTGTTTGTATAAATAAATGTTAATGTAATGTAATGTAAAGGACCAATGTGTTAAGCAAGGACTTGGAAAATATCCATACATATAAGAGCAGTTAGCAATTGGTTATCAAAATCAAAGTTTTGTTGAGCAGGCTTCCTTGGTTGTTGGAAGTTTTCTTTGAGCTTTACAACTGTAAATATATGTTTCAAAATATTTTTCTGCTATTTTCTTATACTTGTACTAGGTTCTGTCTCTTACTCCCTCTAGATTGTATGTTTATGGGGAGTGCGCTCTGTGGGGGAGGGTCAGCTGCTTTTTGTAAAGGAGACAAACGCCATTTTGTTTGCCCTTTCTTGTGCAGGAGAGCCAAACACTTCTTAACCCTTTAAGGACCAGGGATTTTCCTGGGCCAAGGACCAGAGCGTTTTTCAATTTTTAATACGCGGTTTTTGAAACATAATTTTCCTCTCTCTCATTTAACGTACACATACAAGTTATATGTTGTTTTTTAAAGGACAGTTAGAGCTTTCTTTTGATACCCTATACATAAAAATGATTTACATTTTAGTATTAAAAAATTAATATAAAAGAGGAAATTTTTGAGGAAAAAAAAGTTTTTCCCCATTATTTTCCCAGTAATAACCTACATAACTAGTGCAACACTAACCCACTTATCCCCCCTAATTAACTAACTAATAAAAAAGAAAAATATTGGTTCCCAAACCCCCCATAACAAAAAAGACAGAAAAAAACTCTGAAGAGTACGATGTCAGATCAGTAAAAATCATGCAACAGGCATGCAGGGGTTAAATTTTATTAAATAAATATATTAAAATTACCTTTATTTATTCAAAAAAACTTTATAAATTGTAAAAATAAAAAAATCTGTTAAAAAAAAAACTAAATGAGGGCCATAAAGTGGAAGGAAACTGATCACAGTTAAAAACTGTGATCAGCAATGAAAGGGTTAATTTTTTTTAAATTTTTTTTTTACCTTTGTATTTAATTAATTTATTTTTACTTACAGGTCACTCTCTGTGCTTCACTATAAGATTGTGAAGCACAGGGAGTGAATTAGAGGCAAAGTCAGTGTGTGAACACACTGACTTTGCCATCTAATTTGCATGTTATCGCGGTGATGACTAAATCACCGCGATCACATGCCCGGAAACTGACCGATCGGGTCCAGGCGCTTTGCCTCGGGTGCGAGGCTTAGTCCTGGACCCGTTGCAGACTAGCTGGCGGTGCCCACGGAGCGCACTGCCGGCTAGACTGCATGACGAGTTAACTCGTCATAAGGTCGCTAACGCGGCTGCTCTTATGACGAGTTAACTCGTCATAAGGACGGGAAGGGGTTAAAGGGACAGTTTAGTCCCCAAACTCACTTTGGTGCAAGATGAAGATCACTGCTTGTATAATACACAGGTTTTTATCCCTGTGTGATTTGATGCAGGCATTCTGTATAAATCAAATTTGTAATATTTGACTCAAGCCCTCCCCAGTGATTACTCTGCATGTTTACTGCAGGTGCGGCACTATTGATTCTATAAACCCTGTGGATATAAAGCTTTGTTTTATATAGTCACTTCCTGTCCTCATCAAATTGAGTCTACTGAGTGGCCCATGAGTGACCTTGCTATTGCACACAGTAGGATCTCTTAACAGTGCAACACATTGTCTGATGACATCACTAGAGAGACAGGATATTCCATTCATTTGAATGGTGTTATTCTCATTGGTTCCTGCAGCAAAAAAAAAAAAGGAAATGTCTTTTACTCATGTAGTGTGGGGAGTTCTTGTTTCTTGCAAACTGCTGTAATTTCACAATTTCTTCTAGCTGTAAATATTTTATATTTTAAGCAATGCACAATGGAAGACATGCATTTTAAAGTACTTTGAAAGCACATTAATATGCATTCATATTTGAAAGATGCATTTTGGGCACTAGACAGTACCTTTAAGAGCAAATAAGAACAGGGAAGGCATAGGAGGAGCGAAATGGTCAGCAGTAGGAAATTTCAGTCAGTCAGTAAAAGTCAGTCAGTACATCAGATTAGGGAGTGGCAAAGGGGGAATTGCTTCCCCCGGTGCTTTCTAAATCATGTATCAATGTATCCACCAGTCTCAGTTTTGTATGTAAATCCCGTTCATAGTCTGTAACAAATGTTGTATAAATTGATTACACTATATAAGAAAATGTTAATTTAATGCATCAGAGAATACAAATAACAAAGGCTAACACTAAAATAGGACTTAAAGAATAATTGGGAGGTGCATAAGGCTACCCTGAGCAACCAGTAAATCAGAGCTTTCCATATTGGCAGACTAAATTGGCCATTTGGTTTTGATAATCTGCCTCAATTAATGTTTCCATGTATAACTTGTTTGTATCTTCTACTTATTTACTATTATGCAGCATTTTCAGTGAATATTTCATCCATAATAATTCAGATTTCCTCCTACCAAGAGTAGTGTTATTTTTTGGGTTGAATGAATAGAGCAGTGTGGCTAGGAGGGTGAGTGGAGCTCTGATATACTTGTATGTATTAATATCCAGCTTCATGAATTATTTACTTATCGTGGTGTAATTCAATAAAACGGGACTGGCTAGTCTACTGCAGAAATCATATATTAATAGATTAAAATAAAAAAGTCTATCTTTCTAACTAGCTATTAATCCTGTCAGTTTCTCTTTAAAAAACAATGTAATGAGTTAACATAAATAAAAAAAAACTATTGAACTTTAAATAAACTACACACAGTAACAACACAGTTAAAATGTATGTAAGATTTATACTCACTAAACCCAGTGAATAATCAGCATTACAGAGCGAAACAAAAATATCTTGATTTAAACGTAAACCTTTGTAAGCAATTATTTTATATTCCCTTAAAATTAAATAAAGTGCTGTCTCATCTGCTTTTAATCAATAGGGCATCTAATTAAAGTGAAATGCCATGCAGCATTTCCATTAAGCTGAGTGCATTGGCTGGAAGATACCACATCAAGGATGTGGCAAGTGTCCTGCTGACGATGTGGCCATTGATGAATTGGTACATTCCATTTAGTGTTACAAATCTTGCCGATTGTTCTTTGGAAATCTAATAAACCTGCCGGTTAAGGACTGCCTAAACTATTTTTATCAAGAGCGTCTGTACGACCATCTTGAAGGAAAGCCAGTATAATGGGATTTTCTAAAGTAATAATGATAATGGAATCTGGAAACTCAGATGTAGCCAGAAAAGAAATAAGGCTTACTTGCATTAGCGCAATCTTGATGCAGCAATGTTTTGCCTTGTAATTATTGTTATGACAGTTAAGTATAAAAGCTGACATCAAAGGCATATTGGTTTTAACAATGTACTGTAGAGTTAAATCCCTTCCCGTACCGTAAAAAAATGATTACTAAATAGAGTTAAGAATTGTTCTACATGAAACTGAATAAACACAGATTGTTTTACAGTTCTGTAATTTGCAGGGGTGCATCCTCAATCAGCCCTAAAAGTCTTTAATATTTCAGGTTTCCTTTTTTTTCAATCATAGGCAGTTTTGTTTAATGTGTGAGATAGTATCAAATTTGCTTGAGGAGGTTTTCATGAACCTATTTCCCCTCTATAAAATAAAACATCTTAAAATAGCTGCCATCCCCACTTATCCTAAGCCTTATGGCCATAAAAACATACTGCAGCTATAAACGTTTGGATACATTATGATGACAGATTAACAGAAAAGTTCTTGAAAACGATCCCTCTTGTGGCAGCATTAATGATTTAAAAACTTAGCGAACCTGAGGGATTTAGAAACAATGATCACTGGAGCTGGAATCCTGTTTGAGATAATTTCAAATAGTAGCTAAGTTACATCCAGGCCATATTATAAATATGTATATATGCAAAATTTGTATTAGCCCCTTCGCGACAATGGATGTGTCAGGCACGTCCAGCCGACAATTCTGTTGCCTGACACGTCCAGTGGTGGAACAAGTGCTTTTCGCTATCAACGATCGCGAAATCCACTCAGATGGTGCTGCTATATTGCCTCGATGTCGAGGCATTAGGCAGCACCAACATTTTTCATCTGGGGCACCCACAAACTCTCTGTGGAGCAGAGAAAAAAATTCCATTGCTCTGATGCTGTTGCTTGACTTCCCCTAGAGGCAGTCAGCAACATTGCAATAAAAAATCTAGGGTTAGAATAATTGTTAGGGTTACAATTAAAAAAGGTAAGCATAAGGGATAGGATAACAATTAAATTAAAATTAGAATAATTTAATGTTAGCATAAGGGTTAGAGTTATGGTTAAATTTAGGGTTCGGGTTTGGGTCAAAAGGTCATTGTAGAAAAACAAAACACTGCTATGGAAAAATTTCCTGGTTGATATCTATCTGTGTGTCTACACACAACTTACACCGGAGTGTGATGCCACATCCTGCACACTCTGTCACTAAAAAGTGCAGGAAGACAAGAGGGGTATCATAGAGGCGTGTGGGTAGAAAAGCAGGAACCAAGGATTTGGCTGCAAAAACTGCATAGTCTGCCAGAGGATAAACTGGCATATGAGAGGTTCTGGAGCTGAGTATCCCTTATAGGAAATTCTAGTGACCAGCAGCATTTCGGATAATTTAGGTAATATAGATCATTTCCAGCAGTGGAGCTGGTGAACTTACCTGCTTCACGGTGATGCCGATATGATCTGTCCATTGCGCGTAGTCTCTCCCTCCCATTTCCCATGAGTGCTGGCCCTTCATTTACGGCGCCCAGGATGGTGAAGCAAAGGAGTTTTACCACCAGATGCCATGAATTTTGGGTCATTTAATTTTTTGGATCTTTGGATAAGGGATACTTAACCTGGATGTGAATCCTAGACAGGTAAAATTAAACAGATGCAATGGCCCTTAAACAACTAAGTTGTAAGATATATCTTTTTCCAGTCTTTTGTTTCACTATAGTGTTTATTTGGGGGTTTTCTGCACCACTCAGAGGATCCTGTCTGCACATACTGTAGTCAGTGGAGAACTTCCCTATTGAAAATGGTCTTTTGGCCAAGGGCAAGGCTTTGGCAGTCTCCACTTCCACTTCTAACCTTGGGGGCTATTCAGTGAAAGCGTACTATAAAAAGTGGGATAATTTTTCCAAACAAGCTCTTAATGCCTGACTTTTCTAGTTGCCTTGTAGTTCACTTGTCAGTTCTATTATTGTAAATAACCCCTATTGAGTGACCATGCATGGATACCCGGATAATACTATTTGAGCCAAAATTGGGGATTTTGAGAAGAGAGCTCAGAAGACTACAGGAATTTAAGAATTTGAAATGTAGAAGTATTTTTGGCAATGCTACTGCGTTTCATTTTAATTATTTTGTAAAAATATGTAATTGGTTATGTTGACAAGTTTCAGCCTAACATTCTTTATCTCTGCATGCCATATGTTGCCTAGTTCAGCATTATTTCTAAAAATACAATAATTGAAGCTTTGACTTCATTCATTTCCTATGATACATCCACATGGTAAATGTTATGCTGAAATAATACCTCTAACAGTATATCATGAACTTAATTACAGCAGGAAATTATTGGTAGCTAGAGAATAATAATCTTGTGCTTGCTATTTATCCAACAAAGCTGGTTCCTCCTCCATAATAGTTCATGTATTCTTATTGGTTCTGAAATCTTCACCCCTCATTTTTTTTCACTTAACAAAAAAAATATGATATGAGTCAGTCTGAGTATTTGAAAATCACAAATGGGATAAAGAAACATATCAGTGCACTAATCTTGGCTAAAGCAATATATATGTATAACTGAGGCCTACTAAACAGGTGTGAATCAGCTGCAAGCACAGTGTAATTGGCTATACAGTGTATATACAAAATAAAAACTGTCTGCTCTTTTTAACCTCTTAAAGTTGGCAACAATTGTATAAACATAATATAAGAGTTTTTGTTTATATGAACTTACCAAAGCATGTTTAACCCCTTCGTGACGTTAGGACGTACTATGCCGTCCTGACTTTAAGTGCCTTAAAGTCGTTAGGACGGCATAGTACGTCCTGTACTAAACAGCTCATCGCGGCTCCCCGCGATAAGCTGTTTTCGGGTCCCACTGCAGGCACTTACAGCGGGATCCCACCTGTCAGATGAGGCCACTTTGAGTGGCCTCAGTCTGACAGGAAAAATGTAGCCGGTGCTCAAAGCTACATTTTGCTAAATCGCGCTGTGCCTGAACTTCCGGGTTCGGGCACGCCTCCGTGATGTCACACGTGACGTCCGGAGGTCTTGCGATTTTTTGGCAGGGACCCACAGGGTCTATTAAGACCCTGATCAGGTCTCTGCCAGAGTGTTCCTTTCTACCGATCACCTTGTGATCGGTGGCCAGGAACAAATCATTACGTTTTGGTGCTTGCGTCGTTTGGGACGCAAGCACCATGCGTCACGAAGGGGTTAACCTCACCCGCCACGAGTCTCATGCTCAATAGGGTGAGAACCTAACCTCACCTACTTTACAATGGTCACACAAAACAGCATATACTGCTACCAAAAACACACAATGTCTATCTGAATAAAGAATTTATAGTATTTTATTGACATATTAAAATCAACATTTTGAAATATCTGTAACTAAATATATAAATGTGCTTACATATAAAGGGGAGGGGGAAAATAACAACAACATCTAAAAGTATATTACTATCAAGGACCTAATAAGGTACAGCGCCACCCTTTGTTTTCAGTCCTTCTTGGAATTATGTCATACAAGTCACAAATGGTTTATATTTTACCATTCTTCAAGTAGGAAGGTTCTTTGAGGGATGAATTGTTATAATTGTTACAATCATGCCATACAACAGAATTTAACTCACAATCAGAAATTTTAACGCAAGCTGAACAAATTAAGAAACTGTCAATTGAAGAGTTAATAATTCAATTTAAAGAAAAACAACTTATTTTGTATTTTATTATTGAGCTTATTACTTCGCACTATATTAAATCTTCACAAGCTAGCTTGATGATAAATCAGTGTGAATGGAAAGAAAATTCCATTACTGTATCAGTAACTCCTCTCAAACTAGATCCATTTTATGAGAAAAGGCTCTATATAATTTAATTATTACTGTGACCAATTGTATCTAACATACTGATGGTTATCACACCACTATCAAAATCAACACATTTCTAGAAATAAAAAGGAACTTGCAGTTATGCTAATGATTACTGATAAATATCAGCTAATGTTTTGCATATTAAAAGGAGGAAGACAATGATTAAAAATGTATAGTGCATAGAGTATTCTAAACAAACTTGAAAATAACTTTTATGTATCTAATAGTTCTGCTATAATTATATTTTATTATATAATTCATTTGATAATAAATAAATAATTCTCTAGCTGAATTGTTCTTATTATTTAACCACCAGAGTCAAAGAGTGCAGATATAATTGGATATTGATGTCTGTTTACATTCTTAGGAACTTTGAACAGACTAATGCACTTCCTACCATCTAGCATTAAAGTCCACCAATTCACCCAGTGCTGATTCAAGATTTCATGCTTATGTTATTCCATGTGCACTTACTTTATTTTTTACCTATGTCCATTTTGTTTGGCACTTTGCTCTTTAGTTCGGCTGCTTTATTATTTTTGAAACTATGGCAGTGTAGACTGTGGATAATCATACACACATATTTTTACAAATGTTTTACTAATAATAAAAAGTATTTTTTTGTATTCACGGTGTTTATTTTTATTTCCAAATGGGTGCTTTAAGCATTTTCCCGTACCAAGTATCTGACATTTGGTAGTCTGGTATAGGTTAAAAACTATTAACAGGAAGGATTTAGAAATAATTTTAGACAACAGACGTAACAACAGTCAGCAGCTGCTAAGGCCAGTAGGGTATTGGCAAGTTTAAAAAAAAAGAGTATTCACTCGGGTGAAGAAGAGATCACTTTCTCATGTTAAAAGTAAATAGTAAGACCCCCACCTTAAATATGCAGTACGATTCTGGGTACAGGTTCTTAAAAAGGATATTATGGTACACAAAAATGTGCAGTGGAGGGTTATACTATAGGGTAAAAAAATAGAGCATTTGCATTTGTATGTGCTAGAAAAATGGCATTTTAGCTATAAATAAATGGCACCGACTGGCTGTTTGGAGACATAGAAGAAATCGCCAAGTTGTTTGGGGACAGGTATGATGGGGTGGGGCCAAAAGAGAAAGGGGCAATGCCAAAAAAGGAAGGTGTGGAGCGTAAATAGGAAGTTCCTAGTCTGGGACAGGGGATGGGGCAAATGAATAATGAGGGGGGTGCTTGAGTTTAGTCAAGCCTAAAGCAGCACAAAACCTAAATATACCATTCACTATATAGATCATATTTCATAATTTTCTATTATCCATATTCACAATGTGCTAGCGATAGTACAAATTACAAATTTCCCATTTAAAATGTGTTCATTTGCATATCAAGCCACAGGTGATGTCATAAACAGGAGATGCCACAGACATACTTAAAACATATTTTTATTTTATTTTATGCATCTGCTAATATAATGTAAAAATCATTTTTTTTATTTTTTATAACTTCTCCACGTTCCCCATATAAGCAAAGATTAGGTTGTCCATTTAAGGTTGTATCCATGTATCCCTGTTTTTGTGGGTGCTCAAACTTATAGTTATTGCATGTTTGTGTTTGAAAAAAATAGAGCTATTGGAGAGTCTACTCAATAAACAGAGAATGGCAGGCCATTTAGACAGGAATTTCTCATTTAAGGCCAAAGTAGCCATTCATCTGCAATGGGAGAATTTTTCCAACTCAGCTACATTGGCCCAAAGCTTCCCATCTTAATTCTGTGTAATTCTTTTTTATTTATTGAGCAGACCCTTTAGCTTTTCTACACCTATTAACTCCAATTTGTACATTTTCAACATGCCACTCACTGAATATTTGAAAAGAACAGGAGAAACATTTGTCATTTGTGAGAAGGTAACGCTCACATGCAGTCTGTCCAAGAAACAGAAATTATTATTTATTTTTTAACTTAGAGAATCCCTTTACATTAAAAGCTTTCATTAACAAATGTAATTACATTATTACATAACTCTAGACTGTTCTAATGCAGAAGACCATGTTCTCATGAAAATAAAGAAGTGTGCCTATGAGGTAATTAAAAAAGTAACAATGGATATCCTAGTAGAATAAAAAAGAAAAATACCAGGTTCTCTTAACCAATAGAATAATTATACTGTTACAGGCATAGCCAATGAGTGACCCATGCGCCAAATGGGAAAATAAATTGCAGTCCAACTCACCTTAAAGGGACTGTACCACCTGAACATTGTTTTTACTGTGCATGTAGAGCATACAAAATTATTGAAAATGATCTATACACTGTATTAACAAAACTGCAAGCAAATGCCTAAATCTGGAGGAAAACGTGTTTTGAATGTATCTGTGGAGTCTTCTGTTTATGACATCACCTGTGGCATAATATGCATATTACACATTTCCCATTGAAAAGGAGTTCATTTGCATACCATGCCACAGGTGATGTCATAAGCAGAAGACTACACAGACACATGTTTCTCCCAATTTAGTCATTTGCTTGCAGTTTTGCTAATATAATGTATAGATCATCTTCAATAATTTTGCAATGCTCCACATTCACTGTCAAAACAAGGTTTGAGTTATACAGTCCCTTTAACTACACATTCCATTTACCACATACATGTATACATTTGTTTGATTAAAGTCGACTTAAACTGTCTTTAGACCACATTACTGCAAAATAAAGAAATAGATTTCTTGTCTATCTAAATTGCTGTTCTTCTGCATTGCTGGATATACACAGATGCATGTGGATCACGTGGTCCCTTTTTCGGAGACCCTCCATTATTATCTTGGTAATGTTTGCAATGTTATACTTGCTGTTGGTTTTGTTTGGATAATGATGAATGCAATATTTCTTTTACTTTTTCTCTTGAATAATAACTTTCAAGATGAAAAGAAAAGACCATTTTCCTAGAAATGTGTTGCTGTAAATAGCAGTAAACTGCTCTCAGGTGGATATGAATCTCTCTGAGAATGAGCAAAATCTTTTTTCCTGGCATACTTTGTAACCTTCTTTATTATGATGAAGGTTTGCTGAAAAACATATCATGACTGATTGATGACTATAGCAGCAATTACATTTCAAAGAAAATACAGTGTCCTTTCTGTCCTTTCAGATTACAAATACATTTTCTGTCTAGCTATTGTCTAGATAAACTGGATTATTTCTACTGATTAAATAATGCATGTGTAATAATGGGGGTAAAGAGAGGGGTAATGAATGGGTAAAGAGAAAATCCATTTGAACCAAATAGGCATGATATATAAAACATTTAAAAACTGGGAAATATGTGTGCATGTATCTGATTAATGTCTATGAAATATCCATGTCAGGTTATGGGAAGAATATCTCACAAATAAGTGCACTATCTGGAGTGAAACCTCCCATCTGCTTGGATGGGTTTGCTCGTTACTATTGATCACTAACAATGTGCAGTAGCACTCACACATGTTACTTCACAATGCTTGGTATTGG
The DNA here is from genome assembly GCA_036172795.1 of Pelodytes ibericus. Taxonomy (NCBI): domain Eukaryota; kingdom Metazoa; phylum Chordata; class Amphibia; order Anura; family Pelodytidae; genus Pelodytes; species Pelodytes ibericus. The sequence continues at coordinate 158,038,970 of CM069863.1, forward strand.
AGGAACCAGAGAGTTAGAATTCAGTCTAAGTAGAGATTTGGGATGGTAGTGAAATTTCAACATAATGAGGTTTGGTTTAAAGCTGCTGACCCCCTTGTCTTGTCTTTGCTTTGCATGCACTTTGGTCTTCTGCCAATATATACTAAAAGTAATATAATAATTCATAGAAATTTGGACTCAATAAAGAACACCAAGTTCAACCCTTTGCCTTTCCTTGTTTCTGCTGTTGATCCAAAAAAGTTCAAATAAAAAGTGATTTTGAATGTTGTCTTGTAGGGGTAAAAAATTAAGAGAGTGAGCTAAATACTTGTGAAAGTTGTATTATTCCGTTCAAGGGGGCGGGTGGTAATTGCTTTTTATGCCATCCCCTCTAAAGTGCTGTACTTTGCTTTTAAGTATATTGTATCTGGTTTTCTCATTCTAACAAACTACGTATTCATTGAATCTATAAACTTGCACATATGTTCTTCTAACTATAATGTTATAGGAGTTACGTACTGACTGGACCACAATGGGCACAAGCACGTACCAACATACACAATTCCACTCTATGTCATTGGCACATATAAGCTCACCTTGTCCCAGTTAGTAGTACAGAGTGGGCCTATGCAGTATTATGTATTCATGTAATTAAATATTAGTGCTTTAGGATTTGGACTTTGTTTTTAACAGTGGATGTTATCATTCCCTTCAATAATAATCTTACTAAAACTATCCACATTTCTTGTGACTTTCTACGTCTATGATATAAATACTCTCCTAATGTTTTATACTGATGGTTTTTGTGTCATTTATTTGCAGTACTGTTATAAGGACAGGGACAGGAGTAACCTGTTGGGACCTTCCCTAGTAAAGTTGTGAACATTGTAGTACAATCTGTACTAGAATATATTTTCATTTGAAGCAACATTTGTTACATCTACTATGCAAAGCCCTAAGGGGTATATTCCAAAAACCCCAAGCTGGGCCAAATTGGAGAAACATGCAATTCGACTATTCAGTAGGACCAATTTCTGTCCAAATTTTTGCGGATCATTTGACAGTGAATCATATAACGTAACGTCTATTCACTGTAATCTCAACCTCCAGCACTGGACACATTGTTTCACCACTCAGATGCCTCATCTTGACCGTGCAAAATGGTATTCACTAACCATTTTTCCAAAGTTTGAGATAAGCAGTTGGGAGCTGTCTGATGCTTCTGGCACTTATAATAAGTATGAGGGGCAAGGACATGGGGCCCTGAACCCCTTCACTATTAACAGGGCTGCTAAATGGCTCCCAACCCCATAAAGGAATGGGCCTGGGACTTTTCCAGGGTCCCATGCTGTTATTAACTCCCACACAGTAATGGAGAGTTATATTTAACCCACCCCTAACCAGTGTAAAGTAATATTCCCAGAGCTTGCCCAAGCGCCCTGGAATCACAATAAATAATGACCCCCTACCTATTTTATAATGAACCCCACCTACCTGACAAGGTGTTTGACCAATGCCACTGGACATCAGGGATGAGTCAAATTAAATATACCTGAAGAAAACCAGCTTTTGAGTTCCATGAAGGTGGGCTGTGCAATATAACTTTAATTAAATGTCCCAAAATGATCTTCAGCCCAGGGAAATGGGCCCCCCAAAATAAAAATGAATCCAGCTATTCTAAAACTGGAATCCCAGTGGCTGAAGCTCTCCTGTCCCAGCCCTTCTATTTGCATTGTTTGTAAAGCCTGCTTACTATTGGCGGGTTTTGAAAATCCGGCCAATCCTAGGGCTGGAACAGGGAGACTTCAGATTGGACAACAGTCAATCAGATCCTTATTTTTCTTATTTGAAAACCCAGGTCCAAATGAAAAAACAAAACAGCTAAAATAATGGATACTGCACTTTTCTGAGCAGCATGTAAAAGTAAGGTGTCCAGTAAAAAAACAGCTATCCTAGAAGATCTAATTAGCCATCAAAAACAGTTACGATGTTTACATACTGTTAAATATATTTGTGTCCTATTCCGTCACAGAACATTTAAGAATTGGGTTCTAAATCTCATGTAACTTCCCCGCTGATCTAGTTTAATGTCCTCCACAAAAAAAACAAAAAAACCTTAATGGAGAAATATTTTTATAATGCAAGAAGAACACATTAGTGGATGTATCAAAAGCTTTTCCAGTTCCTGCTGTTTCACATATATATCCTGCTCAGTTTCTGAGAACATAGCTCGTACTGTGTTTCAAACTATATAATATGGTTAAATGATGCTTTCGAGTTTCAGCTAATAAAAGGGATTTTTAGAAGATACCATTCAATTCAAGAGCTTCCCACTGTGATATTAGTTTCAACTCCTGCAGTACTGCAATTTTACCCTGTATACTACAATGGATTTTATTTGAGAAGGTATTAAAAAGTGATGTCCAGTGATCAACACACTTTATTGATATAGAATATTATTCTTATACTATCTGTTACTGTCAATCACTGGCTGCATGCTTTACAAGTCTAAACTGTTTCAAGGTGTTCTACACCTATTACATACGCCTCAAGATATAGGATCACCAAACATCCAGTTCACTTCCTATTGAGTTGGATGACTGAGATATCATGTGATATCCTGAACATCTGACCATCTGAGTTTGTGCCAATGTATAAGGTATATATTACATATATACCACAACGTATACGAAAAAACTAAAACTGCTTGTCACCCTAATACTTTTTTTGTATACATTGTACAGTCACTCACACTGTATTCGCAGCATGCTCACAACTGTTTGCTAGGCTTCAAGTTAAATTGCACACAGGGAGTACAGATCCATAAAAATTTTAAAAAATATATTATATAAGTGAGAGTTCCTTGAGTGATCATAGGCAATCTGTGACAAAGACTATTGACTCTGGAATTTAGCATGCGCAGTTGACATGAAGGGGTAAATGGAACTCAAGAAGGCAAGTACTACTCCGGGTGCTTTTTTGTTTGAATTCATTGTTTATTGCAGTATTAGCAGCAGGTTATGTAACATTATGTGACAGAAAATCCAAGATTTGCTAATTGCCATATTGATGCTTGCAATTCATTTTTCATAACATGACAAATCAGTAGGCCACAAACAGACATCTCTTGTATGACAATACAATGGCCAGTAGCCTGCCACCCTCGCAAATGGCATCAGAAGCATGTGGTGCACCACACGCAGTGAATTAAAAACTTTCTGACAGCTTACACTTATATTAAGCATCTAACTGCATTCAGGTGACTAATCCTCACCGACTTCAATGCTCCCTCTCTCTGCATTACCCATCAATATCCCAGTAGACTATATATAAGCTTGAAAGGGCAGGTTTTTTTTTTTTTTTTACCCTACTGTATCATATTGGGCCACAATGTGATGTTATAAACAGAAAATCCCAGGACACCGCACTCAAACAGGAGGAACCACCCATACTCATTTGATATACACATTGAGTTATTAAAATAGTATTTTATCGTTCATTGCTTATTTAGAACACTAAAGTGTAAGATATTCTACTACTGTAGTTATGGATGCCAGCTTAAAAAAAAAAATATAGGCATGCCATTAAATCCATAGACTTAAAGATAATCTCAAGCAAAATGTTAAATCTGCTTGTAACGGACTGGATTGGTAGAATTTCATTAAAATAGTTACAGCATTTTGCACAGACTTAATAAAATGATAGAAACATTTAAACACATAAAGAGAATCAATACAGTAAAGGAGGAGAGTATATTTAAAAGTATATTTAAGTTAGAGGGGAAACGATTTAAAAGTAAAATCACGCGTATTATTTTACTGAGAGGGTAGTGGATGTATGGAATAGCCTTCAAGCAGAAGTGGAAGAGGTAAACACAGTGAAGAAGTTTAAGCATGCCTGGGATAGACACAAGGCTATCCTAGATATAAGACAGGGGACTATTATAATTATTTAGAAAATTGGGCAAACTAAATGTTTCTTATTTGCCAAAACATTTATGTTAAATGCTAGGTATTTTTATGGATAGGGAGGGTATGTGAACTGTTATTTTATACATTCATTGTGCAAATTTGTATGCCACATTTGGTATCTAATTTACATTGGTGTTCCCCCGTATGCTGATTTAGTATATCTATTATGAACCATTGCCATTATTGATTGACACAATACTCACACAGTATGATGCAACGTTTAGAGGTGTAAATTAGCATTCTTGGGAGCATTGCAGTTTTTCTTGCCACCATCATAATAATGATATCAAGCAGCTTAATGAACTAAACTGAAAACCTTTGTTACCATCCTTTTGGCCAAAACCTTCACTTTCAATTAAAGCCCGAAAACAAGATAAGTATAAGGGATAAACTAATATGGGTGTGGGGAATGGTTGAACTTGATGAACCATGTATATTTTCAGCCAAATGAACTACATAACATACTGCATTGTAAAGTGAGGATTATTAAATTACCAATATCTAAGTTAAAACCAGATATGGTATCAAATTATATTTGTTTAACTTTTTACAGTTTGGTTCCCACAGTTACTCAAACAAATCACAACAGGGGTCAAATAAGAATTACCTCAATTACAAATGTATTTATATGGTTAAATGTAACAATACAATTACATTTAACCACACTGTATTATTAGAAGAGTTATATCCTATAACCAAATAACAGTTTAACCCCTTAAGGACAGAGTCTTTGAAACATTTTTGTCCATTCTGGACAATGGCTATTTTAACATTTCTGTGATGTTTGTGTTTAGCTGTAATTTTCTTCTTTGTCGTTTGCTGTACCCACACAAATTATATATTGTTTTTATCGGGATAAGAAGGGCTTTCTTTGGATGCCATCATTTTGATCATATCCTATAATTTTATATAAAAAAATAAATAAAATATGTTAAATAAAAAAAAACGTATTTCCAGACTTTTATTTGAAACATCTTCTCCTCATCGACAAAAACGATAAAAAAAAATCTGCTAAATAGATTCTACTATGTCTCCAGAGTACAGGGATACCACCCATGCATAGGTTTGTTGGGTTGTTTGGGGGCTAAAAGGCCACATTTGGGAGGTGCAGTTTTTGGTTTTCCAACTTGAAATTTTGACATGGAGACAGATTGCACCCATGTCCCATTTGGGACATATTTGAAGCTAGCCAGTGTATTTAACCCCATCAACCCATATAGTTTTTAAAAGTGCACACCCTAGGCTATTTCAAAAGGTGGTATTTTAACACTTTCCATGCACTAATTCTACCACCAGCCTTTGTCAAAGTTTGTGGTAGTAATTTTTTGGTGTTTTTTTTTCACAAACATTGTTCTTCAGACATAAATTCACAGATTTTGGTACGTGTCACTGCCAAATAACACCCCAATATGTGTTCAGCAACTTCTCCTGAGTACAGGGATACCACCCATGCATAGGTTTGTCTGCTTGTTTGGAGGTTAAAGGGCCATATTTGAGAGGTGCGCCTTTTGATTTTCCAACTTAACATTTTGACAAGCAGACAACCTGCGCCCGTGTCCTATTTAGGACATATTTGAAGTCAGCTAGTGTATTTTAAACCATCAACCCATATATTTATTAAAAGTAGGCACTCTAGGCTATTTCAAATCTTGGTATTTTAACACTTTCCATGCACTAATTCTACCACCAGCCTTTGCCAAAGTTCGTGGTAGTCATTTTTTTGTGGTTTTTATTCACATACATTGTAATTCAGACATGAATTTACAGATTTTGGTATGTTTCACTGCCAAACAACAACTCAATATGTGTTCAACAGCATCTCCTGAGTACAGGGATACCCTCCATGCATAGATTTGTTTGGTTGTTTGGGGGCTAAAAGGCCAAATTTTGAAGGTGCGCATTTCCAACTTGGAATTTTGACGTGTAGTCAGCCTGCGCCCCCAAGTTTCATTTGGGACTTTTTTTTAAACCAGACAGTGTGTTTTACCAAAAAAAAGCATATATTTTGTAAAAGTAGACACCCAAGGCTATTTTAAATGGTGGTATTTTAACACTTTCCATGCACCAATTCTAACACCAGCCTTTGTCAAAGTTTGTGGTAATGATTTTATTGTGTATTTTTTCCCACATAAATTGCACTTTAGACACACATTCACAGATTTTGGTATGTGTCACTGCCAAACAATACCACAATATGTGTTCAGCAACATCTCCCGAGCACAGGGATACCACCCATGCATAGGTTTGTCAGCTTGTTTGGAGGTTAAAATGCCACATTTGAGATGTGTGCTTTTTGATTTTCCAACTTGGAATTTTGACATGTAGGGCAAGGAAGGGGTTAATAGCTCTTATAAGAGCTTTTGTAATACTGTACAAAATCATTAACCCCTAAAAATGCACAGACAAGAGAAAATGTTCTGCTGTGCAGTGATCAGTGGCAGAGAAGGGGTTAATTCAAAGTGTATGGCTTTTATAAAAGCCCTTGGGTCTCACAATTTTGTAACATTTTATTTAATTTATTACAATTGAAAACATATTATATAGATCTGTCTCTCTCCCTTAAAACACAAGTGAGGAGAGGAAGGCAGATCCATATGGGTCAGAACAATATCTACCAATAGTGATCTGACAGGCGAATGGTGATGCTCATTTGAACAATCACCAAACCGTCTTTGCACACTGATCGGCTGTTACTGATTGCTATACACGCGTTCAGACAGCTTAAAAAAAATACACTTAATCCCCTAGTGGGTAAAATTAACCCATAGAGAGTGTGAAAAAAAATGACTATAGCAACAAAAATCCTTCTGCAGCCAGATCGCTCCATATACGCTGCTTAGGCAGTGACCATATGCGCTGCTTAGGCAGTGACCATATGTGCTGCTTAGGCAGTGATTTATGGCAAGGGGTTAATAGCTCTTTAAGAAAAATTAACCCCTAAAAAATGCACAGACAGCAAAAAATGTGCTGCTGTGGAAGATCACTGCGTACACAGCGATCAATGGCAGGAAAGGGGTTAAATGCTGGAAACGGCTTTTATAAAAGCCCTTGGGTCTCAATTTTAAAAAAAAAAATATTATAATTACAAACTTACATTATACAGCTCTGTCTGTCTCCCTCACTAAAACTCAAGTGAGGAGAGAGAGGCAGATCTACAAGGGTCTGATCAATATTTACAACAAATATTGATCTGATAAGGCAAATTGTGATGCTCATGTTTGCAATCACCAAACCGCCTTTGCCACTGATCAGCTGTTACTGATCGCTATACATGTGATCAGACAGCTAAAAAAAAATTGACGTTAATCGTAACCCCTAACGGGTACAAATAACCTGAAGCAGGTGTAAAAAAAAGTAAAAATATATATTAAAAATGCTTCTGCAGCAAGATTGCTGCATTTGCGCCAGATCGCTGCTTAGGCAGTGATCTACAGCAAGTAAGGGGTTAATAGCTCTTAAAAGAGCCTTTGTTATACTGTAATGAATTACAGTAAAAAAAAATAACCCCTAAAAAATGCACAGACAGCAAAACATGTGCTGCTGTGTATGATCACTGCGTACACAGCGATCAATGGCAGGGAAGGGGTTAAACACTTGAAATGGCTTTTATAAAAGCCCTTGGTTTGTAAAAAGTTATTAAATATTTAATTGTATTATTTTATTTAATTTTTTTACATTATCTGATCTGTCTCTCTCCCTTACTAAAACTAGTAAGGAGAGGGAGGCAGATCAATACTTGTCAAAGGCAATATTTAGAAATATTGCCATTCTCTGTATGATAAGTGCTCATCAGAGCACTTATCATACATGCCTGCACACAGATCTACTGTGCAGGCATCGATTGGCTCCCCCTAGAGCAACTGAAGTGAAATACATTCACTTCCAATGCTCCTGCCAGTAGAAGGGAAGCGCTGTCTGTATAGGCAGAGTTCCCTTCTACTGAGCTGATGGGGTCGCTCAGGAGAGCGACCACCATCAGCTCTGGAGGGAGCCGAAGGTGTTGCTAAGTGCCTCACTAGCGAGGCACTTTAGCAACACCGGAGGTACTTAGGAAGCGAACAATCGGCGATCGGTGATCGTAGCGCGCCCCTGCACTTTTTTTTAGTATTGCACAATGCCACTACATAGAGGCATTGTAGCAACACTGCCTGTCGGCAAGTCCTCGATTTGCGGTGACGTGCCTGGCACGTCATCTGTCACTAAGGGGTTAATAGGTTAAAGCATAACTGTAATAAAAAAGAAACTTACCTGCCGCCGCGAGGTCCGTGCCTCCGCTGCCGCTGCCCCTGCAGGCAGGGTGGACGGACAGCGAGGGCTCCGTTCGGCGTCTCAGCCCTCCAGGGCTGCAGACGCGCTCACCGCTTCCCCTCGACGAACGCGCAGCAAACCGAAACTGCGCGCATGCGCAGTACCGCTACACACAGAAAATTAACATAGCCTTAAAGGGCTATACTTATACTTTTTGGGGGACCTATTAGGGGCGGGTTTTACCGCCCAAATTGTATTTAAACCTTCAGTTGCTACTCAGACCTTGCCTGAGATAGTTCCTTGTGGCTTGATCTAGCGTTTATTCTTGATTCTTGATTCTTCGGTTTTTGACTCCTGCTGTGACTTCTGACTTCTCCGTTTGCTGCCTGCCCTGATCCTTTTGCCTGTTTTTGACCTTGCCTCCTCCATACCGTCTTGTACCGTTGCTCCTGTTGTGTTTGACCCGGCTTGCTGACTATCCGTTTATCCAGTAATTCCTGCGTATCCCTGCTTCAGTGTGCGGTTGCAGTCAGTGTTCCAAGTCCTGGGTGGTCATTTACCTGAGGCTCAACCGTAGGGTATAATACCATTCAGGTGAATAGACACTGTCCTGCCTCCAAACCTGTTGCAGTAGATACCAGGTCTTCGCATCGCGGATCCAGTCTTCTGATCCTACTCAGTCCGTGACATTATCTCAGGCCATATTTATGGATCCCGCGGACCTGGCCCGAGTCTCGGCCAGACAGGAATGCCATGACAAGATCCTGACCACGCACGCTTCACATCTTCAATCCCTTGAACATAAACTGGATACTGTTACCGAACTATTACGGTCACTCACCACTCATATGAATCCAGTCTCGACCGCTCCTACCATGTCTGATCAAGGGTTCTCTGTCATGGGGGCTCGTAGTTCTTCAAGACCACCTAAGATGCCCATACCGGAAAAGTTTTCCGGTTCTCCACGTGAATGTAGAGGGTTCCTAAACCAGTGTCTACTACATTTTCGCACACAACCTGACGCTTTCTCCTCATCCACCGCAAAAGTGGCGTTCATAGTTAATCTCCTGAAAGGAGAGGCCTTGAACTGGGCATCCCCTTTGCTGGAACAGAACTCTCCCCTGTTAGAAGATGCTGACGCATTTATTTCAGCCTTCAAATCCGTCTTCGATGCTCCAGGAAGAAGGGAGTCTGCAGAGACTCAACTAATGGAGTTGCAACAAGGCAAAAGATCAGTGGGTCAGTATGCCATAGAGTTTCGTACCTTGGCATATGAGACAGAGTGGAACCAGAGCGCATTAAAGGCGGCATTTCGTAGAGGTCTTAATGACACTCTTAAAGATGCTTTAACCTATAGAGATCTTCCCGAGGACCTGGAATCACTTATTACATTGTGTCTTAAACTCGATGCTCGTGGCCAAGAAAGGAGGTTGGATCGTGATAAGAACCCAAGACACTTCCAACCTAAATACTATCAAGCTACCAAAACTCCAGAGCCTGAGACCAATCTAACTAGTGAACCTATGGAAATTGGTCCTATACTACGACTTTCTGACGAAGAAAAATCTCGTCGCAGGAGATTAAATCTATGCCTGTACTGTGGTCTAAGGGGTCATTTTGCTCTGAAATGTCCCCAGAAATCGGGAAACGCCAACGCTTAGTGGAAAAAGAAGGAGTCCCACTGAGCGTTAACATCATTAATTCTCCTTCTAATCAGAGACTTTTAATACCGGTCTTGCTCCAGTGGACAGGCCACCAAGTGGCCACCCAAGCCTTCATAGATTCCGGAGCAGCTGGAAATTTCGTAGACCAATCTTGGGTAATTCAACAGAATATTCCTCTGAAGTCTAAAGCCCTGCCTATTTCTGTGTCTGCCTTGGATGGTACCCCTGTAGGCACTGGTATAATTTCCAAGGAAACCATACCTTTGGGTTTAAAGATCGGTCACAACCATTACGAAGAATTAAGCTTTGACGTCCTTTCCAGTCCCCACATCTCCATCATATTGGGGCTACCATGGTTGAAAAAGAATAATCCTTCCATTGACTGGTGTTTGGGACAAGTTGATTCGTGGGGTCTAGATGGTCAGGACCTTAATGACAATCTGCCTACACTCAATTCAGTTAGTACTCTTCCTCCTGAGGATCCTCGTTCCCGGGTTCCACAGTTATATTGGAACTTCCTAGACGTATTCTCTAAGACCAAGGCCGAGATTCTTCCTCCTCATAGGAGCTACGATTGCGCCATCGACCTATTACCTGGTTCCTCCCCTCCGGTAGGGCATACTTATCCTCTCTCGGCACCTGAGAATCAAGCACTCGCTTTGTACATAAAGGATAATCTTCAGAGGGGATTCATCCGACCATCTTCCTCTCCAGCAGGCGCTGGATTCTTTTTTGTAGCCAAAAAGGACGGTACCTTAAGGCCTTGCATAGACTACAGGGGACTGAACAAAATCACCATAAAGAACGTTATCCACTACCACTCATCACTGAACTATACGACCAACTCCAAGATGCCAAGATATTCACCAAACTAGACTTACGTGGTGCATATAATTTGGTCCGCATACGAGAGGGTGATGAGTGGAAATCGGCCTTCAATACCAGATATGGGCATTACGAATACCTAGTTATGCCTTTCGGATTATGTAATGCACCAGCAGTCTTCCAGAGTTTTGTTAACGACGTTTTCCGGGACATGTTGTTATCTCATGTCATGGTCTATTTGGACGATATCCTTATATATTCCAAGAATATCTCCGACCATAGAAAGCACGTTCAACAGGTATTACGTCGTCTTCGAGAAAATCACCTCTTTGCTAAGGCCGAAAAATGTGAATTCGAATGCTCAAAAATCAAATTCCTGGGTTATATTATCTCCTCTGACGGCCTAGAGATGGATCCTGACAAAGTTTCTGCTATCCAAGACTGGCAAATACCGCTCAACCTCAAAGGGATACAAAGGTTTTTGGGCTTTGCTAATTACTATAGAAGATTTATCAGGAATTTCTCTAAAGTCACTGCACCCATTTCTGCTCTCACTAAGAAGGGAAGTGATCCGGCTAAATGGTCTACCCAGGCTCTCCAAGCCTTCCAGTTCCTGAAACATGCCTTCATCTCTGCACCCATTCTTCGCAGACCCAATCCAGCTCAACCATTCATTTTGGAGGTTGATGCTTCTGAATCTGGCGCTGGGGCTATTTTATCTCAAAGAGACCAAATCTCCAACAGAGTCCATCCATGTTCATATTTCTCTAAGACGTTTACCTCAGCGGAACGCAACTACGATGTAGGCAACCGCGAATTGTTGGCCATCAAGATGGCTCTTGACGAATGGCGTCATCTCTTAGAGGGTACTCAAATTCCCATCACGATTCTCACCGACCACAAAAATTTGTTATACATAGAAAAAGCTAAGAGATTGAATCCCAGACAGGCCAGATGGGCCTTATTTTTTACCCGTTTTAATTTTTCCATCACATACCGGCCCGGGTCGAAAAATGGCAAGGCGGATGCTCTGTCTAGACGTTTTGACATTGAAACGGCTCCTCCTGTGGTTGATTCCATTATACCGGCCTCTCGGATCATTGCCTCGGTGTCCACCTCCCTCCTGTGGAAAATTACCAGATCCCAGTTCCCTAGACCCACCAATTGTCGCCCTCCTGTCGGTCGTTACTTTGTTCAATCCAACCTTCGGAGACAAGTCTTGTCCTGGGCTCATGCTTCCTCTGTCGCGGGTCACCGTGGTGTACGCAACACTAAGTTTCTCATTGACCGGAAATTTTGGTGGCCTTCCTTGCAATCTGACGTTCAGGATTTTGTTCGCGCCTGCACCGTCTGTGCTAGATACAAAACTCCGAAACGTAACCCTGCAGGCCTGTTATGCCCTCTTCCTGTCCCTAAGAGACCTTGGACGAATATTGCCATGGATTTCGTCACAGATCTTCCCTTGTCTCGAGGGTTCACGACCATACTTGTAGTAGTCGATCTATTCTCCAAACAGGCTCATTTTGTTGCTCTTCCCAAACTGCCCTCAGCATCTCAGCTTGCAACTGTTGTCATGAAGGAAATCATTCGTCTACATGGGGTACCCCAAAGCATTGTTTCTGACCGTGGTTCTCAGTTTGTGTCCCGGTTCTGGAGATCACTTTGTGCTCAGCTGGGTATTTCTCTAAAATTTTCCTCCTCTCATCATCCGCAAACCAATGGTCAGACGGAGAGGACCAATCAGGTTCTGAAACAATATCTACGGTTATATGTTGATGAGGATCAATCTACTTGGTCTTCTCTCCTCCATCTCGCTGAATTGTCATATAACAGCTCCTTTCATGAGTCCTTGCAGAAATCCCCGTTTTGTGCAGCCTTTGGCTACGAGCCTACTCTTTGGCCGGACTTGGGATTGCCTTCGGAAGTACCGGCTGCTGACCGTCAGGTCCAGGATCTCAAATCTCACTGGGCTTCTGTTTCTTCGCAACTATCCAGGGCCAAGGTGTTGCAGAAAAGATTTGCCGACAAACATCGTTCTCCTGCCCCCGTACTTCTTCCTGGTGACAAAGTATGGCTTTCTACCAAGTATCTCCAACTTCGTCATTCCTCCAGGACTTTAGGTCCCAAATATATCGGTCCTTACGTGATCTTGTCCAAAATCAACGATGTGTCCTATACCCTACGCCTCCCTTCCAGTATGCGCATCCACAACTCCTTCCATGTGTCCCTCCTCAAACCAGTTGTAACTAATCGTTTCTCTGACGCCCATACGGTTCCCAAACCTGTCCTCGTTCAAGGGCATGAGGAGTATTTGGTACAATCTATTTTGGATTCTCGGCTGCGCCGTGGTCTTTTGCAGTATTTTGTCCATTGGCAAGGTTACGGTCCGGAGGAGAGATCTTGGGTACCAGCATCCGATGTTCATGCTCCTTCCAAAGTTTCCTTATTTCATCGTAGATTTCCTCTCAAACCAGGTCCTGAACGCCGGTACGGCGTTCATAAAGAGGGGGGTAGTGTAATAAAAAAGAAACTTACCTGCCGCCGCGAGGTCCGTGCCTCCGCTGCCGCTGCCCCTGCAGGCAGGGTGGACGGACAGCGAGGGCTCCGTTCGGCGTCTCAGCCCTCCAGGGCTGCAGACGCGCTCACCGCTTCCCCTCGACGAACGCGCAGCAAACCGAAACTGCGCGCATGCGCAGTACCGCTACACACAGAAAATTAACATAGCCTTAAAGGGCTATACTTATACTTTTTGGGGGACCTATTAGGGGCGGGTTTTACCGCCCAAATTGTATTTAAACCTTCAGTTGCTACTCAGACCTTGCCTGAGATAGTTCCTTGTGGCTTGATCTAGCGTTTATTCTTGATTCTTGATTCTTCGGTTTTTGACTCCTGCTGTGACTTCTGACTTCTCCGTTTGCTGCCTGCCCTGATCCTTTTGCCTGTTTTTGACCTTGCCTCCTCCATACCGTCTTGTACCGTTGCTCCTGTTGTGTTTGACCCGGCTTGCTGACTATCCGTTTATCCAGTAATTCCTGCGTATCCCTGCTTCAGTGTGCGGTTGCAGTCAGTGTTCCAAGTCCTGGGTGGTCATTTACCTGAGGCTCAACCGTAGGGTATAATACCATTCAGGTGAATAGACACTGTCCTGCCTCCAAACCTGTTGCAGTAGATACCAGGTCTTCGCATCGCGGATCCAGTCTTCTGATCCTACTCAGTCCGTGACAATAACAAGGCTTAATGATAACTCAGACAGGAGCTGCTATAGGTTATAAAAATTATGCTAAAATGAGCAGTCTCTTAATAGAAACAAGAATAGTTAAATTCTTTCAAGTAAAAGAAGATGAAGTAAAATATATGGAAGCTGATACTTAGATTTTATGGTGCCAGGAGAACTCAGATGCAAAGACTGGCTTCAGCAGTTTCTTCTTAGGTGAAGTTCATTGTTAAAGCATCATGAGAGTTCTGACATCTCTTTCCTGTTTATCACTTTAGATGGACGCTCTTGTTGGTCCATCTTTTCCATAGTAACACTGGTGAGTTGACCAGACTGTCTTTTAACTGTCATACAGTCGTTGTTTACAGTCCAGTCTTGAACAACAATCAGTATGTTTATATTGAAACACTGTTGCTTAGGCCACCTGCATTGTTATGGCATATGCCACACACAAATAAACCTATATATATATATATATATATATATATATATATATATATATATATATATATATACACACACACACACACACATACATACATAAAAAAACATATTGCTGTTTAAGTGTTTTCTGTGTATAAGACCACCAAACAAGCATAAATATGAACCGTGTCTAAAATACATACAAAAAGTAAAAGAAATTTAAACAAAACCTCGCCATGTACCATTACGCACTCACCCAGACAAAACAACAAAAGACAGAATAAATAATGTTACTGTGCCAGTGTATCAATACCTACATGAAATCTGCTCAAAAGCACATTTGAGCAACATAGTGCTATAGTAATATAGTAATTTAGGTTTAAAAAAGACTTAAGTCCCTCAAGTTCAACCCTTCTACCTATCATTCCTGCTTTTTATCCAAAAGAAGGCAAAACACCCTAAGTAAGCAATTTCCAATTTTGCCACTATGGGGGGATAAATTCCTTTATGATGCCAAAAGGCAATCCGATTTCTCCTTGGATCAAGAAACTCTATTATTAATGCTTAGTCTATTATTAATAGCCTGAATGTCCTGCTTTTCTAAAAAAAAAATGTTTTATTCCCGCCTTTTTTAATGCATCTATTGTATTTCACAGCACCACCTCTCTTGGCAGTGAGTTCCATATCTTTATTGTCCTTGTAAAGAATCTCTTCCTTTGTTTTCTTTTTGATATTCCCGTCTCAGGGGATGATCTCTTGTTCTTTGTACAATTTTGTTAATGAACAGGTCACTGGAGAGCTCTCTATATTGGCCTTGCACATAATGATATCATATCCCCTCTTTCTTCTACCATATGTAAATGCAACTTTTTTAGTCTCTCTTCAGAGCTAAGATCCTCCCCTTATTCATTTTGTAGCCCTCCTTTGAACTTTCTAGTTCCAAAATATCCTTTTTTCCCATAATGCATAACATTACATTTGTCTATATTGAACCTCATTTCCCACTTGCTTTCCCAGTCCCCCTACACAACATAAATAAAGTGTTGAGCATCACAACACAAAATACTCTTTCTATACTAAACTCACAATAATATTCACAGTACTCCCATCGTAATATGATATATTTATGTATATACATATGTCATATATAAAGCATAACATTGAACTTTTGGCAATGCAGAGCCCCGAGTGGTCTGAAAAAGTTGTGTGACCTTAGCAGCTTAACACAACAAAGGACCTACTCTATACTAACAGCAATAGGTATGTTCATAGTACAAGGCGGATATGTCTAGAAATTGTCAGGAATATAAATTGAACAAGGTTTTTTTTTTGTCTTTTACCAAACAAATGATATTATAAAATAAAGGCTGATAAGCCAGCAAAGCTAGACAGTCAGCTTAGAATGTTTTAAATCGCATCAATAGATAGCATTGTAAAAATGGATATAAAGGAAAGAAATCACATCCAATACGGCTTAACAACAAGACAATTAGAGTGATAGAAAGAAAGAAGAATGGATTTAAAATGTAAACATAAAAAGGCTTAGCCGCATCATTTAAATAATATAAAGAGCCAAACTAAACCTGAGAAATGCAATCAGATTACGTAAATTAGAAAAAAAATTATAATGGCAAAAAAAAACTAGCAAAGCAAATCTCCAAACAATTCTTCACTCTATACAAATATAAAGAAGAGAAGGATGTAAAATGTTGAAGTACCACTTGCTTATTTGGCACGAGGAGCTGCAGATATTGTAAATATGTGGTGGAAGGCTTACTGGGTGATGTCACCATTGGATTACAAGAAACACAAGGAACTTTGTTTTAAAAATGAAGGCGAACTAAAGGGACTATCTTGCTTATCAGGTGTTTGGCAAATGACTAGCAAATGTAATTACAGTTTATTTTTACCCCTTATATTGTTCTGTGATAATAATGTAATTTCTATTATCAAATATTATGAGGAATTTAGGAGTGTCAGGGGTTTTGCTAGGTCTGGTAGGAGTCTCAGTACAGGCAGGGTTGAGGAGTCTGTTTGCATACATCAACTCATAATGTAGGGCTGAGCACAGATGTAGGGACAGAAAGGAATACGAACTGTGGAATAAACATAGGATTTTAGCAAGGACAAAGGTCTTTAGCATGGACTTAAGAAAGAGCAAATGACTTTAGCAAGGACTTAGGACTGAGGCCTAAGGCAGGGTCTGAAGCCTGATGCAAGAATGCTTAAAGTACTGAAGAAAAAAACTCTTGATTGGGAGTCTTCCGATCTTTTAACCCTTGATAGGGCAGCTTGGTAGCTAACCCTTGATAGGGCAGTTTGGTAGGTAATCCTGGTATAGGCAGGAATAGTTATGCTGTGGTAGGATGATCACAGGAGATGCTAAAACTCTTCCCCTGAATGGCTGAGCTCTCCAGGATAGAGGTCCCAATTCCTGGACAGGCTAGTAGGTACATGCAGCTATCAGCAATGGATCAGGAGCCAGATGAAAAAGATCACAATAGTTAGACAGCTGACTTCAATGCAAAAGCACATTAAGAACAAAGGTGTGGTTGCTTATCGGCAAGGATAATTCATTTATTAACAAAGCCAAGCTGACACTACTGAGAGAAGCAACAGAGCAAATTAGAATAGGATAGACTAGGGGTAAAATGAGGAATATGACCACAGAACCAGAAATGTATATACATTGGTCAGAAAGTCAGGGTAGAACCCTGACCAACAGTGGTGAATGCCAAACAAATGTTTTTCTATTTGATTTTGTAAAGGATCACACCATTCTGAAAAAATAAGCATATTTGTTCCAGTGGTTGTCTTATAATTTGGATATGTAACATGAAAACCTTTTGCAGGTTTTCTATTGGGAATTAATCAGCAGAAGCTCAAGCAAAAGAAATAAGAGTCCAGCATTTCCTGTAAACTAATCAGTGGTCTTCCCTAGAGATGCATCTGCACAATTATTCGGCCTATTCAATCACTGTTGTAAAAGAAAAAGAAAAACAGTTACTCACTTCTGAATGAAGTTGTTACTGCATGTGCTCAGGACCCAGTTCATCTGCCTTAAATACAAAACACAGGAGGGCTGCTCCCAATTGCGGCTGAGGTGCTCCAGACGCCGGCAAGAAGTACGAGAACCAGTTAAGTGTGCAAGTAAAAATGGGGATTTATTGAATACAAAAATGTTAAAATATAATAGGAAACTGGGTACAAACAAGGGTCACCTGGTGAGGGAAAAACTATGAAAAGCCTACGCGTTTCTCGCCTATCCTGGCGCTTCGTCAAGGGCTTAAATGACTTGCAAGTAAACAAAAGAGAGAGTGGGGGAGAGGTGGGCACTTTAAAAGACATTTCCAAAGAATCCCTGCATACCTGTGATATAGAAAAAACGGGAAGGAAGGGGCGCATATATGGGGAAAAGAAAAACAAATGATAGTGCAACACTGTTGATGTTGATAAATCGCAATATATTAGTGCTAAATAGGTACACTCACAAACTGTGCAATAAAATCAGGCTCATCAGAGGGATATGTATGGTGATCTTTTATTCCTCCATCTAGAAAAAGCAAATAAAAAAAGCCATTGCGCAGTGGCTGGAAAAATTGGACACATTTAAAAACAATATTACACGTACAAATATTAAAAGCACTGATAAAGTGCAACTTGCGTATATGAAGAAGTTCCAGATGAGTAAATTTCTATCCTGTTGACATCAGGATAAAGACGACTGGAAACTTGAAATGATGAAAAGGATCCACTCACTGACAAGACCAGCACTTTACCGCAGAGATTTGCACAATAAACACTTCTCCTGAGGAAGCCAACACAAGTTGGTGAAACGCGTTGAGTGGATCAACAGCCAGTTTACACATACTGGTCTGCAACCAAAATCCCGATTCTTCCCACATGGGGAAAAGAGCGAACATTTGAAGGTCTTTACAGACCTCCTGTTAAAGGATTTTGATAAATTCGATCAAAGCCAATAAGAAAAAGTTCAATCTGTCTAAATTAGAATTTGCATCCCTGAAAGAGCTAAAAGACAAACATCACTTAGTGGTGAAAGCCGCCGATAAAGGCGGAGCCACTGTGATTATGAGTAAGGAGTACTATATCGCAGAGGCGAAATAGAATCCTGGGTGATAGCTCCACTTATAGGAAATTGAAACACAATCCGACTAAAATTTATGGTGAAAAATTAGGCTCTCTACTGAGAGATGGAAAGGAGAAGGGTATTATTGATAAAAACGAATTTTCATTCCTCAACAATAACCACCCAAAAACGGCGTTTTTTTACTTCCTCCCAAAAATCCATAAAAATCTCCATAATCCTCCCGGTAGGCCCATTATAAGCGGTATTGATTCACTTACGAGTAACACCTCCCAATACGTGGATTTTTTTCTCCAGAAGTATGTTTCTGGGGCACCATCTTACATTAGGGACACTAAGCAGATTTTGGAAACCTAAAAGGATTTCCAATGGGCAGATGACCTCTTATGGGCCATGGTCGATGTGACGGCACTGTATACGATGATTGAACATGACAAGGGTATTGCGGCAGTTTGGAATACACTCTCTAGTGATGAAAATATGACACAAGAACAGAGCACTTTCATTTTGCAATGCATTGAATTTATATTGAACCACAACTATTTCTGGTTTGAGGGTCAGTATTACCTTCAGTTGTGCGGGACGGCCATGGGCACCAGGTTCGCTCCGAGCTACGCTAACATCTTCGTGGCAAATTGGGAGTTGGACCATATTTGGAACAACAATCCCTTCGGAGCGAACCTGGTGCTATGGCGCCGGTACATAGATGACGTGCTGATTGTGTGGAGGGGCAGCAGGGAGTCCCTAGAGGACTTCCTGGTGCACATTAACACCAATTGGCACGTTCTCAAATTCACGTCTAACATTCACAGTAGCACTATCGATTTTTTAGATCTAACTCTCTATATTGAGGATAAAAGGGTATTGACTAAAACTTTTTTCAAACCCTCTGATGGCAATGGTTACATCGACTATTCCAGTTGCCACCATCCCAACTGGTTGAACAACATCCCAAAGGGCCAAATGATGAGATTGAAAAGAAACTGTACCTCTGATGGAGAGTTTCTCAAGCATAGCAATACCCTTGTGAAAAAATTCCAAGAGAAAAATTACCCCCAGACTTTGTTAGAAAAAAGCCTGCACGAGGTGCAAAATATAGAAAGATCAGAACTCATTACAGATAAGCCTAAAAATCAAAAAAAGCGAAATGATTTCTCTTTCGCATTTTTAACCAAATATAATAGCGAAGCCAATAAAATCAAGAGGATTTTAGAAAGACATTGGCATATAGTGCAACAGGACAACATTCTAAAACACCATATTCCACAGAGACCACAAATTATTTAAAAAAAAACTTTGTTGCAGACTTTGTTTGTACCAATACGGGCCGCCCTTATAAAATAAAACATTTTCTGAGTTGTGACTCCGAGAATGTAATTTATTTATTACAATGTGTATGCAAAGCGCAATACATAGGAAGAACTATTAGAAAATGTAAGACCAGAGCACTCGAGCACATAGGGGGCATCAGAAATAAAAGTAAAAAACACAGCGTCCCCTTACACTGTAATCAGTGCAATGCCTTCTCGATTGATAGTTTCCTTGCTTTTGCAATTGATAAGGTAGACCCCCACTGGAGAGGGGGGAACCATGCAATAGCACTATCAAAAAAAAGAAACCGAATGGATATTCAAATTCAAGACTTTTAAAAATGGGGGATTGAACACTGAACTGGACATCCTGGCTTTTATTTGAGTTTGTCTTTTTCTGGATATGGGTTAACCTCTTTCCCCTCCTTCGAGCGATTAATCCTTGTCATTATATCTAACATTGGTTTTCCATGTCTTCACAGTTTGAGCAAAATCTACGAAACGAAAAGATATGATCATTTTATTCATGTGTTTAATGTGCATGTATCTATTTTGTCTGATGACTGTTGTTTATGTTAAAACCTATTGGTCCTTTGAAAATATGCTGATTTATATACATCAGGTTTCTGTATGAACTGACTGGAAATATGTGAGAATATGAAGCATGTGTTTATGATTAGTTTGTACACAGACCCCGACCAACACTGAACCAATAGTCATTTAAAAGACTTTTTTTTCCAATAATTCCACTTTTTATTAAAATACATTTTTTTTTAAAGAAAAATAGAGAAAAAAAAAAATAATAAAAAAAAACAAATTTTTGAATTAAATGTTTGATATACATAACTTCATTTTTATTATGAATATCGATTTATTTTATTTTAATATCTCTTATATATTTTTTCTTTTATTCTCATCTCATCATAAAATTGTTTATCACTAAAATTGAAAATTTCTCATTATTGGCATATATTAATTTATTTTTACTCATTAAGGGCATATGATTAGATTTTTTTAAATCTTATAAGATTTTCGCATATTTTATGTCTCATTATTTACAATGATTTGAAGACTGAGGTAAAGGCTTGCTTGTGGGTCTGTCAGCCACCGATAATATGGCCAGCTGAGAGGGAGATCATGTGTCCTGAACGTCTTCTACACGTAGAGGTGAGAGACTGACGTCGTTTTCGACGCCACAGAGGGCTGGCCTGCTGTTGATGGGCCAGCTAGAAAAGAGGAGTGTATTCAGGGGGATGTAGTTTTTTTCGTTCTGGTACAGGTCACGTGATCGCAACACAGCCTTGGAGGCAGAGTGTGTATCCCCTCCCACTTGCATCTGAGGCTGATGTTCCACTTAGCAGCCACTTGTGTTCAGGTGTAGATAATGATAATTATAATGAAAACATATATAAGACAAGCCTTCCACTGACAAGACCAGCACTTTACCGCAGAGATTTGCACAATAAACACTTCTCCTGAGGAAGCCAACACAAGTTGGTGAAACGCGTTGAGTGGATCCTTTTCATCATTTCAAGTTTCCAGTCGTCTTTATCCTGATGTCAACAGGATAGAAATTTACTCATCTGGAACTTCTTCATATACGCAAGTTGCACTTTATCAGTGCAATATCCAGGAAAATATACAAAGAAAGCAGACGTGTACACTGAAAATATACAGGTCTTCAATGGACATTTTGTAATTTGCGTATCAAGTCACAGGTGATGTCATAAACAGGAGACTATACATACACATTTAAAACACATTTTTCTCCTATTTCAGGCATGTGCTTGCAATTTTGCTAACACAATGTATAGATCATTTTCAATCTTTTTTATTCTCTAGATCAATAATAAAGTCCCTTTAAATAACTATGTGAAATTTTCAGCTGCATCATGCAGACTAAGATCATGGGCCAAAAGTAACTAGACCACTGATTCCCTACCCAGTCCTCAACGTCCATCCAACAGTCTAGGGTTTAGGGATAACCCAGTTATGACATAACTAGCTAATCCCTAAATCCTGGACTGCTCGGTGGGTCTTAGGGCCTAGTTAGGGAGTCACTTGTTTTGACTAGATTAGTTTAGATTTGGATTTTTATGGAGAACTGCTCCTGAGCTAAAACATCCTGTCTTCAGTTTTATAAATGGACATATGAATGAGTTTACTGTACATATTTTGTTCTGGTACACTGCACCACAAGACAAATCTCTGGGCGTGTTAGAGCTCCTGCCTTTTTTCTATAGATACCGGTTGGATATGTTGGATATGTTTTCCAGCTAACATAGTATTCCAACTCGTTTATTATCGGCTTCTTTTTGTATTTTTCTTGTCAATTCACAACAGTTTACTCTAGGAGTCTACTCAATGTACACTGATCTCTCCCTTATTGGATTTGGGTGGTACAATTCAGCCGAAATTCACAAATCCTTTGAAATGCTGCTTCCCGTTATCCATCAGTTTGGGTCCAAATCGCCAGTTCTGTCTCTAAAGAAACCAAAGCATTGGATTGGGACATTTTTGCTATTACAAGTATAACATATCAGCTACCCAATATGTGACAATCACCCCCGAACACATTTCAGGTTAGTTGGAGATAGGCAGAATTCTGGGGCCGGGGGGATGGGGGGCTTGGACCTGCCTTTTGCTCCAGAATGGTCAGGTGGATGACCGTTAACGCTCAGGGATTGAACACTATTTTTAAAAGAGCCATGTTGACTAAAATGTTGAAAGCTCAAAAAATTGATATTTGTCTACTCCAAGAGACACACTGGACTAGGGAGGCCACCAAAAGAAATAAGTTCAAGGGATATAATATCGTAGCAAGTGCCACAATGGATAAAAAAAAAAAAAAGAGGCGTAGCGGTCTTGGTGTCAGAAGAGATCAAGTTTGAAATTGTTAATCTGGAGACAGATTGCGAAGCTAGATACGTGATCCTCATATGCCGCTTAAATGGAGTTTTACTTACAATTACAAACATCTATGCTCCGAATAAGGCCCCTCAGATCTTCTTAAGGAAAGTATTAGAAAGACTGGCCTTGGTGAAACAGGGATACAATCTTAAAGCGGGAGATTTTAATATGGTATTAGACTCCCTTCTGGACCGGAGGCTCCCAAGAGGCACCAAAATTAACAATCAGTATAATAAACAATCTAAGATATTTCAACAACTACTGAAAGAACATCATCTATACGACCTTTGGAGAGCATTCTGCCCGGGGGAGTCTGACTTTACTTACTATTCCCACCCCCATGCCTCATATTCTAGATTAGATACCTTTCTGGGTGATTCAACAGCATTATTAGCAGTAGACAACATCAGGATCCAAGGGGTGACATGGTCAGACCATGAGGCGGTAATAATGACTCTAAATGAAAAAGACGCTCTCAAACCAAGATTAGATTGGAGGCTGGATAATAGACTTCTAGATAAAGAGACCAATAAGGAGCACATAAAGGAAATCACAGAATATTTCTTTAAAGATAACTCTATAGAGGGAATCTGCCAGACGTCCTTATGGTGCGCATATAAGTGTGTGACAAGAGGCCATTTAATTATGCTATCCGCTAGGGAGAAAGACAATTTTTTTGGCTCCCTCCCGGCCAAGATACTTTCTCTAGAACAGGAGATCAGAGATAATAAGATTAACCCCACCCTAGAGGGAGCCAGAAAGATATCAGAAATAAGATCTCAAATCAACAAATTCCATATGGAAAAGACAAAGGAAAACATGAAAAAACTGAGCCAAACATGGTATTATAAGAACAATAAAGCCGATCGAATATTAACTAGGAAAATAAAGAAGAGAGAAGCCACCCAAAGAATCTTTAGAATAGATGAGGAAGGGAAATCCTACTACAAGCCGAAGGAAATAGGAACTCAATTTGGGAATTACTACAAGAAATTATACAACATAGTTAACCCACAAACACATGAGGCCTATGGGGAATATTTAGACAGAATATCCCTCCCGACACTTACAGAGAAGCAAATGGAGGAGATAAATGCCCCAATAGAGTTGGAGGAGGTCAATCTGATCCTGGACCAGCTGAAGAACAAAGTGGCTCCAGGCCCAGATGGCTATACTAATCTATTCTATAAAATCTTTAAGAAAGAACTAGCCCCAAGACTGGTACATTTGTTTAATGCACTTGGAAAGGGAGATAATCTCCCTGTTGAAATGTCCCGTGCAAATATTATCCCCATCTTAAAAAGCAATAAAGACCCCTGCAACATTAGTAACTATAGACCTATCTCCTTACTAAACGGGGATATTAAAATCTTCGCCGCCATCATAGCAAGAAGGCTGAAACCAATCATCCCTCTTTTGATCAATAGAGACCAGGTCGGATTTGTGGCTGGAAGATCAGCCACAAATAATATCCGCCGACTGATCCATTTTTTGGATTCGTCCCACACTCATCTGACCCCCATGCTGGCTCTGTTTTTAGACGCCGAAAAGGCGTTTGACAGAGTCAGCTGGGGGTCAATGATACCAACCTTAAAGAAGTTTGGATTCAACGGCAGACTCTTATTTATGATAGAGGCTTTATATAAAACTCCATCCACTAGAATAGTAGGGCAGGCATATCGTCCCCATGGTTTCAGATCAGAAACGGCACAAGGCAGGGATGCCCCCTCTCGCCAATACTGTATGCTCTCTCGCTGGAGCCATTTGCTCAGTCAGTAAGACAGAATGTTGACATAAAAGGAAGCATGAGTACCGCATATAGGGGGAAGCTAGCACTATATGCAGATGATATAGTGGTCACAATTACCGACCCGGTAAGATCATTGGCAGCATTAATGGGGGAGATTAATAACGTTTCTAAAATCTCAAACTATAAATTAAATATTAATAAGAGCGGAGCCATTGTAATGAATTTGGCCCCTTCAGACATCCTGAGTTTGAAGAGCTTGTATGATTTTCAATGGATCCAGAGAGAGATAACATACTTGGGGATAAAGATCCCAATCGATCCGCGTCACCTCTTTGAAACCAACTTCAGAGGCCTGCTGGCTCACACCAGCGAGTCTATGAAGAAATGGTGCAATATAGAAGTCTCCTGGTGGGGTAGGCTGAACATCATTAGATCATATATTCTCCCTAAATGGATATATTTGTTTAGATCGGTCCCCCTGGCCTTCCCTATAGCTTGGCTGAGAGAAATCCAGAAATTATTTATTTACTATATCTGAGGTGGTAAAAAACCCTGCATAGCGCAAAGAAATCTAAAAAAAGACACTACGCAGGGAGGCATAGGACTCCCAGATATTCAAACTTACCATGATGCAGCCCATATCTGGCATATCTCAAAATGGCTTTCGGACGGGAATAATCAGGAGGACTGGTATATATTTGAAGCCAACCTAATAAATATCCCTGACTTAAGTCTGATGACTTCTCTCAATAAAAAAGCAGAAAAGCTGTTAGAGCAGAGATATAAAGCAAACCTAATTCTCTCTAATCTGCTCTCCTTTTGGAGCAAATTTAAGAAAAGACTGGGATGCAATCAGGTATTGTGTCCCGATACATCTCTTGCTTTTTTGGACTGGACTATCCCCAACATAAGCCTCGCTTCATGGGAAAGATGTGGCCTAACTAAATACTCCCAGCTTTGGGAGGGGAAGGAATTAAAATACTTTACAAGTCTAGCTGAAGAATTCTCATTACCTCCTGGAGAGGTGTTTGCTTATCTGAGACTGAGAGGATTCCTCCAAAAAAAGATGGGAGACTCTAGTGTAATAAAAGAGGCTCAAGAGGACATTTTGAAAAAAGATATTCCAGTCAGGAAAATTGCAAAAAGCCGAATCTTTTCTACAGCGGACACTGTCAAACCAAAGGCCTTACAAAAATGGGAAACAGACCTGGGTCAGGTAGTCAGTTCTGCAGACTGGGTAAAACCTATGAATGATCTAAGGAAGTCGATTCACTGCCTTAATCTGCTAGAGATGTTCTTTAAGATCATGTATAGATGGGACCTAACACCAGATAAAATAGGCAAGATGTACCCAGAGGCCTCAAAATTATGCTGCAGGTGCTCCAAGGATATCGGCACCTTCAAACATATCTGGTGGACATGTCAAGAGCTAGGGAAATATTGGTCTATGATAGGGAATATAATGGATGTTCTGGGAATTAAAATAAACAAGGAATATGAGATATATATAGCTCACCTTAATTGCCCGACACTCTCACCTATCCACAAATTCCTAGTTGAACATATTCTAGTCGTAGCTAAGATTCTAATTGCCCGCAACTGGAGATCTCTCAATGTCCCAACTTGGGAAAATATAAGACAACAGATAGAGCACCAACTCCAGATGGAAATTGGCCTAATAACAGGGAAAAGACGCAATCTCCCTAAAGATGCATATGACAAATGGAAGTCAGGAATATATGATATATCATCGCGCACCCTGATCCATCTAGCATCTAATAAATTAGCTCATGTACCTTTCAAGAAATTAGACTGTTCGATCCCTTGAGCGTAGACAGATTGCGTTAACAGATCAACAGGCCTCCGAGCCCCCCCCCCGCCCCTCCTCCACGTCTTTGTTGTAAGGGGTGATGGTAGGTGTTATGTCATATCTTCCTTTGCTTTTTGTTTCCTTTTTCCTTCTTTTTATCCTTCCTACCCTGGGTCTATGGATATGGGATTGGAAGGATGAAGCCACTTAAACTGCATGACATCGTACCATCCTGTCTCTTTGCTCACACCTTACCTTTTTTCTAATTATATGTAAATCGAAGAAGATCTAGTATCTAATTCATAAACCTAGCCTCTCAAAGACCTTTTCGGTAAATGGAAAGAAAGCGAGCGGAACATCTAGGAATTGTATCGTCTCGTCTGCTCGCAGCCTATTTAATTTATTTAAGATATTTAATATTCTGTGTCTTTTGTAAGAAGTTTTTGTATTCATAACTTTGTTTTTTTTTTCTGTTAAGCAGCGATCTTCTTGATAATCGGTAAGATTCCATACTGAGCAATGTCATATTGTAATGTCTGTAAAGTATTGTTTTGTTAGGGATTTAGCTTTTTTGAATATTTCATAAATAAAATGCAAAAAAAAAAATAAAAAGCGATAGGCAGAATTCATTCAAATTCTCCTATTCTAAGTTGAATAATTCAAGTTTAAAGCCCTCGAAACTTCACTACAAAACATTTTAAACCACTGTTTTCACGTGGACATGCCTGCATATATGCCCTAAATCTCCTAAACAAATATCCAGCATCGTGATATTTGTAAAAAAAAAAGAAAAAGAAAAGATTTTTGCACAGATATGGAACTATGGCCATGTTAAAAAACACATAAAAAAAGTGTCATACATCAAAATACATGCGAAAAACAGGAGTGGCCAAAGGAGTTGGTGCAATACACAACAGAGCAGCAGAGATAGTGGGAGGTGCAGCACAAAGTACCTCAGTATACAGACACAAAACTGAAGATTGATATTACATTACATTACCTTAACATTTATTTATATAGCACCAACAATTTACGTAGCACTAGGTACAGAGCTTAGAAGGGAACTACATAATAAGTTAGACCAACTAGAACAGATTAGAACAATCTAGATGGAATGGGGTACATGAAACACATAAGGGAGTGAACAGGTCAGAGGGAAGGTAGTTGTAATGTGGATGGTTGGTACTAGGTGGGTATGGACAAAGATTAATTGTGTGCGTTCTAGCTGGATCAGTTGTAAGCTACCCGATACTAACTTTGGTTGAGGGCAAGGAGAGCTAGGTGGCATTAGCTAGAGGAGTGGAGGGCTTTGAAGGTTAAAGACAGAATTTTATCCTATAGCAGACAGGGAGCCAGTGGAGGGCGTTGCAAAGAGTAGCCACCGAAACAGACCTACAAGCTGGGATTTTGGCGACTGGTAGTGTAGAATAACATATTATGCAGTTCACTGTAAAAAAAAAAAAAAAAAAAAAGAGAATACCTAATATGTAATATTAGAGTACCATGCACACAAACTGTTAGTGCTTACAAATGAAGCTCCACTGGATGTGGAGCTACCTATAGTGCCTTAAGATAATAAATCCATATGGTGGTGGATGAATGCAGAGTCTGTTTTCTGTGTTGAATAAAATATATTTTTATTTGGGCTGCTGCAAGCTTTCATCCAAGGTTGGATAAAGCATAGATATCACTGGATAAAAGTCTAAAAATGAAGCTGCAGCAAGGACCGGAGGACCCACATCGTCTATTGAAGCCTTTCAGAGCTGTGTGACCCAGGAGGTAGTCTCACTTTCGGTTTTCAGATGGCTTTCGGCTCTAAGACTTCCAAAGACTACCTCTTTTCAAAAGTCATATGTACATGTTATCCTATTTACACATATACATCTATCTATCTATGCATGTACATAATGATATCTACTCAGCTGGGTAGATGATGCTACCACATATCTACTATTACACGGATATTGATCTTTCCTGCATCACCCATTGTCCTTAGCTAGTTGCAGCATTTCTTCGTACATGTTAATTGCTACAATGTGCTGCTTTTACACCCTCTCCCCACCTAAAATTCTCTGCATAGAATAACAGTGGTCAGCTATTCCTGCTCTGCAATTGCATATCCGCTAATATTTCTCGGCAGGAGCCCAAGGATTTGGATTCCAGATCATGTTGAAGTTGTGATTTTTTTTAGCGTTGTCATTTTGTGACCTTTCGTAGAAATGTGAGTAAAGGTCATTTTAGGCATGAAGTGCGCCTCATTCATAAATATGACATAATACCATTTTTATTAATATTAAAAAAAATGACATTAAGTCCTTATGCCAACAAAACGCAATGGAAGTGATGCATGCATACAGATATTTAATTTTCTGGATGTAAATCCCCAAATTACATGCACATATTTTAAAGCTAGTTCTGGCTTGCAAATGTCCATAAGGCAAAGAATATCATTATGATGTTTCCAGCTGCATGCACTGATAAGCATCCTGGCTTGACCTTAGTGAAAACTCTAATCTTCATGAAATGCACAAGCATGAGTGCATCTAATTCTACTAATTGATGCTCCAAGGTATAGTGGCCACATGTCAGCTCTAAACTGTATGTAAGTAAATTCACTTGAGACAATTATTCAAACACACAGAGGATCGTTTTTATCATTTTTTTGAATATATTCAGTTTGTTTGTGCTATAGAATAACATTTTAAAAAATCTAGACTTTATTCAAGAAAGAATAAGACCTGCAGGGAATGGCAAAATGAAGGCCAAAATAGCAGAGTATGACGTATACCTGAATTGGAGAATTTTTTTTTTCAATTCGGGTACTTTGGGCTTAGATTTGAAATGTCCTCATCTGTTTCCTGCAATCCCGTCTTTTATCAATAAAGCCATATGTGTATTTGAAGAGGATCCCTTATTAAGTGAAATGTGATCCAAAAGACCCGATTTCTCTATGTAATCTATTAATCTTTTTACTAAAAAATAGATTTATTTCCTATTGAAGGTTATTATTTGGACAAATGTGTGTAAAAGGTTTTCTATTGTTTTTAGAACACATTGGCCCAGATTCAATGACGGCCATTAAGTTCGGTGAAAGTTACAAATATTTTAGCGCACTTTAATCCTAGTGGAAGAAGAATGTGCAGTTCAATGCCAATAAAATGCGTAAAAATGTTGTGCATTAATCAACATCGTAACCAAATGAACACGTTATTGTAAAAAACGCTAGTTTCTCCGCTAATGGTAAATCAAAGCAGCTATTACGCAGAGATCTTAGCCAATGGGGAAACACATACACAACCACAACACATGAACACATTCACTATAATTGGACAGGGAACCAGTTACGTTTTTCTTGTGATTGAAGCTTTTGTGAGACACCACCAAGGGCTCAGTCGCTGGAGGATCAAACTTGAGAGAGAGCAAGCAGAGCTACCAAGTGAATGCAGAGTACAAGAGTCAGATGGGAAGAGGAGGCAGTAAGGAGAGGAGAGAGTTAGGAGGGTTGAGGAAAAGGTTTTATTTTTTTTAAATGTTGTTATGTTGATTACAGGTATGCCTTTTGTTTTTGTTATGTGATATTATTTATTAAAATATTTAACTAAACTGGTGTATTGGGGTGCCACCCCCTATTGAGTTTACAGCACAAATTTCTCACTTTGGGGCTGGGGACACATAATGCAGTCCATAAGTCAGAATTCTGGTCAAAGACTTGCATTGAATGGGAGGGTAATGTAACTATTACATCACAAGGGGTCAGAGTTATGATCCTGTTTCATCAGGTTAATCTCCTCTCTTTGTGTTGGAAGGCAGGTAAAAAAAAAAAAGGTTAAACACAGTCACCTAGTCCTGCCCACTATGATACACAGGAGCCAGTAAGCTTTGGTCACAGTTGTAAAGTGAGACTGGCTGGAAGATTTTGGACTATGTTGCATCATGGGAAATATTCACAAAATGGATCCCGGAGATAAAAACATCTATTTTATTTTTCCTTTTATATGCAATTCAATCATACACACAAAAAACAGTGGCAAATGATTTATATATGTGTTTGTTTTAAATGACCAGGTTATCTAGTTACATCTTATGTAATTGGTAGTGTCCCTTTAACAGCCATTGTCACATAGTGTACAACATTTTTCAAAACACACCAGCCACTAAGGTTAACTGTTGTAGTTATAGGCAATGAGTAACAAATGCTTGTTAATTTTACAGCTTGATGCACTTTTTTACTTACCGGCAGCCATTTAATCTACCCCATTTTGTAATATTATTGGATTCATCACTAATCTGAAAGACATCTATTGATTCTAAGATATAAATGGGTTTGTCATAACTTTAGTAATGCACTCATTTTGTCACGAATGTGTGTTGCTTGTGCCAGAAGCATAATATTAGTAAGATTAAATCGCGAATGGATTATTTTATTTAGTTAGGGGGTGCCTGTGACCTAAACATTGTGTATACCACGTAGAGTAGCAGAACATACTGAAAATGATCTACTCATTGTGTTAGCAGAATGGCAAGCATGAAAAATATTTACGTTTTCCAGGAGGGAACAAAAAATGATCTATCAGTTTAAACTGAGGATGTTTGCTAATATGTTATTTCATAGTTGTGTAATACATTTCAATGTATTTTATTTAACAAGACACTTGAAAAAAAAAAAAAAGAATCCATATCAATTGTTACTTTGCCTCATCTATCACATGTAATTGATTCAATATTTATAAGTATTTTAAAGTGTGTTGAAACATTACCAGGTCTATTATTTAGAAGGTGGGATAAAGACACGGGAGACTTAAGGGGTTGGAAAGTCATTGTCTTTGGCATTTAATCAATGTTAAATATTACTTTTAAAAATAATAATAATAATAATAATATAATATATATATATATATATATATATATATATATATATATACCTCAGATGAACAACAACACATATTACACCATGTCATGGTTTATTTAACAAAAATAAAGACAAAATTGAGCCATGTGTGAAAAACTAAGTACACCTTATTATTCAACATTTGTAGACGCATCTATAGTAGCAATAACTAAAAGTAAGTGTTTCTGTATGAATTTTGACTGACTCTTCCTTACAATGTTACTTTAGTTCATTTGGTTTGCTGGTATTTGTTTATACACAGCTGTATAATGGTTGCGGCACAGCCTTTCAATCAGGTTGAGATCCGGACTTTGACTGGGCCATTGCAACACTTTGATTCTTTATTTTTTCAGCCATTCTGCTGTAGATTTGCTGTGTGCTTGGGATCATTTTCCTGTCCATGACCCATGACCCATTTTTAACCAAGCTTTAGCTGTCAGACAGATGGCCTCACAATTTACTCTAGAACACTTTGATATACATTCATGGTCTGCAAGGTTCACAGGTCCTGTGGCAGCAAAACAATTCCACATCATCACATTTCCACCACTGTGCTTGACAGTTGGTATGAAGTCTTTGTGCTGATATGCTGTGTTTGATTTTTGCCAAACATGGCACTGTGCATTAACCAAACGTCTCCATTTTGGTCTTGTTTGCCCAAAGTTCATTTTTCCAGAAGTCTTGTGGTTTGTTCAGATGCAACTTTTCAAACCTAAGCTGTGCTTCCACAACATTCTCATAGCAACCATTCCAAACAAACCATACTTGTTCCGTTCAGTTTTTTTCTGTTTTTACTATCATGAACTTTAACATCTAACATGCTAACTGAAGTTTGTACAGTCTGAGATGTTAACAGGTGTTTTTTGTTTTTTTTAATGTTATCTGACCACTGCACATCTGATCTTATGGTAAATTTTCTGGGATGTCCAATCCTGGGACGATTCGCAACGTTCTTGAATGTTTTCCAGTTTGTAATATTTTTTATCACAGTAGAATGGTGAACTTTCAATTGCTTGGAAATGGCCTTCCTAGTTTGATGGGCAGCAACAATTGAAGATCATTGCTGATGTCTTTCCCCCTTGGGATAGTATTAACCCTTTAAGGACCAGGCATATTCCAAGGCCAAGGACCAGAGCGTTTTTCAATGTTTAATATGCGTTTTTTGAAACATAATTTTCCTCTCTCTCATTTAATGCACCCATACAAGTTATATGGTTTTTTTTAAAGGACAGTTAGAGCTTTCTTTTGATTAGACATGTGCATTCGTTTTCGGACGAATGCATTTTCGGACGAAAATAGCATTTTCGTCCATTCGTCCGAAAAACGAATAACGAAAATTTTAACTAACAAAATCCTAATGAACGAATGGTTAATAAACGAAAATCATTCGTTCATTCGTCCATTCGTCCATTCGTGCTATTGGCATTCTAAACCGAAATAGAGTCGGTTTACAATACCAATAGCATTGTACTACATTCCATAAACCGACATGAATGACTTTCGGTTTATGGAATGCATGTAATGCTATTAGCTTCCTATAAACCAAAATTGAGTTCCCATTCATACGAATAGGTCAATTGACCTATTCGTATGAATGGGGACTCTTTCGGTTTATAGAAAGCCAATAGCAGCATGTATTCTATAAGCCGAAAGTCTTTAAAACAAACGACGTTCGGTTTATAGAATACATGTAATGCTATTGCTGTTCTATAAGCCGAAAGACTTTCGGCTTATAGAACAGCAATAGCATTACATGTATTCTATAAACCGAACGTCGTTCGTTTTAAAGACTTTCGGCTTATAGAATACTATTGGCATTCTATAAACCTAACTAGAGTCCCTCCTCATTCATAAGAATTTCTTATGAATGGGGACTCGACTCTAGTTCGGTTTATAGGCTGTCGGCATTTAACTAATAAGAGACAGAGTCTCCATTCATAAAATTATGAATGGAGACTTTGTCTCCGTGTAGTAAAATGCCCACAGCCTATAAACCGAACGTTCGGTTTATAGGCTGTCGGCATTTTACTACACGGAGACAAAGTCTCCATTCATAATTTTATGAATGGAGACTCTGTCTCTTATTAGTTAAATGCCGACAGCCTATAAACCGAACGATCGGTTTATAGACTTTCGGCTTATTTAATACATGTAAACCTATGGCTATTCTATAAACCGAAAGTCGTTCGGTTTATAGAATAGCAATAGGATTACATGTATTCCATAAGCCGAAAGTCTATAAACCGAAAGTCGTTCGGTTTATAGACTTTCGGCTTATAGAATACAAGTAATACTATTGCCTTTCTATGAACCGAACGCCAATAGTATTACATTGTATTCTATAAAACGAATGAATAAAAATTAACGAAACGAAAATAATGAACGAATTTCGTCTGAAACGAATGCACTAATGAACGAAATTCGTTTTAGACGAAATAAATAACATTTTCGTCCGAATGGACGAAAACGAAACGAAAATTTTAGTTTTGCACATGTCTACTTTTGATACCCTATACATAAAAATTATTTACATTTTAGTATTAAAAAATACATATAAAAGAGGAAATTTTGGGGAAAAAAAAAGTTTTTCCCCATTATTTTCCCAATAATAAGCTACCCAACTAGTGCAACACTAACCCACTTATCCCCCCTAATTAACTAACTAATAAAAATGAAAAATATTGGTTCCCAAACCCCCCTAAACAAAAAAGACAGAAAAAAAAAAGAGTGCGATGTCAGATCCATAAAAATCATGCAACAGGCATGCAGGGGTTAAATTTTATTAAATAAATATATTAAAATTACCTTTATTTATTAAAAAAAACTTTATAAATTGCAAAAATAAAAAAAATTTGAAAAAAAAAAAGTAAATGAGAACCATAAAGTGGAAGGAAACTGATCACAGTTACTAACTGTGATCAGCATTGAAAGGGTTAAAAAAATGTTTTCCCTCTGTCTATGTTCTTTATTTATTTATTTTTATTTACAGGTCACTCTCTGTGCTTCACTATAAGAACGTGAAGCACAGAGAGTGAATAAAAGGCAAAGTCAGTTTGTGAACACACTGACTTTGCGTCTAATTTGCATGTTATCGCGGTGATCACTCAATCACCGCGATCACATGCTTAGAAATCCACTGATCGGGTCCAGGAGCTTTGCCTCGGGGTGCGAGGCTTAGTCCTGGACCCGTTGCAGACTGGCTGGTGGTGCGCATGGAGCGCACTGCCGGCTAGACTGCATGACGAGTTAACTCGTCATAAGGTCGCTAATGCTGCGGCTCTTATGACGAGTTAACTCGTCATAAGGTCGCGAAGGGGTTAACACACACACCCAATGAGCTAACTGCTAAAACGTTCGCTATTATAGAGGTGCTCACACATGCTAATGATCATTTAATCAAGGCCTTGCTCCTACTCAGCCTCTTAATTCCTATGGAAGCAGTATGGAAGGTGTACCTAGTTTTCACATACTTCATAAAGCTTCTCTATTTTGGCTTTATTTTAATAATTTTTAATAATGGAACAGTGTAATATCAACAACAACTGTCTGCACTTCTCACCCTAATAAAGTTGGCAACAACAAAATAAAACATAATTAAGCTCCCGCCACGTCAAGGCACACTCGCGATAGGGTGAGAACCTACTCTCCCCTCCTATCACAAAGCAGTTTATACTGCTACCAAAACCTGTCTAATGCATTGGAGGAGGGTCAAATAAACATCCTCCCAATGAATCCCTGGACAGCAAGCTGCAACCAGACAATGAGGAGCCAACAACCTCAACTATGTGCAAGCAGGGAAAAGAAAATGTTTGTGCGCTAAGCTTGCTTTTTGTATACATTTTAGCCAATCACATTGTATTTCATGCATGTTCACATGTCTTTGGTTGGCTTAATGTTACACATTTAGATTATTTGAGCCTGTGACTAGCTTAGAGCACCAACATTTTTCTTTTCCTTGTACAGTATAATATGCAATTACATTGGCGAAGTTGAACTGTTTAATTTGATGTACAAAACATTTTTATACAAATTTTAATGACAAAAATGATTATACCATACAATTAATTTCAGAGTGACTTTAGGGAAGGTAAAATGGTTAAAAGCATAGTTGCAGGCGTACTCAATTTATTGACTGGTATTTCAGTATCAAGGCAGTGGGAGTCTTCCATAAAACTAGTGTTGAGCGAACCCGGAGCACACTATTCGGGTTCGTACCGGACATTACGGTGTCCGTGCCATGAACCCGAACATTTCACTGTATGTCCGTGATGGAGTTCGAGGTTCGCCTATAAACCAAAAGACTTTAAACCAAAAGTCATTCGGTTTATAGACATTCGGTTTATAGAATAGCCAATTGCATTACATGTATTCTATAAGCCGAAAGTCTATAAACCGAAAGACATTCGGTTTATAGACTTTTGGTTTATAGAATACATGTAATGCTATTGCTATTCTATAAACCGAAATAGAGTCCCCATTCATACGAATAGGTCAGTTGACCTATTCTTATGAATGGGGACTCTATTTCAGTTTATAGAATAGCAATAGCATCACATGTATTACATCTGAGAGTCAAATAGGACCTAATTCTAATTGTTTTGGGTGGTAAATAGTACAGTATTTTTAATTTGTATGTATTTTATTTTTTTGAAGTTATTTCCCTATCCATATTTGTTTGCAGGGCACTTGTCCTACTCTTACCCACATGTTAAGCCCTCTAGCCCTTTCCATGACTATTTTAGAGGCATTTTAGTGGCCAAAAGTCCATGTCCCCATTGACTTCAACTGGGTTCGAGTTCGGGGTCAAGTCCAGGGTCAAGTTAGAGCACGGACCCGGACTTTTTCCAAAGTTCGCTCGAACTTCTCGAACCCGAACATTCAGGTGTCCGCTCAACTCTACCTAAAACTGAATAGACTGGCATTGATAGCTACGTTATATTTCCAACTCAGCTGGTTCTGTCTGATGTTTGCAGTTCACTTCTCAGTTCACTTTTAGTGACTAGTGCCCCATATGACACCTTTTTGTAGGGGCAAATTGTATCAGTTTGTTCAAACCACTAGAAAACAGGAGAAAAATAATAATAAACTATAAAAAAGAGAGGTTATTTAATCAAATGTGCCAATATATACTCTTGTCAGACAGATATGCTTTTCATATTAATGGTTGTTATTGGTATAAATACTGTACTGCATTGATTTCTTTTTCTTGTGGGTATTCATTAATTCCAATCAATGTCAGTGTTTTTAAAGCAGTGGCACCTTACATTTGTTCATGTCAAATATTGATATAATCTTCCTATATTTAGCCTATTTATTTTGACCTAAAGAAATGATATGCAGGATTCTAAACCAAGATTATCATATTTGTTATAATCTGTCAAAAGGCAATGTACCTCAAGGACTGTACAAACATTCAAATTCAATTTGAGATGGCACATTCCTTGTAAGATTTATTCTGAAAGGTCTTTGATTTCACATTTAATTATGCAAAGCTTCAATCATATTAACCTCACTTAAAGGTACATATTAAAGCCAATATCCTTTCTATTACACCAAGATTAACCCCTTAAGGCCCAGGGATTTTAGTGTTTCAAAGACCAGAGTGGTTTCTCCATTCTTGATCAATGGCTGTTTAAATTAAATTATATAAATAAAAACCTAAAAAAAAATGGGAAAAATACAATAAGCACCACTGACTTTGTCATGTGATCGTTTGTGATTCTTTCATTACAATCACCATATGACCAACATACCTCCAATTAGGTCCTGGAACACTGCCTTGGTTGTGAGGCAGATTCCTGGACCAGAGGAATGCCCAGTAGTGTATCTACCGCGAGGCAAACAAGGCGCTCGCCTAGGGCGGCGCCTTGTTTAGGGCGGCACTTTCCCAGAGGTTGTTAAAGCACACTGGTGCTTTAAACACTTCTGGTGCGGCGAAGATTTTAACTTTCTTCTCCGTTTTGTTAAAAGTTGTTCCCTCCCTCTCTTTTCCCTTCCCACCCCCTCCCCTCCCTCTCTCTTACCTTCCTACCCCCTCCCCTTCCCACCCCCACCGCTCCTTTCGTTCTTCCCCTCACCCAGTGCCGTTTGTCATGCTCAGGGCTCCCTCACTTCCCCTCCCTTCGTTCCCCGTCACACGTGCCAGTGTAAAGTCTCCGCCCCCTGCCTGTCAGAGTACAGCAGAAGGTAAGCTGGTTCAAATGGAAAACGGTGGTTGTGAGTATGAGTGTGATGGGAGTCTGTGTGTGATGTGAGGCTGTGTGTGACTGAGTGTGATGGGAGTCAGTGTGTGACAGTGTGGTGGGAGTTAGTGTTTGACTGAGTGTGATGGGTGTCAGAGTGTGTGTGATGGGAGTCAGTGTGTGTGACTGAGTGTGATGGAAGAGTGTGTGTGATGTGAGGCTGTGTATGACTGAGTGTGATGGGAGTCTGTGTGTGTGATGTGAGGCTGTGTGTGACTGAGTGTGATGGGAGTCAGTGTGTGATGTGAGGCTGTGTGTGACTGAGTGTGATGGAAGAGTGTGTGTGATGTGAGGCTGTGTATGACTGAGTGTGATGGGAGTCTGTGTGTGATGTGAGGCTGTGTAGGACTGAGTGTGATGGGAGTCTGTGTGTGATGTGAGGCTGTGTATGACTGAGTGTGATGGGAGTCTGTGTGTGATGTGAGGCTGTGTATGACTGAGTGTGATGGGAGTCTGTGTGTGATGTGAGTGTGATGGGAGTCTGAGTGTGATGGGAGTGTGATGGGAGTCTGTGTGTGATGTGAGGCTGAGTGTGATGGGAGTCTGTGTGTGATGGGAGTCAGAGTGTGTGTGATGGGAGTCAGTGTGTGTGACTGAGTGTGATGGGAGTAGGAGTGTGTGACTGAGTGTGATGGGAGTGTGTGTGTGATGGGAGTATGAGCTTGATGTGAGTCTGAATGTTATGTGTGATGTGGGGTCATGTAATGGAGGTGATGGGGCATGTCTTAGGTGTGTAACGTGGGTGTGCAGCTTGGGTAGGGGGGTGCCCGGATTTTGTCTGCCTAGGGCAGCACAAAATCAAGATACACCACTGGGAATGCCAAGTATAGGTGCGCATGGAGCACAGCACGATCTTTAATGGAGCACAGACCATCCCGTCATAAGGTTGTGATCAGAGCGGCAATCATGACAGGATACCCCATCATTAGATCAATAAGGGGTTAAAGAAAAATATTGCAACCATACTATACTTATCTGTAACTAGGGTTGTACCTCGGCCATTTTTTCTTTGTTGCATATAGAGGTCATAGGTGTCCAGAAAGAAATCAATTAATTAAAGAAGATTGGGATCACACAGGACTACATTTATTAGTTAATTGATTTCCTTTTGGTCACAAATGCCTTCTGTGTGTTGCAGGACACTATGTAAAAGTTGTCTGTGTCTGGGAAATAATGGCCGAGGTGGGAACCCTGTCTGTAACATAACAGTTTGTAACATTAGTGTGTAATGAGTTAGTAAACCTTCCCACTATAATAATTACACATTATATAGTAGACATGTGCAAAACTAAAATTTTCGTTTTATTTCGTCTAAATGAATTTCGTTCATTACTGCATTCGTTTCAGACGAAATTCGTACATTATTTTCGTTTCGTTAATTTTTATTCGTTCGTTTTATAGAATACGTGTAATACTATTGGCTTTCTATAAACCGAACGAGAGCCCCATTCATAAGAAATTCTTATGAATGGGGCTCTCGTTCGGTTCATAGAAAGGTAATAGTACTACATGTTTTCTATAAGCCGAAAGTCTATAAACCGAACGTTCGGTTTATAGACTTTCGGCTTATGGAATACATGTAATCCTATTGCTATTCTATAAACTGAACGTTCGGTTTATAGAATAGCCATAGGATTACATGTATTACATAAGCCGACAGCCTATAAACCGAACGTTTGGTTTATAGGCTGTCGGCATTTCACTACACGGAGACAGAGTCTCCATTCATAAATTTATGAATGGAGACTTTGTCTACGTGTAGTGAAATGCTATTGTATTCTATAAACCGACTCTATTTCGGCTTATAGAATGCAAAAGTACTACGAATGGACGAATGAACGAATAATTTTCGTTTATTAACCATTCAATCATTCAGCTTTCGTTAGCTTAGCATTTTCGTTATTTGTTTTTTGGACGAAAATGCTATTTTCGGACGAAAATGCATTCGTCCGAAAACGAATGCACATGTCTATAATATAGGGTAAATCATAATCAAGGAAAAGGTAGGTGAATGAAGAATATGTGGAATCTTGATGATTGATCCAAATCCTCTTGGTTGATTGTGCTGGGCGTTGTAACTACTGTGCTTGGAGGACCAGGTATTCAATTGTGGGGAGTAAATGCAATCACTACCTATTGATATGGCAGTCAATAACTGCTGACTTACATGGAGATCCTTGGTTACTTGATACAGAAGGTTGCAGACAAGAGAGGACCATGGCCATTAAGTACAGCTACATCTATAAACATAACAAGAGGTGCAGAGAAAGAACACAGTAAATTAATTCTTTGGATTTGTTCCACCTTACATAAGTTACCTATATTTTCTCACTACCCCTTCTCTTAACTAAATAACACCAATCAAATTAGCTGTTTATTAGTATCAGGGGGTAAAACTATAATTCCTACTTTTGCAACAAAACTTGTTCCTGTTTTTTTTCATTTATAAATTATTTGTTTACTTTAAAAACTAAACCTTTAAATAATGACTAGGGTCAGGGTTCATTGTGGCTTACTAGCTCTCTCTCTTCTGTCTCAAGTTAATGAACCACACTGCCCTTGGAAAGACGGGAATGGATTGGCCAACTATATGTAAATGGCATCCAATAGCAAAGTCGCTGTTGTCAATGATGTTCCCATTAATTTGTTAACCCAATGACTATTAAGATTATTTTTGCTCAGACATATTTCTGGCAAAGTCACAGACTCTAAACTCAACATGAGCTTTACTGGTCATCAACACTTGGACAACCACCTTAAACACATATGGCTATGGATTTTCCTTTGACTGAAAAAATGGAATGTAACTATTGTAACCTTTGAAATAAAATGTTTATAAAATACGCACAGATTTACTACAGTGAATGAAGAGAAGAGCAATAATATGTGTGTACCACTACAACTGCTTATTATGTTTGGCCGTAAAAATGACCTCCTGGGGGGGGGGGGGGGGGGTCTAGATGGTAGTGAAATGCAGTGTAAATTAGGCAAAAACAAGAAAGTAAACTAATAATTGAAGCATCGTTTAGTTTCTTGCAGTGTAGTTATCTTTATTCCACAGAATATATAATATAACCTTGGAGCAGCGCTGCTCAGGTTGCTTTTATATACCACCCAAACAGATTATTTCTGGTAAAGTATGGACAGTGGCGCAGAAGTAGAGCTCAGAAGGACAGCAAGAGAGTGTCACAAGATTGGGCCTGTTTGGAGTGATGTGTATTGTACTTCTGCAAGACACCATATAAAAGTTATATGTTTCCCTCAAAACAAATGGCTGAACATCCATATGTATGCTTGGAATCAGAAGTAGTTGGAATTAACATAGGATCTATCCTGGTTAGTAGCAAAACATGGGAGCAATTTAGAAAGTGTAGTTGAGAAGGATCACTGTTTATAGTACAAGTAACAAGAGTAGGATTTTTTTTTTTTTTAAATATTGGGTAGAATATATAATGTTTTTGAATTAGTGCTTGCTTGTGAAGCTTGCATTTCACATATAATAAGAGCCAACTATAGAAAAATATAAGAACCTCAAGTCACATTTAAAGTAAAATATGCTCATTAGGTTTAGGAAAATAAAAGATGCTAATGGATGTGGCATGGACCATCCGGTCAATGAATTTCTTTTTCATCATTATTCAAGATACTGTGAAATGTGACGAAGGAAATGAGGAAGAAAAAAATATATAATGCAGTACTTTTCATGTATCTATTACTAAAAATATGCACTGTATCAGATATATGTCTAAACTGCACCACTACACTGGATTCATATATAGAGTAATCAAACCATTTCTAATTCTTAAAGTAGAAAATTGGTTTGAATCAATAACACGCTGTGACAATAATATATTATTACACAAAAAGAGTTATGACACAAATGAGTTTTTACCATGACATGTGATGATATGCCAACTAATTGAGACTCATGTTCTGTTGCAATCTTCCTCTTATGATATAGTTTTGGGGTCTCCTGGCTTTGATATGATCATCCTGCCCTCCCCTCATGAGCCAATAAAAATGCTTGATGATGTCTAATACAGAATGTAATTATTTGCCAGTAAATGACCTTGAATGTCAATATATGCCTCTTTTACAGCCCTATCTGTCTGGCGCTATTCATTCTCATCCACTATTTTTAAACGCAGCTGAAATCATTATGCTTTGAAAATACTTGAAGAAAGGTGAGGTTGTTTAGAAAATATTCCTGCTAGGATACAGGCATTATTAGATTCTTGTTCTAATGCCTTTTCTTTCCCCAATAGATCAGAGGTTCTTTGAATTGTTCTTTTTTAATAATACACAATTGATTTACTAAACAATTTTTCTAACTCAGCTATCAATGCCTAGTCTCCTCTGCACAAGGATCACAGCAAACCACAGACCAATGTAGGCCGAAATGTACATCTGTGGTTTTCTGTGTTCCTCGTGGAGAGGAGACTAGCCATGATTGTCAAGTCTGGACTGACCTTATGGGTGGGATTAGTCTGACATGCAAATTCAGTGGTTTCCTCTGTAATGGTGTAAGCATGCAAAAAATGGTGATGTTCTCCCGAGTAGGTACCATCCTATAGGACAGGCTATTGTAGTGCTGTCCATTCTCAGTGAGTTGTGCTCCTACCCCTCTTTTTTTACCTTGTATTGTTAATCCTTATTTTGTTTTCTGCTTTATCTTGTTTATGTCTTGCCTCTGTCCTGTAGCCCTGCACTCTGTATTTCAGTTCTGATTTCCCTCAGTTGCTTTTCTGTTTTAGCTCTGCTTGGCTGTCATTTAGTTCATTCTGTACTGTCCTAGCCTTTGGATCTTCATACAGCAGCTGCTTCACAGGGCCTGGTATGTGGCTGCAAAAACTTGGTGTCCCAAACCTCCAGGGGATTGCAGTTACCCACCACCAAGTCCTGAGTCTCCACCGTGAAATGTAACTCCTGATCTCGGGCGTGCGGGGGGTGTGGACCGCACCAGGTGACACAGCCAGCAGCGGTGACACCTGTGCTGCCGGCATCCCCCCGCAGTACATCGCACTGCTGTGCTGGATTCCGCCGCCGTAAAAAAAAAGTAAAAAAAAAAATCCCTGCCACCGGATGTGACGTTACAGAGGGAAGACTGCACAGAGGCGGCATCCGGGGACACAGAGCAGCAGCTAGGTAGTAAGTACTGGAAGGGAAGGTGGGAGGAATAAAACGAGCACTGTAATGGCACAATATTACTGGCATCTTAATGGCACAATATTACTGGCATCTCAGTGGCACAATATTACTGGCATCTTAATGGCACATTATTACTAGCATATTAGGCAAATTGTCTGGCTTATTAATGGCAAAATAATACTGGCAATAATAATAATATTATTATTGTGTGTGACATAATTTGTGGGGCTCCTGTATGTGGAATATTTAATGGGCCATGTGACTTGCATTATTAAGGAATCTGTTTGGCATCGTATTGGAGGAAATCCAGGGAGGTGACACCATGAGTTACCGCACTGGGTGACACCAGCCCTAGTGACGACTCTGCTGAAGACACAGTAAGAAAAGCATGCTGTGGATCAGATCTGATAGCTAGCTTCAGAAATAGGGTGATCCATGTATTAACTGAGTGGGCTTTTCTCAGCGTAGCTCAAATGTTTCTACATTTTACATTTCACTTCCAGAAGCTGTATCTTATTAAATTTGGAGAAGCAATTCATAAAAAAAAAAAAAAATTGTGCCCCACTTTCAGGTAATCATTGTTTAAATACATATATTCAGTAAGTTGTATTATACTTTGGTAACCAAACTAATGTGTGCACAGCTTTGAAGTATTAGGTCGTTTGTGTTTACTATAACACAGAGCAATCTTTACTCCCAACAAAAGTAGAACACACATCTCTATTAAAATAAACACTTTACAATATGAATGCTATTTCACAGTCCATTGCCATCCCATTTGTTACAGTCAGTGTGACTACAAAGAAACATTCAGTGTGATTATCACATTTTAATACCATGCATCCTGGAAAGGACACATTCTTCAGTAAAATGTGGTCTTTCAATGGCCCTGGAAAATCTGTATACAATAATGTTTAATGTTTTTGAACTCTCAAGCTCTATTCATTATACAGCAAACTGACAACCAAACAGAAAACAACAGACATTAGTAGCTGATTTGGAAAAGTTCTCTACTTTACTCATTTTTCCTACTTGGCTAGTCATGAGTTATCAGTTCATCACAGTTCATTGTGTAG
The DNA here is from genome assembly GCA_036172795.1 of Pelodytes ibericus. NCBI lineage: Eukaryota > Metazoa > Chordata > Amphibia > Anura > Pelodytidae > Pelodytes > Pelodytes ibericus. Next base: position 158,082,533 of record CM069863.1, read on the forward strand.
TAAATAGACCTGCAGGTATTCTTTTGCATTTTTTTGTAATCTATATTATTATTTTTTTGTATCTAGCAAGTGGTAATTTTCTTTTTTTGTAAATTAAATTTTATTGATTTTTCAGGAAAAAATTACAGAAAATTACAAAAAAAAAAAAATTACAATACATATAATAACATAGGAGGGATATAGACTGAAAGGACAGAGAAAAAACAGGAGGACTTAGATGGAAGGGGAGGGGAATGCCCTAGGTTTACAGAAAATAAATTAATACATATGAGGAATTATGTGGGGGGGTGGGGGGCTTACACAGAGTGATCAGGAAAACATTGCATACGATATAATACCTTGCTTTAAGTGCCATTAAGCGTTGTCTATACCAAACCTTCTGACCAAAACCTTATTACGTGTAGAGACCTGGGGGTATCAATCTCCTATACCTTTTGTTAATAGTAGTTCTGTCCAGTAATACCATGTCTCAAGATGTTTTGCTGTGTTGTCAGCTACTGAAGCTCCAAGCGCCTCCATAGATCTAATTTCTTCTACCCTTGCTATCCATTCTGAAATTGGGGGTGCCGATACTGCTTTCCAGTATTTGGGAATGAGGGTTTTTGCCGCTACCAACAAATGTTTGCTAACCGATTTTTTAAAGGTCGATAACTTCATGTCATTCAAAAAAAATATCATGGCTTCGAACGTAAATGGGTATTGGGAGTTGTCGATTTTCGTAATGACTTTATGTATTTGTTTCCAGTATCTTTGAATCACAGGGCACGACCACCAAATATGGAGATCCGTGCCGATATCTTTCTGGCATCGCCAACAGAGGGGGTCACTGTCAAAATATATATGGTGTAATTTGGCAGGCGTCAAATACCAATTTGCCAACAATTTGAAATTGATCTCCTGGTATTTGGAGGCTTTAGAACTCTTATGCGTCAATAAAAATATTCTGTCCCATTGTCCAGGGGAAAAAACTTTTTCCAAAGCATCTTCCCACTTTCCTACGAAAGGGGGAGTGGGGTTGTTATCAGGGGAAATCAATTGTGTATATATTGTGGATATCCCATGTGTCATTGGTGTTTGTGTGGAGCAGCGGCATTCAAACCATGTTTTGTCTCTGGACAATTTATGTTGTTGCGGGAGATGTGTCAGGTAGTGTTTAATTTGTGTGTAGTTAAAATTATCTAGCAGCGTCGGGGAAGTGTCCAGTAGGGTCGTAAGTGGGATCAGGTCTCCTGCGTGTATAATAGAGTATGAATGCAGAACCGTTACTGGGTGTATATTTTTCATTCCTCTAGTATGTGTTCCCGGGGGGAAATCTGGGTTACCTCGAATAGGTGTCATAGGAGAGGGGTAGGATGTGATTTCTTGTTTTCTAGTGACTGCGTGCAGGACACGTATAGTGGGGTAAAGCGTCGGGTGTGTTTTTACTAGTTTCCTAGCCTGGAACGGGGATATCCATGCTAGTGCCTTTATAGGATAGGTTATTGCATAATCTTCCAATGCCACCCATTGTTTTTCTTCTCTAGAGTGCATCCAATCTACAATTCGCGTGAGGTGGGCTGCTTGGTAATATTTATTTATATCAGGTAGGGCTAGTCCGCCCTTATGCTTCGGCTGTGTCAGTATAGTATGTTTTATACGGGGTTTCTTCCCCCTCCATACGTATCTAGAAATTACAGACCGCAGATCTGCGAAGAAAACTTGTGGGATGTCTATGGGAAGTGTTTGAAAAAGATATAGAAGCCGGGGGAGGAGATTCATTTTAACCACGCTTATTCTGCCCAACCAAGATATATGGTTATGATCCCAAGCGTGTAAGTCTATCTTCAATTTTTTAACCAATGGTAAAAAATTAAAATGATAGAGTTTGTCTAATGACGGAGAGAGCCAGATTCCTAAATAAATCATTTTTTCCTCACAGACTCTAAATTTATATGCGTCTTTAATATCTTGTAAAATTATTTGCGCTTGTGAAATTGGCATAATTTCTGATTTAGTCATATTAATGGATAGGTTCGATAAGTTTCCATACTCCTGAAATGCTTGCATTATATGTGGGATCGTAGTTTTGGGTTCAGAGACTATGAATAATAAATCATCTGCGTATGCAGACATCTTGTATTCCGAGTTTGGGGTACAAAAGCCTTTGATATTGGGGTTTTCTCTTATAGCTTGGAGGAAAGGTTCCAGAGTAATGGCGAATAAAAGTGGGGAGAGAGGGCAGCCTTGCCGAGTACCATTGTGGATTTTGAATGGGGTTCCCAATATACCATTTACTCTAACTCTGGCATTTGGAGAACTATATAGGGAGTCTATCCATGTTCGAAGATGGGGGCCAAAACCGTAATGTTCGAGAGTCGATCTCATGAAATCCCAGTTTACTCTATCAAAAGCTTTTTCAGCATCGGTTGATAGAAAAAGTAGTGGTTCCTTCCTTCTCTCTGCTAAATGGATTATATTAATAAGTTTGGTGGTGTTATCTTTAGATTCCCTACCCGGTATAAATCCCGACTGGTCAGGGTGTATGATCTCTGGCAATATTGTCTCTATACGTTGTGCTAAAATTTTTGTGAACAATTTTAAATCGGAGTTTAGTAAGGAAATTGGTCTATAATTCTGGCAATAAGCTATATCCTTCCCTGGCTTGGGAATCACATGTATATGTGCCGATACTGTTTGGTCATGTAATTTTCCCCCTTGTAATATAGAGTTAAAGGCCGCAACAAATTGGGGTCCTAAGGCGTCAAAATGTGTCTTATAGTAGCGTAAGGGTAGACCATCTGGTCCGGGAGTTTTTCCCGTGTTGGAGTGTTTGATTGCTATCTTTACTTCCTCTACTGAAATTTCTCCCTCTAATGCCTGCATTTGGTCCTTTGTGACCTCTGTCTTAGCGTACTTGGTTAAGTATCTATTTATATCGCTTCGTGTTTGTGCCTTTTGGGCTGGCGTGAGTGACTCTTGGAGGTTATAGAGCGCCTCATAATGGGCCGTGAAAGAGGTTAGGATCTCTTTCGGGAGGTATTGGTACGGGTGGCTCGGGGTCGGTTTAATTTTGTGAACGTATGTTGTGTTTTGCCTGTTGTGTAGTGTTTTGGCCAATAAACGGCCTGCTTTGTTCCCATGTTCATAGAACAGAGTCTTATTCTTTAATGCCTGTCTGTGTAGTCCCATATTAATTAACTTAGATAATTGGTGTCGTTTCGCTACAAGTGTTTGGTGTGTGGTTGGTTGTTGGTCTTGTTTGTGGGAAAGTTCAGCCTCTGAAATTTCCTTCACTAGTCTGGCAATAGCTTCTGTATGTTCCTTTTTTCGTGCCGTGGCTTTGGAAATAAAATATCCCCGTAATACACATTTATGTGCCTCCCATACTGTCAGTGTCGGGGTATCCATCGTACTATTTTCTGAGAAATAATTATGTATGTGTTGGGATGTTTCGGTTATTATCTCTGGATCGGTTAGGAAGGAATCATTCAGACGCCAGGATGGTTGTGTAGGTCTGTACAGGGGGGATTTAATTATTAGAGAAATTGGGGCGTGGTCAGACCATGTGGTGATCCCTATGTCAGCTTTTTCTAATATATCTAATGTATGATGTTGTAGGAAAAAGTAATCCAGTCTTGTGTAGACTCCATGTGGATTGGAATAGTGGGAATAGTCCCTGTCCTCTGGGTGCATTGCTCTCCAGCAATCCGTCAGCCGGTTATTATGCAAAGAAAAAGCAGATTTCCTGATGATGTGTTGTGGAATGATAGTAGAGCCTTTAGAGTGATCCAATGTTGGGTCTAGAGGAAGGTTAAGATCCCCTCCCAATATTAGAATACCTTGTTGAAAAGCTTTTAATTTATTTAATATCCGGCTGAGGGTTTTATGTTGTTGTTTGTTAGGTAGGTAGATGCAAGCAAATGTATATTGCGTGTTGGCTATAAATGCTTTCACAAATGTGTATCTTCCATCCTCATCATAGAGCCATTCTGGTTCTCTTAGTGGCACATGTTTAGAAAACAGAATGGCTGTACCTTTTGTTTTTGTGTCTGTGGTGTTGCCGCAGTAAGATTGAGTGTAGAACTGGTTTTTGAGTGTAGGAGCATGGTTTTTCTTGAAATGTGTCTCTTGTACGAAAACTATCGAGGCTTTAAGCGCTTTCCATTCTCTTAATGCTCTAGACCTTTTTTCTGGTACATTAAGGCCCTGTGCGTTTATGGAAATCAGCTTGATCGTGGCCGGTATGGCAGTAGACATGTTAAAATGTTCAATCAGATGTTTTGTTTTTGTTTGTTTAAATTTATTTATCTTATTTATTTTTTATTTTATAAATTCTTTCCGTTAGGTCCTCGGTAATCAATTAATCAGTGAACTAAAATATATATTCTAGGGCCAAAAACCATAAAAGGGGGGGGGGGAAGTAGAAAAAAAGGGGGGGGGGGACAGATAGTCCACACGGGATGACAGACAGTTCCCGTTTAGAAGAATAGTCCGTGCCCAATGTGGAGGGATGGCCACAATCAGCACAGCTGATTCAGTCACCACTCCACTGTCGTGGGGCACCTATCCGGTGGGGGTGTTGTGGTTGCCCGAAACACAGATAACACCATATAACCTCAGTGAGTTCTGTTTCCGGTGTTAAAATAACATATATATATAAAACTGAGAGTTCGGTCTCCAAACAGGTCAAACTATATGAGAACTGATAACAACCTCTCTTTCCCGCCCCTGGGTGTTGGTGCTAGGGGTATTGTGGGGGAGTCTGGAGGTGGGACTAAACATGTCCCCTATCTGCACCGTGCCTTTTGAGGAATAGGGGCTGAGCGACCCCTTAGTCACACCCTTTCATGGTATTGTTGCTTTATCCCTTTGCTCTAATCTATTTTATTTTATTTTATTAACCCCCTTTTCCCCCCTAAAGAAGCTCCCTATTACTCTCTTTTTCTTAATGCATTTATCCCTGCATGTACTCTTGTAACTATTTTCCCCCTTCAAGATGGTTGTGTTATACCTCTGTCTTTCTGGTTATTTATCACATATGCAGCGTCTGAGTGAGAGTTGGGTGCATTAACCATATTCAAAACATAAAACTCAATACATGCAATCAAGTCCTGGATTCCTGTACATATTTCCTCTCCAGAACTGACGTCATGTGGTAGGGGGATACGTGTGTACACATTATATATACCTTTCTGGCTATCCGTCCTGTTCACCTCGTGTGGTTGGAGGATGGGTGTATATATCTTATAGCCACCTTTCTAGTCACCTATCATATGTACCTTATGTATCTGGGAGGTGATTGCATATATCATATACATAACATAGAACTTAAGCGTGTTAACAGGGAAAACATATTGGGAAACCTGAGTGGGTATAGAGACCCCTGCATCTCCAGATTGTCTGGCCGCGGTTATGTGTGCGGTGGAAACAAGTCTCAGAGGGATTTTATGCTGTAGGTTATCCCAGGTTCTCTATCACCGTCTTCATATGTGTTTGCCCTGTGATTCTTCTCACAAAAAACATTTTCAAACTTGTTCATATTCCGAGGAAATACGTTCATTCCGAGAATAAGGATACCATCTCCATTCGTCAGTCCAAGTCCCTCTTTATCTCCTTCAGAGTTTCTTGGTCTACTGAAAAATCTACTTTAATTGTCAACTCATGTTCATGTCCAGTGTCCTGGCATACGGAACTGGAGCCCCCTGCGTTCTTCTCCACAGGTCACAACACAGAGGGAGTCCTCGTATTCCAGTTCTGAGCTGTGTCTGTTTCAGCTATCAGGGATGTGCCGTAGGGTGGGAGAGGGGGTCGTCTGGGTGTGTAGGGTGAGCTTGTATATCATACAGTGCCTTTAGGGTCGCAGCAGCTTTTGTAAAACATTATTCCTCTGGATCCCGCACATCCGGGATACGTGGAGGCTGGGGCAGGTGCGGTCTTCTGTGTGTTGGTCTTCTTATCCTCTGAGGTAGAGGCCTTGTGGGGTTATTCAGCTTGTTGTAGAAGCCCAGTGAATTCCAGTCCGGTAGTTGTAATTGTATTCCCAGTTCTTCCAGGAGAGCATTTGCATCATCTCTGTCTCGAATCACATGAGTCTCCAATTCCGTTCTGACAATCAGGGCAAAAGGATAAGCCCAGCGATACTGTTGGTCTCTTTCCTGCAGCGCCAGAGTTAAGGGCCGTAGTGCTCTCCTTTTTCCCAGGGTGATACGGGACAGATCTTCGTATATGGAGATCCTCTGGTTTTCAAAATTCCATTCTCGAGCCGTTCTGGCTGTGCGCATCATGGTCTCCTTCAGAGTGTAATCTTGTAGACAGCAGATTACATCTCTCGGTGGGGCGTTTGGGGGTCCCCGTGCTCTTAGTGCCCTATGGACTCTGTCCAATATTATTGGCGTCGAGGTGGAGCGAGCTAAAATAGTATTTATTAGCCTGGTTACTCGTCCTCCGAGGTCCCTATCATCATTTTGCTCGGTGAGACCTCGTATGCGTACATTATGTCTCCTTCCTCGATTGTCCAGGTCTTCCATTGCCGTCAGCATATCAGTAATAGCAGTATTAGACTCAGAGTAGACTTCCCGTACTTCTCTCACTGTAGTTTGGATCTCCGTTATCTCTGTTCGTATATTTGAGACTGCGGAGTCAATTTGTGAAACCTGCTGCGTGAGGCTTGTCAGCTCTGTTTGTAACACCATGCGGACCTCTTCTCTTACCGCTTCCTTTACTTCAGCCACCAAACGGGAGAAATCTTCCTTGGTTGGAGCGGATTGGAAGATCCTCTGTTCCGTCGGGACTATTATTGACTCATCCCCTGGAGAATCTGGAGAAGACAGGTCAGTACCCGCTGGGGAAGCTGGAGCGCTGGTAGCGCTTGGGCCTGCTTCTAGGCCTTGCTGCGAGGTGAGTATCGGTGGCGTTTGAAAATATTCAAGCAGCGTCGCTGGTGGGGTGTTGGAGGAATGTCCCCCCATTTCTTGTCCCCTTAGGGTTTTCCTGTTTCTACCCATTTTAGACATGAAGAAGGGGTTGGAAAAGGGTTGAAAAATGCTTTTTTTTGCCTGTTTGGAGACGGAGCTCAGGTTCTATGCTGCAAGTGGTAATTTTCTATAATTGTACAAGCAATCCTAGATTTACACAATGAACAGGTAATACTTTATTCTTGTACTTTTCATTATTTAATGCATAGTTTTAATTGTGTATATACTTTTTTGTAGGATTGTTTCTTATGTTCTTTGTTTATAAACCACACCCTCCAGTGCATTATAATGTGTATACACACCAATCATCCAATTCATTATGACTAGGTGCCTAATATTGTATAGGTCCTTTTTTTGACACCAAAACAGCCCTAGCCCATTGTAAGTTGCAAGGTGGGGCCTCCATGGATCAGACTTGTTTGTCCAGCACATTCACATATACTTGATTGGATTAAGATCTGAGGAATCTTAAGAAAGCTTAGGTAGGCGCTACATGTCAAAGTAACATCCTCATGAATGGAAGGACCAAGGTTTCCTAGCAGAACATTGGCCAAAGCATCACACTGTTTGCCACCTTTCAATGGTCATAGTGGCTGATTGGTGTAAATTATTCATGCTCTCAGCTTGCCCATTAAAATCGACCATAGCAAATGTTCTGAGAAAGTGTGGCAGCTTAAAGCACGCACACTTTAGGGAACAAATCCCTGCTACCTAGCATGCTTTAAATTCTGTAGAAGATTTGAGCCACTTATCTTATATAGGCAGTTAGATGTAAACTTGCCAAAATCTCAGGTCCAAGTCAGTCACCAGCTAAGAATGGGTGGGTTTAGGTCACTTCACAAGACATTGCATGGCCCCACGAAATTGAGCTCCTGCCAATTATATACTGTGAAAGCAACTTTTATTCAATCCTCAATCAAGTGAATAATTGCAAACAGCTGATTTCACAGCACCTCATAGACTGAAGCTCAGTTTTGAGGGGTCATGCAATGTCATGTCAAGTCACATGATCCCATCCATTTTTGGTTGGTGACTGACCTGGTCCTGTGATGTTGACAGGAATGCCAGTGCCTGCCAAGAAAGAGATTTGAGACCTGTGCTCATGTAATGATGTGGGGTGAGACAAGTGTCCCAAATCCCAGAACTGTCACCAAGTGTGTAAGCAACCTTCTACACAATCAGGTGAGTAGCTGCAAACAGGTTTGATTTATTGTAATGGACCACAGTCCAGACTGCCACTTACCCCACTGGCATCTCCAGCAGTTGACCAACTCTCCACATGGCAGCAAGGATTCCAAACTTTAGGTACGCAAATGGGACTATAGGATAGTGGAGGTGTCGGGCTGCATGTTATTTATTGTGCAGGTTGAGATCAGATAAAGGAACAAAGAGCTAGTGATTGGAATACGGACTGAAGGAGAGACAAAAGGGAACTTTAGCAAAGAAATGCAGAATAGGAAAAGAGTTTGAGTAGGAACTGCAGTATCAACAAAGAGCTATAGAACAGACTGCAGACAAAACAAAGGTAGGGGTAGAGAGAGATAAACAAGGGGAGAGGCCTGAGGCTTAGGTAAGGGTTGAGGCCTGAGGTAAGGGTTGAGGTCAGAGATAGGTAGCTTAAGCAGGAGGAACCCCCTAGAGAGGGTGAGGACTGAGCAGGGTAGCTTAAGAAGAAGGAACACCCCAGAGAGGGTGAGGACTGAGATAGGTAGCTTTAAGGGAACAACTTAGCTGAAGAAATCATGTTTATTGTTGATGATTATTGCTGCCTGCCTACTAAGCTCTGTCTGTTAACTGGATTACTCTCATTATGGCCTTCATTCTTCTGCTGCTTTACAGAACTCTGCTTCCTCACTGTCCACTAGTCCCAATACTGCCGAATCACTGGCCGTCATACAGAAAGACTAAAACCATCACATTAAAATAACAGACAAAAGAGAAAAAAAGACACAAATAACAAGATGTATTAGTAACAAAATGGCTTCCTAAACTATTATCACACTTGGAGTCTATACTGCTGCCTCCCCCTCACCTATACATTTTCAACAGTATGGAAAACTAGATCTCTGTAGCTCACTTCTTCGAGTTTAGTAAGCATACAAAGTTTAACTGCAATGCCACTGATGCATTGGTGGCAGTAATGTTGTAAAATAGCATTGAGACCTAAGGCCTATCACTAATCCCTTTTCAGCCCTCCAGCATGTTTGCTCATAGGGGAACTTATTTATGAGAGCTAAACAAGTCCCCAAAGTTGCACAGGTGAAATTAATGAGCCTCCCTTCTTCCTCATGCCACAACCATCAATGTTGTCTTTAGTTCTCATACAAATCTTAAGCTCTCCCAAGACCTATATTTTTGCACATGGCTATTATGTGCACTCTGAAGATGGAAGATTTACTATTTTATTACATTATCTATGAAACTGCTCATTTTATAAAATGTTGCCATAGTTTGTCTTAGTGTTAAGTTTTTTTCTTGATCACTATAATCATTTCCAACTGGTATAGTCTCACTTGCTGTCAGGTAACTTTAATTATACATGTAACTGTCACACCTCTGCCTTTCTGGCTCATTCCACATGTTAAGTAATGTTCATGATTTTCAAATCAATTCTATTACACAGACTTGTAAGAAAAGTAAGCTGCCTACCTTTACCTTTGTAAACACAATAACATTTTGTAGATATGCACTTGATCCATAAAGTAACATACACAGTTTTGGAAGCGCCACATAGACCAAAAGCTCTGTTTTCAGGGCAAGTTTAAAACAGGAAAAAAAGCAGGAATTCACACTTTTGGGTTCTTTTGAAAAAAAAAAAAAAATTATATATATATTATTTGACAATTGCAATTATATTTTGGTTTAGGAGAAAAACATGAATAGAAGAAAGTGCAGCAAAATTAGGCAAATTAAGAGAAAAAATATAAAACTTAAAAATGATAAATAGATGAATATATATACTGCATTATGACCTCCTGCCTAATATTGTGTATGTTCAATTTTGATGCAAAACAACCCTTACCCATCAAGGCATGGACTTCACTAGACCTCTAAAAGTGTGCTGTGGTATCTGGCACCAAGATGTTAGCAGGCGATACTTGTAAGTTCTTTATGTTACAATGTGGGGCCTCCATGGATTGGAATTGTTTGTCCAGCACATCCTACAGATGCTCGATTGGATTGAGATCTGGGGAATTTGGATGTCAAGTCAATTTCAACACCTTGAAATCGTTGTTGTGTTCCTCAAACCCTTCCTGAATCCTTTTTGCTTTGTGGCAGGACGCAATTTCCTGCTTAAAGAAGCCAGTGCCATCAGGGAATACTTTTTCCAAGAAGGAACAACCACATGAATGGCAGGACCGAAAGGTTTCCTTGTAGAACATTGCCCAAAGCATCACACTGCCTTCGCCGGCTTGCCAGCTGTCAGTAGTCATATAGTTATGGCTGATGGGTGTCTGTGGCAAGGTCTGTCACGATACATAGATCATCATTACATTGTCCTTCAGAAAGTCTAGCAAATCAACAGTTTTACCCTGCAATATTGATTTAATGTTTATATTGCCATTCAACTGTATTGCTTAGGGTCACTGTCTGCAATGCTTTACTTTGTATTTGATTTTTGCATAATAAATTAGAAATGGAATGTCTGATTAAGTTGAGAACTTTGGTGCCCTTATGTCCAAAATTGCATTAAATCCTTCACTTGAATTATTAATTTGATGCTGTGTATGGAGTGTATTAAAGACTTTATCCTTTAATCTTTCACATATAATGAGTTTGAGGGTTATTGCACACTTCTGCCTCATTAAAAAATTAATTTTAGTCCCTCTTTAACATGCTAAATGGAGATCACATGAATAAACTAAACTTAATTGTCTGCATCTCATGTGGCAGGACGTTCGACTTAATAGAGTCTGTGTATAGATCGAACATCACAATGCTCTATTCTACATAGAGATACACTATATGGACAAAAGTATTGGGACACAACTCTTAATTTATAAATGCACCGAGGTGAGTATTATCCTTTCTCTTTCTTTTAATTCCCTCAGCAGCAAGAAATAACAGTTTACAGTAACATGGAAAAAATAAACCAATCAGCCTAGGTATAACATAGTCACCCTTTCCTCCCCATTTGTGGAAAGAAATGGGTCATTCTAAAGAGCTCAGTGAATTCAAGCTGGGTACTGTGATATAAAGCCCCCCCTTGCAATAAGTCAGTTCATTAATTTTAATTGCTATTATCGAAAAGTGGAAGCATTCAGGAAAAGCAGCAACTAGGAAACGTAGCAGAAGTCCACATAAAGTGACAGAGCGGGGTCACTGAATGCTGAGGTGCATGGTGCAGAAAGTCACCAATGCTGATTTCATAGCTGAAGAATTCCAAACTTACACTGGCATTAATATCATAGAAACATAGAAACATAGAATGTGTCGGCAGATAAGAACCATTCGGTCCATCTAGTCTGCCCAATTATTTTTTTTTTTGAGTACTTTTTTTTTTTTAGTCCCCCGTTCCCGGTCTTATAGCTAGGATAGCCTTGTGTCTATCCCACGCATGCTTAAAATCTTTGACTGTGTTTGCCTCTACCACTTCTGCTGGCAGGCTATTCCATACATCCACTACCCTCTCAGTAAAGTAATACTTCCTGATATTACTTTTAAATCGTTGCCCCTCTAATTTAAGACTATGTCCTCTAGTTGTGGTAGTTTTTCTTCTTTTAAATATACTCTCTTCCTTTACTGTGTTGATTCCCTTTATGTATTTAAATGTTTCTATCATATCCCCCCTGTTACGTCTTTCCTCCAAGCTATAGATGTTAAGATGCTTTAACCTTTCCTGGTAAGTTTTATCCTTCAACCCATGAACCAGTTTAGTAGCCCTTCTCTGAACTCTCTCCAAAGTATCAATATCCTTCTGGAGATACGGTCTCCAGTACTGCGTACAATACTCCAAGTGAGGTCTCACCAGTGCTCTGTACAATGGCATGAGCACTTCCCTCTTCCTACTGCTAATACCTCTCCCTATGCAACCAAGCATTCTGCTAGCATTTCCTGCTGCTCTATTGCATTGCCTACCTACCTTCAAGTCCTCTGAAATTATAACTCCTAAATCCCTTTCCTCAGATGTTGAGGTTAGGACTGTACCAAATAGTCTATATTCTGCTTTTGGGTTTTTACGCCCAAGGTGCATAATCTTGCACTTGTCCACATTAAATGTCAGTTGCCACTGCTCTGACCATTTTTCTAGTTTAGCTAAATCATTTGCCATTTGGCTTATCCCTCCATGAATATCAACCCTGCTGCAAATCTTTGTATCATCAGCAAAAATACATACTTTGCCAACAAGACCTTCTGCAATATCACTAATAAAAATATTAAAGAGAATGGGTCCAAGAACAGATCCCTGAGGTACCCCACTAGTAACAAGACCTTGCATCGAATATACCCCATTGACTACAACCCTCTGTTGCCTGTCACTCAGCCATTGTCTAATCCATTCAACAATATTGAAATCCCAACTCAAAGATTTCAGTTTATTGATAAGCCTTCTATGTGCGACAGTGTCAAAAGCCTTACTGAAATCTAGGTAAGCAATGTCTACTGCACCACCCTGATCTATTATTTTAGTTACCCAATCAAAAAAATCAATAAGATTAGTTTGGCATGATCTCCCTGAAGTAAACCCATGCTGTCTCTGATCTTGAAATCCAAGCGACTTTAGATGTTCAACAATCCTATTCTTTAACAAGGTTTCCATTATTTTCCCCACTACTGAAGTAAGACTTACTGGTCTATAGTTGCCCGCCTCCTCCCTACTACCTTTCTTGTGAATGGGCACAACATTAGCTAATTTCCAATCTTCTGGAACTACTCCCGTTAACAATGATTGGTTAAATAAATCTGTTAACGGTTTTGCTAGTACACCACTAAGTTCTTTTAATAACTTTGGATGTATCCCATCAGGTCCCATCGACTTATTTGTCTTTACTTTAGACAGCTGAAGTAAAACCTCTTCCTCTGTAAACTTACATGCATCAAAAGACTCATTAGTCTTTTTCCCTAAATGAGGTCCCTTACCCTCATTTTCATTTGTAAAAACTGAACAAAAATATTCATTAAGGCAGTCTGCTAAGCCTTTATCCTCTTCTACATAGCATCCTTCTTTTGTTTTTAATCTAACTAATCCTTGTTTTACTTTCCTTTTCTCATTTATGTATCTAAAAAATGTTTTATCCCCCTTTTTCACTGACTGGGCTATAGTCTCTTCTGTGTGTGCTTTGGAAGCTCTTATAGCTTGCTTTGCCTCGTTCTGCCTACTCTTATAGATCTTTCTATCTTCCTCACTCTGAGTATTTTTATAATTACTAAATGCTAGCTTTTTATTTTTTTTACTATTTTAGCCACCTCTGCAGAGTACCACAGTGGTTTCTTCAATTTTTTGCTCTTACTGACAAGCCTTATGCAATTTTCTGAGTGGGAGAACATTTTTGTGTGGTCGAACCATAGGTGGAGGGCGAATTTGACTTCCTACCACCGCTATATTGATGACCTACTCTTCATATGGAGGGGTAGTGAGTCTGAATTAAAAGAGTTCCTTGAATATTTAAATACCAATGAATGGGGAATAAAGCTGAACTCGGAATATGACCGCCATAGTGTCCACTTTCTAGACCTAGAAATCTATGTTGAAGATAATAAGATCAAATCTAAGACATTTTTTAAGAAAGTCGATGTGAACAGTTTTATCGGTTATGATAGTGGACACTATTCTCCGTGGCTGGATGGTATTCCCAAAAGCCAGGCTTTAAGATTAAAAAGGAACTGTACAGAGGATACAGTGTGTAATGAACAACTGTCTATCCTCAAAGAAAGACTGATGGCTAGAGATTATCCCACGGAAAAAATTGATAAGGCTCTGGTGGAGGCCAATTCCCTAGATAGGGAATCCCTCCTCATGTATAAAAATAAAGAGAAAGTCACTAATGAACCCCCACTTTCTATTATCTTGGATTTTAATAATAAGAATTTACTTTTAAAGAAAATTATCCAGAAGCATTGGCCAATTTTAAAAAATGACGAATTGCTAAAAGAAACTTTACCAGAGAAACCTAAAATAATTTTTAGGGGGGCCTCGAATATCCGCAGGTGCATCACAAAAAGTTACACGAAACAACAATTAAAAGTGAAACCAACTTTTCTGACCCAAAATCCCGGTTTCTATAGGTGTAACAACTGTAATGCTTGCCGCCTAACTCAACCCAAACAAAATAAAAAGAGCTGTAAATTCAAATCAAAAGTGACAGGGAAAGATTTCATGAACTGTCAGACTTGCTCGGTTATTTACCTTCTGGAATGTCCGTGCGGGCTACAATATGTGGGTCGCACAACAAGAAAACTATCGAAACGCATAGGGGAGCACTGTAATAATATAAAAAATAAATTGGAGACACACAGTGTTCCCAAACATTTTTTATTACATAATAGTGACCCAGGATTATTGAGCTTTACGGCTATTGCAAAATTTAAGAAACACTGGAGAGGTGGTGATAGCTTTAAAGAATTAGGTAAATTGGAAATGCAGTGGGTCTATGAGTTAAAAACACTTACTCCAAATGGCCTGAATTCTGATTTTGATCTTTTTAATTTCCTTTAAATGTTTTTTAAAGTTATTTATTAAAGCTCTTTTAATATAAAAAAAAATATATATATATATATATATATGTATATATATATATTTCATAAACAATTATTCTTTGTATTTATTAAGATATAAGCCATGTGAAGTAAGTGCAATTAGGGGGCATTGTGCAATCCACATGATAGTTCTATTTATATATAATGTGTTGGACTAAGTATAGATTTTAATTAATTGCATTTTTTTATGTATGTATTAAAGTGGATGTTTTAATATTTAATATTTTTGAAAGATGTGAAACTGATCCTAAGTGCCATGTAGAATCTAACAATCACGTGTATTCTTGCTCTAAATCTCCCTGTGTGAGAGACATTGAAGCTTCCTCATTGAAAGAAGAAAAGGACTACAAATCGGAGCAGAAAAAAACTACAAATGCATCTGATTGGATAAAACGCTTACTTCCGTCTCGGCTTTGATGACGTCACCATGCATGTCACATGGAGTGGGAAGCTTTAAAAATGAAAGCTGAAAATGAGAGAGGACACTTGAAAAAGCCCTACTTTGGGGGTGAAACGCGTTGTGGACAAGAGGAGACTGCTACTGGGACTCTATATATGTACTGTTCAAGTGGATCTTTGAATGTAAGATTCTTTATATGTTTTTATTGGTATTAAAATCGTTGAAGCTAAATAGTCTCCTCCTTACCCTCTCTTATACTACTGCTGGGAGTTCCTTCTGGGTCTGCTACCCTGAATAAGCTGCCTAGGATTCCTCTGTGAACCTGTTGGATCTTTAACCCCTTGGTGGGCTCCCTGGATGCTGTATAGACTGAGCAGATCTCTGCTCAGGAAGATGTGAGTGTGTTCTCACTTATTATTTGTTATCAGCACTTTTATGTGATATACTACACTATATTATTTCTGTTCTGTTTTGTTTTATTTTTTTCCCTTCGGATTGAATATTGAGCTGATTTACTTTAAGGCTGATTTACTTTAAGGGTAACAATTTATTATTTATTTTTCCTGAGTTGTGTGTTTTGAAGTGTTGGGTCACAGCGCACGTTTTCACTTGTGTGTTGTTTTGATTTGTTTATTGCCAGGAGTGAGACACTGGTAGAATTTGCTGCAGCTGTTTCCACCACAATTGGGCGCAGTGTGTTTCTCTCTTGTTTCTTATGCAATTTTCTGTTGCCTTCAGTAGTGTAACTTTTAGACAATCCCATTTCTCCTGGACTCCATTTAAATTGCTCCAGTCTGATAATGACTCCTTCACACCTAATCTAATTTTAGAAAAGTCTGTTTTTCTAAAATCTAAAACTTTTGTTTTTGTGTGGTGTGACTGCGTCACTGTTCCTATATTAAACCACACTGTCTGGTGATCACTAGATCCTAAACTTTCACCTACAGTAATATCTGATAACAAATCTCCATTTGTGAACACTAAGTCTAGTATGGCCTGCTTTCGAGTTGGCTACTCCACTACTTGTTTTAGAGATAATCCCAGTAGGGAGTTTAGGATATGCGTACTCCTGGCGCAAGTAGCTGTTTTGTATTTCCAGTTCACATCAGGAAGATTAAAGTCACCCATGATGATCACTTCTCCCTTCATTGTCATTTTAGCTATTTCCTCAACTAGTAGATTATCTAACTCCTCTATTTGTCCAGGGGGCCTATAAATCACACCTACCCGAGTTACCATATGATTACCAAATTCTAATGTAACCCAAACTGACTCTATGTTCGCCTCACTAACTTGTATTACGTTACATTTTAAGCTATCCCTCACATACAGGGCCACCCCTCCCCCTTTTTTACCTTCTCTGTCTTTTCTATATAAAGAGTACCCTGGTATTGAAATGTCCCAGTCATGTTTTTCATTATACCATGTCTCAGTAACAGCCACTAAATCTACATTCTCAGTTGCCAATATCACTATGTGGTGGGTGCTCCATGAAAGGGGTTTCTATGGCAGTACAGCTGCATGAAAGCCTCTCATCACCAATTGCAATTCCAAGTGTCAGATAGAGTGGTGTAAAGCACGCTGCCACTGGACTCTGGATCAGTGGAAACATCTTATGTGAAGTGAAAAACCCCAACCTATTTTTTTAACATACGTTTGTAAATGCAGACTGCATGGCTAGACGGTGACAAGAGGTCTGACCTGAACTCAATAATTAAGTGTTGTGTCCCTATACTTTTGTCCATATAGTGTAAATGTATGGATCTTTCGCTATGCTCCAATGTTTATGTAATTATAACCAATCGTTATATATTTTTATTTGCAAATCACAAATATGTACCAAATTCGCGCTGCTTCTTTATTGTTGCATTATTTGTTGAGTAAAATGGCTCTTATATATGGACATCTTAAGAACTAAAATCTCTGCATGAGACTGCAATTTCCCTTATTCATTTGTACTACGGGCTGAAGGCTTCCACATGTTATAGCTAATACAATTAATTCCCTCTGAAATATATTGTCACCTATGTGAACTACATCATCTATCTTACGAGGAAGGCCTGCAGAAAAAGAAATAGTCAATATATTTAAAACAGCTGAACATAAATTAAATCTCATTTCAGTGTTTAAGCATTTCACATATAACCACTGACATGAAGAATCAAACACAGATGCTTTTAAAATAGTTGTTTATTAATTATGGTATCCGACTGATGGGAGAAGTGGCACATCATACTGATTCCGTGCATAGCGCTCTGAGCACACACAAACTCAGTGAATACCATTTGATGCTGTGTTTAGTCAGGGCATATCAAATTCATCTATTTGTATATGTAATAACATTTTTATTGGAAATATGCATTTCTTGTTTTTATTCCCGTTTTCTGCACCCACATTGCACCTAAAGGACTTAACACAATACAGTATCCACTTTCCATGTACTTATATTGCACCCAGAGCACTTGACTTGCACTCATTGTGTACCCACATGATTTGGAATGCCACAGTGTCGATTTGCCCCACAGAACATACCTCAGTGTCACTTTGCCCCACAGAACTACCCCTGCAGAACACTCCACAGTGTCCCTTTCCTCCATAGTACTTGATATTTTGCCCCACGTAACATGCCACATCATCATTTTGCAAAATAACATATGCAACAGCCAGTTTACCTATTAAAATATGCCACAGCTTGCCCATTAATATTCCAGTGTTGGTTTTCCCATTAATATGCCATAGCCAGTATGCTCATTAATATGCCACTGTTCATTTGCTAATACAATTATGTCTCTTTTCATTAAAAAACATTATCATTCAGTTTGTATATTTCTGTTTTGACCAATATGTGAATGTCTGACATATTGGCCTGGATTCATTGGCCACCGTTAAGCCTAAAACTGACTAAATATGATGCACAGCAATATTGATACTTTCTTTCCAGTGACACTCCGTTTAGTGCATGCTTTAGAGCTCAGCTAAATCCACATAATATATGTTATTAATCACCACTTAATGACACTCATTTCATTGATCTCAGAAAGATTAAATGCTGAGTTGGTCATGTGGGGAGTCGAACCTGCAATCATAATGTTTGGGTAGATTCTATAGATGGTGCATTGGGAGGTATTGGACCCATGGATTTCATTGCACAATCAATGCCTTATAAACTTATAGAGCTGAGGTTTGTGAGTTGTAGGTTAACAACGCAGGGGATAAACAGCTTGCCTGTTTCTATATCTGTAAGGTACTGTACACGTGAGTGTATCTGTTTCAGAATGTGAAGCAATAAATTAAGCTGTACTTGATTAAGTGTTATCTCAAAACATGCACTTTGGAAGGTCTTTGGGACATTCAGCTGAAGCCACAGTAATAACTCCCAATTGACAGTAGAAACAACAAAATATCATGATACTGCTAGAGTCAAAGCATGAATGACCTTTTATTATCTACTTTATCTTTATTTCATTGTCCTCCATGACAAGCTAAGTCACATTCATTATATTTCAATGTCTATTGCCTAAAATGTTAAGCATAACATCACTCAATCAATTGATGTTTATTGCCCTTCAAAGAAAATACACTGCATCTCATGTGGTACCAGCATGTTGTAAATTGAGGAAAATGGTACTGAATCCAAAAATCCATGTTTAAATTCAGCATTTTCAATGAATTCTGAATTGGAAGTCAAAATCAAAAAGGTTTTTAGAAGCCTGTATTTAATGTAACTCCCATATCTTCACTGTACCTTAGAGAAAAGCTTTGAACTGTTGCCCCGTAATGGTACTGCTCTTTGCAACCCGCTATATCGTGGCAATTATATCACAGTAGTTACAACAGCTGACAGTTCATGGCGGCTGTTTCATCATGGGTTAGGGATTAGTTTAGGGTTAGAGGAGGTTCTAGGGATTAGTTTAGGGTTAGAGGAGGTTAGAGGGATTAGTTTAGGGTTAGAGGAGGTAAGAGAGATTTGTTTTAGGGTTATAGGAGATTACTTCATCACTAGGGTGGGTCACTAGGGTTAGTATTTGTCGGTGCTGGCCACGTTTTACTTCAGCGCTGTAACTGCCATGATAAAATGGCAATGAAGAATAGTCATATACCCTTGTGGCCCTATAGCTGTTCCCAGACGATAAGATGATCCTGATGGACTGATGATTGGCATAGTGCATCAAAATATGGAGGGCTGCATTCAGATAACTAGGCCTTAGGTTTGTCCTGCATTCAAGTCCGTGCAGAACAATCGTTGCTATGTTGAATATTTTCGTGTCAACAAAATGGGCAATCTACTCTACTTATTATTTCACTGCCTACCTAAGATTTCAAGAGAGCTATTCACTACATGGCGAGTTGCAGGTGAGTTGAGGTGAACATTTCATCTCACCAAGCTAGCTGTACATTGGGGAAACCCAAACTGAGTGAGACTCTCCTCCTGGAAGAATGGAGATGGCCCTTGATAGTGTTATGTTTTAAAAAGCTCTAACTTTTGTAACTTTTGTGAATTATGTCAGGCTATCTTTGTTCTGTTTAGATTTTAGTAAATAGACACCCATGTCCCTAAGTGGTTAGAATTTGAATTGTCAAAATGTTGGGCCTCCAAGACCCAATGGTTCGTGAACTAAAACTTTAGAGGGTTGCTTATCTTGACACATAACCGACAACCATAATAATAACAACATACTGATAATATACTGTTTAAACTTTTATTGATTTCTACTGTATTCAACATGTTATCCTTTATTGTACCTTGACATTTACAAACTATAATTACAATGACAATTGACTTTTTTTTATGTATAAAGAACTACCATTCACACAATCCCATGAACACTATGTAATGCACTACAACGTGGTCATACAATTAACATAAAGCTACAAAAATAAGCTCAATTAGGTTTGGTCCTTTAGTAGTAAGCCGATCACCCATCCCAAATGTATCCAAGAGTCGGTCCAAAATTTGCATAAATTGCTGATTTTGTGACAAAAACTGATATTGTTGTGTAACCAAACTCGAGATTTCTCCACAATTTGGCTTTATGCTCCAATCTGACCCGACTGCTGGGCAGAACGTGTTGAGTACACTCTAGAAATCAATTGAGTCTTGTGTGCTAATTTTCTAAACAAGGCACATTAGATTTCCAAAGTCAGGCTTCCATGTATGCATGAAAGTTAGCATTTGAATCTTCCTTTTTTTGTACAAGACAAGATTTCTCTTGTTAAGTGTTTCTTTTTGTAACCATGAAGGTTACCATGAACCCTTACTTCATTTAGAGATCTTCAGCTGCTCATTATCTAGGGGAGAGATAGGATGCTGGTAAGTATATGTTCCTTTACAATAGGGGTGGGGAATGTCAGGCCCATGGGCTTTATATGGCCCGGGGTAGCGTGAGAAGCAGCATGCTAATCTCAGTCTACACTGGACGCCACTAGAAAACACTGCCTCCATCTGCCTCCACTAGCCACCAGGGATAGGCTGTCCTGGAGTGCAGGGGTAAGTCCTGAATGTGCAGTGTGGGTGATGGGGCATGCCCTGGGGTACAGGGGTAAATCCTGGATGTGTAATGTGGGTGATGGGGCATGTCCTGGTATGCAGGGGTAAATCCTGAAACTAGACAATGAGATCATATGGTTAGGTTCACCAGACAATGAGATCATAAAAAACCCTTGTCAGACAAAAAGTTGCATCAAAAAAGCTTTTAATTAGCATTTTTTTTAAAAACAACCTTTATTTAAGGCGTGTGGCTGGAGGGGAGTGCAGAACTCTTCTCTCACAGCCGCGGATCGGCTTAACCCCCTGATGGCGGGCCTGGGTGCCTGGGCTTATTTCGATTTTCCCGCCCCACTTTTGTGCCGCCAGTGCTGCCTTATGGTAGCGCCAGCCCTGAATGGGGCATGTCATGGGGTGCAGGGGTAAGTCCTGAATGTGCAATGTGGGTGATGGGGCATGTCCCGGGGTGCATAGGTAAGTCCTAGGTGAAACGCGTCAGGTTGTGACTCTCACAGATAATGTTCAGATGCATAGACTAAGAAAAATATCTTTCAGTATTCTTTTTTAACAAATCCTCAAAATGTATAATTACTTCTGTACTGTACCAATGGAATAGTTTTTAACTTGATGCATTTTAATATTGTATTAAAGTGCAATTACCACAAAATATGAGTGCTCGGTCACTGGGCTTTCCTGTACTGTTGAATTATTGGTGCAGAGGTGCAGTCAGAAGCAGTGGATCCAGACACTGCCATTAATCACAAATAGATATGTCATGCACTCTGAGATCACCAATAAAGGATCACATCCATAGTATCACTATAGATTCCATATTTATAGTGACAATAAATGATTTTAAATGTAGGAAATTCTGGAAAATTGGGATTTAAACGACAAATGACCCTTTTGAGAAGTGGAATCCAATGTGTAAAAATGTCTTTAAATTGTTATAACACTTTCTAAGTAGATTTCATGCTCTATTTTTTGTTCCATTGTATATGGTTGATACAACACTTTTGGAATTCCATGTATATTCCAAATACAGAATATGTCCATTATTCCTTATTGTTTGCCTGTCTGACACTCAAACAGTTAATAAGCCATGCAAAGCTTAAAACGTAAAATCCATAATTCCCAGTATCTGCCAGTACAACACAAGTACAGATAGAATCAATCTTGATTAGAGTCCCTGTGTCATTTCTTTTTTTTCCAGGGCTCTCAGAAAATCATAAAAAAAAAATCTAATCCAAAAAAAAAAAAAGGTTTTTTTTCAAATCTGTGCCAACTTGCTTGGTTTGTAACTATATTTTTTCTGCCTAAAATACTATGATTTAAACCATCTGTGGGAGAGAATATATTCGAGGTAAGCATTAACAAGATTGACATTTTCAGGAGTTCTTGCATTAATTGCGAAATACACTCAGGCAATGTGTCAAGGCAATTCTAAATTGATACAGAAAGCAGTATTGATACAGAAAGCATTATTTTAATTTGTGCCTATTAGCATCAATATTTAAAGTACTGCTAAAATGTTGCCTCTTGAGTCAGCATGTAGTTATTCATATGTCAGTCTGGAAAATATTGCAGGAGACTACTTGACAGAACATGTTTATGAAATATATGTAATGCTGTATTCCAGTCTAAATGATTTTATCTCGCATGTAAAACCTGTCAGCCTAATGGTGGCCTGAGTAAACAGATCTACCAGTATACTGTATTTTAAAATGTTTAATAGCCGAGCTTTAAAATGAACCTGTCAGTTCGCTTTAATAGATGACCAGTTCCGATTCAGGTAGGTAGATGTTTTCTGCTAGGAAAAAACGAAGAGCACCAGAGGACCTCCTCGGCCAATGAGCCAAATAAAAATATTACCTCCTAGATTGGCCTGAAGTGATTGGAAAAGTGGAGCCTCCCTCAACGCCAGGCTATCCAGCCTGTATAACAGAGATTCAATCAAAAGAAGGGGTCGGTATGCGGAAGGAGCTCACGATAAACAGGTATGCAAAAAAATAAGCCAATTTAACCCCTTAGGGGTAAGACATTTTCACCTTGACTTTCCCTTGGTGAAAATGGCTGTTTTGACATTTCTGGGGTGTTTGTGTTTGGCTGCAATTTTCTTCTCTCTCACATACTGCACCCACACAAATTATATGTTTTTTTTTGATTGTCATAAGAAGGGCTTTCATAAGATACGATTATGTTCATCATATTTTATAAATTACTACAAAAAAAATCATAAAATATGAGGAACATTTTTAAAAAACCCACTTTTTCTAACTTTGACCTAAAATATAATTTACACAAACACAATCATTAAAAAAGACCCAGTCTAAATAGTTTCTAAATGTTGTCCCGAGTTCAGAAATATGCATGTTTCCATCTTTTTCGGTATTTTTTTGCGAGTTATGGGGTATTTTTTTCCTATATTGACATTTTGACCCCAACCCGAACCCAAAATGTAACCCTAACACTAAATTTAACCCCAACTCTAACCCTTATGCTATCCCTTAATATATTTTTATTTTTATTTAATTTTAACCCTATCCCTTCTGCTAAAAATGATTTAATTTTAACCCTATAGGCCAGGGGTGGGCAATTAATTTTTACCGGGGACCGCATGAGCAACCCGAGCACTGCTGGAGGGCCACATCGACAATATTTAAATTAATTTTGCTCAATATCTGTCTCTCCCCGTACCCTCATGTCTGTCTCTCTCTCTCCCTATTCCCTCATGTCTGTCTCTCTCTCCACTCATGCTCCATGTCTCTCTCCACTCATGCTCCATGTCTCTCTCTCTTTCCATTCATGCTCCATGTCTGTCTCTCTCTCGCCACTCATGCTCCCTGTCTGTCTCTCTCTCGCCACTCATACCCCATGTCTGTCTCTCTCTCACCACTCATACCCCATGTCTGTCTCTCTCTCGCCACTCATACCCCATGTCTGTCTCTCTCTCACCACTCATACCCCATGTCTGTCTCTCTCTCGCCACTCATACCCCATGTCTGTCTCTCTCTCGCCACTCATACCCCATGTCCGTCTCTCTCGCCACTCATACCCCATGTCTGTGTCTCTCTCGCCACTCATACCCCATGTCTGTCTCTCCCCTCATCCCTTATATATTTTTCCATCTCTATCTTTCTGTTCCCCGTGCTGGTCTCTTGTACACACAGTCATTCATAAACACACACAGTCACACAAACACAGTTACACACTTAGTCACCCTCACAGACATACATTTACACAAACACCCTTATACACACTGTCACACATACATAAATACACACAGTCATACATAAATACACACAGTCACACAAACACAATTACACACTTAGTCACCCTCACAGACATACATTTACACAGACACCCTTATACACACTGTCACACATACATAAATACACACACAGCCACCTTTACACACAGGATACACTTGCACAGACACTCATGTACATACACTTACACAGACAGTAACACACACATAGTTATACACATTGACACACACATACACACTTATACACATTCACACACACTTCCACAGACACTTCCTTTCTTTTTTTATTTTAACACCCCCCCCCCCAAACTGTTATTACCTAGTCCTCCTTGTTAATCCAAGCACAGCACAACGGGGGAAAGCTCCGCCCCCGTTGCGTTCTGTGATTGGGTGCAGGGAGGAGGACGTTCTCTATGGTGTCTTGGCAGATACCCTATAGAACGTCCTCCTCCCTGAAGCAGCCAATCACAGAACGCGACGGTGGCGGAGCTTACACCCGTCGCGCTGTGCTTGGATTAACAAGGAGGAGGATGGCAGGGAGAGAGCTCCCTGCTACAGTGCCTCTCCTCCCTTGCGCCTGGGCGTGGTGCACCCCGTGCACCCGCCCAGGATCGGCCCTGCCTCACGCGGGCCTGGGCCGGACAGGGACGCACAAAGGGCCGGATGTGGCCCGCGGGCCATAAGATGCCCAGGTCTGCTATAGGCTGATCTAACTATATAACCAGTTTTAAGCTAATTAAATATTTTTTTTTTCTTTTTTCACATTGCTATGCTACTTGGCTACCTCTAGGGGCAGTCAAGCAGCATATTCATAGCGGTGGAAGTGAATTTACTTTCACTTCCGAAGCTCATACCACCAGAGGGCATAGCCATATTGACGGAGCATGCTGCTCCGTCAAGATGGCTCCCACGATCGCTCCGTGGGGCGAACGTGGGTGCCCCAGAAAATAAATTTTGGTGCTGGCTATTGCCTCGAAATTGAGGCAATAGACCAGCACCGTTAAAGCGGTTTTCACTATCAACGGAGCCTGACACGTCCATTGTCGCGAAGGGGTTATATGACAATAAAGACTGGTACAAAAGAATAGGACAAAATACAGTGAGAAAGACGCCTTACGCGTTTCCTGCTACAAAAACAATTGCTTTGATTGAATCTCCAATATGTATTCTGCTAAAATTGCTATTGAGAGATTTACTTACCTGAATTAACCTTTTGCCTCTTGCAACATGCAATCTACCTGACCCCAAACACAGTTGTTGCCATCCCTCAATGCGTATTGTGAGAGCGACAAGATGCTGATGTCAGTGTTTGGTGTTATGGATGTAAGCTCGTCCATAGCCACCTCCATCTTTTGTAGCGTTTTTTGCTAGCTGTAACTTTAGTGAAAAGACATAACACTTTGTCTTAATATAAAGATGTATATTATAAATTGGCTAGCACAATGAATAGGAATATATTTATTCTCTGAAAAGTAATACCATATCATTTTTACATGACAGGTACACTTACAATTTCACAAAGCTTTCAAAATATATACAAATAAATAAAACTGCAGTCACAATGTTTAGGACACTTGGGTTTGGCAAGCAAGCTCAATTGGACTGTGTCCCCTTATAATAATCTCTTGCAAAAATAAAGAGCCAACAAACTTGATATAGGCACAATCTGCAAATGTTGATCTCCAAGCAAGTCTTCTATTAAAGGACAACTCTAAACTCGTTAAAAAACATGATTTAAAAAACATGATTCTTTAAATAGGTTTAGCACTGTTTACAACAACAGTGCTGAAAATGATTAATAAAAGGATAGAGTAAAAACCTTTTTTTCATGTCCCACCTCTAACCATAGAAGATGCTAGAAGATGCTGGCCGCATCCATAGTGTAGAATATATTGATCTCACCCAAAATGCGCATCCCCATTTTGGTGGATTGCACATGCGTGGCAGACATTTCATGCATGTGCGACGGCAGAATCCAAAATGGCACCTGCAGCCACTGCCAGTTTACAAAATGGCATTGTGTAAAACGCAAGTAGCACAATGATGAGGTGGGAGCTGAAAATTAGTCTATACTTTCATTAAGCATTTTAAGCACTGTTGTTGTTAACAGTGCTAAATCTATTGCAATGCAGGCCACACATTTTAAACAGTTGCCCTAATCTTTAGCTGCAACCAGTTCATACGTAGAAATGATGGATGTTAAAAGCCCTACCAAGATTCATTCTCCAAAGCCCTGCCAATCAGTTCCCCACTGATTTCAGTAGGGTAGGACACATCTGTAAAATTGCTTTAAACTGATTGTTGTAAGTTCCTGTACAATTCAACTGCACACCAGAGATTTTTCATGTGTAGATTGATCTTTCCAAGTTTAAGTAGCATATCCACACGCAGATTGTTAGATAGTTAATATGACAATGACCCCTCAAACATCCTATTGGGCCCCATTAGGACAATGTTACTAGATCTATCAGTATCAGACGTTTCACATACATTAAAACACCCCTGTCTACTAGGCAGCATTATGAAACCTTTCTGAATCCAGCTTTTACTTGTAATAATCTAAGTGAAATTTATTTTATGGCTTTTATACATTTTCTTTCAGGCACATTAGTTGATGTATTGTAAAACCTAACAAAAACTATTGACTTAAGCAGCATGATGTAAGTGAGAGCAAATTCAATTATCTACAGTAGAATTTAGTGAAACATGGTTAGACTAGAAAAAAAAGCAGTGGTAGAATAATAACAAGGCTTCTTTGTATATAGTTTTCTTTTAGAAAAAGAAAAAAAAACAACTAACAGGGGTAATGGTGTAATGATTGTGTAGTTTGAATTGATTGTCTTCCAATTGCAAGTAATTAGCAGTTCCATCTTATGTTATATTCTGTATCTATGTTTGGTGTATTATTAAGAAGATTAGGGAAAACACTTCCAACCAGTTGAGAGTCTGACATCACTTGATATAGTTCTGTGTTGTCTCAGAGCAGCCAGTGTGCATTATTGTCACCACTCGGTGAATATGGGACTTAATGGAGAAACTTTGGTTGGAACAATCAGAAAGTTTAGGTTGAAAGCAATGCACTTTATGTATGTACCTAAGAAATTTATTTTTCCATCACCATGAGCAAACTTGAATAAGAGCAATAATTGCACAGATGTCGTCATAGAACCTAAAAATGTGATCTAATCCGTTACTTGCCTAAAAGTAATATGTGAAGCGTTTATTTTTTTACACAGAAGCACTAACTGCTTCATCATGGATCACAAGTTGTACTAGATTGCTTACCTTGTTACGCATCAATGATATAAAGGAAACAAACAAGTAAACAATGCATTAAGCAGACACATTGCCGTCTGTCCACTAAAATTTGTGATTGGAGGTGGAGGTTAACACTAATCCTGAGCTCCAACAATGAACAGAGGGAAGGTCAAAGTCGAGGTCAAACTTTTGACTTAAAAAGCCAAGTAGTCCTGCCCCATGTAATTAAATAGGTATTATTGGCTCCCAGTCCCCCCCCCCCCCCCCCCCCACACCTTACCTGTTTAAAAAAAATGTCCCCCTACAGTGGTTTTCATGCCAATTCTGGATCACTTCAGTGAATTTGAGGGCTACTCGAATCTGATTGGGTCCAAAACACGGATCTCCAATTCTATCAAAGAAAATTGGCTCTACCTGAGTCAACCCCATAGTATCACAGCATTAAAAACAAATATTTATATTTGTAAATGTATTTATCTCAACGGGTATATTTTTTCTTTGGGAAAGTAGTTGTGTCCAATTTTTGGAACTGTCAGCTTGTTCATTTTTTATTTTTTATATATTTGCATATTAAAGTGACCTAATTCTATATCATCTGTTAATGTGAATGAAATTCTTTATCAGTTTAGCAAAGGAAGTGAAAGGTCCTTGAGCACCATCTAGTGGTTCAAAATGAATCCAATAACTATTACATTTATGTATTTTCTCAACATAGTTTATTAAAATATATTAAAGTACATTTGTAGAAGATATGTTGCAGAGACATTGAAGTTACAAGTACAAATATACAAGACATAAATATTTTTCATTAACTAATCTTGTCCCCAAATAATAATCATTGTATTGGATTGTTTTGTTTGAAAGTGCATTCTATAACATCTATTATAAATAATAAAAAAAAACTTGGAAAATGTTCCTGATATATTTCTTAAGCACACAACATAACTTTACAATACCTGTGTAGTAATCACCTGTCACTCAAGTTTGGGGAATATTTGCAAATATTAACATTAGTTGAGATTTAATAATCTTTTCTGCTGCTGATATATTTGTAAAACAACAAATGATTATTGGTTATATACTAACACTGAACTAATTATAGATCACAAACTAACTACACAAACTATACAATTGAATCACACTTTAGGGATTAATCACTGCACAATGAATTGTGCAGAACTAATAACAGAGTTGCAAAATTGATAACAAAATTGCAAAGTTGATATACCGCATTGAGGAGCACAAATGGAGGCCAATTATTACAACAAGAGTCAGTTTACCCCGATCTACTGATTAGCAAATAAACCCTAATATTTCTCTTTTATTTTCTTTACGGATCAACCCTAATTGCCAAACATTTTGCACTTTGGAAACATTAATTCCAACGCCATTCACTGCTCTGACTGCCGCAAACCCTTTAGATGAACTGGCGAGTTAGATTTAATTGTTTGGCCTATAAAATAAATGTAAGTGGGATTTGTGGCATTTTGTGATGGTTTATAAACTCTCGAGTCACACTTTAGTTAGTCTTTGGACCTTCACCTGTCCACACACCACAAGAACAGAAGCAACATTTGACAAAAACGATGCCTTGCTCCTGAGTATAACTTTATGTATAACTTTATAGCATAAATGTATGGGTCTACGCAAAAATATAGATAATTGCAGGAAAGTGCAGGGAAATCAGATGAGAATTTCAAAGTTCAGCTGTTTCAATTAGGTTTTTTTTATATATTAAAAAAAAAACATAATTTGTAGAAAAGAAAAATTGAACAACTTTACTCCTCCGAGAATCTTTATATTGTATCGTATTTTTCTGATTTCTTTAAGCGTTGGAAGATGCTTAATACACAAAAAGACAAAGTGCAAATTTTCGACTTTGTATTTTTTTTTCCAGATGTTTTTGTTTATAATGTTATTTATGCCTTTGAGAAAATAGTTGAATTAAAAGTGTAATTGTCAGCGGCTTTAATAGAAAGTTTTAGACTGCTGGGACGAATTTCTTTGCCTCCCAATTAAGTTGAAGCTGCTCCTGGAGGTCACTTCGACCACTTTTGCGCAAATGGCGAGCTAGGAGTCGTAATTTGTCTGCTGATGTTGGGAGACTCTTTTTCCAAAAGGTCAGGAGTTCATAGACTTGATCTGTTAGGTTATCTGGACTTTTCAGCTTCACTAGTTGGATGGTGCTGCGGCGAATGGGAAGGGAAAGAACTAACAATGATGCATCTTCTTCGGAAAGCTCCTGAGCTAACCAGTGCAGCAAATTGTCCCATAGGAGATCTGTAATGCAGTTCAGGTGTCAAACATCATGTAAAAATAATAATGGCACAAAACTATTTTATGTACTAAATTTTAACAAGAAGTTAATATACAGAAAGACAGTTAACGGATTACTTGTATGTATTACTTAGTCATAAAATTTTACGTAATCAGAAAAAAAAATGAAATGAGTAAGTGATTGGAGAAACATAGAATGTGTCGACAGATAAGAACCATTTGGAAAATTTAGCCTGCCCAATTTTCTAAATACTTTTATTAGTCCCTGGCCTTATCTGATATCTAGGATAGCCTTGTGCCTATCCCAGGCATGCTTAAACTCCTTCACTGTGTTTCCCTCTAGCACTGCTGGAAGTCTATTCCATAAATTCTATTAATACTTCCTGATATTACGCTTAAATCTTTGCCCATCCAATTTAAGACTATGTCCTCTTGTTGCGGTATTTTGTATTCTTATGCCCAGGCAACGCTCTGGCCCGGGCAGCACACAGACATCAAGCTGGATGCTCACTGCACAAATGCCGGTCTAGCGCCTTTTTTAAGGCGGTCCGCTGGGCTAGTGACAGGTGTATTGCCTGTTACCTCCTGATGGTGTCCCTGCTTGTATTTATTGCCTTATAAATTACAAAAAAGCAATACAACTTTAAAATATGAGTTTGCAGGTTTTTTTCATTAGCTTTTGTAGATTAGTAATATATTTTTCATATATGAGTTGCAAAGGAGTTCAACTATATAGTTTCTTATTTGGTATCCTTTTTTTTAAAGTATATTATATGATCAAAATAAATTGTATCCCAAAAATAAATTGCCATAATCATGAAAAAAACAATATACAATTTGTGTTGGTACATTAAATGAGAAAGAAGAAAATTATAGCTAAACACAAACACCACAGAAATGTTAAAACAGCCATTCCAGAATGACAATTTTTTCCCCAAAAGTCCAGTCATGAAGGGGCTAATGCCCCAATTAGAGGACAAACAATATGCTTCTTATTTGTTAGTATATCCAATATTTGATATTTGCTAGTGTATGTGTGCTGGCATGTGCAATAGGCTGGTGTTAAATTATGTCAGGGCAAATTCTCATCTGGCCCTGCTCAGGTATTCTAGTATGTATGAAACTAAGCATGATTAAATTCAGCTGACTGGGATCTTTTTCTCCAAATCCCTTCTTTGGCCTTGGGTTTGAAATTCCTGTCTCAATTCCTGCAATTCTCTCATGAGTAACACCCTTTAGCATTGTTAACTACAGTAAATGTGAATTCTAAACACAAACAATTTGTAAAGAATGCAGAGTTATTGCATGGTAAATTTGGTGATATTGTCTTGTTAAATACAAGCATAATCCAGAATTCATTATTATCGGTACCTGTTGGATCGTTAGTAATTAATTTTGTACTTGAGAGGCGACTGACATTTTTTTCCACCTAGAAAAAAATACATATTTATCATGTGAAGTATTTTACTGATTAAAGTTTTTGTGGATTATAACAAAATAAACACATAAAATATTACATAAGATAGTGCACACTGATAATATAAACTGTTGTGCATGCAAGAAAATTACATTGAACAATATAAAAGAATTTCATTTTTTTTAACGTACACAAATGTGATATTGCTAATTTCTGTATATGTTTTGTTTATAGAGAAAAGTTGAATGAATTTCAAATAATTCCCTATATAATAACATATGCCTGATGATTTTCATTTTTTTTGTGGTGCATTTTGCAAATTATTTTGAAATACATGTAACAACGCTGTGTTCTCTACATACACTGACAACAGACAGCAGTGGTCTGCACAGCCTTGACACACCTAAGAATTTAGACTAATGCATGTGAGAAAGCAATGATATGAATGATCCTGGATTCCTGGCTGCACTCCATGGATATATTTGATTATCCATACATCTGTTAACTCCCTCACCTTTTAGTCTAATGAAGTATGAGAAGATCAGATACAACCCAAATCTTTTATTTAGCTGGTGAACTGCAACGCCTCCCTTAAAATGACACCATATGGCCCCCAAAGTAAACCATGAGCATGCTTCCCACCCGGATTTCAGGATGTCTCCCGTCGACCTCAATATATCCAGAGTCAAAACCAAGTAGCTAACTAAAGCAATGAATATAAAATATCACTGCCCTTGGTTCCAACAGAAAGTCCAATATCCAATGAAGCAGACCGGAATAGAGAGCAGGCTGTGAATGGATGTAAAAGCCAAGAATCCCACAAAGTGTGATTCAGTACACCAAACTTGTTACTAGCAGCTAAGAACACAGAGTCATGTGTAGAAGCAACATGGTAGCCACAACATGGTAGCACCTCAAGCACTAATCCATGGAAGGGTTACAACAAATGGCTAGCCCACCTAACCAAAACAATAAAAAAAAAAGTACATGCTCAATGATGGCGGTTTCTTTAAAGAAAGAGAAATATTATTCAGTCAGTTAATTCCCTAGCACCACTAAAGGAAAAACTAGTGGAGCTATTCACTAAAAGTGGTGAGATGCAACGTCTAGGGACAAACTGGGTGAGTTTCTCTTGTATGAAGAGGTCACATGACCCGGCATAATGAATAATTATATCTTTAATACTGAATACATGTTCATCTCACCTGCACCTCATGTTTTGTGACTAGCTCCATCTTAGCCACACTACCTAGTTATGGATATATAACACATTTATAAAATGAAGCTGTAGATACAATTCACCTTACCTTTGGTAACGTCAATGATAATTTGCAAACTGGATTCCGTTGCTGTAATATTACATCACTTGCTGTACCACTCCTGTAACTTTCAACAATGTCCTCTTTGGATATTTTGTAGATTGCTACTGTGCCTTTATAATGGGGAGAGCTATAATTTCCAAATTCGTCCAAAACACTGAGATTAAGTGTCAATTTCTGTTTTCTTTGAGAATGAAATGTCAGCTTAAATGTTTTTCCAGAAGCTTTTCCAGCTATAATAAAATAAATAATAGTAATACAAATAAATCCAAGATAAGTATCTTATCATGTGCTGAAAGGACAGAAAAATATATATTTCATGTATGTATCTTAAAGTCATTAAACGTTTTTTTCACTTGGGCCTCTATTACAGAATAGAATAGTGGTTCTAATATGGAGATATAATGGTATGTACATTTTAAGATACATGCCATGTTATCCCCTGACAAAAGCCTCCATGCTTGTGCAGTGGGATTAAGCCTCATTTTTACATCAACCAATAGAGGGAACCTCATGTAGATCTCTATGGCAGCAGGGAGAGACAGTTGTCACCCATCAGACCCAAACAGATGTGAGCAGGCACTCTGAATTAAATACATGCTTGGATTACAAAAGTCAGACTAAGCTTTACAATTTTGCTTATAAATCAAAAGTTAAAAATTCTTTAATACCAGTTTAGATATAGTTAAATTATTCTGATCTTGAAGCCTTATTTCCCTTCTAATACATGAGTACAGCTTGCTTGCCTTTGCAACAGGTGCCTAAGATTGCACAGTCTATTGTCAACAAGAACACCCAAACCTTCTCCATAGAAGATTTACCCAACACACAAACATGTACAGTATAATTAGCATGTTTGTTTTTCTTACCAAAGTTACATACTTTTACATTTATCTATATTGAAAAGCATCTACCAATTACCTGCCCATTCTCCCATTTTGTCTAAATCCCTTAGCAGAAAAATTACATCATGCTCTGAAAAAACATAAACACTTGTCCTACATTTTTCATGCTATCTAGTTAAGGAATCGATGGTAGGTAGTAAAAGGACCTACTTCTCATTCAGATAAGTAAGGTAAGGTAATAAAGTGCTGCACATTGCTGTCTATGTCTAAGAGCTGCACATTGCTGTCTATGTCTAAGTGCTGCACATTGCTGTCTATGTCTAAGAGCTGCACATTGCTGTCTATGTCTAAGAGCTGCACATTGCTGTCTATGTCTAAGTGCTGCACATTGCTGTCTATGTCTAAGTGCTGCACATTGCTGTCTATGTCTAAGAGCTGCACATTGCTGTCTATGTCTAAGAGCTGCACATTGCTGTCTATGTCTAAGTGCTGCACATTGCTGTCTATGTCTAAGTGCTGCACATTGCTGTCTATGTCTAAGTGCTGCACATTGCTGTCTATGTCTAAGTGCTGCACATTGCTGTCTATGTCTAAGTGCTGCACATTGCTGTCTATGTCTAAGAGCTGCACATTGCTGTCTATGTCTAAGTGCTGCACATTGCTGTCTATGTCTAAGTGTGTATTTTGGATTCTACAGATATAAAAATTAATTAGGAACCAAGGAAAGAACTTTCTGTTGCATTTCCACCAAAGCCATGAAAAGGTTATCAAGGATAGGCCATGCACAGCAGGTTCCCTAAAGACATAGTTTAACGCAATCTATAGCAATGGCTCGGATGCGATTTCTCTTGTCAACCAATTAAGTGAAGTTTTAAGAGTAAATGGGAAGTGTAATATATATATATATATATATATATATAGCCACCTAAAATAGACTTATTCCAGAACTGTCAGCAATACATTATGTGGAGAAGTAAGATAAAGAAGTTTCCCAAGCGAAAAAAGGCAAGTGGTTTAAAAATATACCCTTTGTTGCCTCATTAAAATATATCTTATTCGTATCATGTCAATTTGTTTGTGTTTCATACTTTGCTATCTCTTGTGAAAAAGTTTTCTTTTTCCATATTCATTTAATGTGGTGAATATTTATAAAAGGGTGATGCACTCCCCAGTAGGTACCATCCTAAAGGATAGACTATTGTAGTGCTGTCTGTTCCCAGCCAGTCTGTGTTCCCACTCTCATTTTTTGTCTGCAGATTTTATATGTGCCCAATATTCTAATTTCATTTCTTCCTATATTCCAATATGTCTGTATATGTTACAAATCTATCCATTCATTTGTTGTATCCACTTGCCAAATCTCACATTCCTATAGTCCCATGTCCCTGCTGAATGAGGCGAAACACGTTAACAGATCACATTTGCTGGAGTGAGACCACCATTTTTGAATACACTCTGCTGACTGTTCGTGCATTTGCAACACCAGATATTGAAGTTTAAAGTATTTTTATTCTTTCTACCAATAAATATTATACATGTTGTATTTCCATCATTTGGAGGTGACCAGAAGTCCAGATCCATCGCTAGAGACCAGCTTGATCACCTTACATGCTCATATTTTTTGTAGGAAATGTGAGTGTAAAATTTCGAATCATACCAAATGTTTCCTACCTAATTAAACATTATGTACCATATTATTTCTATATGTTTTCTCTCTGTGTATATATATGTCTAAGGAACAAAAGGATATCCCCCTGGATTAATATAAGGTTATATCATGATTGCACTTTATTCTTGCACTTTAGCACACTGTCACTTTGTTTTTTCCCTTTGTATCTATTACCAGGAAATTGTGGGGTAGTAGCCCGACAGATTGCAGTTTGTGTATCACCTAAATAACCGCCATATCACCTTACACAGAGGCGGCTCTCTAATTAAGCGAGTTAGGCAGCCGCCTAAGGCCTCGCACTCACGGGGGCCTCGCGGCTGCCTAACTCACCTTATTACCTTTGATGTAACAGGGAGCTTAACGATGCCGTTAAGCGCCCTGTTACACTAACCTGGGACGTTTCCTCCGATCATCTTCTCTCCTGCACGGAGGAAGGAAGCTCCGATCGCGTTTTTTTTTTTTCAACTTTATTGAACCCGCGCAGCTTCTATAAAGTTTAAAAAAAAAAAAAAAAAAACGCGACCGGAACTTCCTTCCTCCGTGCAGGAGAGAAGATGAACGGAGGAAACAACGGAGAGCAGCATGGAGGTAAGTACTAGGGAAGGGGGGAGGAGGGTGGCACAAACGAGCAAAGCCTGGCATAATGAGTGGCTAAATATTGGCACAGTGTGGGGCAAAATCCTGGCATAATGAGGTGAGGGGCAAAATCCTGGCATAGTGAGAGGCTAAATCCTGGCATAGTGAGGTGAGGGGCAAAATCCTGGCATAGTGAGAGGCAATATCCTGGCATAGTGAGGTGAGGGGCAAAATCCTGGCATAGTGAGAGGCAATATCCTGGCATACAGTGGCAAAATCCTGGCATATTGAGAGGCAAAATTCTGGCATTGTGAGGGGCAAAATTCTGGCATAATGAGGGGCAAAATCCTGGCACAGAGTGGCAAAATCCTGGCATAGTGAGAGGCTAAATCCTGGCATTGTGAGGGGCAAAATAGTGGCATTATGAGGGGCAATATCCTGGCATACAGTGGCAAAATCCTGGCATAGTGAGAGGCTAAATCCTGGCATTGTGAGGGGCAAAATCCTGGCATATTGAATGGCTTAATCCTGGCATATTGAGGGGGTAAATCCTGACATATTAAGGGGCTAAATCCTGGCATATTAAATGGCTAAATCCTGGCATATTGAGTGGCAAAATTCTGGCATTTTGAATGGCTAAATCACAGTGCATCTGGTGCTGTGAGGAAGAACAAAGTGCCAATCTTCTAGCACAACGTGGTCTGTGAGACCACTTTCAACATTGAGCACCTTTCCTTCTGGCTGAGTGTTTCTCTTAGTGTGTGATTGTGTGCTTTCTGAGTGTGTCTGTGAGTCAGTGTGTGCTGGCTGAGTGTATCTGTGAGTGTGTGCTGGCTGAGTGTGATTGTGTGCTGACTGAGTGTGTCTGTGAGTCAGTGTGTGCTCACTGAGTGTGTCTATGAATGACTGTGTGATATGTGTTAGTGTTCACATTTAGGACACAGCAATAACAATGTGAGTTAGTCAGCCGCACACAATTGTATCTATACCAAATGTTTATAGATGTTTGTAGAATAATTATGAGACAAATACAATTCTAGGAGCTGTTCATTTCTAGAAGCTGGGATTTGAGTCTGATCTTGAAATATGCTATTTCTACAGTTCATTTTTATTATCACTTGCATATATTTTATTTAACCCCTTAGTGACAAGACATTTTCACCTTGACTTTCCCTTGGTGACAATGGCTGTTTTGACATTTCTGGGGTGTTTGTGTTTAGCTGTAATTTTTTTCTTTCTCACATACAGTACCCACACAAATTATATGTTGTTTTTATCGTCATAAGAAGGGCTTTCATTAGATACCATTATGTTCATCATATCTTATAATTTACTACAAAAAAATCATAAAATATGATGAAAAATTTAAAAAAAACCACTTTTTCTAACTTTGACCTAAAATTTAATTTACACAAATAAAATCATTAAAAAAGACCCCGTCTAAATAGTTTCTAAATGTTGTCCCGAGTTCAAAAATATGCATATTTCCATATTTTTCGGTATTTTTTTGCGAGTTATGGGGCAAAAACCAAAAATAGTGTTTTTTGGTTTTTTCCTATATTGATCTTTTGACCCCAACCCGAACCCAAAATTTAACCCTAACACTAAATTTAACCCCAACTCTAATCCTTATTATATCCCTTAATATTTTTTAACTTTAATTTAATTTTAACCCTATCCCTTATGCTAAAAAATATTTAATTTTAACCCTATAGGCTAATATAGCTAAATAACCTGTTTTTATTTAATTAAATATGTATTTTAATTATTTTCCATTGCAATGCTACTAAACTACCACGAGGGGCAGTCAAGTAGCATATTCAGAGCGACGGAAGTGAAGTTACTTTCACTTCCGAAGCTCAGACCGGCAGAGAACTTAGCCACATTGACGGAGCAGCATGCTCCGTCAATATGGCTCCCCACGATCGCTCCGTGGGGCGATCGTGGGGGTCCCGAGATAGAAATTTCGGTGCTGGCTATTGCCTCGATGTCGAGGCAATAGACCAGCACTGTTAAAGCGGTTTTCGCGATCGTTGATCGCGAAAACCGCTTCATTCAATGCAGGACGTGCCAGGCACGTCCTTTGTCGTTAAGGGAGTTTCTCCCAGGACGTGCCTGGCACGTCCTTTGTCGGCAAGGGGTTAATAATGTGTGTCCATGAGGGCCTCATGTTCGACTTTCGCCTAAGGCCTCACAAAGTCTAGAGCCGCCACTGACCTTACAACACAATTTTTTGCACAAAAAAAATGACCAAGTATGCAAAGTAAATACGCTATAAGTAATACTGTACTAAACGCCATTTGTTCTTACATGTTATCACAGGGGCAATTTACTAAAAGTGAATAGATAAGTTAACTGCAAAACTCAGGCAATAAAAGCTTGACAGGAAAACATTTCCAGCTTACCTACCGTTCAAACTCAGCTATTAACTTTTCAGTTAACTTTTCGCCCCCATCTCCTGTTTGTATGCATGCGTTATATTTGTAATATGTTTACCCCATCACACAGAACAAATCAGCAGCTCATGATAGATGTTATTATAACACACATTAACGTTATTTATTCCACCAATCTCAAGATCGAATGGATAAAATGCCTTGGTGTGAATTGAAACTGTAGCAGGCTCTTTTGTATTGCATAAATCAGGTGCGCTAAATATCTACCAAAATGTATGCTATACACATACAATAATAATTTCTACATAAATGGATGAAAAGTAATGAAATATGTCTTAATCTCTTTTGCATGATCAGGTGCATATGTACAATATCCTTGTAGACCGTAGACCATATGTGTCGGGTCTCAGACCCGCCAAGGCCACTTCCCTAGGGTCCCTTACCTGGTACTGCCGCTTCCAGGCTGCACATCCCCCGTCTAGGAGCAGCGCGAACGCGATGCGTTGCGTTCTGCCAGCGTGCCCTCATTGGGTAGAGCAAGGAGGATGGAATTGGAGGTAGGCATCTGCCCTACCTTCCTCCCTAGGCTTCCCAGGAAGAGGGGGGTGTACCTGGGGAGTGGTGGGAGAGGTTAGGGACTAGGCAGACTATAAAACAAGCAAGCACTGTTCATTCAGTGCTTGCTCGTTTTCAAGCTGCAGTACTTAGTATTGTGCCCTCCTGTGATTCCTATCCTTACCTGCAGTCCCCATTACCTCCTCCTGATTTATTTCCTGGCTTCTGACCTATTTTTGGACCTCACCTGATTTTGCTGCTCTCTCCTCTGATTTTGACCCCGGCTTGAATACCCGCTTGTGAACCCTCTCTGCCTGCCCTGACCTTCAGACCGAACTTGACCTCCATTTTTCCCTGCTACTCTGGTACCTTTGTTACGGACTTTCCTGTTGTTTGTTGACCTCTTTGTAGTAGTGACCCCTGCGCTTCGCTCCCTGCTTCACCCTTCGACAGTATGGACAAAATTAGTGGGACACCTGACCATTGCACCAACAGTGACTTTTATGACATTGCATTCTACATACATCAACATTAATATGTAGGTGGCCCATCTTTTTCTGCTACAATGGCTTTCACGCTTCTGGGAAGGCTTTCCACAAGATTTTTTCCACAAGTGTTTCTGTGGGAATATTTGCCCATTCATCCAGTAGAGCGCTTGTGAGGTTAGGTACTGATGTTAGATGAGAAGGTCCGGCTCGCAATTTCTGATCCAGTTCATGGCTGAGTTGTTGCTGCTCCTAAACGTGTCCACTTCCCAATAATAACACTTACAGTTGACCGTGGAATATCTGGCCTCCCTTCAGGATAAAATATCCTGAACTAGCTATATCCTGTCACAGCATCATACTTGAATTCACTGAGCTCTTCAGAATATCCCAATTTTTTCACAAATGTCTTTAAATACAGACAGGTCTGAATGAAACACGTGACTTCAATTATTGAGAGGTGTGTTCCAAAATTTTTGTCCATATAGTTTGTCCAATGTTGAAGAGCAGTGGGCACTCCCTTGCATGCTCGATTAACAGTGCAGCAGTGCAGGAGTCACAATCGAGGCAGTCATCTGGAAATCAAATCTTCCTCCTTATGGGCATTTAATTGCTGTATTTAATCTTCATCAAAAGCAGTAAATGGACTGACATCAGCAGTGGTAAAAAAAAAACAAGTATACTTATGATTTGTGCATTGGTACACTTACTCATTTTTCCTTATCTTCTCTTTCAACGTGTGTAATGTTTTCCCAGATACTGGAAACAGCATCTCAAGCAATTCTTAGTATTTTATTATCATTTTATAATTTATATGTTGCTTAATTGTGTATTCCCTCTGAGTGATAGAAGAACGAAATGTATCACCTGCTAAACATTTACACATCATGCAGGGTTCCCCTACATCTATATGTCCCTGTAAAATTAAGCCATGTAAAAGTTCTAGGAGAATGTGAATAAAAGAATTACGATAAATCCTCTTTTCAATAGTAGAGGCTCTGCATGCTGCACACCTACAACTACATCTTGTAAGCGGACATTATTGAACAAAATAGGTAGGTGTTTAATAATAATGTTCTTGATTTTAGAGAGTCATAAACACCAGGGGGCTTGGTTTAAAATTTGCAATGTCCTTAGACATTTAGTCCTATTTAAGTTCTGGGATAGCAACAGGTACACTTGAGGAGAGTGAACAGTATTTTGCTGCTTGTTAAGGTAGTATGCACCTTTGACCTGCAGAGGTCAAGAAGCTACAATTCACAAACAAACAAAACATAACAAGTGGGTCTTAAAAAGACATTAACTAAAAGTATGAGTACAAATCAGGATTTCAGTACAAGTCAATGTAAAAAACATTGTTATAATTCTAAAGTTCATTGTAAATTTCAATTACAGATGTTTTTCTACTATTAATTTCGTTTTGTTCTTGTTGTTTTCAACATACCTGTTGCTGTTATATTACCACAAAAACGCAAATGAATTTGCTCTCCTTCTTGAAGTGGTATTTGCTCGGAAGGTTCAGGGGGGCCAGTATACCCTGCGTCACGCAAGTTAAGGATTTCCCAGTTTAACTCCTTGGATGATACCACTTCCACAATAGCTTTCTGCAGATTATCTTTTCGTCTGTACAATACAACATTCACCATAGAACTAAGTGTAGCATCCTGTAAACTATGAATAAAGCTAATCAAATGGGTATTGTCCATAGCTGATGAAAGACGGATAACAATAAAGCTGAAAGAATAAAAAAAAAAGTATAAATTAGAAGTATATATTTGTATAAAGACTAAGAAATGTCAACACTTTTTATTGCTTCTAGATGAGTCGATTAAAAGTCAATATTGATTGATTCAGTAGCTTCCAAAAAATGGAAAAGTTAGGGTGACTGCAACCAGTGGTGTATCTTGGTTTTGGGTGCTGAATTCGGGCACTCGCCTACCCATGTTGCACACCTACGACATGTCCCATCACCCATGTTGCACACACATTAAATGCCCAATCACCCCATTACATGCCCCCTACACACTACATGCCCCCATCACCTCCATTACATACCCCCACCATGTCCATTACATGCCCCCATCACCCTGATTTATTGGAAGGAGCTAAAGGTTGCTGAATGGGGGGAGGGAGTGAAAAGGTTTGAAGCACCAGAGGTGTGCTTTAACACCCTCTGGCAAAGTGCCGCCCTAGGCGAGTGCCTTGTTTGCCTTGTGGAAGATACACTACTGACTGCAACAAAGGCATTACTGAGAAAAGGATTCACAATAATGATATACAGCAACAAACAAGGCCCTCCTTAAAAGTCCATCAAGTGGTTTGCTCTTTGCTTATAAAGGCAGTTGGCACCTTTGGCCATCTATGGGAGATTAACTCAGAATTAGATGTATTTTGTTTTTTAAACACATCAAACTATTTATGCAGAAAAGCTTACATAATTATTGATAAAGGCAAATATTTCCCTTAAATATACACTTGCATATTCACACTGATTCCCCTTAATTGGGTGAATAAGTATATAATCTCTGCAAAGTGGGTAGAGACTCAGACCAATGAGTAAGCACATCTAGCGTGAAACCTACCCTTGGAGTAGAGTCAATGAAAAAATAACTTCTACCTCTAAGAAAGAAGGACAAGTTATTTTTAAAGTTTAATGAACCATTAATAGAGTTTAGCTATGACACGAGTTCACATTGAAGATTATTTGATATCAGATCTCACTAGAGTTTAAAAATGTACATAGGTCTTTGAAATTAGTAAACATTTTGAATTTTAAAATTACAGTAACTAGGAATTCAAATCTTTACCTCTGTATATGCTCTGCAATCTCAAATGAGACAATTCCATTTTGCACATTTCTGACCAGAATGTCATCCATAATCATCCACTGGTCTTCTTTGAAGGTAAGCAATTTCAATACTTCAGTAGGATTATCTCCATGTTTCCTTACAGAGGCACTGACGGCTCTATAATACAATCAAGCACGAATAAGAAAAGACATCTAATCAATAGAATAGACTGCACCATGATTGAACATTACAGGTTTGACATTGTAACATATTTTAACATGTACTAACCTAAAACAACATGATGGATCTACCAAACCATAATCATCAAAGGTAAAATAGATACATTATACGGTCTACTCAAAAAAGAGAGAACTGCTGGGAATTGAGATGCAAATTTAACATTTTAGGCCAATGAAGTCAAGATGGAAACATTCTCTAATGCTGCAGAATGGGAGACATTTTCCAACTCTGCTACTTTGGTCTTACGTTTGAAATTCCCAGCTCAATTCCCTGCAGTTCTCTCTTTACTGATTAGACTCTTAAATCACTTTATTTAACTGCAGAACATTTTATAAATAAGCATCTAGATGTCATTTTTCTGCCATCAAAAAAAAACTCTCTGGTTCAATAGTAAAGCTAAGTGAACAAACACAATAAAAATAAAGTGTTTTTGGAGATCTAGACACGTGTATTTGCATATCTGCCATGCAGAGCAGTATTTAGCAATGCCATGCTGGCATTAAAGCAGAGTAGTGCGGTCATTGGAGGAAATGAAATCACCCAATCCATGGTCAATGTATATATGTTCTAGACCACTGACAGTTAACCTTGGCATGGCCGATGTCTGGGAACTCTATAAACATAATGGCACATGCAGCTTCCAAACATCAGTAGTGCCAACATTATCCATCACTGTTCAGTGCTTCATTTGATTTTTGTTTCCTGTAATCTTACCGTATTTGGTGTGCAGCTGTGACTCTGGGTACGGTTGCAGTAGATGCCCTCTTATTTTCGGTATCATCTCCTTGTTTCTTTTTCTCTGGGTTAGGAGGGCATGGCAGAAATACAGTGACAGGCTTAAGGAACAGCTGGACAGATGGCTGC
Source organism: Pelodytes ibericus (assembly GCA_036172795.1). Lineage (NCBI taxonomy): Eukaryota > Metazoa > Chordata > Amphibia > Anura > Pelodytidae > Pelodytes > Pelodytes ibericus. The sequence goes on from CM069863.1 coordinate 158,125,027, forward strand.
TTCACATGAACCAGGGGACTGGTAGACACCACTGAGTGGTATATATCATGTTTTACTTTCAGTAAAGAAATTAATGATGTGTCAATTGGCTGAACCTACGAGGTTAATGGATGAAAGAAGTAGAAAGAGGAGATATGTTTGTAAATCTTATGGAAGGCGTTGAGAAAATATAAATTGTAGTCAAACATAACAAATAGCACAATAATTTTAGTATCATAGAAGTTATTTTCCATTTTTAATAATGTATCTCGAAACTGATATACTGGATTACAGTCTGACATCCTTCACCTATCCTGATAATACTCTAATCTAGTCATAAACTTGACCCCATAGTGACATACATTTTTGGCCCTTGGTCACATGGGCTGTTTTAACATTTCTGCTGTATTTGTGCTTAGCTAGTTTTCATCTTTCTCATTTACTATACATGTTATATATTTATTGCCATAAGAAGACTTTCTTTAGATACTATAATTTTGTCCTGAGTTTAGCGATATGCCATGATTCATGTTTTTATGTTGTTTTTGCACTTTATAGGGTGATAACTAAAAGTAGCGTTTTTTTTGTTTCCTAACTAGTGTTGAGCGAACCCGAACCACATTGTTCGTACCGAACATTGCGGTTTTTGGACCCCGGACCCGAACATGGACATTCCACTGTATGTTCATGTTGGCGTTCGGGGTTCGGCGATTACATTGTATGTAATGCTATTGGCTTTCTATAAACCGAAATAGAGTCCCCATTCATAAGAATTTTTTATGAATGGGGACTCTATTTTGGTTTATAGAAAGCCAATAGCATTACATGTATTCCATAAACCGAAAGTCTATAAACCGAAAGACATTCGGTTTATAGACTTTCGGTTTATGGAAAACATGTAATGCTATTGGCTTTCTATAAACCGAAATAGAGTCCCCATTCATAAGAATTTCTTATGAATGGGGACTCTATTTCGGTTTATAGAAAGTCAATAGCATTACATGTATTCCATAAACCGAAAGTCTATAAACCGAAAAACATTCGGTTTATAGACTTTCGGTTTATGGAATACATGTAATGCTATTGCTGTTCTATAAACCGAAAGTCTATAAACCGAATGTCTTTCGGTTTATAGACTTTCGGTTTATGGATTACATGTAATGCTATTGGCTTTCTATAAACCAAAATAGAGTCCCCATTCATACGAATAGGTCAATTGACCTATTCGTATGAATGGGGACTCTATTTCGGTTTATAGAATAGCAATAGCATTACATGTATTACATCTGAGAGTCAAATAGAACCGTCAAATACTGTGCTTACAGCGCACTTTGAAAAATTCTAATAGTTTTGGGTGGTAAATAGTACATTTGCGTCTTGCGGTGCACTTCATATCTGAGAGTCAAATAGAACCGTCAAATACTGTGCTTACAGCGCACTTTGAAAAATTCTGGCTACCTCCTCCTCCTCCAGTGCCGCTTCCACCTACACCGCCACGGTCACCGCCTCCTCAACCTATGGGTCACTTAGTATAAACTGAAAGAGAATACCCTGCTCTCCAACCCTCTCTCAAATGGATAATTCTGTTGATCCTCTTGGCAGCCATGCTTTAGATTTAGATTTATGTTCTTCCAAATCTAAAATCAAAGATTCCATCTAGTGCTATTTTATGGCTCAGCTGTATTTTTACTTTGTATGTATTTTATGTTATTTGAAGTTATTTCCCTATCCATATTTGTTTTCAGGGCACTTGTCCTACTCTTACCCACATTTTACTTCCTTTTGCTGCCCTCTAGCTCTTTCTAGGACTTTTTTAGAGTTCGGGTCCCCATTGACTTCAATGGGGTTCGGGGTCAAGTTCGAGCCCAAACCCGGACTTTTTCCCGAAGTTCGGCCGAAACCCGCCGAACCCGAACATCCAGGTGTCCGTTCAACTCTATTCCTAACCATTTTCTCCTACAGTGATCTTTTGCCCCCAATTCTGACCCTAAATGTAACCTTAACTCTAAAAGCTTTTGAGAAACCATTTTGGTCCTTTCTTCAGATCTGAGACAGTTTTTGTTTACAGTTCATTCATGTTTGTTATGTTAAGACTAAGGCCTCAATAAAATCACTTTTTTTAACTTATCTTTGCTGCGTTTCAAATGCTGCTGGATTTTTCTATGAATTTCAAGTTGGTTTTCTGTTTAGGTAAAATCATAATTGTTATTATGATAACAATATGCCTGTTCCTTTAATTTTTGTTGAAACTGTGCAAGAACTATGCACTGTAAGATCAAATGGCCAATGTGGATTCACAATGCCAATGGTCTATCTCCCCCATTAGATCATCCATTAAACTGCATTCACAGTACTCCTACATTTTGAGAGGTTAAATCCTAGTAGCTTTATCTGAAATTATGTGTCGTTGAACAGGTTTTTCAACCTAGGAGAGTAGGGAATAGGAAAAAAAACGTTTATTCCAGCATAAAGTGTTGTTTCTTCACTGAGGCAAACAAGGCACTCACCTTGGGCGTCATTTTACAAGGATTTTACAAGCATTTTACACCTGCAGCTCCCTCTGACTGACTGAGTATGTGTTTGACTATCCACTTCTTTTTTCAGCCGTGAATATTGTGTTTTTTGAGTGCCCTTGCTAAAACATAATGTAATTCATAAGTGTATAATTTGTAATTAGTGGGCTCCTTGGACTCTGATTACCGCCCCTTCTGAGCCTAAAGGGCTCACAATTGTTCACCTCTTGCACAGGATATCTTACAATTTAAATACACGTCCTGGACGTATATTAAAAAGAATACAATCAGAACTATTGGAACGCACATCTATGCAATCCCAAGATTAATAGTTTGGGTGAAACTGTTCCATATGATCAATACTAAGATACATGTAACTGTATTTCTATATTCGGATCATTAATGTAGTAGGAATACTACACATGGATGGAACGTCCTTAATATATATGAAAGAAGGAAGAACTCTGTGTATTCTATATTTTTGAGTTTCATGCATACTTCTTTCTTTTTCAATTTTATTTTCATTTTTCCCTCGTTTTTTTCTCAACTTTTTTAGTTTTTTTTTCTTCACATTTGCAGAATCAAAGTGTGGTTTGTTTTGATTTTTTTTTTTTTTTACTGGTTTTGTTCCTTTTTTGCATATAAATGGTTGTTTTGTGTATAATAAATATAAGAATTACTTTTCGAACCAATATACTGTCTTTTTGTGATTGAGTGCTACACACAATTTTTAGCTTTGAAGTTCTATCATTGCCCCTGAGGGATACTGGGCGGTTGTGTATATCCATCAACGGAGTGCTGCCCACTCAACCTCGGTTTTTCATATAATACAAAACCAAACCAAAATCAACTTTTTTCAAACACAACTACGCAATTATAGAGCTAATAGGAATATGGCTAACTAAGACAAGTAGGCCGCACTTAGCTGTTAGATGGGCCCATGGACCGCATGTTAGACCATAATATAGTCTCTTACAAAGAAAAAGACAGGGTAGAAAAAAATACAACATTATATAGATGTTTACTCTGCCAAAATCATATGTGTTTACTTTCTTATATTCCTCACTCTGTTTCTTTCCCTGCACTGCATACCTAAAACTGTGATTTGTTTGTATTTTTGTTTTAAACCTTTTTTTGCATCTAAAGGGTTGTTTTGTGTATAATATATATAAGAATTACTTTTTGAACCAATATGTTGTCGTTTTGTGATTATTTGAGTGCTATACACAATTTTTACTTTTGAAGTTCTATCATTGCCCCTGAGGTATACAGGGGGGTGTGTGTATATGCACCAACTGAGTGACGCCCACCCAACTTCTGTTTTTCATATAAGACAAAAGCAAACCAAAATGCACTTTATTTCAAACAGAACTACGTTATTATAGGGCTAAAAATAATATGTAGGCCGCGCTTAGCTGGGGTGCATTTGGCCCATGGGCCGCATGTTAGACTATAATGTATTCTCTTACAAAGTAGAAATACAGGATAGAAAAAATAAAACATTATATAGAAGTTTACTCTACCAAAATCATATATATTTATTTTTTTATCATTTTGTTTCTTTCTCTGCACTGCATCCCTACTTTTTTCTGATTTTGGAAAAGTATGCCTGATGGATTTCAGCTCATTCAGGGAAGCTGCCAAACACTAATTATATAAAAACAAGACGGAATAGGGGCGCATGTACCGGGAAGAGAAACAAAAGAACAACAATAGTGCAACACAGTTTAAATATAATTGGATGTATAGTAAATCTCTACAGGGGTGCACTCACAAACGGATATTGAAATCAGGCTCATCAGAATATGTAGTCAGTCGGTTTTAATCCTTTCCATCTAAAAAACACATTAAAAAGCCATTGCGCAGTGGCTAACACAAACCAGGCAATAAAAACAATAGATACACGTACAAAATATAAAGCACTTAAAGTGCAACTTGCGTGAAAAAAGTCCCGAGAAGTGATACTTCTTTCCTGCTGCCACCAGGATAAGATACTCAGGCTCTTTTCTTTTGAAGAAATAAACAGCTGGATCCACTTCTCAACGCGTTTCGCCGGCTCTGCTGTCGGCTTCCTCAGGAGATTGATGCTTTGTGCAAACTTGCAAATAAAGTGCTGAAAGACTGTAGCTAAGAAGACGCCTTAAGAGAAATTGCACTTCTGATGGAGAATTTCTCGGACAAAGCAGTACTCTTATTAAAAAATTTCAGGAAAAAAACTATCCACAAGCTCTATTGAGCAAAAGTTTATCTGATGTACAGAATATGGAGAGAGCAACACTAATAAAAGATAAACCTAAATCCCTGAGTATGAAAAACGATTTCTCCTTTGCCTTCCTGACGAAATACAATAGCGGAGCAAATCGAATTAAAAAAACCTTAGAAAAACATTGGCATATAATTAAACAAGACGAGATCTTAAAAGACCACATTCCGACAAAACCTCAGATTATTTACAAAAAAACAGAAAACATTAAACAGATTTTAGCTCCAAGTGTCTTGCCGAAACAAGTTACATTAAGCAGACAGTTCTTTGGCACAAACTATGGTTTTCACAAATGTGGGAGATGTAAACTATGCAAACTTCTAAAACACCAACCAAAAAAGATAACAAAGTTTACCTGTACGAATACAGGTCACGTGTATGATATTAAAAAATTTGTCAGTTGCGAATCTGAAAATGTTATATATTTACTACAATGTGCCTGTAATGCACAATACATAGGGAGAACTACAAGAAAATTTAAAGTAAGAGCATTGGAACATATAGGGGGCATTAGAAATAAAAGTAAGAAACATAGCATTCCCATTCACTGCAATCAATGTAGAGCTTTCACACTAGACACCTTTTCAGCGTTCGCAATTGATAAAATAGACCCCCACTGGCGAGGGGGAAATCATGCAGAAACACTATCTAAAAAAGAAACTGAATGGATCTTTAAATTTAAAACCTTTAAAAATGGTGGACTAAACACTGAATTGGATATTCTGTCCTTCATTTAAATTTAACCTTCCCTTGGGCTATTTCTAGACTTCACTGATCACTGACCTATATAAAGTCATCTCTTCCCTCTCTGGGCAATCTACCATACCACTCTAATGTTGTTGTCTCTGATATGCTAACAGATGTCTCCATGTTTTTCACAGCTTCTTACCATCGAAGACTATAGGTCCATATCAGTTACCTCTAAATGTTTAAAATATAACACCCTTATTTGTCAATAGGGTATACTGTAATTCTATAGGACTATTAGTCCCCATTATATACAATGTATAGTCTGGTCTCTCATATCTTATCAATTAATGTGACTTGTATAAATTTATGTATATTATGTTATTGACGTGTTAGTTTGTACACAGATACTGCCACACGCTGAGCCACTCAATTTTTGTAGACCACTATGTTTTTTATATATATAGATTTTTATCCTGCATACACTTCTCCCATTTCTTTGTTCTTCATTCTTTCCATTTTTTATTTTATTATTATTATTATTATTTTTATTTTATTTTATTTTATTTTATTTTATTTTATTATTATTACTATATATCTTTTATTATCATTATTCTTATTATCATTATTTTTTTCCTCTATCATTTTTTCCTTCATTATTATTATTATGTTTTCCCTTTATTATTATTATTATTTTTTCCGTTATTATTAGCATTATTTTTTCCTTCATTCTTTCACACCACAGATATATATATACACTATTTTTACTCTCCATTATAATTATTCTTTCATTTTCATTTTATCTCTTCATTCCTCTTTCCAGTCTATCGATCCATCCATTTATTTATTTCCTTTTAATTATTCTTTCTCTCTATTTATTTATTTCTTTCCTTTTTTCTTTCCCTTTTATTTTATTTCATTCTATTATTTTTTCCTTTTAATTCTTTTCTCCCCCTACATCTTTTTTCCTCTACATTATTGTCCTCTTTCCATTTGCCAATTATCACTATTTCTTATCATTTTCATTTTTAATTTTATATTTTTATTTTTATTTTTATTTTTACTTTGTATTTATTATTATTATTTATTTTTATATTTATTTTTATTTTATTTTATTTTTATTTTTATTTATTTTTATTTTTTATTTTTTATTTATCTTTATATTTATATTTATAATTATATTTACATTTATTTTTCATTTTTATTTCATTTGCCCTTAATTTTTGGTTGATCTCCTTCTTCTTTTCAATAAGATTAGGTCCATTGCTCGTTATCTCTAGAGGCAAGGCGTTTGTGTATAGATCTGTCAGGTATTATGTAAGTCAGTATGTGTTGGACGGGAGGTCACGTGTCCCGGACTATCTATCCAACGCTTCTCGTTGGTTATGGATAGACGCTTGAAGTCACGTCACGGGGAGTCAGCCTACACGCTGAGTGACAGCTATAGACGGGGAGGTTAGTTAGGGAGGTAGGCTCTTTCTCTCCAGTCCGGGTCACGTGATCGCGCATAGTCTGGACGCATAGTGGGGTTTTTTCCTCCCCCCACTTGCGTCATAGACAAGTGCCCTCTCCTAATTTGTGTGTTTTTTACAGGTGTTCTACGTTATTGTATTTTGCGAAGCCTTTTTAAGGCGTCTTCTTAGCTACAGTCTTTCAGCACTTTATTTGCAAGTTTGCACAAAGCATCAATCTCCTGAGGAAGCCGACAGCAGAGCCGGCGAAACGCGTTGAGAAGTGGATCCAGCTGTTTATTTCTTCAAAAGAAAAGAGCCTGAGTATCTTATCCTGGTGGCAGCAGGAAAGAAGTATCACTTCTCGGGACTTTTTTCACGCAAGTTGCACTTTAAGTGCTTTATATTTTGTACGTGTATCTATTGTTTTTATTGCCTGGTTTGTGTTAGCCACTGCGCAATGGCTTTTTAATGTGTTTTTTAGATGGAAAGGATTAAAACCGACTGACTACATATTCTGATGAGCCTGATTTCAATATCCGTTTGTGAGTGCACCCCTGTAGAGATTTACTATACATCCAATTATATTTAAACTGTGTTGCACTATTGTTGTTCTTTTGTTTCTCTTCCCGGTACATGCGCCCCTATTCCGTCTTGTTTTTCTATTGTCAAGTGCCCGAGGAGCACTTTTACGGGTGCTGCAGTGCCAGAGGAGGAGTATAATTTAATTACCATTTCACTTTATTCACTATTTTTTCACTGTTTATATTTGGGTTAAGTGTCACACCTTCTTTCTTCAAACACTAATTATATGCAAGTAAATTTTGAGAATTTGTAATGCAGAAAATCAGTCTGAGGCAAATTTGACTGCAGGCTAAAACAGTTCAGATCAATCACACATCAGTCTGTGTGTAAACTACTGTTTTCTGTTCCGAGTAGCATTAAAATTCTTATTTAAATACACGGGGAAATTGGCATCTAATTTCAAGCAGTATGTAAAATACATGCTGAATATTAAATGTACTCATCTGTATTGAAAAAAAAAAGCTTGTTTTCACTTGCCTTCAATACATTTTAGAAATCCTCCTGAATAGATTTAACATCTAAAAAATGATCATACAGCTAGAGGGTAACTATCCTCAGCTCTAGACCTGCACTTTATTAACAATACACCATATGGACAAAAGTATTGGGATCATTACACCAACAGGGACTATTGTGACATTGTTTTCTAAATACATAGAAATAAATATCTATTTAGTCCCCTCTTTGCAGCAATAGCAGCTTTTACTCTTCTGGGAAGAGTTTCCACAAGATTTTCCTGTCAGACATTTTGTCCATTCGGTCAGTAGAGCATTTGTACATTGAGGTCAGGCACTGATATAGGATGAGAAGCCTTGGCTCACAATCTCAGTTCCAGTTCATCCCAAAAATGTTAGATCTGGTTGAGGTCAGGGCTCTGTGCGGGTTATTGAAGTTATTCCACACCAAATTTATCCAACCATTTCTTTATGGACCTTGATTTGTGCACTGGCGCATGGTCATGCTGGAATAGAAAAGGGCCTTCCTCAAACTGTTCCTACAAAGTTTGAAGCATGGATTGTCCAAAATGTCTTTGTATGCAGAAGCATTATGATTACCACCTGTACTGGACTGGGGACAAAACCTAGCCCTGGAAATATTTGTATAGCAGCCCCATAGCATAACATCAATATGTTATATAACATCAACATCATTTCCTGTTTTAAATCACATTTTAAGAGTGTATTATTTATAGATAAGACTGACATATATATTCCTGCACAGGACAATATATACCCCAAGTATGTACACAAGGCTACATGAATTTCCATTTGCAGGAGTATATATCAGGGCAGTGTATGAGATATAACCTTGTGTCCATATTTAGGGCATACATTGCCCTGTGCAGGAGTACATATCAGGGCCATGTGTGAGATATAACCTTGGGTTGATATATTGGCTTACTTCAACACCCAGATTGCACTTGCATGACTTGCCCCAGCACCCAGGACTTACCCCAGCATGCAGATTGCACTCACAGGACTTGGCCCAGCAGCCAGAACTTACCTCAACTGGCAGATTGGACTGGCAGGACTTGCACAAGCACCCAGCACTTACTCCAGCACCAAGATTGTACTCACAAAACTTGCCCCAACACCCAGGTCTTATCCCGGCATTTATATGGCACCCAGTCACTTGTGCATGCTGGAGGGAAAGGTGACTTTATATCATATCTGGTGGGCTGTCGCCCTTCTTCATATTAACAAGTTTGGCACTTGTTCCAGCCGAAATTGTTAAAGAGGCCGATGCTTCAGCCAAATTATTAAAGCAGCCACTGGGTAGGCCAGTCCAGCCCTGCTCAGCGTTACCTGCCTAAAATTGTGCTTACATGAAACCAAGACAATGTTCTACATTCCACTGGGAGTAGCAATCAGTCAGTTGGTGAAAAATAGTAGTTCTTATTATGAAAAGCCAATTATTGATTCGTAGGATGCTATATTTTACTTTGTTACGTTCCATACTAGTAAATAAAACACATTTTGCTTACCTTAAATTGCAGAATAACTGAAGTATTGAAACATCCTGGGGGATAGTTCAGAGATATCCTCGAATCCATGCTCAGCTTTATGGACATCCCTTTTTTGAGAACAGTGAAATTCTCTTTTTTTAAACATGAAACCACTGAAAATATGCCAAGCTTGTACACTTTAACCTCTGCAAAACTTCCCTGTTTAATAAAAATAAAATATATTTAAATAGGATGTAACTGTATTATTAAAGTCAATTTCAACTTACAATAATTTAGGAGGAAATGGTTATAATTTGTCCATTTAAACCGCTCACTCCAGGGCGCTATCTCAAATTTCTGAGAACAATGCCAGATTTCCTCCGAGTCCCCCATATTTTATGACATTGACTAGCCAACGTTCCATGTATGGATGGGTTCCTTAATAACCCTGTATCTATAGAGAACACATTGGTTACATTGGTAGGATGACCACATCCCAGATTGTCCAGAACAGTCCCGCAATAGGACTTTATGCCCCAGATCCTAGGTAGCCTCATTCTGGAACAATGCAGAGTCCTGGAATGATATCCATGAGTGACGGAGGTCTCAGCCAATCATGAGGTGCTTCTCAATTCTCCTGATTGGATGAGTTCCTGAATCAAACTTATAATGAAAAACTGTCTTTCAAATACTGCAGTGGATCACTGCTACTCCTTGTGCTGCTTTAGTTGAGTTTTGTTTGGCTACATTTTGTAACATATCAGAAGAACCATTGTACGCAAATGCCCTATAAAGTATATGGGAGGATACAGCCTCCGTTACGTCTCCCAATTATCCCTCCAAATGGGCATTTTGCTGATGCTCAACCAAGACCGCACGTTTTGTTTGTCCCAAACATAACTACTGTCTAGATTGAGCAGCAGTGAGAGGGAGATCAACGGGGGTAAATTCCATCCACCCAAACACTTTCTGGAGCACTTGCTTATAATGCTACTTCGGAGAGGTTTCAAAATGTAGCCTAACTAGACACAAGTAAAGCAGTGAGTACTGAGGATCCAATGAAGTATCTGGCAGACAGCTTGTCATTATAAGAGTCAGAGATTACCTCCTAGGGTGCTGAGAATTGACATTAATACAGTCAATACATTAACTTGGTGTACTGATTCTGCTGCTTTATGGATGGTCTACTCCCCTATGTATGGAAAGTTGGACTTATTATCCCCTCCGGTGTGCAATTTCATGTTACTGACTGAACGTCTGGGTAAATGAGGCAGACTACATTATATTTTATCAAAATATTCTCATGGCTGCCATGTTTACAAACATCCACAGAATTACTGTTACCATTTAAAATGGCAGCTCACTCACCTTGTGGTTCCCATGGTACCCTTCTAATGAACTGGGTGTCAAATAACTCGATTCAAGTTTTTCATCATTGGTTTTAACCATGACATCCTTGTAATTTCCTCTATAACGGGCGTTATATGGTATTGAAATGCTTAGTGGAAATGGAATTTTAAAATGATTGTCTTTACTGCATATGAGCAGCACACTGCTGACCAGCTCTTCTGAGTCAGACACTACCAGAGAACTGATGTCATCCATAAGCCTGCACTCTAATTGCTGCAAAATGACAGGTGGTGCCTTAATGAAGCAGGCTAGCCTCTGTTCATTTTCACCATCTGACTGCAACATGTATCTATAAAACAAAAGTAAGCAAAGATTAATAGTATTTACTCACATAAGGGTCAATGTATTTCAAACAATTACATACATAAATAGATTTTTTTGTACTGTTATGTTGTACTGTTTGACTTTCAGTGATTCATTAGATGACTTATTTAACTTGGTATCAGTCAGATCAATAAATGCCAGCTGCAGGAAAAAATCTGTATTGACCAATTTAATATAAACCCAAATGGTAAATGAAATACAAATGTAGTTGGTAAATGTAAAATCCATTTTACTGCAAAATGCTTTTATGAGTTCTGTATATTTGTAATCGTTATCCCTTAGCTTGGCTGCTGATTTTTTTTTTTACTGAGTTATACTTGACTAATACATTAAATCCATTATCCCTGAACTACTGGGTCATTTGACATTGGTCTACGTTGTTGAGTTATATTCACTTTGAAAGTGATTATTAGTGGGCATGACAAATAAGTCAATTATAAGCTTGAAGATAAAAGGGTATACCACCAGCACTCCTGGATCTGTGCAAAAAGTAATGCTTTTATTGAAAGACAGAGATGCACATTGTGCAAAGTGCTGTAAAAGATGTAGTAGACACTTTATGCGTTTCGTGTCTGGAGATGCTCATTCATAAGTGCAATTCGTTTCATTGTTGCCACATCGTGGTCCGCTGTTTTTCATTTGAGCACCCAGGATCTGTTGGCTTCCCGTAGGATATTTACCTTATTCTGTCTTGCTAGTGAGGAAGAGCCCAAAATTTTCTATTTTTCAATTAATGGGGGATAATATTTATTCATTTGAAATATAAGCTTGGCAAAGTGAGCTGAACTGTTCAGTTACATTCTTGGATATTATATTTGTAGCGAGTTATTCACTGAAAGCAAGGCAAACATTTCATCTTACTGACTTAACAGTGTTGGCTGTGCATAATGCACTGTTAAATATTTGGTGACTTCAGGGGTAATACAGTTGTCAGATGTCACTGCAGATAAGTAGTGGGCAGTGGGGGACATGTACAAAATCTCACGCACTACAAAGTGTTGGGAGTTTTATAAAAGAGCCTGTAAGTCTGCTTTGTACATTGGCGCACAAGCCGATTGCACCAATATTTGGCGCAATCTGTGTACTGTGTTTATACATACCCATCTATATGCATCTATCTTGCGGACCACAAATCTCCCAGGAAATTCTGAAGCCTCATATTTTTGAGAAGTCATTGTGGTAAGGTTCAATCACCAGCCTTCAACAAGTCTTCAAGATAATTATTACAAAAGCATACCACCCAGCAACATGGGATACCAGGGTTGTTGGTCTTGGAAGGTAGAGTGTCAGTCACTCAAAATGATAGCAATGCTGTGCATGCCCAGAGTTCTGAGCATAAGCTATACTAACTCAAAATCAGAACAGTTGGGAAGTATGTAGAAGCTAAAGCAAATAAAAACATATATGAAAATATAAATATCCATTTCTAAAGTGTCAGCTTTAATATGCATTCATTCATTTTTTAGACTGGCGTAATCCTTTAAAATAATTTTAAAAAAAGGAAAGAAATGTAATTAATTTGTGCTCCGTTTCCTCCTGATGTTTGATTTTTATTTTATTTTTTTAGTAAAGATTATTGCTTTTTTTTTAATTTTCGGATTTTTGGATTCATGTCTTAGTGATTAAGTGACACATAATTACTTACTCTTTATAAGCCCCATTTTCCGATTCCAAGATTTGCTGCTTTGGAGGATTTAATGTTGGCCCATTATTTTTAGTTGCCTCTGGGATAGTAGGTATTCTGTTTTCTTTATCGGACTCCTCACCAGACTCCTCACTACCAAAGTCTTGCTCTTCCACCATATTTGTTTCTGACGCATGTTTTGCTCGTTCTTCACTTTCCAGCTTGTGATCCTCAGTCTTCACATGGTTTAAACCATGCTGGGCTTCTTCTTCATGGGACAAATGACTTGTGTGTGTTCTAGCTATGTCATTAGTGACCACTAATGTCTCATCAACTTCATCAACACCTTCACGGTGCCCTTCTGTTTGGTCTACATTGTCGATGTATTGGGTAATGGTCTCGTTCAGTGGTTTTTCAGCAAGTCTAAGATGTCCTGCTGCATTACTAAGTATTTGGATGATGGAAAGTAGGTAGTTTATATGTTCTGTGGGGACAACAAGATAAAATTGATTTAAAATGCGAGAAATAATACATTTGAATCACTTTTGAGTTACACAGGGGTGAGTAAGATCTTATGGCTCTCAAAGGATTAAACACGAAGACGATACACAAATCATACTAATTCGTGTATATGCATTTAGAACAAATCACTTATTTTAGCGCAAATTGCAGTGAGCTTACCATCATTACATGAACCTAATTGCTCAATCATTTCACACATCATTGGTAAATAAGCTGGTATTTCCTACAAGCAACATCTGTGCAGTGATATTTTTACCAAAGCTACTCTAAATCGATGATGCAGTATAAATCACAAGGTAGTGAGTCCGTGGCAGGGTATGATATTCATTCATATATCTATGTGTACACCAATAGCATAAAAGTCCCAAAATAGAGAAAGCAAGAGAAAAAAAGACTAAAAGTGTAGTATGTGCATTAAAGGGGCATTTTATAAAATCATATAAAAAGCAAATACAGCTCATAAGTAAGAGCCAGCTTCAAATAGCACCTGACCCTCCTTCGTATCCTCCTCCGTGTGTGGTGTATGTCCTGGGGAATCCCTAGGCAAAGGAAAGGTAGCTGTTGATTTAAAATGATGAAAAGGCAGTCTAGCAAACTTATTTTGTCAAGTGTGGAGTAACTGTTCATCTCTCACTGATGTCAATGTTGGTTGGGTGGCTTATGGCAGGAGAATGATTAGCGTACATGAAGAACCATCATCGCTTAGAACCAGGCTTCCTCAGGAGCTATATGCTGTCTGATGATCTTGCGGCCATAAAATTATGTTTATTATCCAATTCCAACTTTGATTGCAAGATTTGTAAGTCTGTTATAGCCCTCCCCTGAGACATCTTTAAATTTGTGCCCAGTTTAATTACAATACCTCTCATGTAACACATAAAGGTGCACCACAGGATGCCATTAGAAACTTCGGTTATCCTCCGTTTGTAAGAATTTCTCAGCTGCTTTAAGTAAACATTCTTAGTAGTGTTCAGATATTAGTATCTTCTTAATAAGTCTGCAGGGCGTTCTACTCTTCTCCGGCCCATTCTCCGCAACTTCAAAGAGGATTATGGCATGGTCTGACCAAATTATTGAATCAATCTTAGAATTCCTATTATTGTCTCATTTTGTAAAAAAAAAAAATCAATCTTCGATAAAAAAGGGAAAAAAGTCACAGTCTCTTGGTTATGTATCCTCCAAATGTCCCAAAGATCGAAGTCAAGCAGAATATCCCGGAAAGAATTACACTTTCTTTTATTTATGAGTCTACTAAGTCTACTTAGTTTCTTAATTTAGCGTTGTGTAGATAACCTCTCTTCTGAGGGGGTGTTCAAACCTTGGGTGTTTATAGATAAGACTTTTATTGATTACAAATGTGTTTTCAGGTGACCAAGATCTCTCCGAATCGAAGCAAAAACCACACTCACAACAACAATAGAGACATACATTATACTTACGTGCCTTAAGAATCTAATCTTTAATCTATACCTAGCTAAAACAAAAAGAAAACTTCCTAAAGACTACTACTAGGCTACTGTTGCCTACCTGAGCTGCATGCTCACTCTTACTCCCTGCACATCCTACAATCTCAGATCCTGCACCAACCCTTCACTAGCGATCCCTCACTTCAAAAAGGAAGCCTGTCAAGGTGTGTTCACTTTCAGAGCTCCTCATATGTGGAATAGCCTCCCTGATTCTGCCAAATCATCATCTAGTCTAAAATCCCTGAAAATAAGTGTCTCCCAAATCCTTAAAACAGATTGTACCTGTTATTAGTTTACAAACTCCATTGTATAATGTACATGTTGTTCCTTTTTTGTATATATAATGATTTACCCTGTATGTTCTTCTTCCAACTTGTTTAATATATGTATGTATGTATGTATTTATTTTTAATCTACTGTTAAATGTGTAGCTCGGTGTAACTCCATTCTGGACTGGGTCCCCATTACATACTTGAAAACGAGAGAAATCTCAATGTATTCTTCCTGGTAAAACACTTTCTAAATAAATAAATAAATATTCCCAGGTGGCAGGAGAAAGAAAGAATGTCTTTCCTCGTTCCACCTCTTAGTTTGTGATTCAAATATATCATAAGTCAAGTAAACTATAAATAATCTGTGTGTAAAGTCAGTCCTTTCTTTGGGGAACTTATTTTAAAATGTCTTATTGTACTTAAGTTTGAAATTTTCATTGCAATTCTCTCTTTATTGAGAAGACCCTTTTTTTAAAATGTATTTTCTACATTCAAGTACAAACAATGTATAAGTGATCAAGTCCCTTTAACCCCTTCCCGACCTTATGACGAGTTAACTCGTCATAAGAGCCGCACCATTAGCGACCTTATGACGAGTTAACTCGTCATGCAGTCTAGCCGGCGGTGAGCTCCGTGTGATCAGTTTCCTTCCACTTTATGGCCCTCATTTAGTTTTTTTTAACAGATTTTTTAATTTTACAATTTATAAAGTTTTTTTCAATAAATAAAGGTAATTTTAATATATTTATTTAATAAAATTTAACCCCTGCATGCCTGTTGACTGATTTTTACTGATCTGACATCGCACTCTTCAGAGTTTTTTTCTGTCTTTTTTGTTATGGGGGGTTTGGGAACCAATATTTTTCTTTTTTATTAGTTAGTTAATTAGGGGGGATAAGTGGGTTAGTGTTGCACTAGTTATGTAGCTTATTATTGGGAAAATAATGGGGAAAAACTTTTTTTTCCTCAAAAATTTCCTCTTTTATATGTATTTTTTAATACTAAAATGTAAATCATTTTTATGTATAGGGTATCAAAAGAAAGCTCTAACTGTCCTCTAAAAAACAACATATAACTTGTATGGGTACGTTAAATGAGAGAGAGGAAATTTATGTTTCAAAAACCGCGTATTAAAAATTTAAAAACGCTCTGGTCCTTGGCCCAGGAAAATCCCTGGTCCTTAAAGGGTTAAGGAGAAGTGTAAAAAGAAACTATTCGGATTCCTGTTTTATTCCTTGGTTTTAGATTGCTATAGAACACCTACTCCTTCTGAAATGCACACATTATTGCAGACTTTCCTGATATATATTGATCTATAATTTTAACTTCAGCACAGGTGAATAATTGCCTAGCATTTACAAAAGAAGGCACAAGGAGGAGATCTGCAGTGATAAAAACAGCCCATAAACCATAACTCTAAGATCTAAATATAAAGTTACAATGTTTGAAAAATATAACGTTTCTGAACTTACATTTAACAAGACAAAAATCTCAAAGGTTATAGATCAGCTTTAATGGGAGAAACAAATTACAGTAAAATTCCCAGGTTGGGGTGCCATACATATGCTGATATAAGAGTCAGCTATTAGAAGTCAGTCCATGTAACATCCTTGCTAGCTCTAATGCACTTATTAAATTCAAAAATGTTATTAATTGGTAATATTTCCTAATTTGCTAATATGACTGCTCAGCACAGATGGTTTATTGCCCATTGTAACAAAAAAATATTAACTTTAAATGACATTAAACTAAAATCTAGTATTACAGGAAATGCTAATGTACTGACTGCCAGTAAAGCACTCTTTTGCCAACATGTATTTCAGCATGTATTTGCATGTGGGAATTGAAAATTAAGTCAATTTTCAGATATAAAATAAATTACTTACTGTCAAGGCCAGCACTGAATCAATGACAGCATAATTATTGTTTATGATATATATATTTTAGTTATAAAACTTAATGCGAGTAACACTGATGTATAAATATTGGTTATATTGTGCATGTAGAGAATAACAAATATGAAAAATGATAGTAAATGTACATTTTAAGAAAATATGTTTTAAATGTGTCTGTGGAGCCTTGTTTATGAAATAACTTGTGACTTTATATGCAAAAATGCACATTTTCCATCGAAAAGTAGTTAAAGGGGCTCTGTCAACCTAAGAATTGCTTATGCTCAGGCCTAGACTGGAACCAAAAATAGACTGGGGATGGGTAGGTTCTTCACGGCTGCTTAAATGCAGCCACTTCACCACGGTCATCGCGGGATCGCGTACAAGGTGAGTATTATTAGTATTAGGGCTCAGTGTTATTATCAGGGGTTAGTGCTAGGGCTTAGGGGTTAGTATTAGTTTTAGGGGTTAGTTTTAGTATTTGGCTATTAGTATTAGGGTTCGGGGTATTAGTATAAGGGTACAGGGGGTTAGTATTATGGTTAGGGGGGTTAGTATGTGGGTTTGGGGGACATTTTAGGGGGGGGGTTAATTTATTAAACGGGCTTAACTGAACTGTCAGTGGTGAAATGGGCATGAAGAGCTTTCCTAGATGCGAATAGTCCTGGAATTTTGGACTGTGCAGCCCATTTTTTTTTTTAAACCAGATTTCAAATAATGACAAATGTAATATACCAGTTTCTCATTGTCTATTTGTTTTATTTATAATGTCAACCAGTCACTGTAATTTAATAATCATTTGGCATTATGTAAATTAATGATAATAAAGCAAACACAATTAAATGCAAAGTATAAAGTATATCATTATTGAAAGTCCCTTCAGGATTAGCCCAGAAGTCAGATTTGCCCTTAACGACTAGCTCCAATGTTGAGATTTGCCCTTGGGACTTGCCCCAGTGGCTAGATTTGCACCCAGGATTTACCATAGTAGCCAGATTTGCCCTTAGTACTTAACCCACTGTCCAAATTTGCACTTAAGACTTACCCCAGGGGCCAGATTTGCCCTCAGAACTTACCCCAGCTGTGAGATCTATATGTGTTTTAATTGTGTCTGTGGTGTCTCCTGTTTATGACATCACCCATTGCTTGATACACAAATGGAAAATGAGACATTTGCATGTCAAGCCCCAAGGTGATGTCAAAAGCAGGAGACTCCATGGATCCAATTAAAACATATTCTTCTCTTATTTTATCCATTTACACAATGTATAGATCATTTTTTTTTTACAAATGTTTTTTCTCTAAATACACAGTATAAGTAATGTTTACATTAACCAAGTCCCTTTAATCAAGCCACAGGTGTCAGAAACAGGAGATGCCACACACACATTTAAAACATATTCTTCTCTTAATATATACATTTGTTTGCAGTTCTGCTAACACACTATAAGGATAATTCTTCTAAATTGTTATTTTCTGCTTTCACAGTGTATACATGACAGAGTCCCTTTAACCCTTCACGAAGCTAGGACATTCTATGTAGTCCTATTTTTTTGGTCCAAAAGATGCATAGAATGGCCTACATTTAACAGCTCATCATGTCTCCCTGGGAAGAGCTGTGCTGGGATCCCGCTGCAAGGACTTGCAGAGGGACCTCACCTGTCAGGGACAGCAGAAGGCACAGCATTTTGTGCAGCATTCAGTTGTTAATCAGCATTTAGGTTTCAGCTTTGCAACTCAACCTCAACTGCAAGGTTGGCTGAGTTCTTCCTGTCAGCTCAATCATGCATGGTTAACTAATATCACTAATATGCTATGTAATAATGCTACTGTGCATGTTCAGTAGTGCATCATATCCCACACCGTACACAATGTCTACTGCTGCCTCCTTGTAAATTTGAGGTATGGTGGGGCTCATGGCAGCTTTTTTGTACCCCATGCAGCTGAATACTACAATGTCATGAACTGTGACATTACAAGTGGGTGTAGTTTATTTGCTCACACAGCTTTTCTTGCATCAGGTATTTATGTTTCTAATTCTAATTTTAATTCTATTATTATTCTAATCTTGCCTCTTATTGTTTAATATATTGCATAATGTAGTCTAGAGCAGGTTATTATAAATTACATTAACTTAATTAGAAGTGTAAAAATAGCAAAAGGGCTAAACAAAGTGCAATGCTCCTTTAAATGTGTCAGTGGTGTCTCCATATGCTAATGAACTACTTTTACAATGGGAAATGTGTAATTTTACAGTCAAGTCACATTTAAAACGTGTTTGCAATTTATTTTCTTAAAACACCATAGCAGCATATTTACTATGGTACCAAGTGGGTGGGGATTTTTAGAAAAGGCCATTCATTGCATGCAGGAAATTATATTTCTGATTTTTAATTGAATTAAAAAAATCTATTCAATTCATTTAAATAGGTAATTAGAAAAAGCTTTTTTACAATAGAATATTGGCAAAACAAGTGTTGAAATCATTGGTAATAAAATAATTCTGGGTTTCCAAAAGGACATAATTACCAATAAAGGTTTAGCTGATAGCTCCCCTTTTGCTACATTACCCAGGGACTGCATACATGTGCTAAAACCTAGCACTCTTTATGCCTGTGGGACTGTTGTTATCACTCTCCTGGATCAGAGAACTCCAGCTTTAACTTTAGCTTTTGTGTCTGCTTCTCATCTTTTTGTCTCACAGTCAAATTGACTATGAGTTTAAAGCAGGATGTGAGAAGAACATGGCACAAATGTAGCAGTACATGATGCACAGGGGCAGTGTCTGAATGCATATGTGTATAATGTAGCAAATAATAATAATCATTACATAAAGTGTAATGCATTTACATCAATTTGCCACAAGGAGGAGTAACATGCACATCTCAAAGAAGAACAATCTTGATCTTACTATAAATGATCAGTACCTGTCGTTTTAGAAACTCACTATGAACCACGAAGTTTAATTTGCAATGATAATATTTATATTAAGAATTTAAATTTTTCTCCCAGTAACATGTATTTAACTGTCTCGTATTGTAGTCAAATCATTTTATATTAGCTAATAATAATATGATCCTCTGCGCACATAACACATGCATCATTTGAAATATCCATTTATTTCATAAACGTAACCACTCATACTGAATAACTGTATTTTTTAATTCATAAAGTCTGCAAAAGAGAGAAGGTTTAATTCAGTGCTGAAACAAGTTTACCTACCTTATCGTCTCTGTAATGATCATCCCATGCAAGTATCTCAGTATATTTTATGTTTTGTAATATGTGAATTGAAATAATAAAAATAAAAAAAAGAAAGGTGAAATTGAAAAAAAGAAAAGAAACTGTACGCCATCTTGAAGCATAGACTGGTGGCTTGAACCCTACTAGCTCAGTCCTTCAGAACCTATGGGAGTAGGCAGTGGGCTACATAATACCACTGAAGCCAAGTAACACTGATGGTATTGTGATAAGGGGCTCTTACATTCTAAAGTGATGCAAAGCTACTATAGTCACTGAATAAAACCTTCCTGATTTATAGTCAATCATTATCACTATTCACTAAAAGTGAGGTACAAGTGAGTTGAGCTGTACATTTCAGTTCACTAACTTAACATGCATTCCACAGGGACAAACCTGGTGAGTTTTGGCTCAAACAGCAGGGTTAGTTGAGCTCCTCTAAGAGGTCAGGTGGCCCTGCATAATGCATAGGTTAATGTTTATTTATGGAAGAAATGTTAATCTCACCTCATCTACTCATCACCTCACTTTTAACTCTAATGTAAACATCATCATCATAATATTAACATGTCAGAGATCAGTGGCAAAGTGGTTAAGTCCCAATGCAGTGCTCCTGCCCCGAGGTTAACAAACCAGACAGACATTTGCTTGTACACTGTATTGATTAATGCAAAGTTAAGCATACAGTTGATATTACAGTAAATGTTTCCCAGGGCACACATTAACACTATACCAATGGAGTCTTCCCGGTAAAACACTCTTCACTGCCAGGCACGTGCCTGAATTAAACAGATGGAGGGAAGAAGCACCATACATGAAACATTATTCCTTTATAGTCCCTAGGAAAAAGCTAATATTTCCATGGAAAATCGTGAACATTGAATTTAAATGGGAGCCAACATATTAACCTAAATAATGTGCACAGGTATCCCGAATCCTGACCAAGGGATGTCTGGCGACTGTCATGATAGAGGGGCAAATGCAATGTAGTTACCCTTGTTGCCACTTCATCATCCTCCCCTATCATCAGAGATAGACACACACAGACATGCAAGACAGAGTTGTTGACAGATAAGTTGCTGAGATTGATAAGCAGATAAGACAGTTGGATAGAAATAGTGAAAGTGTTACTGACCCTGGCATGTAAAAGGGAAAAGTGGTGCAGCCCTGACCTGTTGAATAAGATTACAGAGCATTCTAGGGGGCAATAGTCCTCCAGGCCCCCCTTGCCAGCCCTTCTGTGATCCCAAGATATGACAGCATTGTTAGTAGCCCTGTATAATGCTAGACAGATAGTATCTACCCCTCATGGTATAATTATTTGGTCATTATGCCTCCATAAGCTAGGTACCTGGTATACAGGGCTTTCCTGACACTTAAGGGCCAGATTTAGCAATGCAAAAAAGGTGCTATTTCCAAAAAAGTGCTACATTTGGAGCAAACTGCCATAACATTCCATTGGTTTCCATGGTAATTACTACTATTTTACTACTTTTTCCTGAAATAGCTCCAGTTTTGGCTTGATAAATATGGCCCTAAGTTTAGCATGTTCATTAAGCATGTCAGTGTACTATATAAGCTTTATTCACAAAGGGTGACGTTTGCTAAGGATAGCTGGGCATTTTGAAAAGCTGGTGCTCCTTGTAGCTAGTTTCACCTTGGAGAGTTCAGTGTAGAATAAAAGTAAAGCTAACATTTAACTCAAAGATTTTTCAATAAGTAATCCCCTATGTGTTTGTAAGTCTGAGTATATCTCCAAACCTTGTTTTACGTGAAGTATTCCTACCCTAATTATTACATTTGCTTCCCTCACACTGGAATAAAAATATGAACCAAAGGCTGCACAAACAAATGTAATTCACAACCACTGAGAATCAGAGTGGAACAATACATTGCAATATCAGCTGGCTGGCGGGCTCCCGTTCACATGCCCAGGTGCCTCTAAAGGGTATCTACCAAAAAACAGCTGCTGTGAGATTTTCTCCAGGTACACAACCATCATTATTTCCGTTTTCCATATTAACCCATTCCCTCCTCTTTAACATAAATGTATAGCAAGGTGAAGGAGTGCTGGCCTGGCATTCAGCAGTAAAAGAGTTAATGATAGGATGCAATAAAAAATACAAGTGCCCACTTAAGGCTATGTGTCCTGATATGTAAACATTACCTCTATACATAGATCCATGGCTCCTGTATATGAGCTGTCATCTACATTCAGTGCGCCACTGACTGCATGCTTCACATTAATACTGATTAAAATATGAGAAAGGGATCACATAGTGCAAGTACCCTATCCTGTAATAGGATTATCTCAAATAAAATAGCCCATAACCTTGTGACATTAGAAATAATCAGTTTCTACCAAACATTTACCAGCATCATTTTACAGTCACAAAGAGCTATTTTGCTTGTTTCACTGGATCATAACTTCAAATGCTGCTCATTACTTATTATGTAAAATACATTCAGTTTTTGCTCTCTTACCAGTATTAGAACCAAAGTCTGTGCATTGCTTCTGAAGTCCTTTTAAAAGATAAACTGTGGATTGTAAACTCTCTGTAGCTGTACATAACTTGTCGCAGAAGGTCTTGCTGAGGTCGTGAGTTAAGGAGTTTAATGAGAATATACACTTTTCCAAGTCTTCATTATTTTTAAGATCAGATCCTTTCAGCAAATCTCTGACATTCTCATTGTACTGTTTAATCTGTGCCAGAATTAGCATGAGATCATCTTCAGTACTTGGGAGACTGGTTGATGCTAATTCCATTTTTTAGCATAAATTTTTTTCCTAATACCAGTGTCAAGTAATACATAAAAAAATATATATATATTCCTGAACTAGCACCTGTTATAATGTAAGCGTTCTATACTAGCTTTACTAACGGCAGCTTCACTGAGTTACTATTGACTCCCTGTTACCACAGTAACCTGAGGGAGTGGCACAGATTATATGGTACATAGAGATCAGAGCTATCAAATGCACAGATCTTTCCTTGGTGAATGACATGTGCTATTTTCACTGTTTACTTTACTGTTGCAACACTGTTGAATATGTGATATGTAAACAGCTATAATTCAGTACATTCAGACCTTGTGTCTTTGCTTTGTCTATATATTTATATATTCTACATATATATAGCATTACTGAAGTATATATTTTAGTAATGCTATATATATGTATCATATCTAAATATATAGACAAAGCAAAGACACAAAGTCAGAATGTACTGAATTATAGCTGTATATGTTTTTCTCCTTTTTCTGACAGTATCTCTGTGAAATGTATTCTTTGAAATCTAAGTTCCTCTAACTAAAGCTGTTTTCCTCCCTATTGTAGGAGCTCAGTGTGTTTGGTGTGTAAAATATGAAAATGGCTATAAGCCACATCTTAAGTAATCTAAAATGTCTCAATACATTTCCCAACTGTGTCCCTTTAACCCCTTAAGGACCACAGATTTTCTGTGCCAATGACCAGAGCGATTTTAAAATTTTTAATATGTGGTTGTTGAAACTTAATTTTCTTCTCTGTCATTTAATGCACCAATACAAGTTATATATTGTTTTTTAAAGGACAGTTAGAGATTTCTATATATAAAAATAATCTACAATTTGGTATCACAAAAAATACAAGTAAAAGAGGAAAATTTGGAAAAAAAGATTTTTCCCAATTAGTTTTCCAATAATAATCTACACAACTAGTACAACACTAACCCACTTATCCCACCTAATTAACTAACTGATAAAAATAAAAAATATAAGTTCCCAAACCTCGCCCCAAAAGAAAAACTCTGACCAGTGTGATGTTACTAGTCAGAGCCATAGGAATCACAGAACAGGCATGCAGGGGTTAACTGTAATTAAATTCATATATCACAATAAAATTATTTATTTATTAAAAAAACTTCAAAATTGCAAAAATAAAATAAGTTTGAAAAAAAAAATGAGGCCCATAAAGTAGGAAGGAAACTGATCACAGTAAGAAACTGATCAGAAAGGGATTTTTTTTTTTTTACAGGAATTTTTTTTTTTTCTCACTTGCAGGTAACTCTCTGTGCTTCACTATAAGTACGTGTAAACACATTGACTTTGCCAACTAATTTGCATGTCATCGGTGATCGTGTCAGGTCTAGGAACTTTGCCTTGGGTATGAGGCAGGGTCCTGGACCCGTTACAGACCGGCTGGTGGTGCGCAGGGAGAGCACCACCAGCTTAACTACATGACGGGTTAACTCATCATATGGTCGTGAAGGGGTTAAGTCAATATAACACCACTTGCTTACACACACACACATATATATACAGGGAGTGCAGAATTATTAGGCAAATGAGTATTTTGACCACATCATCCTCTTTATGCATGTTGTCTTACTCCAAGCTGTATAGGCTCGAAAGCCTACTACCAATTAAGCATATTAGGTGATGTGCATCTCTGTAATGAGAAGGGGTGTGGTCTAATGACATCAACACCCTATATCAGGTGTGCATAATTATTAGGCAACTTCCTTTCTTTGGCAAAATGGGTCAAAAGAAGGACTTGACAGGCTCAGAAAAGTCAAAAATAGTGAGATATCTTGCAGAGGGATGCACCACTCTTAAAATTGCAAAGCTTCTGAAGCATGATCATCGAACAATCAAGCGTTTCATTCAAAATAGTCAACAGGGTCGCAAGAAGCGTGTGGAAAAACCAAGGCGCAAAATAACTGCCAATGAACTGAGAAAAGTCAAGCGTGCAGCTGCCACGATGCCACTTGCCACCAGTTTGGCCATATTTCAGAGCTGCAACATCACTGGAGTGCCCAAAAGCACAAGGTGTGCAATACTGAGAGACATGGCCAAGGTAAGAAAGGCTGAAAGACGACCACCACTGAACAAGACACACAAGCTGAAACGTCAAGACTGGGCCAAGAAATATCTCAAGACTGATTTTTCTAAGGTTTTCTGGACTGATGAAATGAGAGTGAGTCTTGATGGGCCAGATGGATGGGCCCGTGGCTGGATTGGTAAAGGGCAGAGAGCTCCAGTCCGACTCAGACGCCAGCAAGGTGGAGGTGGAGTACTGGTTTGGGCTGGTATCATCAAAGATGAGCTTGTGGGGCCTTTTCGGGTTGAGGATGGAGTCAAGCTCAACTCCCAGTCCTACTGCCAGTTCCTGGAAGACACATTCTTCAAGCAGTGGTACAGGAAGAAGTCTGCATCCTTCAAGAAAAACATGATTTTCATGCAGGACAATGCTCCATCACACGCGTCCAAGTACTCCACAGCGTGGCTGGCAAGAAAGGGTATAAAAGAAGAAAATCTAATGACATGGCCTCCTTGTTCACCTGATCTGAACCCCATTGAGAACCTGTGGTCCATCATCAAATGTGAGATTTACAAGGAGGGAAAACAGTACACCTCTCTGAACAGTGTCTGGGAGGCTGTGGTTGCTGCTGCACGCAATGTTGATGGTGAACAGATCAAAACACTGACAGAATCCATGGATGGCAGGCTTTTGAGTGTCCTTGCAAAGAAAGGTGGCTATATTGGTCACTGATTTGTTTTTGTTTTGTTTTTGAATGTCAGAAATGTATATTTGTGAATGTTGAGATGTTATATTGGTTTCACTGGTAAAAATAAATAATTGAAATGGGTATATATTTGTTTTTTGTTAAGTTGCCTAATAATTATGCACAGTAATAGTCACCTGCACACAGAGATATCCCCCTAAAATAGCTAAAACTAAAAACAAACTAACAACTACTTCCAAAAATATTCAGCTTTGATATTAATGAGTTTTTTGGGTTCATTGAGAACATGGTTGTTCTTCAATAATAAAATTAATCCTCAAAAATACAACTTGCCTAATAATTCTGCACTCCCTGTGTATATATATATATATATATATATATATATATATATATATATATATATATATATATATATATATAAATGCACTTTTCCTGCAAATCATTACATTACTTTATGGGTTTAGACTTTATAGGGACTCATGCCATGAAAGCATTGTTTTAAACAGTGGATGTAGCTAATAAAAAATGATCTATACCTTGTGACAGCAGAATTGCATGCAAATGCATGAACTAAGAGAAAACTATGCTTTAAAAGTGTCTGTGCTCACGTATTTAATTATGATTAAGCCCTTTTTTTTGGTGAAATACGTGAGACTGCAGCTTCCTCATTTTTTTTATTACTACATTTGGATTGCCGGGCGAAAACCCTGTGAGGCTGCACCCGGTCAACAAAGTTGCCATGAGATCACCATCTATTTTATGTCCATGGAGGAGTGTATAAGCCTGTTGGTAAATCTGCTACTGAATAGACACTTGGAAGAAGTTCACATGCAAGAGTGCAGAGGACGAGACTTTATTTATTGTGAAGAGCATGTCCCCATACAGGGTTGGCTGCATTTTATGGACTGCTCAATAAGCTCATTTACGAGGAAATGACACAGCTTTACTGTCCATATAGTTCTTAGTTCTTTGAGATTTAAATATCTATAAATGCACACAACAACTGACCATAGGTTCACATATTCAGTCCTAGAAGTAAGTATTGCAGAGCTTTGTTGCGGAAAAATCATCAAAATTCTACAATTCTGTCAAAATTGAATACAGACTTTTTTTCTCTGGATGCAAAGTTGAACTGGAATAGGCAAAAATGTTGTAAAGTTTCGTGGCTCTCCTGACTGCACTTGACCTGAAGGTCTAGGGATATTGTCAGTTTAGTATGCTGGAGATCTTCCCTTTCTTCCTCTTGGTATGAGGAATGGAGAGATTCCAATCAACAGGGGCAAATCAGTCCAAGTTGAACAGTGCTATTAAAAAAATATATTTGCTTCTACGTGTTTTACCAGAAAGAATACATCTGTCTATTCCCCAAACGTGGTCAGCCTTCCTTAAGCTGATTTTACATGCTAGGCTCAACTACTGTGTGCCACCAGTATATTAGCTACACCATATACTGTCAGAAAATTAAGCTTTGAAAAACCATACATACAGTTCCTTTTGTAAAATAAAATGCCCGCCTGTTACTGCATGCTGGATAAAATGTGTGTTTTTTTTCTGCTTTTATTACCAAAATAGTTTAAAATGCATATAGGGGGCATTGCTGCTTAGTAGGAATCATAGCTTAGTTTTCTCAAGGGAACAGCCTATTTCCCCGTGGGTAATAGGAATAAACAAGTTACTGTTTCATTGGGAACTTTAATTTTCTCACACAAAAAAACACACTTGTGCAGGTGTTAATAGGCATAATGTGCCTGAATCTTCTCCTCTCAGCACTTTCGAAGCACTGCGTTTGGTTAATTATAATGCTCATCTTATATATTCCCAGTGTGATTTACTGCTGTTCAGGATTTGATCCAGTCTGCAAGGTTATATTCCCTTGATGAGAGTTCATCATTAAAAGGAATACGTTTAAGTTATTATTCAGTCCCTCTAGTGGCATGTTTTGCACAAACCATTTAGTTATAGGAGAGCATTTAAACATGCACTTTATATCATTCACAGTGATCCATGTTCTGCATCAAGTCTTACAAACAGTTTGCTAGATACCAGCCTTATGCTGATGCTACTTAACTCCATTAAGACTGAAACAGGTTTTGCATGAGATGGTTATTTGGCATTGTATCTCCATGCTAGGCTAGGAAAAGCTGTCTGGAACAGTGTACACTTATACCGAGGGCTTCGTGATTAAAGTGCATACTAGAGGTAAAATGTAACTATTTCTGGCCTTATCTGCATGTACCCAGAATCCCTTGTGATGGAATGATACTGATCTCTGGCTAAATGTATGGTACAAATACATTTGCTGACCTGTCTGGTAATTATAGACCAATTATCTACTGACTTTTAATGAATATATTGTGGAGTGGATTCCATTTGTCCTTACTCCTCCCTAGTTGATCTCTACAATTTATATTTATTTATATTTTATTTATTGTTTTATCTCATTTGTTAATTTCCAACAAAAAGTGAATATAATAGATACAATAAAAACAACTATTTCCTCTAGAGATTGTAAACATGTAGGTAAAATGAGGTTTTCATCCACAATGCCTTTCATTTCAGGAATTCAGAGAAAAACACCAGACACTCTGGTGTCTTCCCTGTGTCTGTGGCATGAGCACACTAGTCCAGTAATAACCTTTTCAGTACAGATGTTTGTAAACGACAAATCCCATGATAATTAGTCAGACTTATGGCTTCACATATAAGTTTAGGGATGAACCATGTCACTCACTGTAAAGAATGCACTGGGTTCATTTACACATGAGGTATCGTGATACATTGTCCATATTCACAGAACTTATACACTGCTATAGTACTCTGTCTGTTCCCCACGAAGCAGGAGAGAGATGAGAGGTAAAAGATTTTAAAGGCCCGGCATGGAAGCAAATCACGGATCCTGAAAAAAAATGGTGATTTACTAACACTTTAAGTCTTTTTACAGATAACAAAACTATATAGTCCCATAATGTCCCATTTCCAAATACAGCAGGCTTTTGGAGAATGATTTATAGATTCAGTCTGACTTATTTAAATATGGAATCCCAAGACACAAGTCTCTATCAAGTCATTTTCTTTTTTCTAATTACATGTTGGTTCCTCTGGGAGATGTTGCTATGAATCTTCTACTCCAAAACACTCAAAGCCATCTGTTTGTAATTATCTTTATCCACAAACATGGCACAGACCTTTTATCTGTTTGTTTAGTGCGTATTTGATCATTAACCTTTAATTCACAAACTGCTTGTTTCACATCACTAATGATCTCCCTTTTTTTTGGTTTTATATTCTAGGTATCAATGAATCTTTATAACAAGACTCTACATGTTTCAAAACTATTTGCAGCTGTTCTTGTAAACACCTGTGGGTGAAAGGTAGATTCCTTGTTGAAGTTATTTGTTTTGTGAAGTCAGCCAGCAAGTCCTGATCAGTCCATTGGCCATTTAAACAGTTGGATGTTATACCAACAAGACGTGAACACATAGCAAAGCAATCAGATTACGCCCAGTCATCAGGCTGACCGTGCATCATGGGATATGTAGTTCCCAAACCTCTGCAGTGCCAAGGTTTCCCATGACTAGTTTAAAAACCATGTGAGCAATGAGGTAAATCGGTTTGTTTACAACAAAGTCTAAACAATATTAGCTGATTAAATATTACTCCTAGAAATAGTGAATAATAAATACCTGGAAATTCTGGGACGGAATTCTAAAGACAGCAGCAATTCACTGTTTTCCATTTTTATATGTTTACCTCAGAATCACTATTTATACATAAACCCAAATACTTTATTAACAAATCTCCATACTTTAGCAGTGGTATCATTTATATTATAAAATAATAGACTGGAATTTTTAGTAAATAGAGCATTGAAAGTTTGATCTATAAAAAAATAACTTCAAAGAGCAATGCACTGACAACATTTTTGGGGTTTATAGAAATATATCCTAACAAATATATCCACAGGTCCTGTTACTGCAAAATTGCTGAGTTGGGAAGACTTTATCCCACTCGGTTAATAATGCCTATTTGTTTTTAGTTCTATTGCCAGAACACCATCTTTTATTGTTTATTCAATACACCCCATCTAGTTTTTAGTACAATATTTTTACATTTTCACTAGATAAGCTAGCTATCCAACAAATTAACAATTGTACAGAAAAAAGTATTGCTTACATTTTCATGTGACAAATTGGATTATACAGCAAATGCTAATGCCAGCCAGAGACGAATGGGTCTATTCACTAAAATTGGACTTTGGAGGTCGACTTTGATTTTGAGGCTATATCAAATTCGGCACCTGAGTTTGAATCTTCCCCATTGAAAGTAATGGGAGGGGAAATTATCAAACTTATTTTTGAGAGTTCTGTGCCGAATTTGACTTAGTCTTAACATCAAAGTCGACCTCTGTGTGCCACAGATAGATATCTATTACATTCTCTGCCACTTTATCTCTCTTGGGGTGGAGAATGTTTGGAGGTATGGTACAAGGAAGGAACTGGAATGACCATGCTGCTCAGGTAGGTAGCTTTCAAGCATAGTGGTTACAAACTAAGTACGCTAGGCAAGTACTAGTCAGTTGTTCAATATTTCATAGTGGGGTACAGTACCATTTCATTGGAGGACAGAGTGTCAGCGTTACTGCACATGTACAGTGCCATGGTCAGTAGCTCAGGTATGGCATCTTACAAACTACTTTACATTACAAAAAGAAAGAGGGTCAAGGCTATTTCTTGTACAAAGCTCAGCGTGGAATAATCTTCCAGATATCATTAAATTCTGGAATTTTTTTCTCAATCATTAATTTTTTTTTTTAAATGTTTAAATGCATATTCTTGGATGCTCTCTCTAAATCTTACTTGTTTACATATGCATGTTGGTTTATAAAAAATGTAATATGTATAACATTGTACTAGACTTGCTCCTAAGCTATAGAAATCATAACGTGTTCTTCCAGGTGAATACTTACCAGGAAGTACTTACCTTGCAAATAAATGGATAGTGAAATATATAAAATAAATTAAGAATTTGCTTAAACAAAAAAAAAAAAAAACCCAAAAATGATAGAATAGGCAGAAGAAAACAAATACAAAAAAAGTATAAAATCAATGTAGAGTTGGAAGACACATTAACAGATAACTACAAAGCCAGTGTAAACAGTTAAATAATCTTGCATGACTTATAATATTCATTAAATAATTCAGTACTCCAATTAGGAAACATTGCATTATAAAACATTTTTAATGCACTCTCCAAACTATTGTCTGAGGACAGGTGTGCAGATCAAAAAGCAGGTCTGGGTTGTTGGGCAAAAAAAGGTACCTTTGGTTTCCTTTGTAGCATGCTTAAAATCATAATTAGTAATAAATGGTATGTTTCTGTATCAGACTTATCAGTTTATCTTCACTCTACTTACATTCCTCCACCTTGTCTGACAAAAAATAAAACATGAGTAGTCAGCTAATCCTGAGCCTTTCCAGATACTAGTGTTGCTAAGACACAGGGGCACAGGCTAGTGTCTGCAAGTCATGCTAAAAGTCACTAATCCAGTCTCTGTGATCAGATAGTCAACATTACCAGGGACAGAGAGTCAATGCAACTGTCAT
Source organism: Pelodytes ibericus (assembly GCA_036172795.1). Classification (NCBI taxonomy): domain Eukaryota; kingdom Metazoa; phylum Chordata; class Amphibia; order Anura; family Pelodytidae; genus Pelodytes; species Pelodytes ibericus. Next base: position 158,156,310 of record CM069863.1, read on the forward strand.
GTGGAAATCTAAACATCAAAAGCAATACTGGGATTACAGATGGATGAACAGTGGCTGCTTACTCAGGGTACATAACACACTATGGCGTGCCACCCATATAGTATCTTACCAGCAGGCCAGTATACCATAGTCCTCAGGTCCATGTTAATCGTATGGAGGCCATAGCATGGCCAATGTTTGTTTGACCAAAAGGTGGCAACCCTAAGCATATCACAGAGTTGTGAGGTTGCTTAGTAGATAATCCTGTCATTTCTTAGAAACTGCTCATATCCCATGTAACCAGTATAGAAGCATGACTTTGAACACACTTGGGGTTATGTACTGGCTCTGGTTTATGTCTAATCCGGATTGCTTTTTGTACGTTTCTGAAATGTTTATATGCATTATAAATCTCTCCAAATGACTTAACACAATGTAATCATACAATTAAAGAGATATACGGTATTAAACCGAAAAATGTGTGGTAAATTAAAGGACTGGTTTAACTGCCCTTTGTTAAGACAGGTATGATGTATTCAGGGCCGGTGGAAGGATTTTTTGCTACTCAGGCGAAAGTACATTTTGGTGCCCCCCCCCACGCTCCCCTATCCCATGACTCTCCTTATCTATCCTCCCTCTCCCCATCTCTGTCCCCCCCCTCATCTGTTTTCTCCCCTCTTCTGTTCTCTCCCTCTCCCCCATCTGTTCTCGACCCCTCCTCCCCATCTCTGTTCTCTCCCCTCCTACCCCATCTGTTCTCGACCCCTCCTCCCCATCTCTATTCTTGACCCCTCCTCCCCATCTTTGTTCTCCCCCCCTCCTACCCCATCTCTATTCTCTCCCCCACTTCTGTTCTTTCCCCATCTTCCTCCGTTCTCTCCCCATCTCTGTTCTCTCCCCCTCTTACCTCCATCTCTATTCTCTCGCCCTCCAACCCCATCTCTGTTCTCTCCCCCTCCCCATCACTGTTCTCTCTCTGCCCTGTTTTCTCATCCCTCCTCCCCTGTTCACTCCCCCTCCCCTGTTCACTCACTGCCCCCACAGACAGACCCTGGGAGGGGGCGGATCTCATCGGGTGACAGAGGAAGGCTGGGGGGTTACTCGCACACAGGTAATTGGAGGCAGGAACATGATTCATCCACAGTTAAATACAGAGTATCTTACTCAGAAACAGCTTCAACTCAAAGAGACCGACCATTTGCAACATGCTTCACTCACTGAGACAAGGGGTCACTCACACTCAATGTCTCACAGGCTGCAGATGTCGATCTATCAGCTTGTTGAAAGATTTTTTAAAAAAAGGGGGGGGCAGTAATCTATTAGAATAAATCTAGGAGCCCCAAGTAAGATCCAGCCGGGATATATAGACAGCCTCCAGTTCTGGTGAGGTGGGGGAATTAGACATATTGCAAGCATTGCAGGTTTTGTGGAAAAGGCAATTCTAAATCAAAGTTCTAAAAGTGATGCAGTCGCCATGGAAACCATTGCAGTCACCATGGAAACCCATGGAATGTTGCTGCAGATGACACTTTTAGAAATGACCTTTATACATAAACCCCATTGCTTTTCTTTTCTGAACTTTTGTTCCCTTGGTGAAAGTTGAAAATCCCTGCTTGAACACAGGTGGCCCAATGACAGAAATCTTGTAGCTTGGACTTTCCATTCAAAGACCTTGTTACTGCACCTTGAATGTCACAATATAGAATATTTGAGAGCAGGGCAATCAACTCCTCCATCGCTTATATTACATTACATTACATTGTTTCGTCATTGTCACAAATTATGGTACCACTGTATTGCTCTGCCATGAAATAACCCCCCCCTCCCATGTTCTCCCCCCCCAGACAGACCCTGTGAGGTCCGCCCCTTCTCTTGAAGCAGAGCGGCATCTGCTTCGGGGAGCCAAGCAGCATGAACTCTGTGTGACACTCTGTGTGACACATGGTGAGATCCGCCCCCTCCCAGGGTCCTGTACTCTGGCCATGTAGAGGGCTGGTGAGGGGAGATCATCTCCCCAGCCAGTGCCTCTCCCGGCATGTTTTTCCCCCAGGGCTGGCGCCTCCACCGCTGCAGCACCCTAAGGTGACTGCCTAAGCAGCCTTGCGGTGGCGCTGGCCCTGGATGTATTTAACAAAAAGGGTTGAGAACAAGGCCGTTGTAATTCAATGGGAGGATAAAGAGTACAGGTGCAAACTATGTACTGCTAATATGCTCTCTCTGATGGCCTCAGAAGGAGCGATCTCCGAACGCGTAGCCTGTGCCCTTACCCCTCAAGTCCTCTGCTATTTTCACACCAACGACCTTACCTTATCACAGCCTGGAACTTACTTTTTTTCAAGCAGAGAGTGCTATACTTACCCAACTCGACCATACCACCAACGGATTGAACCACTGGATCTGGGTGAGACTGTGTCCATTTCTATGGACCTTATCAGAACCTACTGATCAGCTGTTTTTTCTGCCTGTGATTTCTACGTTTTGATCTGTCCAGCTATTTACTGCAAAAGGCACTATTTGTTGTTTTTTGTTGTTTTTTTGTGTGTTTACTTTCGTTTATTATCCGGTTCATTGGACTTTGCTATATTTTTTTCTATTGTTTATATTTTTTTGTGGTTCTATACTTTTTACTGATACTCTATTTTCAAGGTGTATACCTGACATAACCACATTTTTTCTTTTTCTGCTTATTACGTTTTTTTCATTTATTTTTGTTCTGGACACACACCCTTGTGTCCCCTCCCCTGTTTTTTTGCTCTCTCTGTACGCTCGGTATATTATTTTTCATGCCTTATTTTTTCTTTATCTTTTTGATGTATTTTCCATCTGTGGTTCATTTTTAACACTGCCTTACTTTTCCATATATTTTCTCCATTGTTTTGCTCGCCATTTTTTATTGTCGTCTTTTCCCACATTTACAGCTTCTATCACATTTATATATTTACGCTGTTTTGTACTATGTGTCCCCTATTTTGAGATATATACTGTTTACGCTTACCCATCTGTCGATACATTTACCTAATAAACATTAAAGTTTTTTTGACTTATACACCAGTGTGCATGTCTGCTTCTTTCTATATATCCTGGATGTATTTATACATGACCACCAATGTGTGACTTTCTATAAGAACTCGCCTTATAGTAGCATTGGCTCTGCAGCTCGGCACTCCTCTTCCACCTCTGCTCCCTCAGACCTCAGTCAGAGCTTCCTCACTTTTTAAATACACAGTGAGGACATGATGCTGTGTCTCTTCACTATGCGTGGGGAGAGAGTGAGGCACTGCTGAAGGTCAGGAAGGGGCATGGAAAAGAGACACTGGGGAATAGGGACATGGGGGGGGGTATAGGAGGAGAGACCGAGAAGTGAGGGAGAGACAGACATGGGGAAGAAATAGAATACATGGAGAGCATGGATTTGAGTGAGACAGACATGGTAGAGAGTGAGACAGACAGACGACCTGCCCCCTCCCCCCAATTTTAATTGGGGGAAGTTTATTTTTTTATATATATGATACAATTTATAAAAATTTGTAAGGCTTTATTTTCCATTATCCTTCCCAGAACTGGAGAATTGAAATGCCCAAAATGTGGCTATAAATGTATTCAGCAGTGATCATTGTATATTTGGTAGCTAAAATTGTATGCGTTTAATGGCTAACCAGTCGCAACCTGAAGGCCTCCAGTGCTTCAGTTTACAAATGACCCGAACAGCCTATTCAGAGCCAAATATCCAATTTGGGATGGATCGGTGCATATTGAGTAGTCCCTGATGTCTGTGTGTGTGTATATATAAAATCTCCACTTATATTAAGTCATGTACTAAAATCCACCGACCAGTGACACAGACTCTTACCTCAGCTCTCTATAGCTCAGCTTTATATAACTGGTAACTAGCATAGGAATTATTTATACTCTAATAGAGTATAAATATATAATAGAGTATATATATATATATAAATATATATATATATATATATATATATATATATATATATATATATATATATATATATATATATATATATATATATATAATTTTAGCATGTTTGGTAGTCAACAATCTATAGTTCCTCTAACAGCTTTGTGGTATCATTAATTTCCAAGAGTGTTTAATTAGTACAATTCTATCCTACTCATAAGTCTGAGTCACGATTTACATGACTGTGCAAAAGTGAGTACTTAGAACATGTAGTGGATTTAAGTTTACTCACAAACATCATGGTATTGTATGCAGAACAGATCACCTAACCAAACCCTTAATTCAAGGGAAGTCAACAAAATATTGTTTATATTGTAGATATTAATAAAGTTAAAACATTATCTTTACATTGTACTAACAAAAGTCCAAATAAATACATACATAAAAAGACATGCTGTTTTTTAAATGTGACTGTGGAGTCTCCTGTTTATGACATCACCTGTGGCTTGATATGCTAATGAACTATTTTTCAATGGGACATGTGTAGTTTGCATATAAAGCCAGAGATATCATGAACAATTCTTGGCACATATTGGGTTTGTATCCAATGGCACAAATGCTGCAGTTTGGAATTTGAGATTAACCATTTTATACAGAATTGCAAACAAAGGCATTGATAAAAAAGAAGAATGTGTTTCATGTATGTCTGTGCTCTCTTTCAATTATTTAAGTCATCTGGTGACATCATATGCATTTATTTCCTTCCTATTGTAGTTTGTATATGGAACAAAATGTGATGTTATAAATTAGAGCCAGCAGAGCCAGCTTTGACCCGTTGATGCCTAATGGTAGGTGTTTATAGGTGGATCTCTGTACAGAACTCAAAAAAGTTATTCTAACATTATTGTTAGACAAAAATAGGAACAGCCTATATTAACAATTGAATTATATATATTGCTAACATCATGTAAAGCAGGGGTGGGGAACATTCAGCCCTCCAGCTGCTGATAAACTACATCTCCCATAATGCATTTTCAACTGGCAGAGGAAAAATAAAACTTTATTATGAACGAATAAACACAATTTTTTATTGTTTGGATTAGTGTTATAAAATAAGCTAATAAAGCTAACCTTTGTTCCTACTTACAGGAAATGTTTCTATGGCAAGACTTATTGCATTAAGGGGTCATAGTACAAGTCACCAGCATTGTCTGAACATACTATAACACATTCTCGCCCTGTTACTAAAATGATACAATAAAATACATATTTTTAAAAAGCCTGTATATTTATGACTCTAAATATTAGGAAAAGTATAACAGTAACATAACTTAATAAGTACTAAAAACATTATAAAATGTATAAAAACATTGCAAAGTATAGATATAAAAGGTGTACATGTATATGTTGAGTATTTTTGTAAATCACACATTTTATTGATTTTACTATTTTTGATACCAATTAAGGTTATAGTGCAGTTTGCAGTGGGGGATCCGCTTTACATGTTACAAGTTCAGTGTTTGCTGGAAATAAATTCCTTTCGTTTGACTGTTTGTAAAACTGGGTGTGTCTGTGCCTTGTGTAGAAATGTAGGCGTGGAAAGAAAACTACAAATCAGACAAACACTCAACTTTTGGAAAACAGAATAAAAAACAGTGCCTGGAGAATCTAAAGGGAGCCTACCTGATGTGTGGGAACAAGAGTTTTTGAGGCAAAACTGGAAAAAAGACTGATGCAGATTGGATTTCTAGGTAAGAAAGCGTGAGACTACACTATGATAATTGGAAAATATTTCCAGTCAGTGAAACATATTCAGTGTCTGTGGTATTTTAGGAAGACTGCTCAAAGAAAAGGGGGGAAAAAGCTAAAGAAGCATGAAATATTTTTGGAATGGCGCCATGTATCAATCACTAGTTTCTCCTTTTTCTATTTCAATGCCATAATGATGGGGCTTCACATGATTTGAATATAAAACACTGGTAATGGAATACATTTTAAGCACTGTTCGTGTTGGTGCAATACCTGACCTGGTATTTATTTGGGGGGTATCTTGCCTAGGCCCAACACCACTTGCTAATAGGGGTTGAAGGCCATTTTGTCAGTTCCTGACCCCACAGTTTGAAGGGAGTGTAGGAGGGGGCTGCATTAACAGCCACAGGCTAATGAACAGTTAAAAGCTAATTTTTACCATCTGTGTTAATGACAAAATGTCATATTTTTGCCCATTAGTAGATATAGTTAGTGATTGAATCATTTTTTTTTAACAGAGGGCATTTAAACTGTTTTGCCCTTTAATTTACCACACATATTTTAGTTTGTAATATCTGGTCCATTGTATGATTACATTGAGTTAAGTGAATGGGAGGGATTTATAATGCATATAAACATGTCAAAAACTGTAAAAAATGTACAATTGCTGTTATCTTATATGTGAGATATAACAATAATGCACCTTTTTCTTTTCATTTTGACACAATATATCTCACCCCAGAAATTGCTCTTCTTGTACCCATGTGATGCCGGAGATAATATGAAAATGGACAACATGTTTAGGATCAGTGAGTTTTTTTCAGATAAGTCATTCCTGTATGTGTCTCAAATTGTGCAATAATACTTTGCATAAGAATTTAGCAGATTTACAGGATAAGCAGAGACACAAAATGCACACATACTGGAAGTGAAATACCTGCCCTGAGGGTCTAACAAGCAAACTTCTTAGTAAGCTGTACTTAATCAACACAGTTTCACACTGAACTTGAAGCAAACTGAAACCAGCATGTCTCTGGTTTGTCAGGAATGAGGTATGAACACATGGAGGGTCGTTATTAAAAGATTAAAAAAGGGGAAAAAAAGATTAAGAAGGGAGAAGGGACTGTGATTTAGTTTTAATTTTAATTACTGCGGTTTTGTTGTAGCAAAAGCTTTACTGATGCCACAGTTTAGTGGAGAGATCAGCAAGTGACCCTTGAAGGAAGAGAGTATATTTAAAAGAAGGAAAACTACCACAACTAGAGGATATAATCTTAAATTAGAGAGGAAAAGATTTAAAAGTAATATCAGGAAATATAACTTTACTGAGAGGTTGGTGGATGTAAGGGATAGCCTTCCAGGGGAAGTGGTAGAGGTAAGCACAATGAACGAGTTTAAGCATGCCTGGGATAGGCACAAGGCTATCCAAGCTATAAGATAGGGAATAGGGGACTAATAGAAGTATTTAATACATTGGGCAGACTAGATTGATTCTTTGTAAGTTCTAATAACCTTGGATTCATATATTTCAGTTTCATTTGTAGATACAGACTGAGTGTATCCAAAGCCTGAAAAAAAATATTTTGGATATGTGTCAGTTCAGATAAAAGATACTCACCTTCCTGGCGCCCTGGTTGTAAAGCTCCTCTTGCTTCGCCCTCCCAGGAACCGTAAATTTGAAGGCAGAGTTCATGGGAAATGTAGTTCCCAGAGCGCTGAGACGGGAGGGATTACCGCGCGTTGACAGAACATTTCGGAAGCACCGTGGAGCAGGTAATTTCACCAGCTCCATTGCTAGTAATGATCTTCTTTACCTAAATACAATCTGAGCAAGTTACTCACATTGATTTTAGGTCATATAGGACATTTATAGTGCTGCCGAAATTACATTAACCGTAAGTATGCATTATCCAAAATGCTGCCGGTCCCAAGCATTTCGGATACGAGGCACTCAGCCTGTACCTTGCTTTGATGTTTTTTGTCATTATATATTTTATGATAGACTATGTCTGCGTTATTGTCCAGATGTTAAATGTTCCACTCTGCTGTTTAAACATGTGTATATTTATATAGACAGTTATCCTAGTGACCAGTCACATGGAATATGTATATATTATTATATATGTGAAAAAGCGCTCGCATTCATACATAAAAAGACACATTATGTCATTGACAACATTACTTTCTAACTTGTTTAATGTTTTTTTTTTTTTATAATATACACCATCAGTGTAATTTATTATTTGTCTAAAACTTGATCTGCGCCAGTCTCAGTGCTCTCATTTAAGTAACACAAGGCTACAAGCTATACACAGGATTGTCTCTATTGACAGACTAAACTGAGTGGCCTGTCAGTTAAACAAGCTGTTTATCTGATACATGTTCTCATAGATTGCTCGTTGATTGATTTGACAGATAAAAATCAATATGTCCTCAAATAAGACTGCTAAGGGGTTTCTTCACCACACCGACAAACTTTTGAGTTGCAAAATGTAGGCCAATTATTGCAGTTGGATAAATGATCATACACAACTATTATGTCCAATCTACTATTTATTCCTTTGTTTTCTAACACGTCACCGCTACCTTCTCTTTACCCTTAATTGGAATCAGTAATATCAATTACTTAATCAATTATGTCAGAAAATGTAACAGTTTCTTAAGTTTGATATCATCTTTTTTTTTATTATTGCAGGTACTGCTATATCCTTCTGTGACCAAAAGCAATTTTAAAAAAGTTACTTTTTATATTATCGTTCTACTAATAACCTTGGAAACATTTTGTAATGGACTAATCAGATATTTAATTATGACTTCATGCAACAAAATCAAAGATGTTGGACAGATGCTCTCTGTTATTCATTTGGATCTTTATCACTCCATTTTCCAAGCATTTGGCTACCAAACTGTTTCAGACTGTGAACAACTAAATCATGAAATTCTACAACAAATGGGAGTGTCTCTTACTGGACACCGGAAACGAATTCTAAATAAAATACATAATTTGCTGGGGAAATCTGGAAACATTGAGGCTGCAAATCATGAAATAGAGGAAAATGAGGAAGTTGTTCCATTACCAAGATCCACGGATTGTAGAACACCACAAACTGAATCAGAAATGATTGCTTTACAAGTGACTGAACAACCTCAGAACTCCTTAATAAAAGTTAAACATTGTCCTAAGGAGGAAGTGGGATTAACCATTGTTCCTGTCCAACCAGAAGATTCAAACAAATCTTCGGAGAAAGAGCAATTACCTGAAAAACAACCTGATGCTGGCGTAAAAGCATGTGAGAAAACAATGGAGAATAAATTACATGATAACTCACCAGAGAATTTGGATTTTTTTGAATTTCAAGGACCTATGGTTAACAATAATTTATATGGTCAAATCGAAGAGGATTCTGGACACAAACGTCAAATTAAGAATGTTCCGACTCGGTCATTCATACTTAGAAACAGACCTGTTCCGAAATTACCACCTTGTGTGCGGAATAGCTATGGCAAAAGGTAAGTTTAGATTTTTTTACACAAAAGCATTTGTAAGGTGTATACCAGAGTTTTGTAGCCATATCTACTAGCAGCTTCCCTTTTTAGTTATCTGCAATGGTGTGCACTAAAGCAATTTCAGTTGCTTTTGGGAGAAAAGGCTTATATAAAAACGAGTTATTATTATAGTCATCCAGAAATCAATAATCGGACAATGAAAGAAAAATAAAACTACATCTGATATTGAACCTAAAAATCATCCCATGAGTTAATAAAAGCTAATAAATGAGTGTCTCTTGGTAAAAAGAAGTTTGAGAAAGACTAATGTACGTATAAAACAGAAAATGACAAATACATAAAGCTTTTCCTGGATGTAATCACACACATTATGAAATATACTTGATACTTCCTAGGAAAAGTATGTTACAAACAATATATAAAATGCAATAAAATAATTCCATTTTCTAAAGAGGTTATGCAGTAGATAAAAGTAATGGGTAATAAATCATAAATGGTTCTTTATTTTCATTGGCTGTAACCTTTTTTCCTATAATACCAATTTTAAGACAAACACAGTTTGTTGAATTCTATTATTTTTCACTCTCATTTTTAACTTCCGATACATAATGACCTTGTCATCGTTAATACTTCCTAAACCATTAAAGGCAATTTGCCAGTTTTTCTCTAAAAACAGTTTGATATAGAATGCAATTTAGCAGTGTACTGTGGGAAATAAGTGTATTCCATCTCTCATGCTTAACTGGTTGGCTAATAATAACTTTCTATGCTGGCCTGGAGTTTACTATGTAACCGTGGTATTTCACAGTGAAACTGCTCCCAAAATGTGGTTTCACATTTCTTAATGGCAGGATTTTCACTTACTAAAGGAAATGCGACACCATATTTTATTAGAACAACAGTAAAACTCTGTGGTGTAATAAGTAGCGCAGTATTTTCCGCCAGGCAGCATAGGAAAGTGCCTAGGGTGGCACTCGCCTGTGGGGTGGCAAAAAATGCTGCTCCTTTAAAAAATGAAAAAGATTACCCGCAGAGGCACTGGCTGAGGAGATCAAAATATCTCCCTTCACCTGACTCTCTATGGCGAGCCCAGGTGCACAGACATCGTACCATACTCGCGCTATCCCCGCATATCTTCTGAGGTCAGAGTGCCTGCCTAGACACTAGAGATCTGTGGGTGCTGGCTGGGGTAAGTCCTGGGTTTGCAATATGGAGGATGGGGCATGTCCTGGGGGTACAGTAGAGACAATGGTCTCTACTGCCCTAGCAGAATGAGGCCCCTGCTCCATACAGACCAAAATAGTGTATGTGTTTTGGGCAGACTAGATGGACTGAATGGTTCTTATCTGCTGGCACATTCCATGTTTCTATGTGTGACTGTGTCTATGTCTGTGACTGTGTGCGTGTAGGTGTTTCATCTTGTGACATTGTGTGCTTTCTTTTTAAACATAGAAACATAGAAACATAGAATGTGTCAGCAGATAAGAACCATTCGGTCCATCTAGTCTGCCATTTTTTTAAATACTTTTATTAGTCCCCTGTTCCCGGTCTTATAGCTAGGATAGCCTTGTGTCTATCCCACGCATGCTTAAAATCCTTGACTGTGTTTACCTCTACCATTTCTGCTGGATGGCTATTCCATACATCCTCTACCCTCTCAGTAAAGTAATACTTTCTGATATAATACACTCACATACACTCACAATCATAGCCACACTGATTAACATATGCACACAGTTTCACATACACATAAAATACCTGTTATTTATATTCATGTAAATTGTTCAGAAGCTTTGGGAACAATGAAGAGTTCATGATATATTATTATAATATACATTATATATTTTAAAAATATCATATTATTACACACACATAATTTATCATATAGATATATTGATTTCAATATTTATATATATATATATATATATTTATCTACAATATTCCTGATCCTTGCATTCCACACACTATGATATTTTGTAATCATTAAAAAACATATTAGGTTATGATACAGTAGAAAGACATCAGGCCCATTTGGGTTAATACAGTGTGATAGAGGTAATACTTCCTGCAGTGGATCAGGACATTGATTAGTTACAGCTTCTGTCCTCCCCAGAGATAAAAAAAAAAATACCAGTTCCCCGGTGTCTCTTAATGATAGAGAGAAGGAAATGGTTTGTTCACACTCTGATTATACAGTCGAAGACTATGCTGTATTTCTCTCAGAGCTGCTTTGTTGAAGGGCAAAGAAACGTATGCACTTGAAAGAGGCTGCTTAGGTGTATTCACTTCAGAAGCCAGCCGCTGGACATGTCTCTCAAAGGATGCAGGAAACAAGACCCACATTTTGCTTATGTACTGAAGCTGTATAGATATATGATATTATGGCCAAAGTGAATGCCAATTTCTCTTTGTGTCTCGGTAAAGTACCCTCTCAAGTTTGCAGTATTTTTCTTCGGAAAATGTACATTTATATTATTCTGTTTCACTTCTGTGGGGTATGCTTGGCTTTTGAACTGTGTCTTATGTGTTTTGCCAACAGCTCTGAAAAGTACTAAAATCCATTATTTTCAAGCATTTTTGTGCACTGACTTAAAGATACTTTTCTCTATATAGAATCAGATTATTCACCCCCCCCCCAAAAAAAAATAAAATAAGCCCTGCTACCAGGATATTTGATTTATCCTCGTATTGCTCTAGACAGGATAGTTAATCACCATAAGAACGATTGGCACTTCATAGCTCACAAGATGATAGAACTTGAGACCTGCAGATAAAGCCAGTGCCCTTGTCATGTTAGATCATGGTGGATACATAACTGAATGTGGTAAGAAACCTGATAATGATGCATTCTATTGTCCTGATGTTTTGGAACTTACTGCTCACTGTAAGGCTAAGCTTGACTAGCTTTGTGCAGTTCTGTTGGATATTTATCTATACATATCTAAACAAGTATATTTCCAATACTGGATGCTGTCCAACAAGTACATAGCAAGGGGTGTTATCCCATTGTGGGGGAGGTTACCCCAATTTTAGCCATGTTTGGTTTTACTATTAAAGTCAAGTCCTAGGCTTTTAGATTTCTAAAGTGGCTAGGTTGTTGCTTCAGTTAATTAAATATCCTATACCAGTGCTGTCCTAATAAGCTTAGACTTATTAATTTCACGAGTTGACATAATTCAACACCAGAATTTTTTTTTGTATCACACAGCACTCAGCATTCTGTTTATTACCACCAAAGTGATGTGGCAACGTTTCCGGGGCTTTGTCATTTGCTTTCAGACAATAAACCTATGAGATTTTCAGACAGAGTCGGGTTGTGATAACTCAAGAATATCCCATATACCAGGGGTCCTCAAACTTTTTAAACAGGGGGCCAGTTCACTGTCCCTCAGACCGTTGGAGGGCCGGACTATAGTAAAAACAAAAACTATGAACAAATTCCTATGCACACTGCATATATCTTATTTTGAAGTGAAGAAACAAAACGGGAACAAATACAATATTTAAAATGAAGTAGAGTTAAATCAACAAACTTACCAGTATTTCAATGGGAATAGTGTGCCAGTCAGATGCCCAGGGATATTATGCCAGTCAGAGTCCAGTAATATTATGCCAGTCAGAGCCCAGTAATACTATGCCAGTCAGAGCCCAGTAATATTGTGCCAGTCAGATGCCCAGGAATATTATGCCAGTCAGAGCCCAGTAATATTGTGCCAGTTAGATGCCCAGGAATATTATGCCAGTCAGATGCCCAGGAATATTATGCCAGTCAGAGCCCAGGAATAGTGTGCCTGTCAGATGCCCAGGAATATTATGCCATTCAGATGCCCAGGAATATTATGCCATTCAGATGCCCAGGAATAGTGTTCCAGTCAGATGCCCAGGAATATTATGCCATTCAGATGCCCAGGAATAGAGTGCCAGTAAGAGCCCAGGAATATTATGCCAGTCAGATGCCCAGGAATATTATGCCAGTCAGAGCCCAAGAAAATTATGCCAGTCAGATGCCCAGGAATAGTGTGCCAGTCAGATGCCCAGGAATAGTGTGCCAGTCAGATGCCCAGGAATATTATGCCATTCAGATGCCCAGGAAGTGTGCCAGTCAGAGCCCAGGAATAGTGTGCCATTCAGATGCCAAGGAATATTATGCCATTCAGATGCCCAGGAATAGTACAGTGCTCGTTATACCTCCCTCCTCCCCCCCCTTCCCCATCACTTACCTCCAGCTGCTGTGTCCCCGGCCAGACGTCTCGCGCAGTGTTCCCTCCTCCCTGCACGGAGGAGGGAAACAGTTACCGGGTACGGATGTGACGAAACGTCACATCAGGTCGCGGTGATTTTTTTTTTTTTGATTTTTTTTTTTCGTTTTCCTGCAGCTGCATCTTCTGCGGCTGCAAGAACAAAAAAAAAGGTGGGGAGCGGGGGGTGCCGGCAGCACCCCCCGCGAGCCGGATAAATGTGCTCAGCGGGCCGAATGTGGCCCGCGGGCCGTAGTTTGAGGACCCCTGCCTTATACACATATCTTATTTATTTTTTCTATGCTTCACACTGTTTTACTGCGTGGAGATTTTTCACATTTATAAACTGAAGGACCATGCAAACAGTGTTTATGACCAAAGGCCAGTTACATAAATGTCTAATTTATTTATTTATTGATAGTTGAGCCTCTTTTTAAATGTCAGACAGAGCTGTAATGAATTGAGCTCCCTCATCTGGTCCATTTAATATGTAAAAATATGAACCCACCTCAAATGTGTCCTAACTGCATAAAACCCACCAGACCCACATCATGAAATTATTTCCAACCTTGACTCCCCCGGGCTTTGGGGGCTGGCCAAATACCTTTGGTCAAAACATCCAGGATTAGGGCAAAAGATTCAGGCACACAAATGTAAAAAGTCCAGCACTGACGGCAATTCCGGCTCTGGGGCACTCACGAACACTCCATGGAACAGCATGCGCCAGCAATATGGCTGTGCCCTCTTGTGGTCAGAGCTTGGAAAGTGAAAAAAAATTCACTTACGACGCTCTGAATATGTTGCCTTACTACCCCTAGAGACAGTCAGCAACAACAAGAAAAAAAAAAGACTTGATTAGCTAAAATCTAGGGTTAGTATAGCAACTAGGGTTGAAATTAAATTAGGGTTAGCATAAGGGATAGGGTTACAATTAAATTAAAATATATTAAGGGTTAGCATTAGGGTTAGAGTTGGGGATACATTTAGGGTTTGGTTTGGGTTGGGGTGAAAAGCACAATATAGGAAAAAAAACAAAAGGCACAACTCGGGACAACATTTAGAAACTATTTAGATGGGGTCTTTTTTAATGATTGTATTTGTGTAAATTATTATATTTTAGGTCAAAGTTAGAAAAGGTGTTTTTTTTTATATAAAATATATTTTATGATTTTTTTTGTAGTAAATTAGATATGATGAACATAATGGTATATAATGAAATCACTTCTTATGATGATAAAAACAACATATAATTTGTGTGGGTACAGTATGTGAGAAAGTAGAAAATTACAGCTAAACACAAACACCCCAGAAATATAAAAACAGCCCAAGTCACCAAGGGAAAGTGAAGGTCAAAATGTCTTGTCACTAAGGGGTTAAATATGTGGTTCTTGACCAATGCCGGAAAAGGTCATCAGTCGGACAGGTAATTTATTCCACACCTTTCAAAACCCTCATAGGTCAACATGAGGTGTATAAAAATAAACTTTTAAAATGATACTAAAATCACATATAGAAACAGCAAATCAAACTGTCTTAGTCCACAGCATATTATTGTTATTAAAGTGAGAGCGTAAGTATTTACTCTATATGTGATTTTTGTGTTTATCTGTAATTTTCCTCATTTGCTGTACCCGCACAAACTAGATATTGTTTTTATTAGCATAAGAAGGGCTTTCTTTAGACACAATTATTTTTTCATTACATATAATATTAAAAATTATATATTTTTTTTTCAACTTTTCATCATAACTTTTTATAATTTTTACATGAAAAATATTTAACACATCTACAAATGCTTATAAAATCCTGCTAAATAGATTTTTATATTTGACCTGAGTTTAGAAGTAGCCATGGTTAAAGTTTTTGTTGTTTTTTGCACGTTATATGGTAATAAGTAGTGTATTGCTTTTTCCTAACAATTGTTTTTGAACTGTAATGTTGCAGTACCACTCCTTGAGCGACAGAAGTTATCATTGATCTCTTCTGAAGCTCTTGCCCACAACAGGACAGCGCCATATTGGAAAGGCATGCTGCACCTCAATATGGCTCCATGGGACCAAATTCAGGTGTTGCAATATTGCGGCATGCTTCGATAGCAGCTGCCGGTCAGAGGATTAACTGGCATGTACTTTCAGAAGTACATACCAGTTTATCATCACACCAGGGACAACTAACCTTTCAGTTGTTCTTCTATATTAAAAGCACAAATGAAATGTAAAGTTTAGTGTCCCTTTAAGCTTGATTATAATTGAGTGCCATTGTGGGCCTGTGGTCATAAAACACATGAAATGGAATTGGAAACGATTCAGAGATGTGCAAAAATAATTAAAAGGATGGCAGATTTTAGCAGTAGCGAAAAGCTTTCCATTAATTAGTCTTATTTACATTAAAAAAGAAATATTTGTTTTATTGAACTATCTCTACAGAGAAAAAATAATATTTTCATATATCATTCATGGAGATCACTTTACAAATTCAGAATATAAATACATGTTTATAGAACCACAAATTAAGTTATGGTAGCTGAAATATCTCATTTAATTTTCTCCTTTGAAGCTGTGACCAAGACACAAGAAACATCAATATTGGAGATGAAATCACGGACTCAATCTCACCATATGAAGAAACCTTTTTTTTCAGCGATTCCGATTTTGCAAAGGTAGGTCTTTCTTCATTGTCCCTCTAAATGATGTATAGAGAAATGAAGAATACATGACTCCGGCACTGTGTTATGTAAAGATTATAAACTCTGGGAATGTAAGGTGAAGGCAAGTTATACACAGCATTGACTTGAAAGCAATTTTATAGGTTAAAACAATATGAATTAACCAGAAATTGTTATTTATCATTTTATAGCACTATATGCAAATTATGTTTTCTCCAGTTGAGCTTGTTTTTCTCACTGATTTTAAATAGTTTTTATATTAGATTGACAATCAAACCATGTTGTTATAAAGAATATTATACAAATCTTTTTACTTATAAAATGTTTTACCAGGAAGAATACTTTAGGGTGTATTCAGTGACAAGAGAATGACAGGAAGTATGATGGGAATTTCA
This sequence comes from Pelodytes ibericus, assembly GCA_036172795.1. Taxonomy (NCBI): domain Eukaryota; kingdom Metazoa; phylum Chordata; class Amphibia; order Anura; family Pelodytidae; genus Pelodytes; species Pelodytes ibericus. The sequence continues at coordinate 158,172,759 of CM069863.1, forward strand.
AACTTTAGGGCAAATGTAGATGAGTTGGAAACATTTTCACATTCATTGTGAGAATTCATTGGAGAATTTTTACTACTATGCTAAACTTTCCTAAAGCAGGGGACCTGAAGCAAAGTCTATGTGGTGATGTTAAGCCACTTTCATCTATTGTATAATATTCTATAATCTATAAGTAATAAACAAAAAGTTATGTCATAGCCTGTTTAACCAAATATGCCACAGTTTGACTGAGAACATATGCCCCAGTCAGGTCCCCATAAAAATATACCACAGTTTGCCCATTAACATTTCATTTTAAGTTTACGCTGTACAACTGTGGCAGTTTGCCTATTAACCTATGGCCAAGCCAGGTGTCCATTAAAAAATGCCACAGCCAGATTTCTGTCCATTAAAATAGGCCCTGGTTAGTTTGCCCATTAAAATATGCCATTCAGTCAAAAATATGTTACTTGGTCCATATGGAAAAATGAACAGCCCTAATAAATAACACATCAGAATCCCCCCTTAAGGTTTGGACTCAAAGTATGCAGAATGTATTGAGCAAAGCAGCATTCTTATGTAAACCCAGACACGATGGGGGAGGGGAGGTCTAAAATAAGGTATTATTAATGTATAAATGTATTCATGTATAAAGAGGGGAATATTTTATTGATTTCTTCCTTCTTCTATTTTAGATGCTAAAATGCACATTTGGTGTCGACTTATTAGGATTACGTAACCCAAGCTTGAAATGTATGATTATGCATAGCATTGTGTTTTTGACGTTTTTGTTCTGTGCCTTGTTATTATATTGAAGTATATGAAAAATGAAATGAAAATGGTTTAAAAAAAAAAAATCAAAGTTAGTTTTCCCATTACATATACCACAGTTTCCCCAGCTATGTGCCCATTAAAAATATGCCACATTCAGGTGCCCAATAAAATATGCCACTGTGAGTTTCTCAATAAAGTATGCATCTGTGAGGTGCCCAATAAAAATTCCACTGTGAGGTGACAAATAAAACATGTCCATTACACCTCCCTTCCCACCTCCTCAGTTCTCACGTGGCTGCTGCTGAGTCGTCTCACTCTCCAGCATGTAACATGCTGGAGGGTGATAGCTGATGGATATGACTTGCTGTCATATCGAGCGGCTGGACAGGAAATGCACTCCAAGGCAAGAAGCTATGAATGGGGTGTGGGCCATCTAAATACCTTTGAGTAATTTGAGACTGCTGGAAAGATCATTTTGGCTGGTGGGCCAGAGTAGGCTGTGGGCCATAGGTTGCTGACCTCTGGCCTAAATTTTCTAATTTCAATCTCAATTTCCTGCATTTCTCTCTTTATTGAGCAAACCCTTTTGAGATTGCTCTCATCTTCAACTATGTGCTAAGGACAACGTCTAGAACAATATTATAAAGATTTCAATATTTAAAACTATACATATTTATACTGTAAAACTGAAAAGAGTACGTTTACATTAATGCATATACATATACAGGGGCATACATTCCACTTTTACATAAAGGGAAAAATAATAACAATAAACATGTGCAAGAAATATTACACATTTATCATTTTTGAATCTGTGGCAAGCTTAGCACACCAGCATTTTTTGTTTACCTACTTGATACAGCCCCCCAAAAACTTTAAAATAATAATATTCTTTAAAAAGGCTAGTTTTTACATAAACATTACTTAGCATTATATCTCTCATTAACTCTTGATTGTAACTCTTGACTATATATAGTTTGTACGACCACACTAAATAAGAAAGAGATAGATTACAGTTAAACTTATAGCAAAAAAGTTCTTGTCTTGCAAGAGTTAAACACATTTTCTAAGTTGAATATGTGGTTAACAAGCATTGCAATAGATGGATGAGTTATACATGTCTCTATATTAGCTTTATATGGAGATTCGAGAATGAGAATTATTGTCTGCTCATCACCATTATTGATAAATGAAGAAGAAAGATGTAAAGAATAAATTATCAAGAACATATTTATAGTTGTATTTGATTTATATTCTCATTACCGGAAAGTTAAAATACGTGAACTCCACACCACTCTTGGGAAAAGGAGGAAATCAATGTACTCATATATACAGCATATAAGAAACTTATACTGTGTATCGTTACACTGATACTGAGCAATATGTTTTAAAATAATATTCTACTATGATTCCATTCTTACTTATAATAATTTTATTTGTTGTAAAATAGGTCAGGTGCTAAGTGAATGAGACAGAAGAACACAAATCTGCTGTTCCAAAAGAACTGTTTAAATGAAAAAAGAATTGTTTAAAGTGGACGTGTGGATGACAAGATGGTCTTCAGATCAGATAATACGATTTTCATAAAGCTTTGTGCAGACCGAAATTATCATCATCCAATCTATAGCCAAAATGTTTCGCTTCAACATAACAATATAATGTAGTGAACAGGGGACGGGCTGGCAACTTTTGGCCCGGGGGAAGGCAAAAACAATTTAGTGACCCATTGTGTAACTTCATCATCCCAACCATTATCAGAGCTAAACAAAATAAGTTACAGGCAAGATAAGTCAAGACAGATAAGGTACAGACACAATAAGGTACAAAGATTGATAGTCAGACAAGACAGTTGTGCAAAAAGATAGAAAGTGCTGGACACTGGGGAATTTAGAAGCAAAAAGTGGTGCAGCCCATTGAGCCAAATTAGAGGGCAGTTTGACAGGCAATTGCCCCTCTGCTCACCTTGCCAGCCCACTCCTGTCCTGCCCTCTGTATGTTTTTCTGTGTTATATATGTACCTCTGTATGTCTCCTTGGTTCTATCATTATATCTTATATTTTGGTCTTCTTATAAATTATTTAGTCCCCCCTTTTTCCTCCTAAGTTTATCCTGAAAACCCTGCAAGAGACTTTGGATGTCTTTGTCTACATTTTTTTTAGTCTGCCTTGTGGGAAGAAACAAAAGTTGAAAAACAAATATCCTTTTTTCTCTATCTTTGAGATCTGAATCCAAGAAATCAGTTATGGAGGCCCAGTGTGTAGTAGGACCTATGATTGTTCTTCGCGACTGTGTTTCATTGCGGCAGTTACAGCGCTGACAGTTCAGCACAGCTATTTTGACACTAAAATGTCACCACAGTCAAATACTTGACTAGAAAGCCCCCCTAGTAAAGTAACCCCTAACCATAAAGCTAACCCAAACCTTAATACTAACTCTAAAACTAACCTAAATATTAACCTTAGTTATAGTATTAACCCTAAAACGAACCCCTAATCCTAAATGAACCCTAAAACGTAAGAAAGTAAGAAACTGATAAAGACAGATCAGTGTTATCAGGCCATCAGTCTGTTACTCACAAAGTAACATAAGTAAAGTTATGGTTTAAGGATAACAATTTAAGCATGCTGCAGGGGTACAAAGATATAGGGTCCCTCTCTGTAGGCAGAATTCAATAACATTGTAGAGAGGCAGAGTTAACATGGGAATATTTTTTGTTTTCTTAATGTAATACTATGTGGTTAAAATAGATATTTTTTTGTGTGTGTGTCTGTGCAGTAATTACCTCAAAAACTGTTTACACCACCTGTAAAAAAATGATGTATATAAATGTAATTTATTTATTGTGCAAGGGACATTTGACCAGCCCCCGGCACAAAGGGGGAGCAGGGGCAATTTTTACAATTTCACCAGGGCTTAGAGGCATAGTGCACCCCATGCCCCAGGGGTGCACCATGCCAAGCCCTTTTATTTCATCGGGGCTTGGGGCATCACGCGACCCAAGCCCAGAACGGGGCATTAGTTTAATGTAATTAGGGATTAGTGCCATCACATAAAAATGCTTTTTGCACTTGAGCTGGCACATGTTGTTTGTGACTGAACTCTCTAATACATTGTGTATTGTTTTTAATGTATAACGGTGTTACACTTAATCACATTTGTTCCTTTACCTTCCTCATATATCCACCCATGTTTCTGTGGAGACATCCTGCACTTTTGGAATCATTAGAGAGTGTCTTGTTTCTACTCTTTTGGCATAAAGTTTAGTTGGTTTAGCAAATTGAATAGGATGAGACAGGGGTGCCCACTTTTCAGCCTTCTTATATGTCCTCTCACTAAAACCACTCACAATGGAGATAACGGCAAGTCAGGGCATTTTGGGGTTTAAAGGTACAAAGCAAAATAATTAAACTATTGCTGAGGTTCCTTTAAACTCTCTAGAGGAAGTTATGAAAATAATTAAGAACTATAGCTTCCTATCAAATTATAAATGTAATACAGGAAAAGTATAGCATTGCCTTTGCAGCAGGAAGAGATTGCATATATAAATGGATTAATGATATGGTTTTACTTGTGCAAAAAAACACTTAATATATTTGTGAATCATCACAACATCTCCTAAGACCCTTCTTTGATTAAGCAAAAATATATTTATGAAGGTCTGAAGGAGTCTTGGGATATCTTTGTGGGGAAGGATAAATGAAATTAAGTCATTTATCCTCCCTAAACTGACATTTATAGTTACAATCATAGATCTTAATGTCCCGGCCAGTTGGTTATATCGGATTAAACAACATTTACTTTCTTTATGTAGGCCAGAAAGAAGCCCAGTTTGTAACTGCTCTAAAAAAAGAGAAATAATGGAGATCTAGTGATCCCAAATATAAAAGAATATGCTCAGGCATTCCTTCTGGTAGATGCCATAGTAACACAGAACATTAAATCTAGAGATCAAGGTTGGTTGAAATAGAGTATAGTAATGAGACATCGTATAAAGATCTGGCCTTACTGTTTTGGGAAACCAAACAGATCATTGTGAAATTAATGGAGGATGATGGAAATTTGGACATACAACACATTTTAGACATCTGTCATGGGATAAAAAAGAAAGTTGGACTCCAGGATAAGATCTTGCCATGTTTATCGATCTCAGTCATCTCTACTTTGAAGGAACATTTAGATATTTCCCTGTGGATGATGGAAGAGATTGTAAACATATGTGACCTTTTGAAAGGGGAAGTCTGTAAAATTATTTCTTAAACTACAGATAGAATTTAATTTACCCAGTAAAGAATCTCTCCATTACCTTAGCATGAAGGGAATTTTCTGTACAGAGGAGTTTTATCTAAATCCTGTCAATTATTAACTAGAATACTTATTTATTAAGCTTATTAGCATCTGATCTCCAAGTTTCATGGGTTAATACGATTAGCAAAGGAAAACATATCTCCAGCAACTATTAAATGGGACAAGATATCCAGATTAAGATTTCTAACACAGATTGGAATAATTAATTGACATTAGTATAAAGAGTAGTCCATTATTTAAATCTGAATGAACTCCATTACAAATTGATGAACAGGCGGTACCTTGTGCCATCATAAATAATGAAGTAACATGCTGGAGATATACCTTCCAGGGAGACTACATGCACATTTGGTGGGGTTGCAACAAGGTAAGCTATTTATCATGGTGCTTAGGTTGTGAGTTTGAATTGACTCCTGTTTGAGCTCTGTTGCATTTGGACCCTTTTTCGGGTTAAATAGGGGAGAAAATACCTTTTTCCTACATCTGTTGACAGGTGTAAAATTGTGCATGGCTAGGCATTGGAAGTGCTCTGTAGTGAACAATTGGGCAGAGATTAGTGCACAAATCTTGTTATAGTTCAAGATGCTAATGAGGACAATACTGACTATGCATATTGAAATAAATGGATAAAGGAGCTCAAAAGAGGCCTTGATTGCTTGGTGAATTATATATTTATGTGATAATATAATGACTGAGCTAGGTAAGATGGCAGGGAGAATATAGGATGAAGTCCCTTGCTTTCTCTTTTTCTTTTTCTAAGGTTTTTATCACCCATGTATATGGTATCACAAGTTTCATCTCCCCCTCTTGCTCGACATGAGGTCCACTCATTTTTTTTATTGCAATGTTTTTTTGTTGTAATATCTGTATGTTAGTGATAGAAATACTTTTATATGAATTTTGATTGAAAATAAATAATTAAATATATATATATATATATATATATATATATATATATATATATATATATATATATATATATATATATATATAATCCATACTAATGGTTTCCATTTTAAAGCTAACAGGACTGGTCACCAATAGCAATGTTATGGCAAGAAAGTTACAATGGGGGAAATTGCTGTTTCTTATCTAAAACAGGGAATGCAAAATTTATTTTTAAAACTCTACACTTGCTTGTGTGATATACTGAGCCTTTTGTTTGGTGGACGTTTCCTGACACTGTATATCATCTGAATCTTTATATATGGGAAGCACTAGTGCTCAGCACAAACTCACAACATTTGTTGGGAGTTCATAGAGCCTAGGATGGTGTGCACCAGTGGCGTCCCGAGGGGGGGGGGGGGGGGCGGGGTGTAGACCGCACCAGGTGACACCCCCAGCGGGGGCATACTGAGGGGTTAAATGCTGTAATATTGAATGGCAAAAGAATGGCATATTGAGGGGTTAAATACTGGCATATTGAATGGCAAAATAATACCGCCATATTGAGGGGTTAAATGCTGGTATACTGAATGGCAAAATGCTGGCATATTGAGGGGTTAAATGCTGGACTATTGAATGGAAAAATTCTGGCATATTGAGGGGTTAAATGTTGGAATTAAGGGGCTCTTTTGTTGGGCATAATTAAGGGGTGCTTGTTTGTGTGGCATAATTAATTGGGCTCCAAGGTGAGGCATAAATAATGGGGCTCTGGTGTGGCATAATTTATAGGGCTCTGGTGTGGCATAATTTATGGGGCTCTTGTGTGTGTCATAGTTATGGGGTTCCTGTGTGTGGCATAGTTAATGGGCTCCTGTGTGTGACATAATTTGTGGGGCTCCTTTATGTGGAATATTTAATGGGCCATCTGACTGGCATTACTAAGGAATCTGTTTGGTGCGGTATTGGAGAAAATCCAGGTGGGTGACACCATGAGTTACCTCACGGGGTGACACGAACCCTAGTGATGCCTCTGGTGTGCACAGCATTTATATGTAAGCCTCATGGTCTCTCTGTTCAGTATTTATAAAGTTATCTTGATTGCACCACTATGGCAATGATACTTGAGTAAGACCTCAAGAAATGTAGCCTGTGTTATTCTGAAAATGACTCCTTTGGTTTGTGTCATTTATAGAAAACGATATATTTTTAATAAATCTCAGTAGCTTCTCGTGTGTCATTGAGATGGCAAACTTTGTTGAGTTCCTTATTCATTCTATCTTCATCTGACATTCTGTTTCTCTAAGGAAACCTTGTTCATTTCTTATTCCTGAGACAAATCTGCCAATCATTCAGTCTTACTGGTCATCTAGACTTGTGGTTAAATCAAAACAATTTCTCATTGTCCCTTAGAAATGGATTTGGAAAGGTATTCTTAAGGGCTAATAGTTAACAGTTACTTGGATACGATGAGGCATTTCTGTCACTGCTCTTTCTGCAAAGTGAGTTTCTCACCAGTTCTAAAAAAATTAATCACCTTGTCACTATATTCCAAGAAATGTTTGACTGGGTTGTTCAAGTCATTAACGAGTCTCATAAATGATTTCAAAGACCCTTCATTGTCATCAATGAACCTCTGTAGTGGTATGACGTGACAGCTTGCTTAGGTTCCCAGTTCTTTCTTTTTATATCCAGTATAAACTATGATTTCTGGTGACTTTCTAAGTCTTGAACACAGCCCCTCTCAAGGAGAGATAGAATTTTATTTCAAACTGCTGTTGTTGATCAAAGAATCATTTTAGCCCACAAGCAAAAAATGTTCTTACATACAAACGTTTACAAAATGGACCAACAGAGGGCAATATTTGTATATAGAACGTTAGTATTGTTAAAAGCTGGTTGTCATCAAGCTTACTTACTAGAGTTACTGTGCACATAAAACAGTCATATGAATGACAATGTCCATTATTGCATTGAATCAAGAGCCATAGAAATGATTTACAACACATCGAACAAAGCAAGTACAAGTCAATCAGGGACTATTTGTTTATTTATTGCTTATGTCTGTTTATTATGTCTTTTTTCAAACACAGTGGACTTTAAGTGTGCAAAACTAATTGGCAAACATCACCTAAAACATAAATTCCTAATTTGATTTAACACCTAATTATGTAAATTATATATAACATGCGCAAGGCGAGTATGCCTATGACTAAGTGCCACGAAATGAGTAAGGCAGTGTCCAGTTGTCTATTTGTATGTGCCTCTATTTTTGATAATACATTTTTCTACATTGGCTAACTATACCTGCTTGGAATGGCTCTGTCCGTATATCCCTCACCTTACTTTTTTCTGTTTAAACTTGGGTTTGGACTGCCTAGCATCTGATGGAGCCCAGCAGCTAATTGCATGGGAAGGAAACATACTATCCAGCAAGCCGTTGAAGCTGAAGGTGTTTCTTTGTTAATATTTGTATATAGAAGGGAAGTATTGTTAAAAGCTGGTTGTCATCAAGCTGCTTTTGCAAGGACTGTGTTAAACAGTTTCATGAGTTACTGTGTACATAAAACAATCATACGAATGACTATGTCCATTATTGCATTCACCCAAGAGCCATAAAAATTATTTACAATACATCGAAAAAAGCATGTACAAGTCAATCCGGGAATTGAGGAAGTAACATGTTAAACCTCTAAATACAGTATTATGGCACAATATATCATCTTGCATGTCCCAGAAATATTCACCTCTGGTGTAGTGTTCACAACCAAGCAATATAATCATCTTGTTAAACACTTCTAGCAAAACTTTTCCCTGTTTTGAATACACTGCTATATTTTTTCTGATTTACTTTTGATTACATTTATTATATGTATATTTTTGATCATGAATTGCATCACTGGAAACAACAAGATTTGTAGCTAAGATCTGCCTTCTCGGTCCTTGTGAACCTCTTTAAAACGGCACAAAAATAATTGAGAATATCCCAACGTTCCCATTAAGGTGCTAAACTCATATTTGCATGGCCTCCCTACTTTGCCACTTCATGCTCCACTGAAACTCACATGACATTCTGCTGCTCCGATTTAAGGGCACTTGAGATATGTGGGGGAAGAGCAGGGAAAGGCACAGACTGCTCTGACCCTGCACTGAACCACAAGGCACCCTCTCACCTGAGCCAAGTAAGGGAAAGCAATCAGTAAGGGAGGGGGCATATATTTTATCATAATTTGTATATGGGTGACATGACGTTGTCTGGTGAGGGCTGCCACATACAATATATGACTTTTGAAAATGCATTATTGTAACTCAGACATGCTGCTATACCATCAGAAAGCTTGTTACATGTTTAGTGCACCACAATATAATTTATGGAGAATAAGTGGACTATCCACTTCCTTTTTAACTTAATCTTTATTGCCATACATTCCTACCGCCTCAAATGTACTGCCGATTCTTCCTCCCTCCCTCTTTCCCTCTCTCTTGCTCTAGCTCTCTCTCTACATATGTGGCTATATATATATATATATATATTGTTCTACAATAGGCCTCGCCCATACTGCAAGCTACATCAAGTGGAATTTCCAGTAAGCAGAAAACAGTACAGGAAATCTAATTATCATTCATGGCTTTAGAATGTACATACCAATATTTATGAAAATAATAAAACTAACTTCAAAAATGGTTCTCAAAGCAAAATATTGATCATCACATATATTATTTGCAAGTAACACACAGAACCAATGCTCACATGTTCAACTATGCCAAACTATGGTGCTTTTCCTTGCCTACAACTTCCATAGTTCAGAGGCCTATCTACCAGCAGCTGGATTCCTATGTCCTAGTTGAGCATTCCAGCAATAATTCTTGCTATTTTATATAGTTTTTACCACCCATAAATGACATGGGCATTTTAACAACAATTGGTAATGCAGTGTTCCTGCTCTTTGAAAATGTCTACCTTAATCATCAAATGATAATGTTCACGTCTTGGATATGTCCCATTTTTTATCATATGCTGTTCAGCGTTGCCTCCCAAATGTATCATTCATTTTATCATTTTTTGATGTATATTTTAGGTGCCAGGAGGAATTTGTAAATATTGCGTTATAATCTTCTTAATGTGTTTACATTTCTAGGAAACCTCTGGAGAATCTGAAGTAAATGAAGAAGCATGTGAAATCAATGCAAGGTATAATTCAACATTCTGCATATAGAGCAGAACCTATAGATGCAATCAGTTGCCTCTAGAACAGTCTATGTGGGACAATTCTAAAAAATGAAAAAAATGTTGAGTATTCATCTTTTCTTGAATCTTTTAAGATTTTAAAGATCTTTTTGACATGTCTTGGTTCCCAAACCAGTCCTCATGCCCCTAACCCCCCTGCTCTCTCAACAGTCCAGGATTTAAGGATTGCCCAATTGTGTTTAAACCCCCCCAAAACCTCAAGTATACATTCAAAAGTACACTCTGTGAATGAAATAAAGTATATAGTACAATTAAATAGGTTCATGTCAGTTAAAGTAAAGTATTTGTCCTTTAAACACCAGTGGGTATATCCCTATATCCTGAATTTGTAGGGGGAGCGTGAGAACTGATTGGTAATCCCTCTCTGTTTATTATGCAAATGTTTTAAATGAGAGAAAACAAGGTGGGTTATATAAAAACATCCCACATGCACAGATAGCGCTATCGGTGTGTATTTATATATAAAGCACATTTTGGGAATCTGTGCTGCTTCTGCCAGTTAAGTACTTTTTGGTTCTACCTAATATGGTCAGAGGTCCTTTTCCAACACTGAAAAATATACATAGCACACTGCCTTTTTTTTTTAACACTCCTAACACTTTACAGTGCTGGGATTTTTATAGATGACCCCCAATATGTCTTAATAACTTAACACAACTGTAGACTCTGAATCAGTTAGCTTACAAGTCTAACAAATTAAAATCATAGTGCTAGTTATTCTAAATTGCACTATAAATCTCACAAAACAGCATCATAGTTGCCAAAGCAAATCCTACTGCATAATAATTCACATCATAATTTGAAATACTGTTACACTAGTGTGCAGTCAATTAATTTTGTGGCCATTGGTAGCATATGCCTTGCTTAAAATAAATTAATGCAAGAAAAAAAAAGGTCTATACATGTAATAGAGCTGATTTTTTAATAGCAGATGTCTCACAGCAGTGGCAATTATAGCAGATTGGAGATGACGTATCAAATTAGAATTTAAAAATCTCTTCTTATTCAAGATGACATGGAAAAATCTCTTCAATTTAAAATGGAAATAAATGTGCCCCCCCCCCCCCTTTTTTTTTTCTTTATCCATTCATTTTTTTTTTTGTATTTCTTCATTTGTTTGTTAATGAAATGACTAAAATGTTGCTGGTCAGGTATTTCGAGTGCCTGCAATTTATTATTCACAAGGTTTTTATTGCATGGTAACTATGCACAGTTGTGAGAGTGTAGTACAATACATAGAACTACTATTTCGATGCTATCATTTGCCTCTAACTATTTCACAGGGATCTTGGCTGCATTCTTTTGTCTTCTGTATACGTTTTTGGAGGTCTAATTGTAATATTTATCTCATATGGGAAATTCATTGCTACTGAGGGCTGACACTATTGAACTTTTATTTGTATACAGTCAAGCAGTGGTTCACAACCCAGTCTTCAAGTACAGCCAACAGACCAGGATTTAGGGGCTACCAAGTTATGTCTAAGGCAGATTTCACAAATCCGTGAACTGCAGCTACTCAGTACTGCTCAATTTGGGGCAGAATCAGCAGTTTGGGCCATTTGCAAACAAACACATCGGAGGTGTTTGGATCTGGGACATTTTTGCCCCCAAAAAATCATAAGTTCTCGGCTACTCAATATGCCCTTATCACACCCAAACATGCTCCTAATTTCCTGTCCCAAATTAAAATTTAGGGGGAGCCAGGGCTATTTGGGTTCCCTTGTCTAAGCATCTAACCTCAGCAGATGGATGCAGAATGAAATCCCTGCTAGAAGAACAGGGATTTAATTTTAAATGAAAAAGGCATCAGATCATAAAAGGAATCAAAACCCAACCAATGGCAGAGCTGGTATTGGAAACCTTTGATTGACTGACACAGTCAGCCAATCAAATACCTTTTTTAAAAAGAACCTGAAACACTTGGGTTGCTATTCACTAAAAGGTGAGTTGAGGGGAGATAAAAAAAAATATTTCACCAATTTACCTATGCAGGGACAACACACTTGGTGAGTTTCCCCTGCTAAGCCATCTCAGCAGGATTGTCCCTGCACAATGTATAGCTAAAATAATAAGATGAAGTGTCCATCTCAACTAAACTAAACTCACCTGTAACTCACCTTTTAATGAATAGGCCCCTAAGTTTCACAAAAACTCAATCTGGAAGATCTGGGCAATCACTACTCTATCAAAGCATAGATCACAGTAGACTATTACCAGGCAATCTTTTCAGGACCTTGCCAGTGAAAATGGCAATGGAAATGTTTCTAAAAATAGCACATGCTGTTTTTTCCACTTTCCATAGCAGAAGTAACTTTAATCTTTATTTACATATAATAATGCGTATATATATATATATATATATATATATATATATATATATATATATATAACCTGGTGAATTAAATACACTGACCAACAATGTTATGTAGCTTTCACAAATGGTTTCTCATTGACAGCCCTTTGATTAATTCACTGTGTACATCATCTATCAAGAATATGCCAGAGCAACAAGATCAGAATACAGAGGAATCCCCATATTCAACAATGGAAGAATGCTCCAGTACATTAGGATTGGATGTGACTGAAGAGTTGAAAAAACAATCCCTCAAAACACCCAGCATGCAACATGACAATGTCAGCTGCCACCTGGTGCAAACATTACAAGCGGAAGAGTTCTCGATTTCACCATATGCCTGCTTCTATGGACCTTCCACTAACAAGGCAGGATGGCTAGATAAACTTTCACCTCACAGGTAAGATGCACATTTGACCATCTTTGAAAGTACTACAATCATTCAAATAACTGAAAGCATCACTGTGTTATCCACTAAACAGTGAATTCTGGTGGTGAATTAAGAACTAAATTGTAAATATTTGTGCGGTTGTCGGTTCACTGCAGTTCTCTGTTTCTTGAATAGGGTCCATACAAAAGGGTCAATAAAGAGGGAATTGCATTGGGAATTTCACACTTTAGTAGCCCAATTGGAAAAAATCTCCAATGCTGCTGAATGTGAGAATTGTGCCAACTCCGCTACTTTGGCCTAAAGTTTGAAACTCCTATCTCCATTCCCTGCAATTATCTCTCTATTGAGTAGACCCGACAGATGATTATGGATCAGGGTATTCAATGTATGTGTTAGATGTCTACCAGACAGGCTGAAATGGTTAGGGTCAATAGTATCTCAGTTAAAAGTTCATTTTTAAAATACTTTGATATTTTTGTAAGTAGTATAGGGATTACACAAGAGAAGCTGCTGAGACCCACTCTTTTTTAAAATTGTCCATGTCCACATGAATATGTGACAAACATGGAGGGTTCTAGTAAATGAGTTCCAAATTTCCCTGAATTATTCAAACCTAGTAGTCAAAGATTAGTGAAAAAGGCCTTCAATGTCTAGCAATGAGACAATTGGTGTTACATAAAATATTTACGATCCATAATACTGAGGAAATGTCTCTGCTAAAAAAAATAGTTTACGAAATACAGATTTGCACTTTTATGTTCAAATTAATAATTTATTTGTTATTATTATTCCTTTTTCAGAACGGGTATGTTTCAAAAGCGCTGGGTAAAAATGGATGGACAATATATTTCTTACTACTACAATGACAGGGTAAGAATAATAAAAAAATAAAATAAACTAGGGCTGGGTGTTAAAACTGATGACATTTTTTTAATATGAAATTGTTAAGATTTATGATCTTTTCTGTGCAAGGAAAGTAATTTAAAAGTATTTGTTTAATATCTGTTCAGTTAACGATCGGTTCATTAATTTACTATCTACTAAGAACATCTAAATTTCTCAAGAGTATACTGTTTTTCTTTAGATTGATGGGAACTCGCAGAATATGCTACATGACATTCTAACGCTTATAGATTAAACTACTGGTCAACTTATTATATATATTATATTGCCTTATTGAATTACGGGAGCAACATACACTGACATGCTGTGTGTTTTAATGTGCACAGTAATTAAAATTTAAACAAGTTCAATAATCTGGTCATAAATGACTTGTTCCAAACAAATATAGTCTGTTGTGATTAATTACTGCTAATTTATGGAACTTATTCTGTGTAGAGAGGTGAAGATATTATTGAAAATAAGTGAGTTTCTGTAAAAACAGGAGTTTCCACCTTACACACTATTGTTTTACAATGTACCATATATAACATAATATAGCCATTCCCAGTTTATTCGAACATTATATCAATTCCATGTGTCTACTAAACACTCTTTTTTAATACAGTGTACCTTAATATTATTCAGTGATGTCTAGTACATCTCCTTGTTGCTGGGAGACAATGGTCTTTTAGGCTAGATTGTAGAATAGCTCATCATTGATGAATGAGACTATTTTATCTTACCAGTTTCTCATGGTATCTCACAGTCTTCCACTCTCTAACTTCAAACTGTGCTCTCTTGCTGTAGTACTCCTCTTTTATTAATAATGCCTACGTGTTATCTATTTACAATGTAATTAGAGGTTTCTATCATGTCTCTTATCTCTTTTAGGTCTTTTCTGCCATGCTTTGTTTGTAAAACCATTTGCCATTTCAGTGTCTCTTCAATGAATCTTCTTTAAATTATTCATATCCATTTGATCCATGGTATGCAGAATCAAACGGCATTCTAAATCAGGTCACCTTAGAAATGTATCAGTTTTCAGATGATGATCCTTTCTATACAGCTAAGTAATCTAATGGGTGGTCCCATTGCCTTGATTTACTGAAAGAGACCGTTTTCTTACTAGGTTATTCCAAGGGATGAATGTCCCTTTAAATCATGTCCCTACATAATAATGCATGATATCCCTAAAGATGAGTGCGTGCTTGATTTGGGATATGTCTGTGTGCATTTATTGGTAAATGTGTGCTTGCATGGATAACTAGCCATTTCATTTTAATAAAGTAAGCTACAATTCTCCTATTGAAATCTATTCTGTTTAAGCTCACTACCTGCTTGCATTTGTTGATTACATTTAAGTATTGTTAGGTCTGTCTCTTAAGTTGCTATCAATAAAGACCTTATATAAATACGGTTTTGATTAGAATACATTTTTGCATCAGGACGTGTAGATTGTCACAAGGGAGGATTAAATAGGGCTACCGCTTTAGTCCCTTGGACAGGTAGTTTTTTTTACATTTCAACAATAGCCAACTCTCTAGAATGTAACCTACTTGGGAGGAGCATCACCATTTTTTGCTCACTTACACCATTACAGAGGTTACTTCTCCATTAGCATTTCAAACTGGTGCCACCCATAAGGGGCAGTCCAGACCCAAATATCAGGCAAGCCTCCTCTACTTGAGGGACACAGCAACCACAGATATATGTTGGATGGGAGAGGGGCAAGATTAAACTTGCCTCCTATTCATTTCAGTTGGGGAAGAAAACAAATGGTTGAAAATGGACACATTACAGAGGTTTTTTTTTGCCAGTGCATTTTTTTTTTTTTAGACTAGAAGGATTATTTTTCTTTTTTTTGATAACCACTGTTCCAAAGATGATGTCTCAAGGGTGTCACAGGTCTTCCAGGATCATTTTTAAAAGGTAATTTTCACTACTCACCCTCTATGTACTTAAACAGTGTTTTGATTTTTACAGTTATTTTATGTATTGGTTTATTACCCTCCCTCCGGGGGAAATAGAGGTAGGGGAGGAGAGAGGGTAGATAGCGATTAGTTACATTTGTATTTATTTTAAGGGGTGGGGCGGACAGCCCTCGGCCCATATTATTTTAAGGAGGCTATAATGGCCATAATGGGGCTAGAGGCAGTTGGCCAGACCATAGCCCCATATATTTTAGACAGTGGTGTTTAATGAGGGTAAGGCCATTTTGTCAGCTCCTAGACCCAGTGCTTTTACAGGGGTCGGGAGATTTTTTTGCATAGATCTCTATGTTTTATATAGGGTCTACTCAATAAAGAGACAATTGCAGAGAATTGAAACAAGAATTTTATACTTAAGGCCCAAGTTGCTGAGTTGTGAATAATTTTACAATTCCATTGCATTGGATATTGTTTCCAACTCGACTACATTGGCCTAACATTGGAATTCATGTTTTAGTTCCCTGCAATTCTCTCTTTATTGAGTAGACCCTTTAATATCTGCCCTATTTAAGTCATTTATGCTATTTTTTTCGTTCCATGTACAGTAATTACTTAGATTTGTCCTGGAGCTAGTAAGCAATTAATAACCGGTCCTCATATGGACACGTAACCTTTGCTCTGCATAGCAAATAACTTTTCCCTTTCATGTCATTCTACTAATCCATTTTTCATTATGCCCACAACCTTTTATACAAGCAGCATTTTTCAATCATTATTACCAATATATTATAGTTGGTGCTGTAGAAATCCAGGTCACTGACAGGGCAATGTTCTGAAATAAATATTTCTCTAATTGAAATAAAAACTCAATCACGGCTTATCACAACTTGGATTATCTCCTACATGGAGATAATCCAAGTTGATTATACAATACATCTGTATTTAGGTTAATATAGATTAATATTTACAATCAAACGAATATATTAAAGTAGAGCAAAGAGAAGCAAGGGCAAAGGGAGATATGAAAGGTAAAAACATTAATGTTATTAGATAACACTTATAAAAAGGCAGGAAAAAAAAAAGCTTGAAATAAATTAAAAAATATATGTAAATTAAATTATATTTGTACCATTTAGAAAACATACGCAGAGAGGTTCCATCATTAGAATTAGGCTAAATTCAAAGATTTTCACTGTCTGGTGCCTGTGTGCCCTGGCTGATGTCTGGTGCCCAGGTTTAGCATTAGTGTCCTGTCCAAAGTTTTTCTAATACCATATCTACCCATTATAGGTGATTGAGCCTGGATTCAGTTTTTCAGAACTTTTTATTCAGATACCGCGCTATTGTGTAATTAGCACTATTATATAAATCTTTTTCATTGAATCTCTGATGGCTTCTGTTTTTTCTTTTAAGTATGTTTTTAACCTTGATGTAGTCTCTTCATAGCCATACCTGAGTAAATCCATTTTTATTCATTTATTTTGACTAACCAAGTGTGTCTTGTATCTCAGTGTTTTTGTGCTACCAGGGAGTCCCTGTATCATTATGCTCAACTAGTGGCATCACTTAAGTTCACAGTATTTTTACATTATATTCCTAATTATTGCAAACTACCAGCTGTGTTACTAATATCAACTTCCTTACTATCATATGAGTACATGCACCTTGGAAGTTAATTGGTGCTGGATCCTATATGTGATAAACCCCTTCCCCCCCCCCCTCCCCCGTTTTTCAGGAACTTTAATCCAACTAATTGAAACTATCAATGGAACCTGTGCTTTGTTCCACTCATCTTATTATTTGAGACCTCCTTGTGTATGCTTTTGACTGCTTTGCACTGTTTTCTAAGTGATAATACTGCAATTATAATTTATTTTCTATGTAAGATGTCCTCTATTTTTTGCTTTACTTCAGGCTCAGTTTATGCTTGCTTTTTTATCATCATTATCTATTATCATTTCTGTTTTTACCTCTCATATCTCCCTTCCCCTTGCTTCTCTTTGCAGGAGATTAATAGAACCTATAAACCAGTAAACAGAATGTCTTTATGTTTATTGGTTTATAGGTTCATAGCAATAGCCCATTAATTGTCAATTAACACATATAACATTTATCAGCTTTTTTATAGGAAAAATGGCTAGAAATGACAAGATTTGGGGGGAAGAAATCACTTGTTCGTTAGTTGGGGGTCTTAGAGAAATCCAGCATCATCTCTCACTCAGCTCCTACGTTTTTAAGCGAACCACATAAGTATTAATATATTACTTTTACCTGCAAAATTGTTGTGTATAGGCTCCTGTATACCATATATGTACATATGCATTGCAGGTGTGGTGATCACTTGCTATACTTTGTTTGTTACATTATCCTAAGATCCAGCCAGTCAGTGTGAGGATCAGTAGAAGTTGCAAATCGGATATTTCGGATTACATTAAACATATTCAGAAAACAGATATTCAAATTCAAATTAAACTGAGATGGCCTACTGTTTTCCTGACCCTCACATAATCCATGATTACATGTATTTTATATGATCTTCAGCTGTGACATTTTAATTCATATCATCATCTGTCACATCCGAATATACTTGTTTAATCTTATCTTGTTACTGCTTCCTTCCTCTACATGTTTTCCTTTCTCATTTTTATGTTTGGCTTAACAGCACCTGTTGTGTTACAATTTACAGTTTGAATCCACCTTTATATTCAGATCCCTGCATGTGTTATATATTTTAAAACTGACATGTTAGGTGTTTACCATTGCTATATAGGGTTTTGTTTTTGCGAGAACTCTATAAAAATGTAAATTGAAAGAAAAAAAAACTACCAAAAGTCATCCTAAAAACTGGTGAAATGCAAACTGAGATCACACATATGATATTGTTTGTTATACATATGCCAGTTTTTGTTTTCACCTTATTTCCAAAGTGTAAAACGAGGATACCCTTGCTGTTAACACATGCATTCCATACCATTTTCATTTCAGAATCTTACAGAAATTGAATCAGAAACCTTTTTCCATCTCATAGAATAAGTGATAATGCTGCAATATCTGTTCTAGGTTATGTTTTATTGTGATTATAGCAAGTCATTTTATAAATATTATTTTTATTTCATTTTTCAAAGTATGGCAGACCCCAAAATCTTTTTTTTTTTTTTTTAAGTAAACACAGACTGTATTGTACCATACTGTCGTCTCACAAGAACTACATAAAGGAGGAATATGAATAAAAACACTGAGGGAGATGTTTAAAACTATCGCTATGGTAACAACATTACAATACAATCTCTTAACTCTTTCCCACATTCATAAAGTAATTATTGAAAGAGGAAAAGGTCCAGTGCAATAATAGCACCAAATTGAAATTAAACAGCAATCACATTATTATTAGTTGGGTTTTCTTTTACTCAAATCCCACACACAAATGTCTGTATTCTACTCAAACTATCCACGTCCTATATATTGTTGCAGTACCAGGTTCAAATAAAGATACACAGTTAGAATTTAAAGCATATCACAATAAAGATAAAGAGTGTCAAATATACTCCTCTTTGTAAAACCCATTCAGCTATCACAACATATACTAAACCAGTTACAGAAAATAATTGGGAATTCCACATGATTTGTACACAGTGTAAGAAATATAGGAATGAGTATTCCAACAAACAGTATTCCTTGCACTAAACAGTGGAGAAATACCTATAATATGTAGCTGCCTAACACCACAGGGGGTTCCCATACACAGTAAAAAAAACCATTTTCAATACATTGCAAGTGGGAGCGCTTAGTAATATATAGTTTCTAAGGTAAGGACTTAAAACAGATAAATAAATGGTAGATTTGATGCTACTAACAAGAGCTAATCATACGCAAATAGACAAAGTACCTTAACCCTCAACATAATAAAATGTCACTGTGATTTTTGAATGTCTAATGTTTTATTTATTGTATAATTATGTTTTTTATGTCTATTTCTTAAAGTGTTTTGCATATTGAAAATTAATATACTTTTAATTTATATGATTTAAGTCCTTGTCTTTGAAACTGTGCATTATCACAAGCATTCCCACCTGCAAAGTATTGATGATTGTAGGTGTAATGTGTTAGAGGTAGAGGTTCTCTAATACTTGGACCCAATACATAAGGAAGATGGGAGGGTAGATTATCTTATGAAGAGTAGGTGTTAGCACCTGTGTATGCAAATGGTGTCATACAGAATTTTTTACAGAATTCGGCCAGTTAGAAAATGTTGAATTGGTGACACTCCAAGTCAGAAAGTCACAGGGAAAAGTAAACAAAAAGTAGTCAATAGAGATGTCCTCTTAACATTCCGCTTAATAAGTAATGGAAGTCGAAAGGCACTGGACCACCAGTGTCACCCTACCAGACACTCACATTGCACACAGCTCCATACCATCCCATGTTGTTATGAACACAGGGAAGACAGTCTCTACTTGTGAGATGCTACACTTACCTGATCTGACGTGGGAAGACAGCTGTAACACAATGCAGGCAAATTCTAGCGAAGTTACTGTAACCCCTAAAACCTGCAGTCAGAGGTCACTACTTGAACTAATTAGGGTTCACCCTTGGTGCTTACAGTGATGATAGCCTGACCACTGTGTAAAAAAGAAAATTACAACACAATAAACATCAGCACCAATAACTTCCAGTGAGCAGCAACAGAATATATATATAAACAAAAAAGAATGAGAGTGCACTAGATAGTGGAAACGTGAATTGTGCTGCGGAGTGAACTGCAAAAATCAGCAGAAACATTTCCAAACTGGCCCATCTGTCTGACTAAGTTATTAATGCCTGATTTTGCAATTCACCACTTTTTAGTGAATAAACCCCTCTCTCCAGTGCTATGGCACACACTTACCAAATGAAATACTCACCAAATTTACTAAGAAGCCTGTGGAAGATATAGAAGACATTTGTATCAAGGCAATACTGAAATAACTCTTGGGCCAAGCACACACTTTGATTCACTCAAATGTTTTTGATAATGTTAATTGCTCCAAATGAGGCAATATGCCCCAGCATTGATTCTATTTGCTTTAAGAAACATAGCTCTGAACACTTTTTAAAACGTGATTTAAAAAAAATATTTTGTTGTGAAGCTGTTCATTCAAGTGTGTAAAATATTCAGTTGATGCCTTACGTCATTCTCCTACAATCAGGATAAAAAGCATGTTAGTCAGATTAAAAATTGAACCATGGAGTCTGTATTTGATTTAATTGCACTAATCATTGGGTCATTTACGTTAATAGAGGCTACATTCAAGATTTGGAAAGCATTTTGATTGCAAATTAGATCAAGTGAGTCCCAGTTTCAGAAAAGCAAGTATTGTACATACATTGGGAATTAATGAAAATTGACAGCAGATAAAGGCAACAGAGAGGAGAAATAAATGAACGTGATGAAAAGAGGGAGATTGGGTATTCATCAATAGATAGTGATTAAGCTAATGTAATGGAATGAATTAGAATATCAATTTAATGGAATAGAAAGCACCACTGCTGTATACCTGTTTTCCCAGTTTATAGAAAATCCTAATGTATATATATATATTTTACCACAGTTCAAAAGAAAAGCCCAATTGTTGACTTAAACATATAAATATATTGTGTATATAATTATACACACAGAGTTAGACATCCTTAAAGCTTGTTTGGAATTCACACGGTCAATTACCTAAAGGGTAATTTTATATTTAGGCTTTTTTCTTTTTCTCCTAAATTAATATTCAAAGTTTAAAAGGGTTGTCTTATGATCAGGGTCATCTTATATTCGAACAAATAGGGTATTTGTCTAGTTATTTTTTTCAGACTGCTGTGATCTTGTATACACTGGATAATCCAGTTAGATGCAACACCGTTATGTATAAATAATAATAAATAAATCTCAGTACTTGTAAAAAGATCTAATATCATTGATTCTCTTTTTAGGAAAACGTTAGGTATTTATTTATAGGACTTTATTTATAACTATAAACAGAGAATGTATTTGTTTAGCCTTGGCTTCTTCGTATTAAACTGCAGGTCACATATTGTAACTAAGAGAGGAATATAAATCTACCGAAACTGTATGGAGTGTTGAGCATGAGGATTTGTGTTTTAGTTTAAGGAATTAGAATCAGGGAAGTGGGAACGGTATATTATATTAATAAACCTGTTTGTCAGAATGTTTATACCTAGGTTAAAAAGGTAAAAATAAAGGTTGGCTCTTCTGCAATTATTCTGGTCACCAGTGCTGTCTTCTCTGCACCTCCATTTTCATGGGTGTTCATTCTCTCTATGTACTCTGTAGATACATATAAATATGAAAGGTGCAGAAGTAAAATAAAATGAATAAAACCCTGTAAAATATAATATAAAACAAATTTAATAAGCAAACAAATATCTAAAAGGGCAGTTACACATACAATCATTTTATCTTATCTCTATGTGTTGTACATAATTTCAGACTCAGTGTATTTTAAATCAACCTATTTTTTACTTTAAAACAATTGCAAATCTGCAAAGTGGGAGGGGCTGCAATAAAAGCGCCTATAAATAAGTGTAGCAATACGCGAAACGCATATTTCAGGTGCTTGTAATGCGGAGGGGGCGTGACTTCAGCAGGCTCTGTGTGTTGGGATATAACACAAGATGGAGGGCTGAGCAAGATGGGCATGTCTGTTGTCACAGCAACAACAGTAACTACTTTAACCTTTATATACCATTTGTTAGGAGATAGGAGGTGTTGGGGGAAAAGAAAGATACGTTTCTCTTTTCTCGCTTTGCATGATGCAGAACATATCTAATAAGATTGATGAACAGTGTAGGTGGGACTTCCCCTCTAAAACAGCATCCAAAACATGAGTAAAGGATATCAATATTTAAAGGGACTTTGTCACCTAAGCATTGTTGTACTGTGAATGTAGAAAATAAAATGGTCAAAATTATACATTCTGTAGTAGAATTGCATGACTTAATAGACACAGTATTAAAATATGCCTCTGGTGCATGCATAGGCAAAGTGTCCATACATAGACAAGTGTCTGTTGCAAGGTTTGTAAAGGTCCATAGAACATTACTGAATTGTCCATCACAGACTCCAGTAATACAATGTCCACCATTAGCAAGGTTGGTGTCTACCCCCACTCTAGTATCTTATGTTTATGACATCTCCTTGTGGCTTATCATGAAAAGAACACCTTTCCCTTTGAAAGGAAATTTGCAAATGAAGCCACATGTTATATCATAAGCAGAAGGCACTACAGACACATTTAAAGCACATTTTTCTTTTAATTCATGAATATGAATGCAATTCTGCTAACAGAAGGTATAGATCACTGTTGCTTTATCCTTCAAATTCCCAGAATTAACACAGTTTATTCATTTATATATGTATATAAACTATGTACATTTATAAGTACATATAAACTATAGAACATTAATAGAAATCATAAAAGCTGTGTCATTTCACACAATTTTTTTCCTCGACAAAGCTAAAAATAAACAACTGATAGTGTTAACTGTAAGTAGAGCTCTCTGTCACTTATGTATTGGTCTTTGTGTATAATTGAGTTTGTAACACTTTTTTCAATTCTATACAAAGATAAATGTCAGAGTAAGTTGTTGGTGCTATGTAAACATTAATATAATTAATATAGAATATGCACTTATTTTAAGTCACTCTTATCCATTTCAGGATGTGTTTTCAAAAGGGAAAATCTCTTTGATTGCTGTGACAAACGTATATATATTGGGCGAGAACAAATTTGAAATAGTAACACCCCAAAGGACATATGTTTTTCGAGCAGAGAATGATGGTAAGGCCCCTGGAATTGTTTTTTTTTTTTTTACTAAGTTATCTATCAATAGGTGAGTAAATAAGTAAAATTGGACACCTCACGGTGCAAGGTCGAGGCTGTTGACATTGAAGGTGGCCATGTTCTCTTGGGTCTATTCACTAAAATACGGCTTTGGAGGTTGACTTTCATTTTGACAAAATCGGCACCCCAGGTTTGAATTTTCCTGTTTTAAAGTAATGGAAGGTGAAAGGATTAAAGCTATTTTTGAGACATCCAGAGTTTGACACGGACATTCAGCACCCAAGTTTGACTTTCTCAATAATAGCTTTGATCCTTTTGCCTCCCATTACTTTCAATGGGGAAGATTTGAACCTGGGTTTGAATTTGCCTCAGTCTCAAAATGAAAGTTGACCTCAGAGGTCAAATTTTATTGAATAGACCCATCTGAGTTTAACTTCCTGAGTGATAGAGTGGTAATTCTCTGGTTGCTTCCATGGACTCAGTTGCACTCAGACTAACTTAGACTTATATTCCACTAATTAGAAACTGTGATAAAGGAGAGGTATCATATATAAATAATAAGGTTAACCTTACTTAGGTTTTGTAAAAAAAAAAATATAGGTTTCATCACCTGTGTCACACTTTGTCACTGTCAGAAGACAGTGCAGTCTTTTCTAAAACTCCATCTGTCCAAAAGTACATAAATAAAAAAGCTTGATGTGGCCCATAGTCGTATTTGTATCATGCTGTATTGTGTTATCCAATTTAAATGTTCTGGTATAGTATTACTGTTTATTATTGGTTATAATGCATAGTCTCTTTAGTTTTCTTTTCTCAACAATCTCATCATTTTGTGCAGTTACAGTTGTTGTCACCTAAATGTATACATAATCGTTCATGTTACCGTTTTTTAATGTGCTTTATTTTGTGTTATACAATCTTTTTAGGAGACCGGAAGGATTGGATTGTTACAATAGAACATGCCTTAAAATCTCAGCCCAATAAATACCTAACTCTCGACGTCAGCGATAAAAGTGGATACCTGGAAATAAAAGGTTATAAAAATAAAATTTTTACCGTGCTTACCGGAAGTAGAATATTGCTCAGTAAAAGCAAACAGGTATGTTAATCCTAATGGTCATTACTATTATTGATGCATAAAGCAAAAACAATGTTTACAAATGGAATTTTGCCATTATTTGTTTGTCATTCTGTGGTTTTCAAAAAT
The DNA here is from genome assembly GCA_036172795.1 of Pelodytes ibericus. NCBI lineage: Eukaryota > Metazoa > Chordata > Amphibia > Anura > Pelodytidae > Pelodytes > Pelodytes ibericus. The sequence continues at coordinate 158,197,535 of CM069863.1, forward strand.
ACAAAAAGGAAATACTCAAATGTTTTTTTTTTGGGTAATAGAAATTGATGTTTACAGCTTTGTGTGTGCTGCACTATGAAGGCTGGTAGGTGAGCAATAATTTATTGGATAATCAATACAAAACATACCAAAGAAAAAGTAACCCCAAACTGAACTAGACGTAAAAAAACACTACATTTTATGGTATCTTAAAATACAGGGCTCACATGTCCTAAGGATGGCATAGAACATTCTCTTTTTAGCAGCTCATTGCGGCCCCCCTTGATGAGTTGGCCTGTGTATCCCACTGCAGAGAACTTCAGAAAGATCCCATCTGTGAGCATCAGTCTGACAGGGAAAACTGATGCTCAAAATGTGCACCGATTACATTTAAACCAAATCACGCCTTCCCAAAAGTCCTGGATTCTGGAACGCCCCTTCGATGCCGCATATGATGCAGCAAGCTCTAGCGGGGATCATCAGGGTCTTGGCAGGGATCAACAGGGTCTCTGTATCATTGGCTAGAGATCAAGGCCTGGAACACAAAATTGCCCCCCCTTTGGTGCTTTTGTCCTTAAAACATAAATGGGTTATATATATCTATAAATAAATCCATTAGAACCCAAACTCTTTCAACTAGAATAATGATATAACTGTCAGTTTAACTAAAAACGTAGTTATTGCAATTATTACTATTATGTATTTATAAAGTGGCATTATCCCCAGCACTACACCATATGGCAAATAAAGCATACAAAAATGGACATAACAAATTAGACATACTTAAAAAAATGAAATGCTAATTAGGAACACCCACTAAGACCATAATACCTGTGTAAGTAGCTACAGGATCGCTCGGTACTTCCACTGTGTCATGAAATCAAAGAAAGTATAGTAGTGGCTTGGTAGTCCACATGGGATTAAAGCTCCATGGGATTAAAGCTCCGGACACACTATGAACGTTGAATAATTTGATCCATAAATGTGAGGTTGCAAAACAGAAGGAGATCCTCCGACCGGGACACATTTAATGTTTGTTTTAAAGTGGAATATGTGTATATAATTATGTATTTGTTTTATTTATTGAGAGTATTAAGCCAGGGTCGGAGTAGGATGGTAGCCACCAAAATGCATAATTCACCCGTGTAGACAAATACTTTTTTTAGTCCCTGTTTCCGACAGAACCCACTTTAATCATTACCCAAATGATCCCCATCCAGAATTGTATGTACAATAAATTAAGACAGCAGTATCTTTTTAATGTGTCAATGATATCTCCTATTTATAACATCACCTTTAGTTTTATCCCCAAATAATCTACTTTGAATGTCAAATGTGTAATTTGCCACCAAGCAAACTTTTTCACTTTCGTTATATGTGTGAGTGGGGAGTTTGCTGCTAGTGTTCGGTGTGATCCTGTGATCACACTACCATTTCATCATAAACACATTAAACATCCATTTTCTCTTAATTTAAACATTCGCTTACAATTCTGCTAACAAAAGCAAAATGTAATTTTGGATTTTCTTTTCTTCTGTACATTCATTGTATCAACAATGGATCTACTTTAATACAGGCATTCCTCTCCTTGATTCACGGATACTGAACACTTTCAGTTTACCTTCACATTTGTTATTCATATGGTTACCTTTTTTTAAATGGAGACACTTATTCTATAATATACAAAAATAATCTCTTCCTTACATATTCAATTTCCAGAAAATCTTTGTTTGGAACATGATAGACCAAGAAGTATCAGGGAAATCAGGGAAAGACTGAGAAACAAACTGATAAAACTATCACCACAGTGCTAGAATAAGCTCTAAAATGCACTTGTCCAATTGTTGAATTCACAGAATCTATAGAGAAATTAAGTCTTATATTAATTTTGTTATATTCTGAATTAGGAGAAAACTATTCTCTGGAAGATCGTACTCAGGAAACAAATTATTGATTCTTCTAATAAAATTCCATTAAGCATGTCTTTGAAAGAAAATTCTCTAAAATCTCTTTGTGGGTGCTATAGAAGCCCTGTTCAATTATCAAACCTGTGTGTTTGGATTTATGTTACAGTCACTGTTGAGAGAAAGGAGATATGCTACATATGTGGTGGAACAACAAAATAAATCCACTATGGAATAATTATATATATATATATATATATATATATATATAACCAGTCCAAAAGTGTATGCCCCACGTATGCAGGCAAACAAAATCACGCACTCACAGGGTTAAAAGAATAGTATAAGGTCGATGTATTAGAGAAAGAGCATATACGGCATCAAAAAATCGACGTTTCGGTTCCTACCTGGTACGCTTTTGGACTGGTTATACTAATGCAATATAGCACCCAGGTATTTGTAGACTCATTATCTTTGGTTCTGGGCTGAGTGCTCCACTTTTGGATATACATATATATATATATATATATATATATATATATATATATATATATATATATATATATTTATATGTATGTATTATCAGAATTAGAGCACAAAAAGATAGACTTAATTGTTGCATTATTTGGTCTTCCTTCAAGTTATCTTTAAAAAAATAAAAAATAAAATGTCAATATAATAATGTTGACTACTAGATGCTGTATTGTGAAAAACTTTTTTTTTTTTAAAATAGACACACCTACAACCTTGCAAGTAAGCAGAAAAAAAATATTTTATTTACCAAATGTCTGTCAGAGTTAAATGAGCTTTATGATATTTATATGCCTATTTGGGAAAATGGAGTGTCTCGAATGCAAAATAAGATTAATATACCCTTCTCAATTTAAGATTAGCACAAATAATGATGAAACAAATCATAAACATGTATCTTTGTAGAAATAGTTGGTTTATTTACTCCTATATATGTAGTAGTAGTATACATATATATATATTGTGTCTTTACTGATTTTGTGTTTTTGCATTGCATGTTTTTTTGCATTTGTATGTATACATTTAAAATAAAATAAACTACTGCTTAAAATCTCTTCACAATACTTGAACTCTTTTACAGTCCAAGCAAATCAAAATTGAGAAATCTATTTCAACACTTGAATACATACCATGTATGTAGAGTGCTCATAAGTATATTAAACAGCTTCATCTAAGCAGCCATGATGTGTAAAAAAACATAATCTAATCTTTTTCTTGAATTATGTACAGATTTGATTTCAGACACCAAGTGTGAAAAGTCATCCTTTTGTTAATATACTGTAAATGATATCACTACACAAAAGGAAATGACTTTTCCAATATCCATCACTTACATTAAAATTCTAAGTACGTGCAAAACGCATACACAAATCATTTTAGATGGTAAAGTGTGGTTTTGTAAAAAATGCCTATGTTCAAATATAATATTGCAGGCTAGCAAACATGTCACCAGGGGGCAATGTTGTCTCACAATGGCATGCCTTGTAGTAGAAGCATTCAATATTGCTGGAAATTCACAAAAGGATGAGCTAATACTGTTCTTATATTGACACTCACATCCATGCTAGAGCTACTCCCATTGTGATTTATAGAGCTTTATTATGACTGCAGTGCTAAAACTTACCTAGTGTTAAAATAAGAACACATCACACTGAATTCTATTAACTCGAGTGAAGAAAAAAAACGTCACTCCATATATTGTGTTTTGTTACGATTTTCTCAAACAGCTCTCATGAAACTTGATCCACTATACAGCATTTTCATATATATGTAGCCATTGTAAATCCTTCTTATGTATTCTTGATATGATCCAGTTTAATCAAAATGTATAACTTCTTGATATCGATATTAATTGGATGGCTGATGCAGTCCCTGTACATTTAAACAATTTCCAATTTTTAAGAACATCTAATACTGATAAATAATGCCAGGGTTTGGATTTCCCCGTGAACACAGCTACATTATTTGCGCCTTTCTTCCAAAAGAGCCACTTGCATGACTGTTTTTAAGCCGAAGAGGCAATTTGACAGACAATGATTGGATCAATGCTATTCAATAAATGAAGATTAATTAAATCAGCATGCAGCGGCAGTATGCAAATCAATGTTTGTTCTCTCAAAGGGAATGAACATGTATAAATACAGTTGTGCAGCAGGAAAAATGTTCTTTCAACCTGGAAAGTGTTGTACTGTTAGGTAGAGAGTTTTCTTAGTGTGGAGTGAGCTAGTGTGGAGTTAGGTTTAGTCCCTCTACAAGAATATAGCACGCTGCTGTTACTTGAGTGAGAACACAAAAATGGGTACTCAGATCAACATTCCTTCTGCATCTGAAAAGGATGGAAGGCCAAAATCTAAACACTTTAGTCATTACCTAATGGAAATGGAGGCTAGTCACTAGGAGACAGTCACCTGCACATTGTTAGTGTGGATGCAAGCAAATGTATAGATTTAGAAACACACATGTGTTTTACATGTACTGTGCTTTCTCCTGTGGCTTGATAAACACACTACATGCCTCTCATCGAAAGTATTCTGTTTGCATAGAAGGCCACAAGGTGATGTCATAAATGGATGGCACTATTAAGACACATCTTTCTCTTAATGTCTGCGTAAGCTTGCGATCCATCTAATATAATGTATAGATTATATTTTATTTCTAACAATGTGTAGGTGACAGAGTTCCGTTTTAATAGCAAGAAGTAAAGTGCAGGGGAAAATAGGATTTTTTATATAGAGATGTACATATTTAAACAGAGAGGAGATCTGGGTATATTACTGGGTCCAGGCTTCCATGCTAATAGCTCTGCAGATAGCCTATACATTTTACATATAATATCTACAGTCGCATTTTTTTAAAATGTAATGAAATATCAAGAACAGTCTAGTCCCCATTTTCAATGGACCACTATACATACATTGCTAAACATAGAAACACAGAATGTGTCGGCAGATGAGAACCAATCGGCTTATCTAGTCTGCCCAATTTTCTAAATACTTTTATTAGTCCCCCGTTCCCGACATACTCATTGTGAGACATTTAAAGAAATACACAGCATTGAAAATGGTGGGTGCCCATCCTAGAGCATTAGAATCAACAGTTATATAGAGGATTACAGAAACAGATTTCCATAGTGGTGAGACTGCTTTTCAGGTGCCAGCATTACATTTTATTACATTGAATGTGATATACATCACCAGGCCTGGCTCTGAGAACCAACATTAATGTTTAATTAGTCTTGGCCACTGAATAGAATGTGCGAATGATCATGACAAAGTCAACACTGTTTGCAGAATGATTGGATTAAACATTGTAATGGATTGCAGAAACAAAGTAATGAGGTAGGCACAGTAACATCTGCTGCATCTGCATAACGTGATGCAATCATTCTTTATTTAATTGCTTTAATAGAACAATTCTAATTGTACAAACGGTTACAGTAATTTAATTAATTTGTCAAATGAAAAATGAAAAAAATATGTTCAACGCATACGGAAAAGCATCAGCGAATATAGAATTGTGTTATTTGAGCCACAATTTATTGACCCAAGTTTTCTGCCTGCTTTTTATTAATATTTTCTGGTATTACATTTATTACAACATACATTTCTGGATTTCCAAAAAGTCTTTAATGTGGGAGAAAAATCTACAAATCCAGCACAATGAAGGCAAGAAATAATTTAGTTATTTCCGATATGCAATTAATAATTTTGTTATTTAGCAATACCGATATGCAATTAAAGTATAATGTGATTGCAGATTAACTAGATAAGCTCTTGTCAAACTTAGATTGTGAATCAAAATTTAGCAAACTATGATCGGCTCATAGCCTATAAAACCCATGCTAGACAGTTGAATGTATGTGATACAACTTTTCCTGGAGAAGGCCCTACATCAAAACACCAGATACGGAAGGGATTGGTCAGAGAAGCAACCAAGAATCCAACTTGGATTCTAAGAAAGAGTGGTAACATCAAAGTCATTGCTGGGGAAAAAAAAACACACATTAATTTCTTATGTAGTATGGATTCATGCAGACAAAACTGGAGAAAAACACACTCAAGGATGAACACACCAACATTATACAAAAAGACCATCACTGCCTATTGAACTGCATCTCCACCGTGCAATCTGGTGTGGGAACCAAAAGGTAAAGGGATGCTTTTGGTCTGCACAGACTGGGTGAAGAGCTAGATAAATAGAGCCAGATCAAGGGTAGTTATAGTAGAAGCTTTAGTTAATTCGGTAAAGGACCTTTAGTTAATTCGGTAAAGGTTCACATCTCTAAGAGTGGCTCAATTGAAGTACAGCTCACAATCTTATGTAGAATCTGTAACTTAAATCTTGCTGTCTTGGCATAGCTCGAGCAAGACATTGGATCTTTATCAGTGTGTTCTTAAGTCGATTTTTTCTCTTATATTTTGTACATACCCAGACACACACCTAGTATCAGGGTACATGACATATATTAAGTACCAACATTTGTTTTAAAACACATACAGTGGTGTTTACCCACATTCACAATTGTATAGTCCTTTTTCAACAAAGTTAACATTCGACAGGAACTAAATGGTCGTTTGTCTTAGGTTAAGGGAGTCCTGTCAATTAGTGTTAATGTTGACAGCAAATTCAAATTTTAGTCATAGTCTTTTGACTAAAATGTCATTTTAGTTTAGTCGTATTTTATGCATCTGATATGTTTTAGTTTTGGTCTAGTTTCAGTCGAGGGTGAATCAGTTGGAGGAGTGTTCTCATCTTATACGGTTTGCAGGACATTGTTCCAGGCAGCAGACAGACATGGGGAGCCTGCATCTCAGCCAATCAGCTGCAGATAGAATCAGGGGACTTGGCTTTGGCAGAGAGCCATGGGAACCAGAACCAGAAGCCCAAATGGTTAAATGCAATAATCCCTCCATAACATTTTAAGCATGTTTTTGTTAATTGACAACAATTGCACTGGATTTTCAGCATAGTTTTAGTCCTATTAATTTAGTTTTCATTTAGTTATTGTTAGGAAAGTAACACTGCTGTCAGTTCTCTTAAACACCTAGTGTGCTCTGTTTATTAGGAGTGGCCTTTACAGAATGGGAAGTATGATGAGAAGAGGGGCATATTTGGGAATACCACTGCTAGCAGGGAAAAAAGAGAACACCCTGCAGTTGCCTAAAGTAGGTAATATCTTTATATATATATATTCCTGCTAAAAGCTTGGTACTCCTAATTTGTCCAATATCAAAATACGATAGTCAGTGCAAACACGGCTCCCATGGAACCTGATAATAGTTCAAATGTAGTGAATACTGAAAGTTTTGATCCTATAAATCCACATTTTATGGTTTATTTAGAATAAAATCTGAACGAATTATGAGGAGGAGTCCGTCAAAGATACTATATTTCATGTCAGTATTTTCAAACACAAAACCATTCAACCACAGTTTTCCATTCTTTACGGTGGAAAAAAAGTATCATAAAACTTTATCAATTTAATTATACCAGAGGCTCATATATACCTCTATTTTCATATGATTGACACTACTGTGTTGTTTAGATTAGATTCCATCCTTTAGCATTACTATAATTGACTGAAATTCCTTGGCAGAAATGCACATAGACACATACAGTACACCGCAAATATAGAGATCTCAGTGACATCGATTGAAAGGACACAGACCCCAGTCAAATCAGAGAGGAGAGAATTGCATTGTTAACAGCACACTAGTCACACTAAAAAGAAATTCAATCACACTGGCAAAATAAAAACCTATGCATACTTATTATATTAAAGTAAATAACAATAAAGCAGATGTCAGCAAAACAAATAATACATTCACCCACTCTAAATAAAATATGGAATCAACAACATGTGGATACAGAGGGAAAAGGATAATCATATACCGTAAGCTGAAGCTGTATATACATTGTGAGAGGCTATCAATCAGTTAATGTATTGCACAAATCAGAAGTGAAATCACATCTCACCAGCCTCACTAAAATTCCTGTGGTATGCTGATACTGTAAATAATAGCACATTAGAATCCAATTACTTTATGAATGAACATACACAATACCTGTTTTAGGAGAGAATATGTAATATTTGTCCTGCATGAATGAATATTCTATATATATGCATATATATACACCTTATGCATTTACATCGTGGCTAGGGTATTATTTTATTTTTAGTGCGTCAGTGTTTTCCTTCTAACCATATATTCTGGTGACTGAGATTAGTTAAAAAAAAATTTTGATATAATTAAAATTACTAATGAATATTTACAAAGTATTATTTAAAACATTTTTTTTATGAGAATCTGAAATGTAGTACATCTTTATTGTATAATTCACCCTGAGCTGGTGTGATTTGCTCAATTCTAGAGAGGTCCCCAACTTTAGCCACAGAGTCAATTCTCATAAAGAGAAAGATAGGTAAAGTGCACAGAAAGAAAGGAATACACAGACTCAGCTCTCTATCTCTCTCCAGTGAAGTATTCTTCAAAAAAAGAAGAATGTAGATATTTTGTAAATATTACTAAGTAAATACAAATATAAATGAACATATTATATGTGACACACTTATAAACCTATTGATGCACTAAAATAAGTAAACATGCATCAATAAACCCCTATATGCCAATGTTTTTATGACCTTTGTAAATGTATCCAGGAAATCCACCAGATCATCTCTGATCCAACCAAAGAGAGACATAGAACCCAGATGTTGGTCTCTGTGCATTCTTATTCATGCCAGTGTCACTATGAGAGTCCCTGATTCTGTGTTGTACATAGGATAAAATGGTTCCATCGTCCGTTCATCAAGAGAACACACAACATGACTCTCTGCTAATCTCCGTTTCCTGTGATCAGGACAGATATGATCTGACCATTGGCTAAAAGAAACAGCAGCTCCCTTCCCATGGACTTAACACTGATAAGGAGGTAACACTGTAGGTAAAGCATATATTAACAATTAAAAACATATCACCAAGTATTTTACAACATAAAAATATATATATTTTAATTTAACATCTATTAACATGAAAGAAAGTCTCCCCAAGACACAATACTAAGGCCTCCCAACTGTGAACATAGTGTTCATGGTCTTAGTGACATATTCACCCCCCTAAAGTCAATACTTTGTAGTGACACCTTTTGCGGCAATCACAGCTCCATGTCGCTTTGGAGAAGTCTCTATGAGCTTGCCACATCTTACCACTGGGATTTTTGCCCATTCCTTCTTGCAAAACTGCTCCAGCTCCTTCAAGTTGCAAGGTTTGCGCATGTGAACAGCAATCTTTAAGTCTGACCACTATTGATTTTCTATCCATCTTTCCCTCAACTCTGACCAATTTCCCAGTCCCAAGTGCTGAAAAACATCCCCACACCATGATGCTGCCACCACCATGTTTCCTGTTGGGATGGTGTTCTTTGGTTATGTGATGTGTTGGGTTTGCGCCAGACAGATAGCCTTTTCTTTGATGGCCTAAAAGTTCAATCGTAGTCTCATCAGACCAGAGCACCTTCCTCCACAAATTTTGGGAGTCTCCCACATGCCTTTTCACAAACTCAAAATGTGCCATTTTGTTTTTTGCTGAAAGTAATGGCTTTCTTCTGGCCACTCTGCCATAAAGCCCAACTCTATGGAGCGTACGGCTTATTGTCGTCCTATATACAGATACTCCAGTCTCTGCTGTGGAACGCTGCAGCATCTCCAGGGTCATCTTACGTCTCTGTGCTGCCTCTCTGATTAATGTCCTCCTTGCTTGGTTTTGGTGGGCGGCCGTCTCTTGGCAGGTTTGCTGTTGTGCCATGTTTTTTCCATTTGGTTATGATAGATTTGATGGTGCTCGTGTGGATCATCAAAGATTTGGATATTTTTTTATACCCTAACCCTGACTTGTACTTCTTAACAACATTGTCCCTTACTTGTTTGGAGAGTTCCTTGGTCTTCATGGCAGTGTTTGATTAGTGGTGCCTCTTGCTTAGGTATTGCAGCCTCTGGGTATATGTATTGACAGATCATGTGAAACTTAGATTGCACACAGGTGGACATCATTTCACTAATTATGTGACTTCTGAAGGTAACTGGTTGCACCAGAGCTTTTTATGGGCTTCATAACAAAGGGGGTGAATACATATGCACATGCCAATTTTCTGTTTTCTATTTCTAAAAAATAGTTTTATGTACATATTTTTCTCATTTCACTTCACCAACTTAGACTATTGTGTTCTGATCCATCACATAAAATTCAGATTAATAAAACATTGAACTTAAGGTTGTAATGTAACAAAATAGGTAAAAAGTCAAGGGGGGTGAATACTTTTGCAAGGCACATAGAATTACATGTATTCTATAAACCGAAAGTCTATAAACCGAACGACCTTCGGTTTATAGACTTTCTGCTTATAGAATACGTGTAATACTATTGGCTTTCTATAAACCGAACAAGAGCACCATTCATAAGAAATTCTTCTTATATAGACTTTCGGTTTATAGAATACATAGAATTCTATGTATTCTATTAACCGAGCGACCTTCGGTTTATAGACTTTCGGCTTATAGAATACATGTAATACTATTGGCTTTCTATAAACCGAACTAGAGTCCCCATTCATAAGAAATTCTATAAACCGAAAGTCGTTCATTGTGTCGGTTTATGGAAGGTATATGTAATTCTATTGGTATTCTATAAACCGACTCTATTTCGGTTTATAGAATGCCAATAGCACGAATGGACGAATGATTTTCGTTTATTAACCATTCGTTCATTCGTCTTCCGTTAGTTTAGCATTTTCGTTATTCGTTTTTCGGACGAATGGACGAAAATGCTATTTTCGGACGAAAATGCATTAGTCCGGAAACGAATGCACATGTCTATTATCCGTTATCATTTTATAACTGTGAATTTTAAAGATTGGGAGCATGATATTATTGTGGTATTATACTGAAACCATGAATTACGTGGCTGCATTTACAAGAGATGCTTCATGTTTTTCACGATCCAAAAAGGGAAATTCAAGTGATCGAAAAAAAGGTAGCGCTCTAAGCCTCTGTAACTAGCCAGGGCTAGTTTAGTATTTAATATAGTTGTGTATAGAGCCAGTAGTTTTTGCATTGTGTTGTCCTCTTGTATCGAGAAAGTTAATTCACTCACTGCTATCAGTCTCACTGTACTGTGAAGGCACTTTGCTTTAGTATTTCTTAAAAAACAATATAGGCACTGTTATATTTCATTTGTGGTTTCTCAATCTTCCAAACAGCCAACTGTTCTCTAGAACAGTGTGTAGCTTCCATGCCCTACCTGAGCCTCAGTCTCCATAGTGTGTGTTATCCACTGATCCATTATGTTGGCTTTTCTGACTGCACAGCAGCCTGCCTCTCCAGGTCTGTATAAAGTTAAGTGTTATTGCTTATCACACAGGAGCTAGCTTGAAGCTCCCAGTTGAGAAACATCCTATTTTAAGACTTCCCACAAGTTATTTGGATAAGATACAAACCTGTAACTAACTCCAACAATTTACAATATTATATATATCTTTCACAATATTATTGATTTTTCTTTTTCTTTTGCATATTTTATATTTTAACCCATTCAACTCTTTGGCTAAATTGGAAAACAATGTTTTAAACAGTCCTTATAATCTCTTTTCAAAACATCTACAGTGTTTGCAATATCAATTTGTAAATGTCCCATCCCATGATAAAGGGATTAATGATAAAATACGTTTTATTTAATTGTGTTAAAAAAAGGGTTATTTTCTCCATAGCCAGGATTCAAGAAAAAGTGAACTTTATTGAAAATTATATTTTGAAAACAATAACACTACATTACAAATAAAATCTTATACATAAATATATAACAGTCTCCATTTATAACAATTTCTCAATTGTTCTCAACGAGATTAAAAGCAACTCGAAACAGTCTAATAAAGAACTTGGATTAAGAAAGAGCTGTAATGGTAATGGACATGGAGAACTATAGGCAAAAAGCACTTAGACCAGGCATGTCAAACAGTATCCTTCCAGCTGCTAATGGCCTACATTTACCTTAATAGTCTGTCAGCTATGAAGCTGGCAGTGGAGGATGGACTTTGCAGCCCTCCAACAGCTGCATAGCCACAGTTTGATGTCGATCATGTAGTCTTACAATCCAATACCTCTGACATTTTCAGTAGGCAATTGTGCTCTGTGGTGGAGGATGGTCTGTTGCAGGTGGGGGCAGATTATTTTAGTTGAACATCAGGAAAAACCTGTTTATTTGCCATCTTCATGAGGCTCACAACACACTAGTGATCAGCAGAGCTATCGTGTCTGGACTGGGTTTACTAATTGAAAATCTTTGTTGACCACCACTTGTAAGGTGTAGTTATAAACCTGAATATCTGAAGGATAGCAAGCATCAGATTATTGGTTAACTATGGCTCCCTCTACTCTTTGGTACCTCATCACCTTGGGCAGAAAACTATGTAATCATTTTTGATTCAACTATCTGGATACTCATTGATATATTTTTTATGGGGTATAGAATTTGAACTTAAACATAACTTTTCTATTTGATGTGAATTTTTATTTCTAGAAGTGGATCTGCCACGAGTACTAATTTCCCTTTATTGCCAGCCTTTTTTCAGGATGGCAAGAGGCCTTCAAACTATTTGGAGGGGCGCTCTAGTCTTTCTTCTGCTTCTGGTTTAAAGCAGAAGAACATTTTTCCTTTAATAAATGACTATGCTCGGTGCCAAATATTTACACAGTAATCCTGCTTATCCAGTGATGAGATTTTTTGGACCCCAAACACTGTGCCATAAAATGGTATACCTTTAATATGTTCAAGTCATAGGTTGTTTTTTTTTTTATAAACATAAAATTATGTGAAACTGGATGTTGATGTGAGTTTGTAACCTTTTATTATCTTGGCACCTTTTATTGACCAAGTACTTTCATTTATTTTAGCCCTCATATTATATGGTTTTTAGTAGGTTATTACATCGTCTACATTATGTCTTGTTTAATATAGGCTGTAAGAACACTGCATTGAGTAAGTTAATTTAGAGACTTGCCTCAGAATTGCATTTGTATCAATAATTTCCTTTGTTACGGATAGATTTGTACATTTTTTGTTACTTTCTAGTAACCTTATACAGGAGTAGCAACAGTGCAGCTCATCAGTTGTTGATTAACAGCAGCTTCCATGATTCCTCTGTGAAATGTCACATTCTCACAAGCTGGTAGAGAATCACAGGAACTGAGCAACATGCTCACGATTCTCATGGGTAAACTGATCATAGGCCTTTCCTTTTTATCAGAAAGGAAAATACTGATTTACTAAACTATATCAATCCAAGCACTGTCAAGAGTAAACATGGTTTTGGAGTATCCCCCAATGTGTCAACATCTATGACTCTTGCTTTGATCAGAACTTTGAAGCCTTCCTGTTTCTAATTGACAGGATACAATGTCATGTGATTAAAATATGGCTTTTTGTGCACCATCATTTAGAGCAGATAAATCATGCAAAGGAAGCATCTTCTTTTTAATTAGACCTTAACAAGCATTTTATGAACAGTTAGTATTTTTTGTTTTGTCAGTTTACAACATACTTTACTGCACAGGACCATTTAACATGTGATGCTCTAAATAATGCTTCATTAAGCAACTTGGGTGTCAAATTGTGGATAATGGTAACAATGCTAGGAATCAGGGGCGTACTTACCATTAGTGCAAGTGTCGAGGCTGCGACAGGGCCTGTCACTCCAGGGGGACAGGCTGCCCTTTCGTGGGCCCCCGCTGCCCATGTGACTGTCTCACATGGAGACAGTCATGATAGGGCAGGAGCCGTGTCTGCATCCAGTGGATGCGGACCCAGCTTTTACTCGCCGCGGGAAATGACAACAAGTCTTTTACGGTGGCTGTATTTCCTGCATGCAGCATGCAAGCAGGAAACATTTTGGAGGAAACGGCTGATGAATAGCATCAGGTAAGTACTGGGGAAGGGTGGAGGGTGGGAGGATAACTGGCACATCAACGACTAGCAAATGATTGGCAAAATATGACTGGCAAATTATGGGGAAAATATGACTGGTAAAATATGTTGGGCAGAATATGACTGGCATAATATGACTGGCAACATATGACTGGCAAATGGGCAAAATAACACTGGAAAATGGGCAAAATATGACTAGCAAATGAGGGGCAAAATATTACTGGCAAATTATGGGCAAAATATGACTGGCAGATGGAAAAATACCACTAGCAAATAATGGGCAAAATATGACTAGAAAATCATAGGCAAAATAACTATGGAAAATGGGCAAAATATGACAAATGATTGGGCAAACTGTGTCTGGCAAATTATGGGCAAAATATGATGGGTAAAATATGACTGGCAAATGGACAAAATATCACTGGCAAATGATGGGCAAAATATGACTAGCAAATGATGGGCAAAATAACACCGGAAAATAAATGGTAAAATAATACTGGCATATTATGGCAAAATAAAACACGGAGGAGACTGCCAGGTGAGTACTGGGGAAGGAGGAGAAGAGGGTGGTGGTGTATTAATGGACAAATTGTCTGTGGCATATTAATGGGAAAATTGTCTGGGGCATATTTATGAGCAGCACTGTGGCATGCCAAATCATGTGGGTGCAATATGAGTACAAGCCAAGTGCTGTGAGTGCAGAGGAACTCAATAAAAATAAGAAATTAACAATTTTTCAATAACATTTTCATTACATATGAAAATAGTTGAATATAATATTAAAAAGTTCATTTAAGTATACATGCATCTAGTTATATACATATATTTGGGGTCCACCTCAAGCTTTTCAAAAGGCTGGAAATATTTTGATGTTTTTTTGTTTTCAGAAAAGTAATATTACTTTACTAAGAGGGAGGTGATGAATGGAATAGTCTTCCTGAAGAAATGGTAGAGGTTAACACATTAAGGAGTTTAAGCATGCATGGAATAAGCACAAGGCAATCCTTGATATAAGATAAGGCCAGGGACTAATGAAAATATTACTTTACTGACAGGGTAGTGGATGCATGGGATAGCCTCTCACCAGAAGTGGTAGAGGTTAATAGAGTAAATGAGTTTAAGCATGCATGGGATAGGCATAAAGCTACCCTACATATAAGACAAGGCCAGGCACAAAGAGGAACAGTTGGAAGCCATGTAAGTGGCATTTCTGGGGTGTAGTTGCATGGTGGGTTGGGTTGGGTGGGCCCCAGGGCAATTTTTGCATCAGGGTTCGGTGGTTTCTAGTTACGCCTCTGCTAGGAATGGCAAGACCTTAGAATTTACATCTTCAGAGAGAGAGAGGAAACAGGATAGAAACCTGA
Organism: Pelodytes ibericus; assembly: GCA_036172795.1. Lineage (NCBI taxonomy): Eukaryota > Metazoa > Chordata > Amphibia > Anura > Pelodytidae > Pelodytes > Pelodytes ibericus. Next base: position 158,212,787 of record CM069863.1, read on the forward strand.
AAATTAATGAATTGTAGTTGAATCCCTTATCTAAGTTATCCCAGTTAAATTATTAAAGTATAAGTAAATTAAAGAAATTGAAGTTGATAAATCAGTAAAGAGGAATACTAGAACAAGAGGGTCTGTATTAAACCTATATATATATATATATATATATATATATATATATATATATATAAAACATTTGTAGACACCTGTAATAGATTTACACAGGTGGCAATCTAACTACTGATGGCCGGTATCTTTCATAATACTCTGTCAACAAATAAGGTGGCTGGGGAACATGGGAGATGTAGTCCTATAACAGCTCAAGGGCTACAGCCCTGCACTAGAAGTAGCAAAAATTAAAGAAAAAAGTCAAAAGTGCTTGGTATGTACATAGGACTATGCTGAAAAATAAAAAAAGTTAAAAGAAATAAAAATGTACTTTAAGGCAGAACTGGATGGAACAATTTATTTTTATCAGCCTATATTTTTAGGTTTCCAGCATTTACCCACCCAAGCTTAGTAAACGTGTGCACAGTGTTATTGAATTAGCATATGTCCCATTCACAAGGGCTCTGTATTTATGTACCTGTTTATTTTATTAGAAAGCATGTTATGTGTATCCATTCACCAAGAACACAAGATGTTTATTGAATGTGTGTCTGGACAACTCAAACTCGGCAACAACTTAATTAACTAGGAAGGAACGTGACACCAGCTCCACAATATATGTTGGTTTTTCTGTCATCATTATGTGATCATTATTCATATTCTCCAGTAAGATCAGAGTTCCTTTTTTGATTACACAGCCAATGACCAAGATAAGTGATGAATAATGAACACTTAAAACTGGGTTCACCAAATATAAGAGCAATAACACTTGGAAGTATAGTTATGCTGTCTCTTCTAGCAGGTTAATTTCATCTGTGCATTGAACTTTACCAACAGAATGTTTTCTAGGGGGAGTGAGACAACATGTTACTTACATTCTCCAAGCCCCCCACAAAGATATCAATTTGCCACTATGTCCAGTTTCTCACCCGTTTTCGCTCAGGAAGGTAGTTCCCTGGTACAAACTCCTCTGCCTCCATGTGGTCCTGCATGACTGAATGAAACAACTACCAGCATGTCATATGATACCCAGCACTAGCGCACTGTGCACATGCTCGGCTGGTTAGGGAATATCGCCTCTACTAGCCCAGAGATGATGATCATCGTAATAATAATAATAATAATAATAATAAATGTGGCTTTGGGGGGCAAATATTTTATTTTCCAGGGAACCATCCATGTAAGAAGTGAATCACAAATTATAGTAAGTAAATATTTGCAAAATATTTAGTTAAATTACTCATGTAAATTCTGGTCAGTCAGAGCTTACATGTCTCAAGTTTGCAGGTATGTACATGCTATAGTCAAAAGTATGGAGTATATGACATGAGTATGTAGCGCAACATATTTGTTCTATAGCTTAACCTGTCAATTGCTCTTTCAAAAAGGAATGAACAGAATATATAATATGGTTTTAGTCAGGGACATCCTATAGCTATCATTAAACTACTTATCCCCAAAAGCTAGCAGTTTGTATGACCTCTAATGTTGCACATGCTATTTCAACACATGATCTCACATGCTCATATGTTCCTTTATCTATGTAAGGTTTTCAGGCAACTTGAAGATGGGTTATGCTCCTTGCATTTAAAGCAAAGACACCGTAACCAATATCAGCATCCTATCCCAGCATGCCTCAGTATGTTAGTATTCTTTTTTGATAGCTCTTCTCGTTTCCTCCATATACAATGTGTCACATCCAATAGACAGTTAATCAATTGTTTTCATATGTTTCATTTCTCTTGACCCCGGGATTGCATTTACAGATAGAGACAGCAGACCGTCAGCAAAACAAATCAAAATAGGTTTCTTATTTCCAGATTCTATCCTTGGAGAGCACTTAGGTTTAAGTGCGTCAGTGTTTATCAGTGACAAGAAATGTTGTAACATACTCACCTATGAAATACATGATTAAAACCACTGTATTAAAGGCTCAATGAGCTCAGCTAAACAAACTATAGACTTTTAAGAAATAGTAGCACAAATGTATATCGAACCCCTTATACCTGGTACCCATTTTTCTTCATTATACATAATGTATTTTGTGTATGCTTATTAAAAAGGAGTGTCTTAATCGCCCTTGCAGATTGTTTAGTGCAAGCATCCTAAAACACATTTGCGGTAATCTTCTTTGTTATTTTACACGAGACAGACAAGGACTGGTAGCCAGGCATGCATGTTGTTGGAGCTCTTACTTACCTTTTTTAGAGTTTAACTTCACTACTGGTAAACTTTAATGTGCAAGCCTTTATATCATTGCGAACTCTCCTCAGCTGTGTCTGGCTAGTTGTCTGGCACAATGCCTTTAAAAGATACTTCTCTTGCCATATTATTGTGTTTTTGTTCTGTATTTATCAAGCCTGTTGCTGATCTGCTTACTCCTTACTGATTCCAGACTGTCTGGGCTTTGTTCCTTTCTCCTACCTATTGAGCTTGGCTTGTCTGACTCTGATTTGTTCCCAGTCACTTAGCCTGCTGTATCACCTCTAAAACCAAGCAATCACTCAGGGGCTTAACCACCTGGGAAACGAGTGATTGCTACTGGCAGATACACCTTGCTGACTTGGCTGCTTTAACATCAGTAATGAATATATTTTATGCAAATAATATGACCTATAGCATTTTAATAGTGGAGTATTGCTAACAGTAAACAATTAGAATCACTAGTGGTGATGCAGGGCACTGGGAGCATGGCATGGGAATATCAGCACATGCCCAGTATTTGTTCTCTGATGTTCTGGACAGAGGAAAATGAAGTCAGAACATCTGGAAGGTATGGTTTACTAAAATCATTTAGTTCATCTAAATCCCATTATACGTCAATTATTCTTATCTTCACTACTATGATAGATTTTATTTGACACAGATGGCTTCACTAAACGTGAACTGACAAGTGAACTGCACAATCAGACATTAATAGCTGACCTCTATATATAATATAATATAAAATATATTTTTGTCAGTGATTATGCTTGATACTCTTGCACACCAGGCTTTGACTCTCGGTTAATGTTTTGTTTATGTACAATAATACCAATAAAGTAAGAGGTAATACTTACAGAAACATGCTTGGCTGTATAAAAGAATTCTTCTAATAGTAAATAAGCATTTAAGTTGTGAAACGCTCATTGGGCAGGCTTCCACTCTCTGCAAATCCTGAGAATCAGTGCTTCCTTCCTAAATGTTGTTCTTAGTACCTCTAGGTGTCCTTTAAAGGTTAATCTTTATGTATATTGGGCAATCTACTATTAAGCAGATATAAATATAGTGTAACTCATATAATAATTTATTGCAACATTTTGCAATGTGGGATCATTGTTTTAACATTGGCTGTGATTAAATTATTCTTTTTTCAAGCAGCCCAAGTGCAGGCAATGAATTGTATTCGGGCAAGCCCCTCCATGCCAATAATTCATGGGAAGCATGCCAGCTCTAATTCCATTATCAGCCTATCCTATGGGCCCACTGACTCTGTTTGAAAAACAAAGATTTTTTTAAACTATTCTATCATTAACAACAAAAAGCTCACCAAAACCTTGTCCCGACTTGCCTCATCCGTGAAATTCTTACCTCAAAAATTACTTTACCGTGTAAACCACTCTATTCAATAGATGGCATCTTACAAGTGGGAGGAGACCCTCTGACGAAGCCTGACATTGAAACACATCAGGGCTCCCATCCCACCTTTTTAACACCATATTTCTCAATATACTTTATATGCATTTGGTTTTATGCTTTGTATTTTATTGTACTTACAGTTTACCTCTACAACTGTACTTTTGTACTACTGCTACTATATTTACCTCAAGCGCTAGCACCGTCTCCTCGCTTTGTCTCATTTTGGGAACAGCTCTACACAGTGACTTTAGCAGCTTCTCATTTTTTGGGGCGCACGTCTACCATATATTCTCATTCTACTCCTTCCTGCCGCCCCTCACCGCTGGGGGTATATGCAACAAGCTCACTCATTGAGGGGAGGTGTGATAATCTGGCTAGCCAACCTTCGGCTGCCAGTAGCGATGTAGTGTGACACATATTGTATGGTTACTGATTATAACCTTTGTTCTAATGCATTTAGAACAGGATCAGTCCCTGGGGTGATATTATAGGTAGGGCAGCCAAACTGGAGGATGGGTGGGGTGTACCTACAATTAGGATAATTTATGGCATTTATTATTCCCTGTCCTTTAGTTTATGTGTTATGTGTCAGTATATTATGATAATTTGTGTTACTTATGTTGCATGTTTTTCTCATTGCAGATTCTATCCATGAGTTTTATACATTGTTGCAGTTACCTTAATAAAGGGCTTTTTGTGCATTTTTGTGTGTATTTTTGTATGTTTGGCATGCATCTGTCTGCAAGGTATTTACTTGTGCACTGGCCAAGGCTATTGCTGATAAATCTTTTGTGTTCTAGCTGTTGTTTTTGTCCACTGCTGCTGTTGAGCGAAGTAGAAAGCCAGACATCCACCCACACCATTGTTAATTTTAGATTTCTAAATGAAAAACAAACTTTTTTCATTGACGGTGCTCAGACAGTCATACCCAGGAAGAACAGTCACTGTGCTTAGAAAAGCGTTTAGAAACTAGATGTACACTGCCTCTGGTGCAGTGAGCAATGCATGCAATAAAATAAAACAAATCTATGTCTAGATAGCGTAGCGATAGCATACATATAATATAGTACTTATAGAAATATTTATCAGATGTAAGATTAAAAGGCATATGACACGGGAGTACTGTTTGTTGTCTGAAAATCATTGGACATTTTCACAGTCAGATACATGAAAAGGAGAATTAATGGGAATAAAAGGTTTTGTTAACCACATTTATTTTGTAACTCATTCCTGGCCATTTGTAGAAAGGGGCATAAATATTCACCATCATAAGTGTGACAGTACAGATCCTTGCACTTAATAGATCCTGTTGTTGTCCAAGACTATAGACCAGTGGCTAACTTTGGCACAGCAGATGTTTGGACATATATCCCATGATGCTCAGTAATGATCCCATGAATATCATGTGATATGTAGTTCCAAAATATCTACAGTGCCAGAGTTTGACATCATTAGACTATGCAAAAATTGCTGGACATTTGTAAAATGTAATTTATTTTATGATATGCATAACTGCAAGGTGGCATTTGCTAAATTGTTACTCTTTTTTTAGTGTAGTAAAGTTTTATCAAATTCCTTTTCTTAATATTAAAATCATGATTTTATTGTGGGATGGGGGAAGTTCCCACTTTGCTTAACAAACACTGCAATCTTAAACTGAGTCCTCAGCATAAAGTGTGTGTAACAATTTACTAATGTAAACTGACTGGATCAATTATACAAGTCAGGAAACCATATATAAGAGGTCAGTTGAGTCAATAATCAGGTACACAGAAAAACCAAAAAAACATCATGAAATCAGGAAAAAATCCAATGCACCAGACAGAGAAACGGAAAACTAAGAAGATCTAACTTGAGACTATACAGTAGGGTGACCACATTTTATTTCTGCCATTCAGGGACACGTTTTATATTATATACATTATTAGGAAGCATTGGGAATCATGTATATTTTAGATTTAATAATATATTTATAATATACATAGACATTACCAGACATTAGCAGTTTCTGATAATTAACCCCACTATTAGCATACATAGGCAGTTGCAGATAATTAACCACTATATTAGCAAATAATCAGTTTCAGAGAATTAACCTTTCTATTAGCAGACAGGCATTTTCAGTGAATGAACCTCTCTATTAGCAGACAGTTTCAGAGTACTAATCCTTTATTATCATCCATTATACACAGTCACCTACACAATCTAGCTCCCTGTCTCTCTCTCACAAACAGTTACATAAACAGCCTCTTACTCACTCACTCCTACATACATAAATTCATAGACACATACACACACACACACACACAAACACTCACACAATCATAGAGAGAGTGTGGATTTCATACCTGGTGCGGACAGGCTGCTGCACCTTACACAATCAAGAATAGAGACATCTCTCCTTATTGGCAGATACCTCCTTCACTCAGAGCTCTCAATCCATGTCTTTGCATTGTTCTGGATTGAGGCTGCCCTGGATCCAGTAAGTAAAGTCCCATTGCGGGACTGAACCCCGGGCAATCCAAAACATTTGTTCACCCTAGTATGTACCCCACTGTATGTTTACCTCATTCACAACCTCACCACCTCCATGTTTCTAAATTTAAGTTGAACCCATTATAACGCTAAGCGCGGTTCTGGACATAGCATAGTGCTGGTGTAGCGCCCATCTGATGTAGATCGTAATGTGTTTCTGTGCAACTTAAGAACAAAACTATACTGTGGGCTTATAGGTATGTACACTATTCATATATATATATTTAACTGTTTATGCACCCACCACAAAAAGTGCACTGGAAATATACACACATGCTCGAGTTCCATGTGCTAGTGTACATATAATTATAGTCATGTTTAGAAATCTCACAAAATAGGAGTTTCCAGTTGCATTTAGTATTACTTAACAAGTATAATTAAAAACATTTTTTTTTCTATGCTATAACATTTCCCATAACCTTGTGCACTAGTGCAAAGATTGTCCAGTGCACATTATGTATTCATTTTATTTATTACACGTGCAAATATTAAATTTAATTCATTTCTCCGTGGCACTGCTTTTTATTTTTCCTATACATTCTTATTGAGTTCACAATATCAAAGCAAAATTACAATAACTGCATTAGAACATTGAATAATATGCCATATCCAATAAAAACATAGCTATTGTATACAATCTATAGACACATTTTGGGACTCAGCAATTTCTTTTTAATATTAGCTCAAGAACAAAGAAAACACTGAAAGAGAAAAGGGGGTCAAAAAAATGAAAACGAAGGATAGAATAAGAGTCCATGGCACTATTTTAAACTTAGAATATTTTTGAATGCTCCCAATGATAATAATATAGTGTAAAAATAGTGTAAAAATGAGTTTAAAAATAAACCAGTTTATACCACTGGAAAACCTTTGGTGATGCTTTGCTAGTAATCACATAGTTAAAGGCAGCAAAAATAACATTACATGCTTTGGACTTCCAGCTAAACTGGTGTGATCACAGCTCAGGCTTGTTTCTAAGCTCAGGACAGTTACCACGTGAGTCTGCATTCAATCTCTTTTACTGACACATTTGGCAGGACTTGGGTTATTATTATTATTATTTTTATTGTTCAGTGCTAGAATTCGAGACGCTCCAAAGAATTTCAAGCCTGTGTTTTTAGGTCACCCTGCTTAATCTTCCTGAGGAGTAAATAATAGGGCGATATAATCTAATCAGCAAAGCTATTCTTAAGCCATTGAAGTAACTCCGACCATGCTGCATGCTGGGCTTAGCCTTGTGATGCTTGTTCCTAGCTCACATTTTAAGGTGCAGTGTCTCAAAGCAAGATTATATTTACCATTTACCTTTTATTTCCATTTCTAAATATTTTTTTTAGCAAGGACCTGAGATTTCATAAATATATTGTGTACATGGCATGTGGAATATACCAGATCTTGTCTGTGCACTGGGAGTGTGAAGGTATATGCGATGGTTCACCGCATTATTAACAATGTTTGGTGATTGTCTTTGTACTGAGAGTGTGAAGGTAAATGTGATGGTTCACCGCATTATTAGCAATGTTTGGATATCTATTGCATGTCAGCATGCCCAGTCCTCATATATTACATTTAACACAGCATATATGATAGAATAGCACAGATGAGATGAGAACAATAAATTTGAAACTATTATGGGCATTAAGTGGAACAAAATGTACTGGGACCCTAGAGATGTATAAGCCTAAATCCATCCGTCTCAGAATGTTTGTAATGTTTCTCTGTCTTTTTAAGCTTCTTGGTCATATACCTGAATTAATTATGTCCCTCAGTTATCCCGTTAGTTCAGTGGTGATGAATAAACAGAATGTAATCCCTAAGTACTAACCTTTTCTACAAACTGGTATAAGCACATGAACCTGTAAAAATGCGTAAGCCGTCACACTGTGTCTTCAAAACACTTCAAAAGATTTTATTTTTTTTGCTTTAATAACGCACAGTATTAAATCGGAGATATATAGGGATTTGAGGTTGTGGACTTCAAAAGAAAATCACATGGGAACACTTTGATTATGTCATTTTTTTCTAGTCTAGGGAAACATGTGAGCTTATCTTCACATGTTGGAAAATAGAGGATACAGACAGGTGTCAAATGGACCACAGGGACCCGCAGAGGAAATAACAGAGGAGCTAAAGCAATGTATTGTGGCTAAGAAGAAAGTGATATATGTGAAGGTAGTGGATCAAGAACCAGCATAGCTGTATAGTCTCAGAATAATGAAATATCAGAATGGTATTTTACCAATGTCTTATGTCCACAGTGAAGCTGGTTTAAATTAATATTGTAGTGTAGCTCAGTTACTGTACACATACGGAACAGGTTTAAAGGGGGTGGAGGTACTACATCTGTATTGATGATTAAATTAAATCTGTCAGTGAAGTGGTGAAAAGCAAAATATTCTGTCATCTTTGAAATGAGACACACACTTATTTTTACAAGAATTCTCCTGGAGCCCAATTTATCTAATTTTATTCTCATGTTGAGAGTCTGTGCCACAATTACTGGCCAGCCTGGGTACCAACATAAGGTCCTTGTCTGGTTGATGCTATATTGAGTGCACCCATGTGACCAAAAGTTTGCACTCTTACAGAAAACATGGTGAAAATACAAATGAAAATACACATTGGTTTCCCAGCAGCAAAACTCCTGAGCCAGTATTTGTAAGTGTGTGTATACATAGTATTATCATCACTTAGAGATGTAAATACAGAACTCATCATTAAGCTAAACAAAACAATGACAATGAAAAGATAAATAAAACAGGTGCTTGCTGATATAATAAGTTTTCTTATGCCATTTGTAAAATATTGTCTCATAAGTATAGAGCAGGGATGCCCTTGAGTGACAGGTGGGCTCTGGACTAGCAGCACGTCTGTTACTCAGGGGCACGATACGCCCCTGCTGCCCACACTCATAATGACATAATGTTTTGAACCTGCGGCCCTCCAGCTGCTGATTAACTACATCTCCCATAATGCTATTTTAGCTAAGAAGCAGGTTGTGGAGTATGGGAAATGTAGTCCTGCAACCACTGGAGGCCCGAAGGTGAAAAACATTATGTCATTATGAGTGTGTGCAGCAGGGGCGTATCATGCCCCTGAGTGACAGACGTGCTGCCAGTCCAGAGCCCACCTGTCACTCAGGAGCACAATGTATCTTGTGTATTTCCGGGGGATTGTGTGCATCCGTGCCTGGTGCATATCGAGCCTGGTGTGCAGATTGCTACATCAAGTCCTGGGTTCAAGACATGCCATGACATCATGTGTTACTTGCTTATTTTCGAGTATCATTATGTTTAAATAATGCTTGGTTGAAGAAGACTGCTTGGAAATATGATGGGAATGCATTTATACATGCATGTGTGGGTATTTTTTTTTTTGCATGTGTTGGAACTCTCCTGGTTGGTTGTTACGATTTAAGAATAGAGAGCAGAGAAGATGGTGGCTGTGGAAAAGGATAGTATACATATATAATTATGCTTATTTTCATGCATATAATATCATAATCAAAGTTACTTTACATGTCTATTAGATGGTCAATGACTGCATTCCCTTGTTAGAGGATGTTTTAGGTGAACATTTTAGTTAATGGGCTCACTCAGACAAGGTTCATCAGCTCACTGCATTTTTTCCCAAAGGAGATTTACTGATCCTTAATCAGTAGACTCTCTGGAAGAAAGTTTCTTAATCTTGTCCATTATTTGTATGGTCTCTAGTTTAAATATAATTAAACTGATCCTTATTTGGCATATATATATATATATATATATATATATATATATATATATATATATATATATATATATATATATATATCAAAACAAAGTATTTTATTATATGGCAAAAGAGCTCAAAGTTTAATGTTCTCTTGGGAGCTTTTATCATGGTTTTGACTAATTATTTTACATATGAATGTACATATGTACCCTTAACTAGCACCTTCTTTCCTGCCCTTCCTCCTGTCCCCCACTGCCTTACGAATTAGCCTGTCTCTGCACATCTAATTGAGTTTTGCAAATCAGCAGCTCTGTACTGTTCTGTAAATTCTGTTTTTGTTGGTGCTAAATAAATAAATGTTAATGTAAAATGGAATACAAGCCCTAGGCTAAAACCATAGTGATGGTTAATAGCAAAGCATCAGTGCTTTTGTTTATTTGTACAGAACTAATGGATCCACAAACATAAACAAAGTTAAGAATATGTAGCACTGTAGTTGTACAGCATTAAAAATGCATACAAAACACAGTTTTCCAATTACAAAGAATTGTCAGGAATACAAATGTTACACCTGTAAGCTATTGCCTTATCATCCTTTATATATATAGATAGATAGATAGATAGATAGATATGTGGGTGTGTGGGTGTGTGTATGTGTGTGTCCAGAAAAAGAAGGCCAGTGTTTCCCCTCATCTTAAGTATATTCTACAGTCCCTTCTATTTCAGATTTTGGGTAAGAGCACTTATCATGTGCAATATCCATTCACCCACTATCCTTCCTTTAGGTTAATGGAACAGACATTCACATGGTCGTACATATACATCAATTGCCTGACTAAGGTGTACATTATTTTTTAAAAATATACTTTTGTCTTTGATTTTGTCTTTGTCTTTTGTCGTTGATTTCCATTTAATTAGATATTTATACAATGACTGGTTACCATAGTAGGCATCTAACATGACATCAAAAGAAAGTCATAATAAAATCTATATAGGGTAACTTCTACGAGTACGCTAAAGAAGAAAGGGAGAAATTACACTTAAACATACACACAACAAAATATTTTAAAAAAAAGCTCTTGTCCTTAAGGTGACCAGACATTTTTGCATGCATGTTTCAGAAATGCACACATTATTATTATTATTATTATAATTATTATGTTAAGAACATATTCCTATTTTGATTACAAATTCTTTTATTATTTTATTTTCAGGATGCCAAATCTGGGATTTATATTACTGATATCACAATGGCGTTGATAAACCTAAAGAACCTTGACAAGAAAGGTTTTGAAATCACTACGCCATTTAGGAATTTTTGGTAAGTAATGAACAATTTGAATAACTCTCAATATTACTCTTTTATTTCTTAGAGATTATCTTATTTAAGTAATCCATAACACAATTTGTTTCCACGGCTCTGCCACATGTGCATTATTCCTAAAAAAATGCATATTATCTTAAAGGGGTATTTCCAAGTATCTTATTTTCTGTGTGTTGTGCAAAGGGGATCACATCACCGTTTTAGCCAGGAACACTTATGAAAAAATGCACCTGAAAAGACAGCATTGGTTAGATTCACCCTTTTATGCCCCATGATACCTTCAGGACGAAAGCAGAAAAAAAACTGTGTTTAATGCTCCTGGATCTGATCACAAAGTGACACAGTGACCGAGACACCATGGTGGGGAGCGTGATGAGCTAAAGATCAGAAGACGTCACCCCCTGTGACGTTCCTGCCGGGGTTAAAGACTGAAGACCAGTCTATGTATCAATAATTTACAGATCTGGATTTACAGATATACATTTTTATAACCACACTGGATAAAAACAAAAATGTCGTACATATTTTTAATACATCCAGTAATTTTACAGTGAGAATAATTTCACAGGGACCTGTCGATTCATGCTACATTCTTCTACAGCAGGCTTCATGCAATTACATTACATTACATTAACATTTATTTCTATAGTGTCAACAATTTACATAACGCTAGGTACAGTTAGACAAACTAGAAACAGACTGGTACATGAGGTAGAGAACCCTGCTCGCAAGCTTACAATCTAGAGGGAATGGGGTCCATAAGACACATAAGGGGTTGAAGAGGCCAGAGGGATTGAAGTTGTAATAACAGTAGTGTGGATGCGTGGCACTAGGTGGGATAGGCCAAAGATGAGTAGTGTGTGATTCAGCTAGATGGGAACTGCTAGAGGTAAAGCTTCTTTAAAGAGGTGGGTTTGGAGGGACTTTTTAAAATTTGAAAAGGAGGGAGAGAGCTGGATGCTCTGTGGAAGGGAGTGCCAGAGAGAGGGGGCAGTTCGGGCAAAATCTTGCAGTCGCGAATGAGAGGTGGTGATGAGGTTGGAGAGTTTTAGTCCCAGTGAGGAGCGCAAAGGTCGTGCAGGGAGATATCGGTTAACAAGGGAGGCAATGTACTGAGGGGCGGAGGAGTGGAGGGCTTTCATTAGTTAGTACTGTGGATCCAACATCTCTGTTGAACTCATCTTTTTCAAGTGATTGGAATGTAGATGTAGTTTCAACTAGCTGTTTGTGCCTTGATGTATTGGGGAGATAGGCAGGACATCAGTACTAATTACAATTTATGTGGAGTTATTGGGAGATGCGGGGTGTTGAAGCACTCACATCTATTTCTTTTTCTTTATTTTACATGATACAGTTTTTATTGAACTAACAATGCCTAACAATAAATAGAACATAAACGTTCAGCATTGAATGACAACAACGCATCTATAATGTCAATAAATAGGGATTCTGAATAACGGATCAATAACTTACAAATCCCAATTGTTACAGCTTTACAGCAGAATCAGAAAGAGAGAAGCAGGAGTGGATTGAAGCAGTGCAACTATGTATAGCAGAGGCGCTTGCCGATTATGAAGTAGCAAAGAAGATCTGGTTCAATGAGTCGAACAGGAGCTGTGCAGATTGTCATGCTCCATATCCTGACTGGGCATCTATCAACCTAGGTGTTGTCATTTGTAAGGACTGTGCAGGTAAATGAATAATGTAATGGTTGGCTTACATCCTACCTATTTTTCACTGTACCGCAGCTCATCCTTTCTGATTAACTGTACATCTTTTCAGTGACAGTGTTATGAATAAAGTCTTCCACCAGACATCATGTGATAAGTAACAAGAAAGCTAATCCGCAGTTGAAGGATGCCTTTCCCCCCACACCACAAAAAAAGAAGAATAACCCTTGGTGACCTGGAGTCAAAATAACGTTTCTTTGCATGGAGATACTTTTAATGGCAATTTTCTATCATTGTATCATCTGCATGGACACGGAACCTTTTTACACCCATACCAAGTTTAAGTGACATACTCACAATCTATGAGTGCTTCAGTTCTACGAAGACTGCACTGAGCATTGTGTATCTGGTGCACTCCACAGGCTAGGTGGCAATAAGGACACATGCCAATATCCCAAGACAACAATAGTTAGAGTGAGGCAGAAAGCTTTTTAGATGCTACAATGCCAGATACTATAAAGCTGTAACTGCACTGATATGATCAAGTAGATGAAAGCAAACTGAAAGTCTAAAATGCATCAAAGGAAAATTGTGTTCAAAACAAGAATATAGTGAATTAATCTGAATTAACCTCTGTATCTATGTGCAGGGTCACCTGGCACAAGCCTTTTTAATTCTTGTATTTTGTTTGGTGGTCCAAAAGTTGTGAATTTAAATTGTCATATATTTCATACTTAGCGGACTATAGATTTATTACAGAAATGTACTCTGTGGTGGTTTTCATTAGCAATAGAGTTGAGCGAACACTTGGATGTTCGGGTTCGGCGGGTTCGGCCGAACGTCGGAAAAAAGTCCGGGTTCGGGCTCGAAATTGACCTCGAACTTGACCCCGAACGCCATTGAAGTCAATGGGGACATGAACTTTTGGCCACTAAACTGCCTCTAAAAAAGTCATGGAAAGGGCTAGAGGGCTGCAAAAGAAAGTAAGCTATGGGTAAGCGTAGGACAAGTGCCCTGCAAGCAAATGTGGATAGTGAAATAACTTAAAATAACATAAAATACATAGAAATTACAAATACAGCTGAGCCATAAAATAGCACTAGATGGAATCTTTGATTTTAGCTTTGGAAGAACATAAATCTAAATCTAAAGCATGGCTGCCAGGAGGATCAACAGAATTATCCATTTGAGAGAAGGTTGGAGTGCAGGGTATTCTCTAGAGTCCCCATTCATAAGAAATTCTTATGAATGGGGACTCTAGTTCGGTTTATAGAAAGCCATTAGTATTCCATGTATTCCATAAGCCGAAAGTCTATAAACCGAACGACATTCGGTTTATAGACTTTAGGTTTATAGAATACATGTAATGCTATTGCTATTCTATAAACCGAAAGTCTATAAACCGAATGTCGTTCGGTTTATTGACTTTCAGCTTATGGAATACATGTAATACTATTGGCTTTCTATAAACTGAAATAGAGTCCCCATTCATAAGAATTTCTTATGAATGGGGACTCTATTTCGGTTTATAGAAAGCCAATACCATTACATGTACTCTATAAACCGAAAGTCTATAAACCGAAAGACATTCGGTTTATAGACTTTCGGTTTATAGCCGAACCCCGAACTCCAACACGAACATACAGTGGAATGTCCGTGTTCGGGTCTGGGGTCCGAACACTGTAATGTTCGGTACGAAGCCGAACAGTGCGGTTCGGGTTCGCTCAACACTAATTAGCAAATGTTCATGTCCAGTATCTGTTTGCAGTTGCCTGAGATTATCACCAACCTTGATTATTGGCTATTTTAATGTTAAAGCTCAAAATAAAATGGCCCCAGAAGGTTTGTGGATCATCCATGCAATCCATAGTGACGTTAAAGGGACTGTCTAGTGCCCAGAATGCATCTTCCAAATGTTAATGCATACTAATGCGCTTTCAAAGTACTTTACAATGCATGGTTTACATTTTGCATTGCTTAAAATATAAAATACTTGCAGCTAGATGAAATTGTGAAATTAAAGCAGTTTGCAAGAAACCAGGACTGCCCACAATAGAGTGTTTGCTGCAGTAACCAATGAGGATAATTTCATTCAAATTAATGGAATTTCCTGTCTCTAGTGATCAGACAATGTGTTGCACTGTTAAGAAATCCTACTGTGTACAAGAGCAAGTCCACTTAGAGTCCTCAGAATGTATTCAATTCCAGGAGCACATGAAGTGACTAAATGAAACAAAACTTTATATCCTCAGTGTCTATATAATCACTGTGCTGCAGTAAACATGCAGAGGAATCACTGGGGAGGGCTTGAGTCAAATATAAAAAATGTGATTTATGAAGAATGCCTGCATCAATTCACACTGGGAAAAAAAGCCTGTGCACTATACAAACAGTAACCTTCATATTGCACCAAAGTGAGTTTGGGTACTAGACTGTCCCTTTAAGGTGGAAAGATCTTTAGAACACAATTCTTGTTCAGTATTTTTCAGAACATTGAGTGTTGAATAATCTCGGTATGCAAGGGGAGTGTGGCTTGTGCATCATTTGACATTATTATTATCGTATTATTTCATGATAACGATTGGGAGATTTTGGCAGGACAATCTCTCCTATTCTACAGCACTGTAGAATATGTTAGTAATAACTGTGCATCAAAATGATCATAATATTTGATAAGTACATTTATATGTATTTGTTTATGTGTTATAATGTATACAATATATAAAAAGTAAAACTATAAATACATTTTAAATGAAACACAATGCAGTTTACATTCAGACCTATTTTCTACTTCTAAATGACTAGTAAACCGTTGTTATTGTCCCAGTTATTGGTATTCAATTATCACAACAGTTCGGAAAGCACAATGTAAAACATAAAGGTCATGTTCTTACGAGATAATGCAATAGACTCCAGGTGGGAAAATGTGAACCTCAACTCTTTATGGCAGAATAAAAGGTCACATTTCTCAGACTCCAGGGTGTTCAGCTTATGGCTTACATTCATAAGGACATAAACCTAAATGCAAGGAGATCGGATTTTTACAATGAATTTCTATGGACATCTTATTCAACTTCTTGAGCACTTTGAGTGCTGGAAGGTCAGACAATGATACATTAATAATGCTTCCAGACATTTATTGTATGTTTTCTAACTACAAAGTCAGTGGCAAGATTAGTGCATCGGACAATTTCAGCCCATATATACAGTTTGCATGTATTGTGCCAAATAAGAATGTTTCAACACTGGCATTACAAGGTTAAGGTTAAGACATGCAATTAATGAATTGTTCTTGAATTAATGATGGTTTGTTTTGATTTCCTATAGGGTTCATAAATCTGAAAGGAAGACTAATTTACAAACCTTGTAAGGTGCTTAATAGATCTAAATGGGGTTTAATCACACATCATAGTACACTCTCTGCAAATGGCTTGTGTTATACTTAGTCGCAAATAGAATGCTCACATTTCCATAAGGGTTAAACCATGCGCTTGTAGCTGTGTGTGTTCTATCAGGCCTACAAGAGGCAAAGCAAATAAACATTGTCATCCTGGTCTAAGAAGGCATTCAAAGACAATGTGGCAGATTCAATAGTCCCCTTTATTAATGAGGCATTCAATGCAAGGGATGTTGGCACAAACAGTGCCCCATACAGCACTGAAAGGGTTAACCTGTAAAAAAAGAAAAGCCTACAAAGGTTTGCCATGTAAAGAATCAAACTGACATTAAATATAAGTGATCTTGGCACAAACAGTGACCCATACAGCACCGAAAGGGTTAACCTGTAAAAAAAAACAAAAACCCTACAAAGGTTCGCCATGTAAAGAATCAAACTGGCATTCAATACAAGTGATCCTGGCACAAACAGTGACCCATACAGCATTGAAAGGGTTAACCTGTAAAAAAATGTTGTTTGCTGGTGTCTACTTCCTTTTTGTATAAAGTAAATAATATTTTTGGAATTATTACATATTTATAGCTTATTTTAAAATATGACTTTAGCACTGTCTGATTTAATATTTCAAATCAGAACAGTACTAGAGTATTCATAAAATGTAATATTAACAATGTCTTGATAATATATTATGGATTACAAGTTAAAACACATATCCTTACTAATGATTTGCACAGAGACAAAGATAAATAAATATATAAACCAGGTGGGAAATAGTATAAAGAAATACTACAATAATAAAGGGCATCAAATGAATATTTACTCCTGTACGTGGTGTAGTTTATAGTTTTTTTTCCCTGTAAAAATGAACAGATAATTTGAATTTGCCATGATTTTGTGCAGTGTTTAAACTCTGTTAGTGTTTCTTTTTTTTTAATTTTATGTTGCAAATTCATTCCACTTCCAATTTCCTGAATGAGAGATTCTCTACATTTTATTTAGTTTAATGCTTTCTCAGTTTAATTTCGATAAGATTCCAACACCTTGGTAGCATATGTCAAACCTTGGCCCAAAATAAGGTAACAATAATCCGAAAATATAATGATTTCCAACATAGCAGGGTTTCCAACTCATGTATGTTTCCCTGGATACTGCAAACATAAATGTGGATAGGCCACATCTGTTTCAAATGTGTGCCTCTCAAATGTCCCTCTTTAGGCAGGACAGTCCTGTTTTTGCCCCGCCTCCTGCTGTCTCTCTTATTTCCTCCAGTGTCCATATTTTTTAGGAGCTCGGAAATGTACATGTGTATGAATGTATTACAAATGTCAAAGGCAATGCAACTCATTATAAAGTGTATTACAAATGCAGTAAGTGTGTTTATACTGCCATAACATTATGACTACTGACAGGTGTCAAGCCAGCAGAGACAGTGTGATGCTTTGGGCAATGTTCTGCTTTGACATATACCACCTACCTAAGCATTGTTGCAGACCATGCACACCCTTTCTTAGAAATGGTATTGGCCTCCAAATTCCTCAGATCTCAATCCTATCGAGCATCTGTGGGATGTGCTGGACAAACATGTCCTATCCATGGAGGACCCACCTCGCAACTTACAGGACTTAAAGAATCTGTTGATAATATCTTGGTGCCAGATACCCCAGCACACCTTCAGAGGTCCATGTCTTGACTGGTCAGGGCTGGTTTCGTGTCAAAAGGGGAACTACACAATATTAGGAAAGTGGTCATCATGATATGGCTGATTGGTGTCTATTGGTCTTTGTTAATGCAATTCATTATTCAGTTTTTGGAGGTATGCAAATTGAATATAATATAGTAGTTTTCTACATAGCATACTTCCCAAAATGTGCCAGTCTGGCTACATAAAAAATGAAGGTGCAACCTATGTACTTATTCCAGGGTTTAATCCAGGCACAGCCATACTCAATATTTCTGTAGACACTATATAGAGAGGAGACCGCCTAGATTATAAAATAAAACCGAAAAACATAAGTTAGCCTAATTTTATTTTCTAAACTCAGAGATCTTTAAAACCTGAGAATGACTGCATCAAGTAAGAAACACCAAGAACCAAAGGAACCATTTATTAGCTAGCTTGTGCTTTATTTTGCTGCATATCTTATTGATTAAACACTTATTAATTCAAAAAGACAAATAACAGACACATATGAAAATACAGTAGGCTTAATATTTCAACAGAAAAATATAGGTAGTTGGTATAGACTGGTATTAATAGGATAGGTCATTAAATGCCATTATTTATTATTACTAATATTTGCTATGCTGGTCGACTAAAAATTAATTTTGGCAGCATCAAATATTACTAACTATGTAAAAATAACCAACAAAATGTGTAACCAGTTTTTTAAGCACCATCAAAAAATGAAGTTTCTGCTGAAAGGTCACTTGATTCCAAAGCTAAAGCACCACAGTTTAAAGACTATGCCAGGGACACTGATGTACTTGTATGGGCCCTTTGCCTATCCCTGTCCACTAGAGGTGAACTGTGGTGAACTGACAAGTGAACGTCAATGAACTGCAAAAACCTGGCATTAATATCTGAAAGTAAAACTAAAGATTTAATCTAGCGCTGTCATTGATTCCTTATTTTTCCGCTCACTTTTATTTAATAATTGTGATCTCGCTTCCTGAATTCCATGGTAAAAACTATTTGTGAGGTTTCTATCTTTCTATTTGTGAGTTTTGTGGTTAAACCGCTTGCTTTGCACAATATATTTGTGGAAGATGACATTTCAGTTGATCTGTCTTTGATTTGTAATGAGTAAACTTACATACAGTATATACACTGTTGCTAGCTAATGTCTGCAGTTTAATGATTAATACATCTAATAACATAGCTTTACTTATTTTTTTGTTTTAAAGGTCAACATCGTATACTGGGAAGCAAAATTTCAAAAGTGCACAGCTTGAAACTAGATTCTTCCATTTGGAGCAATGAACTTGTTGAGGTACCATAACATCAATACACCTTGCTTGACCTATTTAAACATATACATCAAACTATTATTATGAGGATCTCCATCTAAAACTCTCAGTATCTTTGCCCTACATTTAAGAGGTCACTCTTCTGTCATTTCCCTCTTTAACCATGACATATCTTTCATTTTTAAGTTGTTGGGTCCCTTTCGGCTATTGAATTTCTGTTTAAAAAAGATGAATGTATTTGTTGTACAATTGTCATTTTTCCAGCTGGATGAACTATACATTTTAAGTATTCAGCCAGGAAAGATGCATTATGATATACTCTAATTTTTAAGTACATCATTGGAATGTTAGTATTAGCATATTTATTGGTGGGGTTTTACCTACCTCATCATCAAGTGCTCAGATAGTTCCTCCCAGAGGATTAAAAAACATTAATACAACTGTAACATTAGCCCAATAAGTTATTTCAGTCATACTGTCTGTGTAGCACTGTTTATTATGTAGAAATGTGCTGCTCAACTTCAATAAACAACGTAACAAAGCTGTTATTGACTCATAATGTTTATTTTTGATTATTTATTTTTTTATACCAGCTTTTCATTATTGTGGGAAATGAAAAGGTCAACAGCTACTGGGAAACAAATCTTTTGTCTGGCAGCAACACAAAGATTCACAAAGCTTCAAATATTAACCAAAGAAGGTTATATATTACACAAAAATACAAGGAAGGCAGGTTTAAAAAAACACAATCTCCCAGGCTCTCGCAAGGAAAATTAAATGAGGTGGGTGCTGAAGAAAGCATTGTTTTGATCACAAATCATTGCTAATTGCACAGGTAGCATCTTAATGTGGCTTTGTTGTTCTAAATACAAGGTTATGTCTTGTTCCATCAAATCAAAATATAAGTGTCTCTGTTGACTATAAGTGAAGTCTATACACTGTATCACAATCAAATTATTATTCAAAGCAAAACACCTACAATAATAGTCAGTGAAGAAACAAATGCAGTTATTGAATAGAATACATGCTCTTTCATAAAGAAAACATGTTCATTATGAAATATGTACACAATACATACTTCTTGTTATTGTACTAATTGATAAAGGACTCTATTTCCCAAACTCTGAACAGTGGCCTGGAAAAAATTCAGGCCACAATAATTGTGCTGGAAAAGTAATCATGTTGGAGAATTTAGAAAACTCCATTGGTAATGGTTGATTTTTGCGATTTCCTTGTCAGTTCACCACCATTCACTGTTTATTACACAAAGCTCTAAATAGTCTATTCAGTAACGGGTGAGTTGCAGGTGATTTAAGGTGAGACAAACATTTCATTCATCTCTATGACTTCACTGTGCAGGGCCTGACCTTATGAGAAAACCAGTCAGCCCTGCATAATATATTGTAAAAAAGTTCGTTTATAAAGGTTTGGGTATGCATTATCCATGGTCAGTCAAAGTCTTCTAGCAAGAGAAGTTCAGACAATTTTTTTGTGCTCATTATAGTATAGCTGAGTCAGTGAGATATGTTTTACTGAGAATACATACACTGAGGGTTTTATTCTTATTTCAGGTACATCCTGGAGAGCTTTTACATTACAATGTTACACATCTAAACATCAATAACACAAAATAATTACAGAATTGATAGTAATTCTACATATGTAGTATTCATTAATTCTGATGTATTTTCAAAAGAACACACATGAAAAGCATTCTTTCTAGATAGCAGCAGAGTTCTATATGGCAGCAGAGTTCTAGATGGCAGCAGAGTTCTAGATGGCAGCTGAGTTCTAGATGGCAGTTGAGATACAGATATTTAGGTCTTCAATATCCTGTTCATGGGCCTTTTTGTGAAGAAATATGTATGATAATGTGCTTTAAAATAAGGGAAAATTACCAGGATCGATGCTAGGCATGTGCTTTAGATGATATGGATCAATAGATGCCATTTGTAGTTGCAACATCCATATTTAACATCATAAAACTATACTTTACATTCTGAGGACACATTCATCGCTATGTCTTCAACTTCATACGTTTGCCATACTACTTTAAGTGTAATCACTTGCTTCTTATTCGGTATGCTGTGTGAGAAAGAGGAGGGAAATGAGTCGTGATTGAAGCATTCTGTCAGAATGCTGTATTATTACATTTTAAAATAAAAGTAGCATATTACAAAACAAAAATGTTTCTATAGAGTCAACAGTTTACACAGATTTTTTAACAGAATGGCAGAGCATAAACAGAGAACAGGAGTTCTTTAAATTGGCCCTGCATATTTTTATATAATGTTATAATATCACAATATAAAACACAATTTCTTAGCATATACAAATTCAACTTTTCCAGTGTTTCTTAATATCTTCCATTTCCTCTTATTCATTTTTTTTTTTAGCCATTTGCAGTTTCTCTTAGAAAGATAGAAACATAGAATGTGTCGGCAGATAAGAACCATTCGGTCCATCTAGTCTGCCCAATTTTTTTGAGTACTTTTATTAGTCCCCGTTCCCGGTCTTATAGCTAGGATAGCCTTGTGTCTATACCACGCATGCTTAAAACCCTTGACTGTGTTTACCTCTACCACTTCTGCTGGAAGGCTATTCCGTACATCCACTACCCTCTCAGTAAAGTAATACTTCCTGATATTACTTTTAAATCGTTGCCCTTCTAATTTAAGACTATGTCTTCTAGTTGTGGTAGTTTTTCTTATTTTAAATATACTCTCTTCCTTTACTGTGTTGAACTCTTGTTCCACAATGACCTTTTGAAGGACCGTTGGCCAGAATTGCACTGCATATTCAAGCTGAGGTCTTACCATCATAAGACCATAATAACTTTAAAACATTGATGTCTAGTTTGTGCCCCCTGGCTTAATGTGGGACATAAGGAGTATGTTGCTGCCCCTGTCTTGACTCAAACTACTGTATTACTTCATTAATTACCTCATGTCTGTCCCCAACATATGCTTCTACATGACATGTGGCCCACAACAATAAAAAAAAAAAAAGTTGAACAACACTGCTTAAAAGGGTCAGAGTGAATGTAGCAAATAACTGGACAAATAAATCAAACTCTTACTTTTTATTACATCCAGGAGACTTTGTGATGTTATTGAGAAAAACTCTATATAGACCTTGTTTCTGCGCTTTTTGGTATTGGCTGAAATACATCTACATGTATGTGAATAAGTTTAAATGTATAATATACATAAACCACAATGTTGACATCTTAAAACTATAGTAAACATTGTGTTAGATAAATTAAGTGGAATATTTCATTTGTAGTTTAACACTCTCTATTTCCTATGACTACTCTAATATTAAAGTAGAATATCCTTTTTGTACAGGCTTTATGTGCTTCAGTGATTAAACGTGATGTTTTGGAAACAATGACATTAGTATTTAGTGGTGCTGACATTATGTGTACCACGGGCGATACAGTTCACAGTACCCCATACCTTCTAGCAAAGGGGGCCGGACATCACTTACAAATGGAGTTCTTGCATCATAATCGATTCTCAGGTACTTTTTTTTTTTTGCTTGTTCTAAAAATGTCAATATTCCAAAGTATTATAACCTGGTCGAAAAACATTGCATGTATTGCTTTATTAATAATAATAAAACAGTTTGAACACCTGTTGTGATTTGCTGGTGTGATTTTAGAGAGACTCTGCTCTTCTTTGTTTAGGTAAGGCTTTATTAACTTATTGTATAATTTGATAAAGTGTTAGTTAAAGGGATTTTGTCATGCAAATGTGACATACCATTATGTGTATATTACTTATTTTATTTTTATACAACAAACGGTAAAGAAACTATTCTTTGATTATTCATTAGGGTCAGGCATTTTTAGTAAATAGGTATATCACTACATCTCCAGAAACACGGAAAAACAAACACATGCACGGAAATGATGTTATCATTCTGTTTTATTTATTCAACATGTCTAATTCATGAAACTGTTCTGTATCTCATGTGATGAATGACTTTAGTAGAAATGTGTATTCAAACAGAGGTGTATCCTAAAGTTCTACTGCAATAAATATTCACTAAATCATTGGATCTGAAAATGTATAGAACACATCAACTGTAATCTGCAAATTTTCAAGGGCATTCCATAATTCAGGAGAAAATATTAAGCTGTATTTCATTGCTTTAATTTTGTAATAAACTGCCAAAATGACTGTTGTGTTCATTTTCCCCTATGTCTATCTACTTGTGACAAAATATACAATATAAAAAAAAAGTATGCATTCAGTTACATGTTAACACATTATGAATGTAAACAACTGCTCTATAAGGATAAATATGGCATTAAAAATTTTGAGCTACCCTAAGTCCCCAAATTCCCCAATGTATCCCCAAAAAGAATAGCAATTTGTCCAGTGTAAGCGATTCCTGCTGAAAACAAAAGCTGCCAAAAATTTGCCTTCATTGAAAAGTACCTCATTTATATCCATAGACTTCTATTATATGATAGGGACTAATTTAAGGAGGAATTAAGATATTAGTCCTTCCGAAATGAATATAAATAAATAAATACATTAGTATTTTATTTTTTTTAAATCGCCCGGTGGGACACCTAACATATTCCTATTAAAAATGGGTCTCGGAGCCAGCCAAATGGCTTCCAGTACCCTGAACACAACAGATATTTTTAATACAATTAATGCCTCAGTATTTTGTTCAGTATTTTCGTATTTAGCATATATATTTATTAATTGTGTCATATTTTTTCCAACCTCTTCATAAAACAGATTATAAAGCCTCTGACATCGCAGAAAGTGGAAATATGCGTACCTTGTTTTGTTGTGGATTTTTATTTAAAGCTTCTTCAAGCTCCTCGAAGTTGGCCACCAACAGGAAACTTAAAGAAGGTATGTATCATTAATACTATTGTTTATTGTAATATGTTCTGAAGGTACATATCTATAAAGAATTAAAGCAGTTAAAGCAAGTGCAACTATTACAGCTGAACCAGCTTTCTTTGATTTGTTGGTCATATGATATTTGATTCCACTTATTTTCTTCTTTTCTCTTTTTTTGGCCACTGATTCATTATGCTTGGGTGGGCCTGCCAAAATATGCATCATGGAGATTTTATGCTTTCTTATAACCTTATGTTTACGTACCATTTGGCACCTTGTTATGTCTTTCATCATGGTAAATCTCACATTAGTGAATGTCTTCAAACTAGGCTAAGTTTAATAATCTTTACTGATCTTTGTACTAAAACATGTAGAGGTATTATCTAATGTGTATATCTATATATATATATATATGTATATATATATATATATATATATATATATATATATATATATATATATATATACCGTATTTGCTTGAATATAAGACAAGGCTTTTTTCAGAGCAAACCCCCTGAAAAAGACCCCTCGTCTTATATTCAAGGTCGTTTTATAATCTGACCTCAAATTGAGGTCAGGCTATAAGACTGGAATCCAGGTCCCCCGCAGAGCTGCAGGGGACCTGGATCCCCCTCACTAACAGCAGGTGGATGTCTGCACAACGCAGACATCCTCCCCTGCTGCCGCACGCACTAGCGCCGGGACTTCTATGATGAAGCCGGGTCCTTCGGGCTTCAACATAAAAGTCCCGGTAAAAGTGCCGGGCAGCAACGGAGGATGTCTGCGCGTATCCTCCATGCTGCCGACACTGCCGTCTATTATGACAGACTGTCTGTCCATCATAATGGACAGAGGTGTCGGGCAGCATGGAGGATGTCTGCACATATCGTGCAGACATCCCCCGGCTGCCCCCACTAGCCACCATGGAGCCAGGTGAGAGGGAGGGAGGGGGGAGATAGACAAGGGCAGGGAGGGAGGGGGGAGAGAAAGACTAGGGGAGGGAGGGGGGAGAGAAAGACTAGGGGAGGGAGGGGGAGATAAAGACTAGGGGAGGGGGGGCAGAGAAAGACTAGGGGAGGGGGGCAAACAAAGACAAGGGGAGGGGGCAGAGAAAGACAAGGGGAGGGGGCAGAGAAAGACAAGGGGAGGGAGAGAGAGAGAGAAAAGTTTGGGGGGAGGGAGACAACGCGGGGGGTGGGGGTGGAGAGAGAGGCAGCATTGGCACAATAAACACAAGAAATGCATTTATTTAATATCATTTTTATTGAATATTAAAAAATAATTTACATGTTAATATATACAAGTTAAACTTTTTTCCTATAGGGTAGTGTTATTTTCAGTGTTTCAGTTTTTTTCCTAAAGGAATATCCAAAGTTTGGGGGGTGGTCTTAAAATCAGGGTCGTCTTATATTCGAGCAAATACGGTATATCATTTAATCATTTACACCATTTAAGTTTGGTGTTATTTAGGAATGGACTTTTCCATGAAAACATACATTAAATGAGTTGCAAAAGGACTTTTAAAACTATAAACTTGGATTAAGTAACACAGTGTGCCACTGGAACACACAAGTGAGAGTTGCTTATAATAGGCCTTTGTAGATATCTAATTCAAATCAGCCCAAAATAGATAGATAGGGAAGAGTGGACAAAGTGTGCTAAGAATGCTGTGTACAGTCTTAATGCACTTTGTATACTTTTCCATATTAAAAATCACCTTTTCCAGCTACAACAATCATTTACAACATTATTAATGTCTGTACTTTATTTCTTTCAAAACCAAGTGACTCCAAATTTGTATACATGTAAATATCCAGGAGTTATGCTCTTAGCGTTGTTCACACCGGTGCGTCTGTTGAACGCCATCCAACACACTCACGGGTCTTTCAGAAGTGTTTTATGTATAGGCGCACATACAGATAGCACCAGTTTTGAGGCTATCTGCTTGTGTGCTATGTTTATAAATCAACCCTATTATTTTTTTTTATATTTATCTATGAGTGTGACCATATTTGTTTAAACTTTTTTTGGCATCAATTCCATGATCTGAAATGTTGTCTATTTTTTAACCTTAATGTTTACTTAAAGTGTTCAGAACGGTTTTTGAAAACATGTTTTCTGTTCCTATTTGTAATTAAAATGTGTTATTCTTGTTCAGGATTTTTTCAATTATAAAAATAGTACATTTTGAAAAACAATAGTCAGCATGACTAAACTGACATCTTTTGGAGTTAATGTTCTTGTTTATTGATCTCCAATACCATGATTTGAAAATAGCATTCTAACTCCCACAATCCCCAACCAGCATTGGGGATGGCTGTCTAGGAACAGCTGGTAAAGTACACGTTGATGTCTATGTTTTTAAGTGATTGCCTAAGCATTATAGTAATTGAACATCAAATCAGCTTTGGGTGTCAATTCTTAAATGTGTTTAAAGGTCTAGCATGCAATAATAAATTCTATCATAAATTGTACAAAGATGCAATTATTGGATAATGTGAAACAGTTTTGTTATTCAGACATGCTATAAATGTGAAACAACTAGTATAACTATTACAACCATGAAAGTGTTACAAATAAAGAAAACCATTTCATTTAATCTTTTTTATCTAAGTGTTAAGATAATGTCAGTGTTACCATAATTAGCATTTTGCAATCCTCTAATTATCACCAAATAGCAAATGATCTATTTCAGATAATCTAAAATATGACAATACTCTCCTAGACTAGATGGTAGCTTAAGCTCTTTGTTACAATGTGTTGTTTTGGCCTCATATATGTACAATATATTTTACTGTATAGCTTCTTCCAGCTATGACATAAACTGAAATAAATCTAAACAAACAATACAATTAGGTTAAAATGATCACTTCGGTCTGAATGAAAACTGAACAAATACATCCATATTAAATCTGTCGCTTGGAAAATAAATAGGCATTTTTTGTTCCATTTTTCAAAAAAAATATTCTATACTTAATTTGAAAACTTTTGCAAGCTTTCTCCCTATTGCTGAGCCTTTTGCCATAAATCTGGCCAGCATCTCCTGCAAGACAATCAGAGGGCCCCTATAACGCTTAATGGGGACTTGGGGATAGGGACTGCACATGTGGAGAATGCCAATAAATAAGCCTATTCTACAAAACGCTCAATGTAATCGGACCATGTATCTCAAAACGAATCACTCTTGCAGTGAAAACGTAAGCAAATGTAAACAAACTTTAATTAGAAGAAATTCTTAGCATCATTTGTACACAAAAAACTGCATAATATACCAGTTAAACATTGCTAGATGCATCAGAATAGTTTGATGCCTGAAGTGTCCCTTCCACATTGAAATTATATCTAAAACAATTTTACATTGTTAAATATTGCCATTCTTTACTGTTAGTTGTACTCTCCAAAGTTTATTTGATTATTATTTTAAGCAACTCACTGCATATTGTCTGCTTAGTCATATTCATATACAATTTATTTGCTTCCCAACTATATTGTGAGATTACTCTATGACTTTTAATCTACACTGGTTTTATCAAAAGGTCAATATAATGATGCAGAACATATATATATACATATATATATGTGTGTGTGTGTGTGTGTCTGGGAAATTGTATATATATATAAATTTCCCAGACACGTTTTCTTTTTTTTTAAATTAAAAGCACAAAAAATATCTAAACACAAGAAATATTTTTAACAAAATGACTACATATGGCTTTAATGTAATCTTCTGAATTAACATTTTTCAACAGATGGGCTCATATACCTGGGTAACTGCCCTTTATTTCTCAAAAAGCTTTTTTAATGAAAGAACATGTTATTTTTAAAACATATATTAACATAATTATGAGTGGCTTAAATAATTGTACTGGTCAAATGATTTATGGAACTGAATAAGCAATTATATAATGATATTAAGTGCATAATGTAATTACATCCTGATTGATTGCTATATTCATGCCAAAAATATTGCTCTTTCACTGAAGAAATTTAATGCTTGAATATAATTGATAAAAAAGAAAAGTATTGAGTAGGAAAGAATAGATAAGTTAAAAGTATTACTAATATACATTCTTGGACAAAAGGACACTTGATATGGCCTCCTCCAAACATGTATCTCTGTATGTGCTATTCAATGGCAGATATATTATGTAGGATATGTATCATCACATATAGTTCAAAAGGACATTCCAGGCATGAAAATAAGTTTTGTGCATTTAATAGTGTATATTCTGTACATTGTGCAGAGTTATTTCAGCATACAAAGCTGCCTTAAACTGTTATTTACAGAGCAAAAGAACAGTTCATCTGGCAGGATCAAGCAGAAAAAATTTGAGCATGTACAGAAGCTAGTATTTCATTTGTGTAATGTGATGGTTGTTATCAAATATATCATACATGTGTGTTGCATTCGTTGCATGGAGCAAGATGGTAAGTTTTCATGTTAAATAATGTAAAAATTAAGTGAAAAAAAGGTATGTTTATTTTAGTCAGAAAGGATAAATCCTGGCGCTTTAAACTGCAACAAAGCAGCACCAATCTATGTGTTCCTCTGAAGACACACGTGCAAAAAACAAAACATATAACCCAAACAAATAGGTGTGATTGGTGCGCTAAGTAAAATCCACCAGACAGTGTATAAAATTATATAGGAGAAAATATAATATTTGCCTGAAAAAACTGTTGATTCAGTGCAGTATAATGAAGGTCTTCAATGTCTCCCAATGTATATATAAGGGGACAGAAAAAAGACAAACAGACATAGTGTAATACAGTAAATATAAACAGTGCTGTTGCAGTGTGGGTAATTGCACTCACAAACAGTGTAGATAAAAATGGCTCATCTATCTCTTGTAGAGATGTCTCCTCTCTTCTTAATATAACGCTCCCAGGATATATAGTTATAGATGTCAGATGTTCCTTCTGTGCCAGCAAAAATCCAAATGGAGGACAAAGTCCAAAAGACCAGTACAACAAAAGGCAGATCCAGAAGGAGTTCGCAAGTTGATGATGAAAAATCGAAGAATGGCAGTATAGGTAGGCACGCTACGCGTTTCGCCGCTATTTGGGCTTCCTCCTGGCGTGTGCCTACCATACTGCTCTTAGGTCCTTTTAAATGCTGTGATCTTCGCGCGTGTGTGCACTTCCGGGTTCCTCCTGTGGTGACGTCATCGCGACTTCGTCGCCTCATGTGGTTTAGTTATTCTCGCGAGACTTGCCTTACTGAGATCTGTCTAACTTCGCAATTCTTACGAGGTTTAGCAGCTCAGTAGAAATAGTACACCATGGGGGATATGAGAACAGAGGACAATGTTTAAACAAATGGATCCCAGCAGCACATCTGCATTACATTACAATTTGATAGCAGCGATGTCCAACATTCATATATGTTTGTATATATGTTTAAAAAGGGAACAAGTATGTTCCAAAGAATAGGACAAATGCTAGTGAAAAAAATATATATGTATATA
Organism: Pelodytes ibericus; assembly: GCA_036172795.1. NCBI lineage: Eukaryota > Metazoa > Chordata > Amphibia > Anura > Pelodytidae > Pelodytes > Pelodytes ibericus. Next base: position 158,242,444 of record CM069863.1, read on the forward strand.
AAAAAATGTTTATATTTTAATAAAAAACATATGTATGTTAAAAAGCGTTTTTTTATTTTTAAATTTTTTTAAAAAACAGACATAGACAAACATATATGATATTATATTATTGCACATAATAAGTACATATAAAAAACGTATATAAAAAAACCCTATTAGGCTTATAAACTTACAAAAAATCCAGAGATATATAAAAATTATGTATGAGAAGTGTATATATATATATGTCCTGGTATGTAGGAAAAAAAAATAAAACTAATCATAAAAAATTATAGAAAATTAAATAAATCAAATTCTGCATTGTGGCCCCTAGGTTGGAGGGTGTCTACTTCAAATACCCATCTCATTTCACTTTTCCCCATTTCTTTTATATTATCTCCACCTCTCCAATATTTTTGCACTTTATCTATTGCCCAAAATTTCATACCTCTTGGGTCTTTGTTATGTTTCTCTAAAAAATGTTTGGAGAGAGAATGTTGTGTGAAGCCCTTTTTTATGTTTCTGACATGCTCCCCCACTCGCTTTTTTAAAGTTCTTGATGTTCTTCCAATATATTGTAGGCCACATGGGCACTCTATAAGATAAATCACGTTGGTGGAGGAGCATGTCAGAAACTGTTCAATGGAGAACTGTCTTCCATTAGCAAAGGAACTATATTTAGTAATGGGATATTTTTGGGTGGCAGACACCCTACATGGCTCACAATTTTTGCATCCATAAAAACCTGCCTTTTGTGTTAAAAAATTATGTACAGTTTTCTTTTTTTGTTGGGAAAAATAGCTTTTAGTTAACTTATTCTTCAGGTTCTGAGCTCCTCGAAATATAAGTTTGGGTTTTTCTGGTATTAATTGTTTTAATGTTTCATCCTTTAAAAGGACATTCCAATGTTTATTAACTATTTTCCTAATATCTGTAGATTTGTTGTTAAAATCAAATACCAAAGGTATTTGATATATTTTATTTGTATCTTCTAGATTATTTTTTGGCTGTAAAAGAGTTTTTCTATCCATAGTTTCTATATCTTTAATGGTTTTGTGTAAAGCTATTGAATCATATCCTTTTTCTTCAAATCTGTTTTTAAGTATGTTTGACTGTTGTTGATACATTTCCACGTCTGTACAATTTCTTCTCAACCTCATACATTGGCTCTTTGGTATCCCTTTAAGCCATGGTGGATAGTGGCAGCTGTCAAAATTTATAAACCCATTTGTGTCTACTTTTTTAAAAAAGGTTTTTGTTTTAAGAGAACCATTTTCTTGAACAGCAGCTCTGTGAAGTAAGTCTTCGTTATTTGCCAGAACACTGAGTGCATGCGGTAATAGTTTAATCTTCAACAATTCAAATTTGGTTGGATCTGCCGACAATATTTGTTTGCATCGATGAGTGGCATCCTGGGAAAATGAGCATGCCCTGAAACACATCCTTCATTTCAAATAACCCACTAGTCTGAATTCATGAAACTATATGTGCAGCTAAAATTACATCTGTTATCTGTGCTTAAATGGGTAGCATTTTTATTTTACAGTATATGTTCTCTTTCTCAACTACAGGGAGTGCAGAATTATTAGGCAAGTTGTATTTTTGAGGATTAATTTTATTATTGAACAACAACCATGTTCTCAATGAACCCAAAAAACTCATTAATATCAAAGCTGAATATTTTTGGAAGTAGTTTTTAGTTTGTTTTTAGTTTTAGCTATTTTAGGGGGATATCTGTGTGTGCAGGTGACTATTACTGTGCATAATTATTAGGCAACTTAACAAAAAACAAATATATACCCATTTCAATTATTTATTTTTACCAGTGAAACCAATATAACATCTCAACATTCACAAATATACATTTCTGACATTCAAAAACAAAACAAAAACAAATCAGTGACCAATATAGCCACCTTTCTTTGCAAGGACACTCAAAAGCCTGCCATCCATGGATTCTGTCAGTGTTTTGATCTGTTCACCATCAACATTGCGTGCAGCAGCAACCACAGCCTCCCAGACACTGTTCAGAGAGGTGTACTGCTTTCCCTCCTTGTAAATCTCACATTTGATGATGGACCCAGTAGTGTATGTACCGCGAGGCAAACAAGGCGCTCGCCTAGGGCGGCGCCTTGTTTAGGGCGGCACTTTCCCAGACGTTGTTAAAGCACACTGGTGCTTTAAACACTTCTGGTGCGGCGAAGATTTTAACTTTCTTCTCCATTTTGTTAAAAGTTGTTCCCTCCCCTCCCTCTCTTTTCCCTTCCCACCCCCTCCCCTATCTCTCTTCCCACCCCCTCCCCTCCCTCTCTCTCTCTTCCCCTCCCCTCCCCTCCCTCTCTCTTCCCACCCCCACCGCTCCTTTCAGTCTTCCCCTCACCCAGTGCCGTTTGTCATGCTCAGGGCTCCCTCACTTCCCCTCCCGTCATTCCCCGTCACACGTGCCAGTGTAAAGTCTCCGCCCCCTGCCTGTCAGAGTACAGCAGAAGGTAAGCTGGTTCAAATGGAAAAATGAAAACGGTGGTTGTGAGTATGAGTGTGATGGGAGTCTGTGTGTGATGTGAGGCTGTGTGTGACTGAGTGTGATGGGAGTCAGTGTGTGACAGTGTGGTGGGAGTTAGTGTTTGGCTGAGTGTGATGGGTGTCAGAGTGTGTGTGATGGGAGTCAGTGTGTGTGACTGAGTGTGATTGAAGAGTGTGTGTGATGTGAGGCTGTGTATGACTGAGTGTGATGGGAGTCAGTGTGTGACAGTGTGGTGGGAGTTAGTGTTTGGCTGAGTGTGATGGGTGTCAGAGTGTGTGTGATGGGAGTCAGTGTGTGTGACTGAGTGTGATGGAAGAGTGTGTGTGATGTGAGGCTGTGTATGACTGAGTGTGATGGGAGTCTGTGTGTGATGTGAGGCTGTGTGTGACTGAGTGTAATGGGAGTCAGTGTGTGATGTGAGGCTGTGTGTGACTGAGTGTGATGGGAGTCTGTGTGTGATGTGAGGCTGTGTGTGACTGAGTGTGATGTGAGGCTGTGTGTGACTGAGTGTGATGGGAGTCTGTGTGTGATGTGAGGCTGTGTGTGACTGAGTGTGATAAAATGTACCAGAGACTGCAGTTTTCTACATATAGCAGCCAGCCATCACATAGGTTCTAATAATACCAGTCATTATAAAAACTGCAGTGTCATAATTCATAAATATAAACGGTATAGTTCTAGTAAATATACATATGTTGGGAATCTCAAATAAGATTAAATTATTGTAGAACAGTGATGGCTAACCATTCCACTCCTGATGTTTATGACTGTATTTCCCATGATGCACGGCCAGTGGAATGAGAGATGCAGTAGTGTATCAACCGCGAGGCAGTGTGTGACTGTGTGTGATGGGATTCTATGTGTGATGGGAGTCTGTGTGTGATGGGAGTCAGAGTGTGTGTGATGGGAGTCAGAGTGTGTGTGATGGGAGTCAGTGTGTGTGACTGAGTGTGATGGGAGTAGGAGTGTGTGAATTGAGTATGAGCTTGATGTGAGTCTGAATGTTATGTGTGATGTGGGGTCATGTAATGGAGGTGATGGGGCATGTCATAGGTGTGTAACGTGGGTGTGCAGCTTGGGTAGGGGGGTGCCCGGATTTTGTCTGCCTAGGGCAGCACAAAATCAAGATACACCACTGGATGGACCACAGGTTCTCAATGGGGTTCAGATCAGGTGAACAAGGAGGCCATGTCATTAGATGTTCTTCTTTTATACCCTTTCTTGCCAGCCACGCTGTGGAGTACTTGGACGCGTGTGATGGAGCATTGTCCTGCATGAAAACCATGTTTTTCTTGAAGGATGCAGACTTCTTCCTGTACCACTGCTTGAAGAAGGTGTCTTCCAGGAACTGGCAGTATGACTGGGAGTTTAGCTTGACTCCATCCTCAACCCGAAAAGGCCCCACAAGCTCATCTTTGATGATACCAGCCCAAACCAGTACTCCACCTCCACCTTGCTGGCGTCTGAGTCGGACTGGAGCTCTCTTCCCTTTACCAATCCAGCCATGGGCCCATCCATCTGGCCCATCAAGACTCACTCTCATTTCATCAGTCCATAAAACCTTAGAAAAATCAGTCTTGAGATATTTCTTGGCCCAGTCTTGACGTTTCAGCTTGTGTGTCTTGTCCAGTGGTGGTCGTCTTTCAGCCTTTCTTACCTTGGCCATGTCTCTATTGCACACCTTGTGCTTTTGGGCACTCCAGTGATGTTGCAGCTCTGAAATATGGCCAAACTGGTGGCAAGTGGCATCGTGGCAGCTGCACGCTTGACTTTTCTCAGTTCATGGGCAGTTATTTTGCGCCTTGGTTTTTCCACACGCTTCTTGCGACCCTGTTGACTATTTTGAATGAAACGCTTGATTGTTCGATGATCACGCTTCAGAAGCTTTGCAGTTTTAAGAGTGCTGCATCCCTCTGCAAGATATCTCACTATTTTTGACTTTTCTGAGACTGTCAAGTCCTTCTTTTGACCCATTTTGCCAAAGGAAAGGAAGTTGCCTAATAATTATGCACACCTGATATAGGGTGTTGATGTCATTAGACCACACCCCTTCTCATTACAGAGATGCACATCACCTAATATGCTTAATTGGTAGTAGGCTTTCGAGCCTATACAACTTGGAGTAAGACAACATGCATAAAGAGGATGATGTGGTCAAAATACTCATTTGCCTAATAATTCTGCACTCCCTGTATATTGTATGACAGCTAAAAACCTTCTGTGTTTCTGCTCGCACTTCCTAAATACGTGATTCAATATTTACAGCATTTCTATAGGAGAATACATACTGGACAACATATTTCTGTTTTAGTAAATCCTGCCCCGATTCTCAATGGGTTTTCTATACTAGCTTCACATAGTCACAGTAATTATCTCTGTTTCCATTTTGTCTCCATTCCAGATATGAAAAGATGGTGGTGTACCATCGAAGACAATTTCTTGTGCTATCATGAACATGAGAATGCTTCCCATCCTGATGGTGTTATTGATTTAAGTGAAGGAATATGCCTGGTTGTCCATCCATCAGATCCCCCTGGGTAGGCTTCTATAACATTAACATATATTTATATATTTTATATAATTGCAAAATATGTTGTGACCAGGAGTGGTACTGCTATATTAGCTATTTAGGTGGTTGCTTTGGTCCCCCTCAGTGCCTAAGTGAGGGTAGACAGTTACAGAGAGGGGAAATAGAGGACATTAGCCCTTAAAAACCTAGAACCACTCCTGGTTGAATATCTTCCAACATTACAAATGGCCAAAGAGGGACTCTTGTTTTTGTGGCAGTTTTGTGACTGGAGGTGTGGCTATGGGTAGAGCATTTATTTTTAATTGGTAACTATTAATATCATTTGATATGTCATTTAGAATGAGAATAGAGTATTTTATTTACACAAATTAATATAAAAAATAGTTTACTGCAATTTAAACATCATTTTCTATGAGTTGTATTGCTCTGAAACTCTGTGATACAGTTATGCAAACCCAACAGTATAATCTAGAAAAAGAAGGGCACTACAGGAGAAAATATGGCTGCTACAGGAGGAAAGAGGGACACGGGGATGTGGGTGCAAAATCCTCCTAATTAGGAACACTTTGGAGGTGGGGTTGTGAAAACTTATCAACATATGTTATAATGTAGTATAGTAGTTTGCAGTTATTTTTTTTCCAACTCTCATCTCACAAGTATTCCACAATACATTTTCCAGCCCTATTTAATAATGATGATAATCAATAATACATCAGTTTATATAACAAAAACATTTATTTATTGAAATATGTAGAACCAACACTTAACACAAAAATATTAACAAGGCACACATTTGCTTACGTTGATGTATTTGATGCTACCATGAATTTAATGGAACAACATTGTTTCTTAATTCTGTTGGAAAAGTATCAATATTTAGTCACTACATTTTGAAATTTTGTTTAATTATAATATAGTCAAATAATAGTTTTTTTAATTAGAACAGGGGTTGCAACTATACTATAGCTATTTATTTGTCTATTTTTGGGGGTGCTCAAATGCCTGTATTCAGAATTGGGCAATTATTGAACATGCATTACAGGGACTCCATCAACTAAACACTGTTTATGCTATGAATGTAGAAAATAACTAACATCAAGATACACATGATGTCATCATTAATATTTGAAACAAATGCATACATGAAGATACAATGTGTTTTAAATAGATATGTGCTGTGTCCTGTTTATGACATTTCCCACTGAAAGTAGTTCATTTGCATATCAAGCCGCACACTACAGAATCGTTTAAAACTTTCTATTAATGTATGCATTTGCATTAAGTTCTGATAACCCAATACAGAGATTATTTTTGATTTGTTTGCATTCCCTATATTCACAGAATACAATGTTTAGGTTATAGAGTTTCTTTAAGTAAACATTCTCCATCTTGACTATCTTTCCAGGTCATGTGAACAACACCTGCTTTATGCAGTTCACTTATACATTTAATTTTAGTTTTAGTATTTTTCCCCCTTTAAAGCAGGTCATGTAATGGCTATGTACACTGATCAGCAATAACATTATGACCACCTGCCTGATATTGTGTAGATCCTTTTTGATGATCAAACCAGCTCTGAAACGTCCTCTGAAGGTGTGCTGTGGTATCTGCCACCAAGATGTTAGCAGCAGATCTTTTAAGTCCTGTAAGTTGTGAGGTGGAACCTCCATGGATTGGACTTGTTTGTCCAGCACATCCCACAGATGCTCGATTGGATTGGGATCTGGGGAATTTGCAAGCCAATACCTTGAACTCCGTTGTTGTGTTCCTCAAACTATTCCTGAACCATTTTGCTTTGTGGAATGGTGCGTTATCCTGTGTAAAGAGGCAAATGCCATATGGGAATACCATTTCCATGAAAGGGTGTACATGGTCTTCAACAATGCTTAGATAGATGGTACATGTCAAAGTAACATCCTCATGAATGGCAGGACCCAATGTTTCCCAACAGAACATTGCCCAAAGCATCATACTGTCTCTGCCAGCTTGCCACACTTCACATATTTGAGTTTATTTCCCATTCAGTCTCTTCCCTCGTTCTTATCAGCCCATGAAGAAAACAAACTGTTTCACAAACTGAATCAGATATGGGAGGATTAATGGAGGGAATTGAGAGAAAGAAATGTTTTTTTTTAATTTATTTTTTTAACATTTTAGACACCAGACCTTCCCTTTACCAAACATGAGCTTTCTGAGTTTGGCAGCACAGTGGGGTTATTACCTGAAGTTTGACTTTGGTGGTCAAGATGAGACAATAACTTGACCATCAAACAGACTTGACCTCCTTCACATTCCTACATCGTCACATTGAAGAATTCTATTCACCAAGTGCTAGAGCTTTTACTCCAACATTGATAAACTCTAAAGTATTTACAGGTACACCTATATATTCTATTTGCTCATAAACATGTCAATGAATTTTAACTGTGGGAGGGACTAATCCTCCTTTTTTTCTTTTAATAAGGTACAAGATGCCTTATTAAAGCTGTACATCATTGCTCCTATCCATATATAGTGATCCAGACCCAGAAGGGGATACAGTATAACTCTTAACAGGAGGCAAACAACAAAAGCAAATATGGGGAAAATAAATAATAATAATAATAGATAGCATCTAAAGCATACAAGTCATCAAATAAATTAGAATAAGCACGAAAATGATATATTTTATGTAAATAATGGGAAATGTAGTGAATACATTGACTACATATGAGACTGAAAGTCTCACAGAGATTTCCAAATCAATTGTAATCTCTCCCATACATTGCTCTCTAAGAACACCATTTAAAAGCAATTTTCTGCCTCTTTGATGCTTATTTAACAAACACATAACATATTTGTAAAATAAACAATTTTTTGCAATGTACTAAACATTTAAAAGAGGAAGTATTATAGAAAGCATACATGCGTAACACGTCATCTATTAATATATCATTTATTCTGGAAATGTCTAAGCAATACATATGTTTGACGTGAAACATTATTCATTAGACATGTAACTGAGTTTTTAGATGTCAAGTATCACACTTAGTAAATGTGTGAGAGTAGGTAGTGTGAAGTAAGCCAAAAGTGGTCACAAAATGAATAAAACTGCATGTAGATGGTTATTAGATGTAACTTTATAAATAGGCACATGCAGTGGTAAGAAAACACATTGTGAACCTGAATACAATTGAACTTTCCTAGTTGTACTATAATAATGTTTGTGAAGCAGTTTTTTTCTTGTCCATATATTATTTGGTGTTAAAATTAAACAATTAACCAATATTAACCTGGTCAGAGTTAATATTAAAAAGTTAGTGGTGTTTATTTAAATATCATGAATATAATTTCCCTACATTCAAATTATTTCACTGCCATTCATACAGATTCTCATAATCAAAGCACTGATAAACCCAGAAGTGACTCAAATGGGTGCAAATTCATGTAACACAATGAGCATGAGTGAATACACAACTCTACTTAATCAGCAGCATACAATCATCACTGACCTCCTAGTGTCATGACAAGACATGTGCATTCGTTTTTGGACGAATGCATTTTCGTCCGAAAATAGCATTTTCGTCCATTCGTCCAAAAAACAAATAACGAAAATACTAAACTAACGAAAGCCGAATGAGCGAATGGTTAATAAACGAAAATCATTTGTCCATTCGTCCATTCGTGCTATTGGCATTCTATAAACTAAAATAGAGTCGTTTTATAGAATACCAATAGCATTACATAGATTCCGTAAACCGACATAATGAACGACTTTCGGTTTATGGAATGTATGTAATGCTATTGATATTCTATAAACCGACTCTATTTCCGTTTATAGAAAGCCAATAGCACGAATGGAAGAATGATTTTCATTTATTAACCATTCGTTCATAGCATTACATGCATTCCATAAACCGAAAGTCGTTCATTATGTTGGTTTATGGAATATATGTAATGCTATTGGTATTCGATAAACCGACTCTCTTTCGCTCCTGACGAAGCCGCCACGGCGAAACGCGCGTCGGGCTTCTCTTCTTTCGTTTGTTATTTTGTTTGCTGACATCTAGCCCTTTCAATATCCTCTCTGATTACTTACCTGTCGCCAGTTTGCAGCCTGTGCTGGTCTCTCTCTCATCTCCTACTATCCTCGCTATTTAAGCGTATTATCATTAGATAGGAATTACTTGATTTTGAGATTAGGGACTTCCATTTTACTCCACCCCTACTATTATTTTTCTTTTCATTTTCTACCTTATGTTGGATTACTTTGGAATTATATATATATATATCTCCCAGGCTGTATCTTGTGTATAGACAGGTTAGAATATAGGGCTCTACCATTATTATTATTTTTTCTTTTTGTATGTGTGTGAGCAGGGTTCTCTACCTCATGTACCAGTCTGTTCTAGTTTGTCTAACTTAGTATGTAGTTCCCTTCTATGCTCTGTACCTAGCGTTATGTAAATTGTTGACGCTATATAATTAAATGGTAATGTAAGGTAATGAGAATAAAAATGGGAACACTATATGAATGAATAGGTCCTGTGTATGTATGTATGTATGTCTGATCACCCACTAATTAACCCTTGACTAAACCCACATATGACCCACTGTTTCCAAATACCATTACTACCAGCACCACCTTACCCTTTGACAGGGGCGTTGCTAGGTCTTCGGATGATCTGGGGCTAGAGCCCAGATGAGCTCGGTCACACACAGGGGCGTACCTAGAGCATTTGGCACCCGGGGCGGACACTGAGTGTTGCACCCCCACCCCCATAATAAAAATGTAAGAAAACACCCACAAATTTTTCAGTGTTTGAAAATTGGACATTTATAGATACCAGGAATATTGTGCCACTCAGAACCCAGTAATATTGTGCCAATCATAGCCCAGTAATATTGTGCCATTCAGAACCCAGTAATATTGTGCCAATCATAGCCCAAGAATATTGTGCCACTCAGAACCCAGTAATATTGTGCCAATCATAGCCCAAGAATATTGTGCCACTCAGAACCCAGTAATATTGTGCCACTCAGAACCCAGTAATATTGTGCCAATCATAGCCCAGTAATATTGTGCCATTCAGAACCCAGTAATATTGTGCCAATCATAGCCCAAGAATATTGTGCCACTCAGAACCCAGTAATATTGTGCCACTCAGAACCCAGTAATATTGTGCCAATCATAGCCCAAGAATATTGTGCCACTAAGAACCCAGTAATATTGTGCCAATCATAGCCCAAGAATATTGTGCCACTCAGAACCCAGTAATATTGTGCCAATCATAGCCCAAGAATATTGTGCCACTCAGAACCCAGTAATATTGTGCCAATCATAGCCCAAGAATATTGTGCCACTCAGAACCCAGTAATATTGTGCCAATCATAGCCCAAGAATATTGTGCCACTCAGAACCCAGTAATATTGTGCCAATCATAGCCCAGTAATATTGTGCCACTCAGAACCCAGTAATATTGTGCCAATAATAGCCCAGTAATATTGTGCCATTCAGAACCCAGTAATATTGTGCCAATCATAGCCCAAGAATATTGTGCCACTCAGAACCCAGTAATATTGTGCCAATCATAGCCCAAGAATATTGTGCCACTCAGAACCCAGTAATATTGTGCCAATCATAGCCCAGTAATATTGTGCCAATCATAGCCCAAGAATATTGTGCCACTCAGAACCCAGTAATATTGTGCCAATCATAGCCCAAGAATATTGTGCCACTCAGAACCCAGTAATATTGTGCCAATCAAAGCCCAAGAATATTGTGCCACTCAGAACCCAGTAATATTGTGCCAATCATAGCCCAGTAATATTGTGCCAATCATAGCCCAGTAATATTGTGCCAATCATAGCCCAGTAATATTGTGCCACTCAGAACCCAGTAATATTGTGCCACTCAGAACCCAGTAATACCCACACACACCTAGACACCCTGACACACACACACACCTAGACACCCATACACAGTCACACTTTTTTTTTTTTACTTACCTTACACTTGGTCCGTCATCCAGGACCTTCTGCCGGATGTCCGTCCACCTGACATCCGGCAAGCAGCTGACACAGCGCGACGGGGGCGGAGCTTGCACCCGTCGCGCTGTGATCTCTATGGCCAGGAGGAGAGGCTAGGGAGCGAGCTCCCTATAGCAGCCTCTCCTCCCGATCGGCCCTCACCCACGCGTGAGGTTAATCCTCCGATTCTGGGACTATGTCCCAGACGGAGGAAAGCTCACCGGGGGATTTTTTTTTTTTTTTTTATATTTATAGCCCTGGAGTCTCGGGGCTAAAGAATACTTTAGCCCCAGAGTCTCCATTCGGGGCTATGAAGGGGGGACTCGGGGCTATAGCCCCAGTAGCCCACCCCTAGCGACGCCTCTGCCCTTTGACCTTTTCACTGACCATATATGTCTCCCTCTAGATTATAAGCTTGCGAGCAGGGTTCTCTATCACATGTGTCAGTCTCTGTCTAAAATAGTAATGTAGTTAGTTCCCTTCTATGCTCTGTAGAAAGCAACACATAAATTATAGGTGCTATATAAATAAATGTTAATGTAATATAATGTAATTGGTGTGAGCGCCAGGGGCGTTGCTAGGTCTCCAAAAGATCTGGGGCTGGAGCCCGTGATAGATTTGATAGAAGTGGAGTAAATAAGCTCACATTCTTAGGCGGCATACAGACTGATATATATGATGCCAATGAACAATAGGTATATATGGGTAAATATCAGGGCTCAACAAATCCTGGGCACCAGGAAATTATACCTGGCGCCCGGTTATTGTTGTCCCTGCATGGTGCCCTTCCTGCTCAGCAGGGCTAGAAACAACAGCAGGGCACAGACCAGACTAGAATGAGGTATAGCAGCCAGGAGGGTGACATATTGATAGATGCACTTTTTTTTTATCATAAACAACAACAAAATTGCTGACCTGTGTGTAAGTGTATGTGACTGACAGTGTGTGTGTGTGTGTATGTATGACTGACTGCATGTGTGTGTGTGACTGATTGTGTTTATGTGACTGACTGTGTGTATGTCTGCCTGTGATCGACTGTATGTGTCTGTGACTGACTGTATGTGTTTGTCTGTCTGTTACTGACTAAATGTGTGTGTGTGTCTGTCTGTGACTGACTTTGTGACTGACTGTATGTCTGCCTGTGACCGACTGTATGCGTGTGTCTGTATGTGTGTGTGTCTCCACAGCAATAAAACTCACAGTAATGTGCAAATGTATAACACAGACTCCACAGCAATAAAACTCACAGTAATGTGCAGTGTGTGAGTGTATTAGTCTCAACAGCAATAAAACTCACATTAATGTGCAGTGTGTGAGTATATAACACACTCATGCTGCGCATTACTGTACCACAGCACACAAAAAAACTCACATTATTCAAAGTTACACTTATACACATAAATACACAGCCACAAATACACACACATACACATGCAGCCACACATACACACACCCTTACCCAAAATCCCACTTACACACACCAACTTATATGTGAGCAAATTCCCATGATTTCAAAATAACTGAGGATACAACATTTTGTGTACATTGCAAAAAATTAGACCAACAGTCTCATAATATGCCATAATATAGGGGATATCACACACACCCCACACCGACACCCACCCTTACACCCCCCCCACATAGATACCCTTACATAGACAACCTTACACTCACACACTGTCTTAAACACACACACATCCAGACAACCTTACACACAGACACCCTTATATACACAGATTTTCTGCCACGCAGACACGTGTGTAAACCTACAACTCTCACACGCACATCATAAATATTATTTTTTTAATAAAAAGGGGTCAAAAACCTGGGTAGAATTCTCTCTTTCATGAGTAAAGCCCATAATATAATGAGCATCACATTCATTCATAATGTTTGGCTTTAATACTATAACAAGGTACATGGGATGTTTAATGCCATGTGTATGGACTTTCATTGCTATCAATATAAAGACTATATATAAAGATGAATCACTATTATTCATATTGAATGTGATAATCAAGTGTGAAAATAAAAATAATATGAGTTGATAGCATTGTTTCACATGTGATATCACATTCAATATGAATAATAGTTTTTAATCACATTTTCTCCTAGTAATCTCACTCACGCTTACACTCACTCACACACGCTTCCAAACACTCACACTCTGCCACTCACACACACACCACTTACATTCTGCCACTCACACACATAATTCTGCCACTCACGCTTACACTCACACACACTTACTCTCTTCCAAACACTCACACCCACTTACACTCTGCCACTCACACCCACTTTCAAACATACACATGCACATTCATAAATCTGCCACTCACACCCACTTACACACACTTGCAGTCTGCCACTCACATACATGCACATGCAGACTCATAACTCTGCCACTCACACCCACTGACACTCTGCCACTTACACACACTTGCAGTCTGCCACTTACATACATACACATGCAGACTCATAACTCTGCCACTCACACCCACTTACACTCTGCCACTTACACACACTTACAGTCTGCCACTTACATACATACATACACATGCAGACTCATAACTCTGCCACTCTCGCTTTCACTCTGCCAGACTCACATTCAAAGCTTGACGGGGCGGGGTTGAGTGTGAGGGGCGGAGCTAAGCGTGAGGGGCCGGGGTCTGGTGCTGTCCAGCATCCAGATTGCAGGATGCAGGTGGCGGATCGAGCGACGCCACTGGTGAGCGCACATCCAATAGTGGGGGGAGGTGGGAGCAATTATACGGAACGTACCTTAAACATTGTCTTATTATATTGAATTTATTATTATTATTATTAATATTATTATTAGCATCAGATTTTATAGTACTGTACATTAAACTAGATCTCCAAGCAAATGGCCATGTACTGAGTAATTTCATATAATATAATATAATATCAGCTTAGATACTATGTCTTGTGCTTATTTAGCAAATAATTATCCACAAATGAAATTTTGTATGGTAAGACCACGTTAACAAATGGAAAATGTTTCAGACAATTCTATGCACATGTTCTTTAAAATCTATATATTCCTAGGAAATTATAAAAAGACACTTCTATAAATGTCCTTAAATTAGTTGCTATTAAATGGTGTGATAAGTAAAATGTCAAAATGGTAACTAATGCATGCAAACAAAATACTTTTTTTTAAAGTAATTAACATACTTTCTCAACACCCTTTCTAAGTTGTTACCACCTCATCCTGACTTAGCGCTGATAAACCACTTCATTTGTATGTACTGCAACTGTTCTTTAAAAATCCAATATAAGAGACAAACTGACTGTGGGTTTCAAGGATTCACTAATAACATTAATGTGTTACATTGCTGTGACTAATGTTTTTCCTTAAACCATAAACAAATTTAAACATTATTACTTCCATGGGTTTTTTTTGTTTTTTTTTACAGTAAGATTTTGTCTGCTTTTTGTTTAATCTGCTGACTTTTTCCAGACACTTCATCTTAGTACATTATTAACACAATTTTTATATTGTATCCATAAATTATGACATTTATAGGTGCTAATAAAATTATATTGAATTCTCATAAAAAGTCAACATTAATAATCTGTAAAAAAAAAATGTATCCGTACTGGCACACAGTATTGTTCGCAGTTCTTTTATGTGGCATTGCTTTTCTCACATTTTAAAAGCCGTTATTATATTCCTGTTGTTTGCACAATTTAATCAGTTAACAGAGGAGGACATGCTAGGCCACCTAATGACCATGCCGACAGCACCACAATTTCTTCTAACAACAGCATGGGGTAGATAAATAAACCGACGCTTAAAGCAAGTGCCAGCTACATACAAAGAAATGGCTGTACTTATGGTTCGGGCATTACACTGTGATGTCACTCTTGAATTCATACTGTTTGAATCTTGACTATAATTGTTCTTGGACAATGCAACATGCTCTAATATCTGCTATTTCTTTGTATTCTAAAACTGACATTTCAAAACAAAGTTTTAGAAATACAAATAATGTTACTTTGTGCAAACAGCCCTCAAGTTATTGTCAGTAGTGGACAAAAGCAGACTGTGTTATGCACTTGTGTCTCGCGTGTGACCACCAGGAAGCCAGGGCGCTTGGAATGTCAAGTTTTGGGGGCATGTGTGTCACTGGAGGCATGGCTCATATTGGCTGATGTTGCCAACCATCAATAAATTTACTGGCAGTCAAAAAATAGAACAATAAACAAATATTGATTGTCAGGAACAACATATTTAAACAATATCAGTCTTTATTTATTTGACGTTATGTAACCATGTCCCAGGTCACTGAAAAGCAAAGTTAGTAAGTATGCTATATTTATAAATATATCTACAAACATAGAGTTCCTTTTAAACACTGTTTGCTGAAGGAGAAGAGTCAGTAGTATAAATAACTGATGGAGTAGCAATATCCAAATAGTTGATTGCTGTAAATACATTTTCCAATTTATTAACAGAATTACTGCAAAACAGAATAGTTTTTAATTTTTTGTTTTTTGAAGTGCCAAACTCAATCACAATTCCCACAAATCAGGCCATTCAGGATCACTGAAATGACTTTGAATACTGCTGATAGTCAGACCTGACGCCCAATATAATTGGTCCCTGAAATTGCCCGAAATACTTTCCGAAATGAAGTGGTAGCCTCAAACACCCCATTACTATGGGAGGTTTAGAAGACTGGAAAAATAGCCAAATTACTTCCAATTTTCATACAAAAGATGGCCACAGGAAATCTGCCGAGGTACCTAAAATGTATACCAATTCTTGTTGTGGCAATCAACTTACAGGTCAGTGGGGTAGATTCGATGTCCCATGCTAATTAGCAGACCTGGGACATTTACTCTACTGTATGCTATACCAAAAGGAATATCGTGTGAGTCAACTAAAACAGGGACCGCAGGAGAACCATGCGTTAAAGCACAGGTACAGTGGTAAGAGAATAACATTGTTTTGATTGAATCACCGTTCTTCCCTATTTCCTTGTTAAAATAAAACTAGGAGACAGAGAGGGAAATAGCCTACCCCAGTTGTTCCCCTATCCCCCCAAAAAATATCATACCTCCTGGGCCCAGTGAACGCACAAAAAAAAATATGACCCCAAGTGGTTGCAGGCGGTGCCATGCCAACAGTGACTTTAAATATAAAAAAAATGGTTCACTGTTAAAAATAGAAAATAGGGCCCTCCAGGGGCTGCAGGCTGGAATGATGCCTGTGGCCACATTAAATAAATGACATAGTCATAGACAGAAAGCTGATAGCTTGCTGGGCTGTTTTTTCATTAGCAGCCTGGCTTCGGTGAGAAGTAGGAGCGCTGTTTTTTTTTTTGTGTGTGTGTGTCAGGTTGTTTTTTTGTGAGTGCTAGAGGAATTGTGGGCATAGCACCACCGGTGGTCCCCAGTGGTGGCCATAATTATTTTATGGGGGTCTGCAGGCATTCGCTAGTCTGCAGCCCAATGGGAGCAATCATAATATTAATGGGGCCACAGGCATCACACCAGCCATTTTAGCAGTGAACCATCTTTTGATATTTAAAGTGACTGCGGGCATGACGCCACTGGCAGTCACTTGGGGTAATTAGGGTTAGCTATAGCACACTATTTAAATGTTATCTCTTCCATTGCTTGATACAGACGTGTATCTCCTGAGGAAGCTGTGACTGCAGTTCCAGCGAAAAGTGGTGAGTTATTTTATCCTACATTTGTACTCCAGCGCCAGCTGCCCTAAACATCCATCCAGCCGAGCACCATTTTTTGTGGACTTTTTACATGCTCACTGACTTCCTGCTCTTAGTGAGCATCCAGTCTATGATTCATCTGGTCCTGCCTATGTCTGTTTTTATTTTTCCCACAGATTAAAAGCCTGTTTTACTGCCAGCCATAATCCTGAATGCTCCATTATTCACATCTTTTACTGAGTGCAATACTTCTCTATCACTGAGATCACATTGTTTCCATACTGTATTACACTATTAGTGTTTTGTATTTAGATTTTTTATCAAGGTTCAACTTGTTACTGTGCCTTCCTGACCCCCCCCCCCCTCCCCGTTTTAGCTATAGGGTTGTCTACTTGCTTTGTTGTGTATCGATATCAGGCATGTCAGATCTCAGGACCCCTTTGATCCACATCAGCAAACATAACATAAATATACATTTGTGCATGGATGCTCCTTCACTTTTATTGATGTTACTAATTGGAGTATAGCCAATCTGACCATTTTGAACCAATATTGAATAGACCCCTTACATTTTTTTTAGCAAAAGCTTTTAGCTACATTTAAAAAAATGTGTACATGCTTTGATAAGACACATGAGTACATAGCATGAAGATCAAACATTTTCAAGGAGTACACATATTATGTTTGTGCATATATAAGAATGGAAAAAGGGTAATTATAGTAGGACTAAATTAGTTTTTTTAGCAGGAGAATCTCACCATGTTTGTCCTTGGACAAACTTTGTTAAGTAATGTTCAATTTACCTTCATCTCACTTGAAAAGCTCCCATTTGTGAGCTTTCATTTGAAAATATTGCACTGCTCTCACCAGTAGTGTATCTCCCACAAGGCAAACAAGGAACTCACCTAGGGCGGCACTTTGCCAGAGGGTGTTAAAGCACACTTCTGGTACTTCAAACATTTTTTCTCCCTCCCCCACCATTCAGCAAGCTTTAGCTCCTTCCAATTAATCAGGGTGATGGGGGCATGTAATGGATGTGGTGGGGGTATGCAATGAGGGTGATGGTAGCATGTAAAGGGGCTGATGGAGCATTTAGTGTGTATGCAATGTGGGTGATGGGGCATGTAATCGGGTGATTGGGCATTTAATATGTGTGCAATGTGGGTGATGGCGCATGTAATGGGGAGATGGAGCATGTCGTAGGTGTGCAACGGGGGTGGTGGGGGTGCCCAAATTTTTTCTGCCTAGGGCAGCACAAAACCAAGATACAAAACTGGTTCTTGCATGCATTATATGCATATTGAATCCTTGTTAATACTCAGTTGACAATCAGGCATAAATTAGCTGAGAACAAATCTGATAACAAGCATTTCGTCATTTAAAGGATCTACTGCAACTCCACTTAACCTTCTAGCTGTTTTCACAAAGTTTCCAAAAAAATGGCACTGTCTCTCTTAGGCACTGTTATTTGTATACCCAGTTAATAGGTTCTGATTCATTGGGAAAATGAATCACATCTACCATGAACCAAAGCTTACAAGGGGCAGCAGTCAGAATACATTTCTGCTAATGGATGCAATAATATACTTCTTCTTTCAACTGAACGATAATTAGTTTTACCTAAAAATGTATTGCTTTTAGTGTGATCAATTGGACACATCAGGGTTGTGTGTTTAGCACCTGTAATTTGCCTGAGAGACCTTTTAAAGCCTAACTAAGTGTCTTTTCTATTTTATAAATAATTGCTAATATAGCAGATGTCAAAGTGCCCATTTACAAGTACTAGCGTAAATAGGGCATCTTATGACTTGTTACACACAGGAAAAGCCTGAACACTGCTTTACATTAGCAAATAAAATAAATAACCATGTAAGTAAAAATATAAACCACTAAAATGGTTGTAATTAGCCAATTTCAAATACTTGACTTTTTGCATGTTTAATGCACTTCCCTTCCATACCTCTATATATCTCACTTTGCATTTTTAGAAAAGATGTATCTGATTTTTCCCTAATTATGTTACCACCATTTTCTTCCTAATGCTGTACAGCAAAAGAATGCTTCAAATTGATCTCATTAATCTTTATTACATTTTTATTCTTCAACTGCACTTTTCTCACAAGCCTAAATGATTGGACACATATTTCTTTTGCTAGAACTTAAGAAACATAAACTGCTATTATCATTATGTGGAAGATAACATTTTGCATTCATTTAAATAATTGAAAAGGTAATATGTCACTATATCAACGTTTGCAGACAGAATACTATCCTAATATTTTAAATCTGCCATCCTTTTCTATGGCTTTAGGAAATGAGCTGTAAATCTATAAAATAATGGTACAAAATGAATTGCTGTAGGAATAGGCATTGTGGAGTTAAACAGTCAGTGTTGTGATTCATTATTGGCAAGAAACTCATTTAATGATATTGTAGTAGATATTAAATATATATTTGCCGTGTTCTTTTTGAAAATAATAAGAGAAAATTGGCGAGATGTCAAAATGTATACCATAAGAACTGAAAGGTTTTCTAAAAATATAAGTATTTTAAAGGTTTCAATATATCATATGTTATTAGTTTTGTATTTACTCTCTGATAAAAGAAATGAGTAACTATTCTATGAGGGCATAAGACAGTCTGCACTGTTGAAGGGAATTAAGCCTTTGGCTATGTTAGATTATAAAATCTAAATACAACTGTCTGTTTTTTTTTCTCTATTTGCTCTAGGGCTTTCTTCACCTTTGAGATTTATTTATTATCGGAACGTATGTTTCTTTTTGGATCAGAAAATAGAGAGTCTCAGATAGAATGGACCAAGGCAATAACTAAGGTAACACTGATAATTATCTGATAAAGTTAAGCCGCAGGCATTAGCATAAAATAAATTGGCATTGTTAACAGTGATCTCTCGAAGGAAAAAGCTGTGATGTTTCTCTATCACTCTTTCTTTATAATGATCTATACAATGTGTGATTTTTTTTTGGGAGTTGCTAAAGGGAGAAGATATGCACAACTTGCATGACAAATTTCTATAGCTATCAAAACTGAAAATATGTTTCTACACCAATTAAACAACAGACTGTATTCCACGTCTAGACTATTCCTTCACTTATCTTTACAATATTCATGTTTTACTTTTTAAAATACTTTTGGTTGAAGTTTTGCTTCTATTATTTATTTAATGGTACCTAATAACATTTAATAGTTTGTCATTTGTTATATTTATACGTATTCACTGTCTTGGAAGGTTTAGAAAGATAAATGTTTTTAATATTTTTTTTTTTTTTTATACTTTCAATGACTTTAGAAAGAGGTTTTCCATGAAGATTATGATGAACAAAAGATCCATATTTTACTTGCAGAAAAATGCATAAATCCATACTTTCCCCACGAATTTTCTGCGTGAGCAGGCATGGAATTATTACATTTTTAAGTGATAGAGAATATACTAATACAGGATAAGAGAGATGTATACAATAATGTAAAAGTAAACTGATCATTTGCCTTACTAACACATATATATATGTAGCCCTGTCCCTTAGTCACTTTTATAAATTATTATTAAGACTCAATGCAAAACAGTCTTATCTGGCTGACAATGTATGCTGTGTATAAAAATATCACTAATGTATTGGAATTTATGTATGTCTGGATACAAGGTTTCCAGTCTGCCTTTCATGCCATAGAGTTAAATAAAAATTAGACAACATGCTATGAACCAGATTATCTTGCTCAGACATTCATATAGGCTGGACCATAAATCACATAATAAAGTAGAACTTATTGCTCCATAAGTTTTCCAAATATATATCACTATAGCTGTATTACAAAACACCATATAATTCAATTTGCTAACCCTTCCTCAATTCTGTTCAACCAAAACAAAGGAACATTTTGTAACTTTGCCCCATTAAACACTGTGTTATAGAAAAAAAAAAAAAAAAGAAAAGAAAAAAATAAAAATATCTCTATCAATTTGTTTAATGCAGATGTGTTTTTTTGTGTTTTCCAGAGTTTTGTACCCACTGTGCCAGGATGCTTACTGGCAATGGATTTCAGTATTATCGGCTATCTATATTACAAAGATTCATACAGCCGTAATCAGTGGAAAGAAGGTTGGTTTGCTTTGCACAAGTCATGTCTGCACTACTGCCCCAAACAAGAAGATGAACAAAGAGATGTCATCCAACTAAAAAAACTACAAGAACTTAGTAAGGCATGCTTTAATTATAAGGAACATTTAGCATGGTTTATTCTTTGTTCGTGGCCTTCTAACCATTTTCTTTACAACATCGGCATTAATACACTTTAAATGAAAATAAAAGGGTAAAGATAAAGATATACAAATAGGGAACATTATATAATTTATCGTGGATTATTTGTTTATGGAAATTTTATCACATTTTTCATCTATACATGGTTTATGATAATCTAGGGAAGCGTAATGTTTAAATTATGGTTTTCTGGAAGTCTTAGAAAAATGTTACTTACAGTTACAGTCATTCTACCAACATCTGTTTATATATTTCAATGGTTGCCACCTTTTTCTGCCATGACATAGCCTCTATAGACTTCACACTGGCCTTAAGTCAAAATACTGGCTGGGTGGCAACATTATATACTTCTATCAAAGGACTAAAAATCAAGACTTACAGATGATGTCTGGTACAGTAACATTCTGAGATTGTAATGCCATGTCAATTTTTAAGAATGAGTTACAGAACATGAAGATTTTTATTGTACCATAATTATGGAATGTATTGCTCTATCCGGGATTTTTAGAAGACTTTATAATTATTTTATACTTTATATCAGCTCTCAAAATCAATGCAAAATTACAATGATTTATTGAGTTGAAATGTATAAATACTTTATACAAGCTACTTTAATTTCTAGAATTTTATGGATAGAAAGAGTGTTAAGGAGTGCACATTTATATAGCAGCACAAAAAATGTCATTTATTTTCCCTTAATAGGTTGCTCTTCTTTTTCTGCTTTGAAATGTGCCATCTAGTATTCTCATATGTTGCTACAACTTTAATGAAACAAGTGTCCTATCCTGTGATTTTATATTTTATTTATACTAAACGAGCAGTAAGAGTTTCATACTTCATCATGAAACAAGTTGAGTCAAAATGACACTATTTATTGGCTAACTGGAAGTTTGATTTCAAGCTTTAAAAGATCCAGTTGCTAGGTCGCTTCCTCAGGCATTAATGAGGCTAACACAAAATTCCAAATAAAAAATAGTTAACAGCTTTAAAAAAGGCAAGAACAACATATTCTCCAATACCCTGTGTTTTTCTTGCCTTTTTATAAAGCTGTTAACTATGTTGTGTTAGCCTCATTAATGCCTGAGGATGGGACCTAGCAACTGGATCTTGAAAGATTGCAATCAAACTCTCAGTTAGCGAATAAATGGTATCATTTAAACTCTACTTGTTTCCTGTTTTTCCACGATTACCACTGTACTACTCTTTAACTATACTAGAACATAGAAGATTGCAAGTGAATCAGTGTTAGAAGCATTGAAAAGCACATGGTTATACTCACAAAAAGAGTGGTGTGAGTCTTAACCCCTTAAGCACGAGACTGCTTTTGGAAGGTTGCTTCTGTAGAACAGAGGCTATTTTTACACTTTCTCATGTACCAACACAATATATATATATATAATTTTTTTTTTATGGGGGGGGGGGGGATAAAAAGATCTTTCTTTAGATACCATTATTTTGATCATATCATGTAATTTAATGTAACCCCCCCCCCCCCCCCCAAAAAAAAAAATACTGACAATTTAACAAAACACACATTTTCTGATTTTTACTTGAAAAATATTTTACTCATCAACAAAAACTAATGAAAAAACCTGCTAAATAGATTCTAGTATTTGTCCTGATTTTACAAAAAGTCAATGTTTACATAATATTCTTTTGTTTTTTTGCAAGATATAGGGTAATAATTGAAAGTAGCCTATTGCTTTTTCCTAACCATTTTCTCCTACAGTGACCTTTTGACCCTAATCATGACCCTAACATAACTCTAGCTGTAATTCTAAACTAACTTTAATGATGAAGTACCTCATGGTATGAAACACGTGAATGAATAAGAAGTTCAGCTGTTCTCCATTTGAGCATATGTAGAGTATAAGCTTAATTGTAACCCTAACCTTAGATTTACAGCTAAAGTTCCAAGTTTGCACCAAAGGTTCTATGTGCGCCATTTGCTGGCAAGATGTTGTAGATAAAGGACTTACTGGCCGTGAGGTGAAGCAAAGTGGGTGCTCTAATCCTTGCCTATTTTCTCTTGTTCATAGCTTCCAATATGGCACTCCGTGGATTGATCATTGGTCATTTTAACACCAAATTTCTGTGTTGCATACTGCCGTGACATCAAGGCATTATAGCAACGCCACCTGAGTGATGCATGCGATAGTTGATCACATCCACCACTGATTTTAATGCATGACATTCCGACGGCATGGAACATCATTGGGTCGTTGTGGGGTTAATTGGTTTTATTGTTCATACCCATGTCCACCCACAATTGAGTCGTTGTGCACATTGAGATTGAAGCATGCTTAAAGAAAGCATCCTACAAAGGCATTATATTATCTTGACTTGATGTAATAATCATGATTGTGGCTACAACTTTTACTATTAATAATACTACTTATAGTAATATTTACAGAACTATTTTCTCCCACTTCACTTTTAATAATTTAATTTATGAACAACCATCTACCTTGATGAATGCTTAAGATTTATGTTTTTAATAAAAATTCATAAATTCCTTTCATGTTTTTAAATCTTTACAATATAATGTCGGCAAACATTTAAGGTTTTTTAAATATGAGACTCCTAGGGTTTTCAGCCTGTGCCAGAAAAACTATGGTCAACCACAAAATGCACTTGGAAAGTTTTCCAACCTAATATAAAGTATAAAGCATTTTGATTGAGAAAGATTTGTGAGTTTTCCCTATCCAGACAAGGCACTCTGTGACCCTTGCTCCTTGTTTGAAAGATCAGCACAGCTATAATAAGCTATTGGTAACTATTCTTTATTTTTTCTTTAAAGCAACCAACTTGTCGGTGTCAAAGGGTGAAAAGATAAGCTCACTTGTGTTGGTTGAAAATGCAAGGTAATGAAATTACTAATTACAAACTGGTGTACATTAATTCTGGTATACATAATAAGTTAGTTTAAATATTTAATTGGGTCTTCAATCAAATCTGATACGAACTACTTTTTTTCCCTCTGAATTACGTTGATTGCTGAATTTTTATTTGGTATGATGTAAGACATAGAAACAAAGAAACATAGAATGTGTCGGCAGATAAGAACCATTCGGTCCATCTAGTCTGCCCAATTTTTTATTTTTTTTGAGTACTTTTATTAGTCCCCCAGTTCCCGGAAATGAACGTTTTTAAAACACTTAATAAATATACTTATCCTCTTTTTACCAGTCTTGGAAAGACATGAGGATTAGGAGAACCAAAACCAGCAACTGTGAAGTGTGAACATGCTCTATACCCAATGTCTCAACCAACAGAGACATCACACCTCACACTTCGGATAAGAGGAGATTTGAATGCAAAATGTTATTTAATGTCTCATAAGACATAGGCATTTGGGATCAGTAGGGATTGGACATAAAAGGGAAGGTCAGCTTCCCTTGAGTACTATTAGTGTAGGCCAGCTTCCCATGAGTACTATTAATAATACCTGAATCAAAAATAAGGGTTTTTGTAAAAAAGGGTAGCAGAGGCATTACATGAAGTTACTAACACCAGATAGGTCAAAAGACTTTTCCCACTGAAGTCTTACACTCACAGTGCCACCATTCTGCTCGAGGCTTGGGGAAGTACAAGAAGCATAGGCAACACAAGTTATGTTGGGGTAAACGGAATGGGAAAACCCTTTCACCTGAAATTAGCAGAAAGCAAGTAACCAACTTAATACTAGTTGCAATAACATTTTTTTATTTTTTATTAAAATGACCGGGTGTTATCCTTGTTTTTGTGAATAACCAAGTTTCTTGAGTGGCAACAGAATAGGTTTGAATGGACTGCATCTAGTTGATTCATTTAGTGAAGTCACAGTACTATTTTTTAGACATTTTTCCATCTGTATCCATGACAGATTGTTCTTTTTAATAGTAGGTCATATATGTATGATTCTGACAAACTGAAAATGGGTGTTCTTTTACTAAGGTCAGTTGATCTCTGCATATCTTCTCTTTAGTTAAAATACACATACATAAAATGCACATACATAAAATGCACATACATAAAATACACATACATAAAATGCACATACATAAAATACACATCCATAAAATGCACATACGTAAAATGCACATACATAAAATACAGTCAAATTGAACTGTGCCAAATATTGTGTTAAAAAACACAGAAGCAGCTATGCTATGCATTCATAGCTAAGCAATACAAGTATGTCATTTCTTTGGCTTTTAATGTACAGCACAGAATTACTGATTTAAATGGTGGATTGAGAGAACCATCTTCTCTCAAGTGCATATTAAGAGAACTCTCAAATGTGAAACAAACATGAACAAATGTAATTAAGGACAGAGGCCTATTGAAATGTGATGTTCAAGTCACTAATGTACTCTCTTGTAACTGAAATGCAAGGTATGACTGCATTATTGTGCACCATCTTGTTTACCTCATAATTACATTACATTAACATTTATTCATATAGTGCCAACATTTTAGGCAGCACTTGGTACAGTGCATAAAAGAGAATAAAGGACTGTGATGAACAGAGACTGATAGAAGAGGTGGAGAAAGTAATCAACCTCTCTGCCAGTCTTTACCACCGTACAATACATTTTGCATGAATCCAGCAGACTCATTCATCCCACCTACTATTCCTTATCTTCTCTTGTGTATCTTACCATTTCTTAGCTCTAAGCAATAGATAAACTCCATCACATCCTCATCTCTCCCCTAACAACGTATGCATTTCTAACAGCCTCTCCATCTCACCTGTGGAGTTAATTATCTCATTCTTCTTCTTACTATCCTTCAGCGCCTTCAAACAGAACCTGAAGACTTCTGTGTTTAGAAAAGCCCACAAATAGCTGTCCTCTCTGAATGCCTCCTTGGTTTCAAATGTACCCTGAAGACTGCCCTGTTCAGAAAATCCTACAAATAGCTGTCCTCTCTGAATTCCTTCATCCTTTATAAGCACAACAACCTTTCTCTTCCATGATGTTTGCTTGATATGCAAGCAATCATGCTTTAAGCTACTTTTGGTATCCTGCATCCTGTCTTGCAGGGTCATTATAATAGCGTATGTGTTTGTGAGTAGGGTCTTCAATGCTTTTTGAATTGTCTTTATACCATTATCCTACACAAGATATTAGTGCTTATTGTAAGGTTTATGTCCGTATTTCCTGACCTGCCTGTGAGCCTTTACAGTGTTGCAATATTTACAATTTCCCCTATCAGGCACATTTGCATGTAAAAGATGTATATAATGTATCATCTAAAAAAATGCAAATGTACCTCCAGCTGAAGTTGTGAATTTTGATAGCTCCGGAGTTCAGCAAGAAAGCAGCCTGTTCAACACCAGACTCTCTCCACACAGCTCTCAAGTGAATCTTCCCCTTTCTGCAGTAAACATTTAAAAAATAATAAGTAATCAGAAATAAAATTCAATTTTCTCCAGTAATAGCGCTGCACATAGTAATAATAATAAAATTTAGAGTAGATGATGTATAAACAGAATTGTTTGAAAACTAGCCAAAGGCAAACTTTTCCTTCTAATAATGTAGTTATATGGGCATTTGTGGAAATCTATACATTGAAACCTTAACTTTTTTGTTACACCTTTTTTTTTTTTATTCCCTATAGTGTCATATGACTCACCTGCAACATATATTTCATTGCATTGTATCCCCACAGCTGACACTCAAAATGTTATTTTTTATTTTTATTCCCATAGTTTTACTCCACAGGAAGGCATCATTTGAATATTTTTCTCTTTTTCTTAATTTTTCACCATTGCAGGACATTATATATCCATGGACATAGAGAATTAGATTTCATGATCTGGCATTCCGCAATTGAAAAAGCAGCAGGTACAGATGGCAATGCTCTACAAGATCAGCAGCTCAGCAAAAACAACATTCCTATTACAGTGAGCAGCTGCATAGCATTTGTTACACAGTATGGTAGGTAATACGGACTTTATGTTCAGCAGATTGTATCTGAATTATATTAGTCATCGGTAAGCAGATTTAAATATGTATATTTATAATATATAGTATGGATATTAAAGATGTGATAATATCAAATTGTTGACTATAGTAATCATGAAATCTGCCAGGCTTTATCTATGTTTTCAGAAATATTTTCATAGTCCATTTTTTATATGCTTTGTTAAGAATTATATAGTATAGCACATGCTTGGTTTTCTTATAGTCGTAATATAATGCTATCATTTATCCAATTTCCTGCCTTTCCCCAATTTATTTTCACCACAAGAAATCTTTGATTTTTCTTGGTACTTTGTATTCCTCCTATGTATATTCCCAACAGGGGCGTTGCTAGGTCTCCAAATGATCTGGGGCTGGAGCCCGTGATAGATTTGATAGAAGTGGAGTAAATAAGCTCACATTCTTAGGTGGCATACAGACTGATATATATGATGCCAATGAGCAATAGGTATATATGGGTATATATCAGGGCTCAACAAATCCTGGGCACCAGGAAATTATACCTGGCGCCCGGTTATTGTTGTCCCTGCATGGTGCCCTCACCGCTGGGATCATTTTATTTATTTATTTATCCAGCGGAGTGCGAGGGACCAGTGTGTGCACCAGATGCACAGTCTTATAGTGTCTGAGCGCTGAGTGTGCTCAGCAGGACTAGAAACAACAGCAGGGCACAGACCAGGGTAGAATGAGGTATAGCAGCCAGGAGGGGGACATATTGATAGATGCACTTTTTATATCGTAAACAACAACAAAATGACTTGTGTGTAAGTGTATGTGACTGACAGTGTGTGTGTGTGTGTGTGTGTGACTGACTGCATGTGTGTGTGTGTAACTGATTGTGTGTTTATGTGACTGACTGTGTGTATGTCTGCCTGTGATCGACTGTATGTGTCTGTGACTGATTGTATGTGTTTGTCTGTGACTGACTGTGTGTGTTGTCTGTGACTGACTGTATGTCTGCCTGTGACCGACTGTATGCGTGTGTCTGTATGTGTGTGTGTGCCTGTCTGTCTGTGACTGACTCCACAGCATTGTGCAAATGTGTAGGTATAACACAGACTCCACAGCAATTAAACTCACAGTAATGTGCAGTGTGTGCGTTTATCACACACTCATGCTACACATTACTGTACCATAATACACAATAAGACAATAAGGCACGCAAGAAACTCATATTAGTTACACTTATACACATAAATACACAGCCACAAATACACACATATACACATGCAGCCACACATGCACACTTGCACAGTTACACACACATACACACACCCTTACACACAGAGTAATTCCCATGATTTCAAAATAACTGAGCATACAAAATGTTGTGTATGTTGCAAACACCATTTACCAGACTTTGAGAAAAAAAAGTAGACCAACAGTCTCATAATATGCCATAATATAGGGGATATCATTTTATATATATGTATATTTTTATTTTGTGATGTATTATAAATAATTTTTATTTTCATAACACATGTCTTGTTATTTCTGGGGTATACTCTAGCGCTGTCTCTTCCCTTTTTAGACACCCTTATACACACAGATATTCTGCCACGCAGACACGTGTGTAAACCTGCAACTCTCACACACACATCATAAGTATTTCTTTTTTTAATAAAAAGGGGTCAAAAACCTAGGGAGAATAGGCTGAGGTATGAGGTATGCTCCTTCTACCCTGGGGAGAATAGGCTGAGGTATGAAGGTATGGTCCTTCTACACTGGGGAGAATAAGCTGAGGTATGAAGGTATGCTCCTTCTACCCTGGGGAGAATAGGCTGAGGTATGAGGTATGCTCCTTCTACCCTGGGGAGAATAGGCTGAGGTATGAGGTATGCTCCTTCTACCCTGGGGAGAATAGGCTGAGGTATGAGGTATGCTCCTTCTACCCTGGGGAGAATAGGCTGAGGTATGAAGGTATGCTCCTTCTACCAACCTAATAAAAGAGAGAAGTGCAGAGAATTGAGATGGGAATTCAACTGAATGGGAGAATTTTTCCAACTCTGCTACTTTAGCCTTACGTTTGAAATTCCCATCTCACTTCCCTGCAATTCTCTCTTTCATGAGTAAAGCCCATGATATAATGTAAAGCAGCATATTCATTCATAATGTATGGGTTTAATACTATAACCAGGTACATGGGATGTGTAATGCCATGTGTATGGACTTTTATTGCCATCAATATAAAGACTAAATATAAAGATGAATCACTATTATTCATATTGAATGTGATAATCAAGTGTGAAAATAAAAGTAATATGAGATGATAGCACTGTTTCACATTTGATTATCACATTCAATATGAATCATAGTAATTAATCACATTTCTCCTAGTAATCTCACTGGGATTCACACTCACACACACTCATAACTCTGCCACTCACACTTTCACTCTCACACACTGCGAGGGGGCGTGGTCAGAGTCTCCATCCGGGGCGATGGAGGGGAGATCCGGGGCTTTAGCCTCAGTAGCCCCCCCCCCCCAGCGACGCCTCTGATTCCCAATGCAACTGCTGATCACATTATTGTTATTATTTCTATTAAGAAAATTACACCATATTTTGATGCTCTGTATAGTTGTAACCTTGTAACCTGCAGTAGAACATACAAATAATAGGTAAGATAACCAATTAAATATACATGAAGAAAAGTGTCATAAACCTTTGCTCCATGGTTTTTTTTCACATCACTATAACGTCATGTTGTAATTATTTTTAGGGCCTCCAATAAGTCTTCAAGCTTCAACTAACCAGATGCTTTTCTTTTATATTAGCCACAAGAAACAAACCTTCCCTAACGGCACATCCTAATCTTTGTAATTTGCCCATCATCTTGTCTGAATCCTACTCAATACTTTTTCACCCTATATTGTTACTTACAAATAATGTTCGATGTAATCATTTTTTTTTGAAGCGGTGAAGCACTCACTTAACTTAGGAAAACTTGAGTGTGGTTATTATAAAGAGTCCTTTTTAATCAGTTTCGTTGCTTGAAAACTTTACTTTAAGAAAATACATATCACAAGATATGAATGGGTAATTCAATTGTGTCTGTCTGCTAAACATTATACATTACATTAACATTTATTTATATAGCGCCAACAATTTACGTAGCAGTAGATACAGAGCTTAGAAGGGACCTACATACTAAGTTAGACAAACTAGAACAGACTGGTACGTGAGGTAGAGAGCCCTGTTCGCAAGCTTACAATCCAGAGTATACAATAGTGTATATTAATGCCTGTTATCACTTATCTTGTATGTAAGGCATTATGTACATTTGTAGATGTATACAATAGCACGGTTGCCAATAACACTTGCTTGTATAGCATTTCCTGAGAGAAGTAATAATTTATCTGTATAAACCATGCCGATGTAAAACAAATCTCAGCCATTATTATTAAATGTGTCATTTGCAAAGCAGGGTTTTTACGTGCTTTAAAATATATGTTCTTTTGGCATACATTATTCTAATGCAGCCAGACATGTTGATTTCAATGTCTTTTTATATTAAGGTTTGGGAAGTAAATCTCTATATCTGAAGAATGGAAACCCGCTGCATGTAAGGGAGTTGCTAGAAGATTTTAAAAAGGATGCACGGAGCATTAAACTAAAAGTCGGAACGCATCAACTCGAAGACGTGACTGATGTGCTGAAATGTTTTTTATATGAAATAGATGATGCACTTCTGACAAAAGAACTTTATCCATATTGGATCTCAGCCCTAGGTAATAACACAGTGTTCCAGAAATAGCTGTTTCATTATTCATTTGAACGAATGCATCTAGTAAGTAAAAGATGTTTACTTAAGTGAAAGATTTTTGCTTAAACCCCCCTGAGAATACAAGCATAATGCTATTAGACTAAGCTTCCCATGTTAGAAAAGGAAAATGGTGCATCCTACTGTCACCAGATACCCTGGACATGCTACTTTATAACAAACGGTTAAAGGGACACTAAACATTTTTTTCTTCACTTGAGCTTTTAATATAGAAGCACAAGTGACATTTTAGCTGTTCCTATTGGGAGGATAAACTGGCATGTACTTCTGATAGTACACGCCAGTTTATCCTCTGAGCGACAGCTGCCATGCTTCTATAGGAAGCAGGCAGCCATCTGGTCAGCGACCATCTCTGTCTGCTAGCTCAGAAAGAGACCCTCGTTTTTGCATGGGATCAGCAGGGGGGACCTTAACTAGGTCAGCACCTGACAACCAGGAACTGCTGTGTCTCGCATGTGAGACACAGCAGATAGTAAACCCGCGTGTATCTAGTAAGATACACGTCGGGTTTACTTACAAGTCCCGGGACATGTTTTGTTTAACCCTTGCTTCCTTCAAGGAATAACGATAATAAGGACTGTAATACACTGTCATTTATTAGAGCAAAAGGAAAGCACACTTGTTATACGAGTCTGTTGTAATTCCTCCTGTTACATTAGTGAAGATTGTTTATTATGTTGATTAGAGAAAAAGGTCAAATTTAAGTCATGCAAATACATTTGTTTTTCAGTAGGAACAAAACACAGTTTACAAGCACACACGCATGTAAATATTCATCATATAAGTAAACCATATATTTATCTCTGAAAATATGTATGTACATATAAATATACATAAACTACTATTAACAAATTTGGGTTCAGCTAGAAATGTCCTTGTTTTTGAAAGAAATACAGGATATAGATTGCTAATGTTCTACAGGTTGAGTGTTCCTTATCTGAAAATTCCTTATCAAAAACGATCCAAGCGATGAGAGGCACTAACATTTATTATTGGTGAAAAGTATCTCTTATGCTATATGATTCGCTATCCAAAATAATGCTCCTCCCAAGCATTTAGGATAAGGGATACTCAATCTGTTAATGAATATTGAAGGCCAAAAACACTTTTAAACATCTTTAATGGAATATCTACATAGGTGTACAGAGGACCATTATCACAACCATGACTTCTATGTTCCAATGGCACCTTGTGTTAATTAATCAAAGTTTAGAATTTCTTTGCATTCTTAATGCATTTTTTACTCATTTTATGTATATTTTCATGGAATACAAGGACACTGATAAGTTACTCCAAATTCTTGAATGGTATTGTATGTATAAGAACATAATATAAAAAATGTAAAAGGATTAAATATAATAAAAATATATATCCCATACTTACTCCAGCCAAATCCCACAGTAATGTAAATTCCAGGGGACCTTTGTGGCAGTGGCTTTACAACCCAAACTGAGTTTAACCGATGATTTACAAATCTCAGACTGCAAAACTGACTGATGAGCGAGTTCAGATTCCTTACCAATTTAAAGCAGTAAAACATTACAAATCAACAAAAACCTTGACCAGATGACTCTTACCTGTAAGAAAATCTCCCATAATCCTCATCTGAGTATGAGTAGCAATTGGAAGGCATTGCCTAGTCATAATCTACATCAAGTTCTATATTAACGTAATGACAGAATGGCCAGAATAAACAGCTAAATAATACAATTTAACAATATCCTAAAAAAATAAAAACACCATATATTTAAAGAGCTGCTATATTACCCTGTAGTGTAAGGGCAGCATCCAGTCTTAGGTCTTTTTGATAATAGAGTAACAAAGGTGCCCCATGGGCCTCCTTATTGCTCAAGGCCTCTTAATGGATTGACAGGGTTAATATCCTCTGCAGCTTGTACAGTAAAGCTCAGTAACCTTCACGCCAACTTCTTCCATATCACAAGTGACATATCACTTAAAACAATCTAACGTGTAATTGGAATCCTGCACCAAAAAAATGCACCTTGGAACATATGGTATTGTCATACAGGTCTATGTTCTAACAAAAAAAGTGTCACACTGTTTATTTCAGTAGTTGTACCGATAAGAAATTCTTGTATGTATTCACCCAATGTGATGTCTCCTCTTGGTTGATATTCTAGTTTTACTTTGAGAGAATATGTTACATTCTCACATGGTTCAATATAATCAGTCAAACATAATAGGATAAAATTATTATAATGCTGTAGAATAATATGAACTAAGACAGACATATAATGAGCCAGGAGAGCTTAATAAATTAACATTATAGTAAAAACCTGTCATTTTATACAAATCGTTACTCATCTAAAGCCACGTGTCACTTCATACATAGACACTGTCCTATATGAAGAACGTTTGGCGGGCAATTCATGAAATCACGAACTGAGTTAAACTAAACTGAGATAACAAGAGAATGGCAAAAAGTGAGGCATAAACAGTAGAGTTGGAAACATACTCTTGTGAGGTGACCACAGTTGTGGTGTATGAACTGTTTATACTTTGTTTACACCTGTTTAGTAAGGTGTGGTTTGGATAAATGATAGCACCACACATGGTCCCCTTGGAACCTTTGTAAAGATTTGATACACATATAACCTTAATTGGACTCCATGGTTTATGTCTATGCTTTTCAAGACAATGATGTTAAAATATGATTCACCTCATCATTCAATGCAACCTACTCAGCAAGCCCTGGATATGTTCAAATAAAAACTTACTTTACAATAGAGCATGTATTGCAACTCTATCATACATAACATAGAAAATAATTTAGACCCAAAGCTAGAGTTTTAACAATCTCTCTTGTATCACTGGGCACTTTTAATATGATGCAGTTTAACTCTCTAATTTGTATATAATGCTTTGTTCCAAAAACACTACTTTTACTCCTCTTGTTGCATGTGAATAAACGTAAGGCAATGCTTTGTTGGAAAGCTATATACCATCATAACTAGTGCCGCAAATAACAAACATTAACAAACATTAACATGAGGAAGATGTTAAAATATTGGCAAAACACAGACCTTTGTTAAAATGATAACCCCACATAATATAAATATAAATACTCCTTTGTTGAACTTATTGCTGTGCTAGTGCTGCTACATACAGATTATTTAGATTGTGGATTCATACTCACATTTACACCCTGTTTGGCTGCGGAACACTTTTGTTTCATTCATGATTTGGTCTGTCAACTCATACTAAGTCACACATTTCATATAAGAAGGGTTTATGCTGCTCAAATCAGATAATACAGATAAATATCAGAACATATCATGTTTCAGCTATTCAATTTGTCTGATAACGAGCCAAAATAGGCTATTTGAGCCAATCACGGAAACTTTGGAGTATTAAGTATAGGATTCCCCCTATTCGAAAAGCACCGAATACATCCGAAATAGGGCCGAATTCAGAAAAAATTCTGAAGTTTGGCCATTTCAAATTTTCAGCTATTTTTTGTGACAAATGAAGTTATCATTCTGTTTCCTAATATTACAGATTAGTCCTTAAGCTTTATTTTCCATAATGGAGTCGTCTCTTGGAGGTATAATGAAGTACCTTGCTCTTGGATTCATTGTAGCAACCAGAAAGATACCTAGACCAAAACTCCATTTAGTTATCTGTTGCTTTTGAACTATATACCATCCTTGTGTTAAAATAAACATCCTCCAATAGAGTATCTTTATTTGTTAACTACATCTGTTGACTACAAATAACATTACAATTATTGATGTCAAGCCAGTGTGGTGTACCAAAGCAGCATTGCTACTTGGGGGTAGTGGATGCATGGAACAGTCTTCAGGTGGAAGTGGTAGAGATAAACACAGTGAAGGAGTTTAAGCATGTGTGGGATAGGCACAAGGCTATACTAGATATAAGATAGCTATCTTGACATCTGAACAAAACCTACATTACCAAAACCAAAAGAAAATGAGGATTTCATCCCAAGGAACAACACCTTTACATAAATGTAATTATTTTCAAGGTAAAGATCTTTCACAATAGGAAAAAAAATACTTGAATACAAATGGTATAATATGTATCACTCTTTAATTTGCAAAAATAAAACCTTATTTTATGGGCAATCGTATTCTCCAGAGGAAGGGTTCCTGACAATACAGCATGTCATGCTTCCTCATATGTTACTGAAACGGACGATACCTTTTTATCAGCAGGATCAATACCTAATGAGACAATAAATGTCCATTGGACATCACTGACTTGCTATTAAACAAGCAGAGAAAGGATTTATTTGATTGCAAGGTTTTTGCTATTACTGCTAGTAAAGGAGCTTTGTGTCTTGAATTAGAGAAAGGCTATATCCAGACCAAGAATAGTTCATAATATAATGAATGAAAAATTGCCCTCTATTCAACTATTACTCTGTTTTGACGAGAAATAACAGCACATATTTTACATAGCCATTTAACAGATACTCACTCATTGCATGCCATGGAAATCTAATATTGGGAAAGCCTGCAGTTTTATAGTTGATCTATGTCTGGTTTTGTTCACACTGCATTATGTTGAATTTATTGGTCTGAACTTCAGCTAATGATATAAAACATTAATGTATTTTTATGGCAAATTGTCTCTGCATATACACAAACTCATTTTGAGGCAGCAATTTATTTCTGTGTAAACCGAGGTATAAATGGAAAATAATTCACATAAAAACACAACATATATCTCCTTAAAAATGTATTGTTCTTAAACGTTTTAAAATAATGATTAACTTATATTTAGTTATTCACTAAACTGTGTAATTCTGAAAAGGGAATTCCAAAAATCAGGTAAAAGATAGCTCTATTGGAGAAATTCTTCAATTTGTCTATTAATGTCTGATTTTCTTTGTCATAGAACCATCTAATATGTCAGCAGTAAAGAACCATTTGGCCCATTTAGTCTGGCCAGTTTTTTGAATACTTTAATTAGTCCTTGGCCTTGTCTTAAATCTAGGATAGCGTGCCTATCCCAGTCATGCACAAACTCCTTCCCTGTATAACATCTACCCTTTCTGCTAGAAGGATATTCCATGTATACACCACTCTCTCAGTAAAATAATAGTTTCTGTTATTGCTTTTCAACCTTTGGCCCTCTAATTTAAGACTGTCCTGTTGTTCTAAAGTAAAAACTAATTGATTGGTCGCATTATTAACTAGAGAAGTAAATGAACCTGAGGGTTCTGGGTGATGTGCAGCATAAGCTGTGTTCTCGACCGCAGAATGAATTAAATCAAATGAATACAGCAAGTCAGTGCAGCGCACCAGTTCACCCTTCCAAATATTCCCATGGTTCAGTCGAGTGCCGGTATCAAAAAGTAATTCTATTAAAAATATGTAAAAAAACATCATTGGAGAAGAACAGTCTCACGCGTTTTGCTGTTGGTCTAGTAGCTTTTCCTTTTTTAGGTATTTTCTCCTTCTATACAATGTTAATTACTTTTGTGTATTAAAAATGTTTCTATTATATAGCCTCTGTCTAATTTTTCTTCAAGCTATACATGTTAAGGTCCTTTAAACGTTCCTGGTAATCTTTCTCCTGCAAACCATGAACCAGTTTAGTAGCACTTTTCTGAAATTTAAGTCCTCTGAAATAATTATGCATAGATATCTTTCCTCATATGTTGAGGTTAAGACTGTATCAAATAGTCTATATTATCTTTCACCTAAAACAAGAAATCAATATTGATTAATTTGTATTCTAAGAAGTCCATGCCAGAACTATATTAATCTAGTCCCTCAGTATGAATGAAGTATGAGTGGTCAGAAGATCAGTGATTGATCTAATTATCACTAACTCTAAAAATGTTGTCATATTTTTACATTATGTGAATATTTTTGAAAGATTAAAAATTGAATATTAGCCTGTGTTTTTATTTATAAACATGTTCCTGAATATGAATTAACTTTGTTTAGAACTTTAAGTTGGAATGGATCATATTTATGTTTGTAAATTTTATGATAATCGGTAAGTGATTATTTATATTACAACTTATGGGAAAATATAAATAAAAAAAAAAAAAAGAAATCCATGATATTTTAGATGTTCAACAATTCTATCCTCAAACATGGTTTTCTATTAATTTCCCCACTTCAGATGTCAGACTTCCTTGCTACCTTTCTTCTGAATGGACACAGCATTTGCTAATTTATAATCCCCTTAGTTCAACATAGTTCATAGTTTAGGGAATAAATCCTAATACTGTAGAGGTGTAGTGTTGCTAATTATTTTTCCCCCCCACACTATTCCTGTTTTATGTAAAAGCAAAAATAAATAAAAATAAGCATGTTAAACGGTATTTGCTTTCAGAACTACTAAACTTGAAGCCATTGATGGTGTAAGTAGCACATATTTGTTTCTATAACAGAGCTCAATAAAGTTTGTCAGGAGCAGATTGAGATGCCCACATGAAATTTCTTGAATAGATTTTTCAGGTTTTCTTTCATTGTTACAAAATGGCACATCATTTTAAAGTAACAGGTCATAGTGTCTGCCTGTTTGGTACAACTAAACGTAGTCACTTATCTGGATGTTATTTTTATTGTGTGAACTTCAAATTAAAAAGTCTGTAGAAGTAAAAGTTATGTTTTATGTTAAATGTATCTTTAACATACTAAAATTGTAATTAAAAAGAACTACATTCATAAAAATACTGTATTAAACCAAACTTTAGATCAGGGGTCCTCAAACTTTTTAAACAGGGGGCCAGTTCACTGTCCCTCAGACCGTTGAAGGGCCGGACTATAGTAAAAATAAAAACTATGAAGAAATTCCTATGCACACTGCATATATCTTATTTTGAACAAAACGAGAACAAATACAATATTTAAAGTAAAGTTAAATCAACAAACTTACCAGTATTTCAATGGGAATAGTGTGCCAGTCAGATGGCCAGGAATATTATGCCATTCAGATGCCCAGGAATATTATGCCAGTCAGATGCCCAGGAATATTATGCCAGTCAGATGCCCAGGAATAATATGCCAGTCAGATGGCCAGGAATATTATGCCATTCAGATGCCCAGGAATATTATGCCAGTCAGATGCCCAGGAATATGATGCCAGTCAGATGCCCAGGAATATGATGCCAGTCAGATGCCCAGGAATATGATGCCAGTCAGATGCCCAGGAATATGATGCCAGTCAGATGCCCAGGAATATGATGCCATTCAGATGCCCAGGAATATTATGCCATTCAGATGCCCAGGAATATGATGCCATTCAGATGCCCAGGAATATGATGCCAGTCAGATGCCCAGGAATAGTATGCCATTCAGATGCCCAGGAATATGATGCCAGTCAGATGCCCAGGAATATGATGCCAGTCAGATGGCCAGGAATATGATGCCAGTCAGATGGCCAGGAATATTATGCCATTCAGATGGCCAGGAATATTATGCCATTCAGATGGCCAGGAATATTATGCCATTCAGATGCCCAGGAATATGATGCCAGTCAGATGCCCAGGAATATTATGCCATTCAGATGCCCAGGAATAATATGCCAGTCAGATGCCCAGGAATAATATGCCAGTCAGATGCCCAGGAATATGATGCCAGTCAGATGCCCAGGAATATGATGCCAGTCAGATGCCCAGGAATATGATGCCAGTCAGATGCCCAGAAATATTATGCCATTCAGAAGCCCAGGAATATTTTGCCATTCAGATGCCCAGGAATATTATGCCATTCAGATGCCCAGGAATATTATGCCATTCAGATGCCCAGGAATATTATG
Organism: Pelodytes ibericus; assembly: GCA_036172795.1. Taxonomy (NCBI): domain Eukaryota; kingdom Metazoa; phylum Chordata; class Amphibia; order Anura; family Pelodytidae; genus Pelodytes; species Pelodytes ibericus. The sequence continues at coordinate 158,280,975 of CM069863.1, forward strand.
CCATTCAGATGCCCAGGAATAATATGCCAGTCAGATGCCCAGGAATAATATGCCAGTCAGATGCCCAGGAATATGATGCCAGTCAGATGCCCAGGAATATTATGCCAGTCAGATGCCCAGGAATATTTTGCCATTCAGATGCCCAGGAATATTATGCCAGTCAGAGGCCAGGAATAGTGCTCGTTATCCCTCCCTCCTCCCCCGCTTCCCCATCACTTACCTCCAGCTGCTGTGTCCCCGGACGTCTCGCGCGGTGTCCTCCTGTGGAGGAGGGAAACAGTTACCGGATCTGGATGTGACGTAACGTCACATCCGGTCGCGGTGAATTATTTTTTTTTTTTTTTCTTCCTGCAGCCGCATCCTTTGCGGCTGCCAGAAAGAAAAAAAAAGTAAACGGGGTGGGTGCCGGCAGCACCCCCCGCGGGCCACATAAATGTCCTCGGCGGGCCGCATGTGGCCCGCGGGCCGTAGTTTGAGGACCCCTGCTTTAGATCATCAGACAGCTCATTTGTTTTCCAAATCTTTACAATACATTCATACATAGGAGAAGTGGTAATTGACGGCTTGCATAGTTTATAAGTAAATGGAGTTTTGTTGGTAATGCTTTGTTTTCTTTTCTTTACAGATATTAAGGATGAGCAGGAGAGAGTGCTAAACCTTAAGAACCTAATTGGTACTCTTCCATTATTGAATAAGGCAACACTTTCAGCCATAATTGAACATCTTTACAGGTTAGATGCTGTGTGGAAACTAGACAAGCATGGCTCACTTTTTTTATGCTAATATTATTCTCCCCCATAAATATTTTTTACGAGGAGAGATTGTGAGTGAGGATGGGAGCTGACATGCATCTCAAATGTAAAATTATTTGGGAAGAATAATAAAATAAATTCAAAAATAAATGTCAAGCATATTTGGGCGTTTAAGATACTGTAACATACTGTATGACTCACAATTCTACTTTTAGGTAAGGTGCTTAGGTTGCACTCACTTCTCTTTTAATTACCCAGTATTTGTTGATTAACCTAGCATGTCTGTTTACCTAAAGGGTGATTGCATCACAGAATGCAGCTGTGACATAACAATTAACTGGAAATTAGTGTGTGATTTCATACGTTATTTTTATTTATTTTTCTGACCTAGTTCCCATTGCATGCTATTAAGAAGGTTGCCATATTTTTTCTTTCACATGATTTTTTAGCAGGGGCCATTAGAGATCCCACAGTGAAAAGACTGATTTAATATGAACACATTTACTAGTGCATTTATAATCAAGATCTATGACACGCTCAACAGATAGGTGGAAAATATCTTTTTACAGTGTAACAAAACCCTCATAGTGTATTATTTTTGCAAAGGAGCAAGCAGATATGGAACATGGTAAAAAAACAATGAGGAACACCAAATACTATATGTGTGTACACAATAAGTGTACACGATCATAATTATAATAATATTATAATAAATTAATTATTACTACCTTTGCCATGAAAATGTCCAGCATTAAACAAAACATGGTATTGATTATGATACCATGAGAGATAGTAAAAAGGGTATTGTCCCCTTCCATTTAACCCTTTAAGGACCAGGGATTTTCCTGGGCCAAGGACCAGAGCCTTTTTCAATTTTTAATACGCGGTTTTTGAAACATAAATTTCCTCTCTCTCATTTAACGTACCCATACAAGTTATATGTTGTTTTTTAGAGGACAGTTAGAGCTTTCTTTTGATACCCTATACATAAAAATGATTTACATTTTAGTATTAAAAAATACATATAAAAGAGGAAATTTTTGAGGAAAAAAAAGTTTTTCCCCATTATTTTCCCAATAATAAGCTACATAACTAGTGCAACACTAACCCACTTATCCCCCCTAATTAACTAACTAATAAAAAAGAAAAATATTGGTTCCCAAACCCCCCATAACAAAAAAGACAGAAAAAAAACTCTGAAGAGTGCTATGTCAGATCAGTAAAAATCATGCAACAGGCATGCAGGGGTTAAATTTTATTAAATAAATACATTAAAATTACCTTTATTTATTAAAAAAAACTTTATAAATTGTAAAAATAAAAAAATCTGTTAAAAAAAAAACTAAATGAGGGCCATAAAGTGGAAGGAAACTGATCACAGTTAAAAACTGTGATCAGCAATGAAAGGGTTATTTTTTTTATTTTTATTTTTTTACCTATGTGTATGTTATTAATTTATTTTTACTTACAGGTCACTCTCTGTGCTTCACTATAAGAATGTGAAGCACAGGGAGTGAATTAGAGGCAAAGTCAGTGTGTGAACACACTGACTTTGCCATCTAATTTGCATGTTATCGCGGTGATCACTCAATCACCGCGATCACATGCCCGGAAACTGACCGATCGGGTCCAGGAGCTTTTCCTCGGGTGCGAGGCTTAGTCCTGGACCCGTTGCAGACTAGCTGGCGGTGCACACGGAGCGCACCGCCGGCTAGACTGCATGACGAGTTAACTCGTCATAAGGTCGCTAACGCTGCGGCTCTTATGACGAGTTAACTCGTCATAAGGTCGGGAAGGGGTTAAACTACTACAAATTACATCCTTCAAAATGTTTTTTTTTTTAGTTCAAATGATTTATAAAACAGAGACATATATAACACCACTCTTAGCCAGTCATCACATTGCACAATAAAGCATTTTCCTGCTAGAGCCACCCATTTCCAGATTGATGTACTTGTGTCTTATTTTCAACCTAAATTACTATGTTACCATGTTATTATTATATATTGTAACCATGACCAAATACTCTTTGTCTGCAAAAATATTTAGGTATGATGTAAAAAAAAAAATCAAATATTACTCAAGTTGTAAAAATAAAAACGTAGCCAAAAGCGAAATAAAAATGTGGAACATTAAAATGTTTATTTCTTGGGCTTCTGTTGGTTATAGCTGGAGGACATTTTTGCAGCTAGTAAAGAAGAAATGAATACCGTAGATCCTGTGAGAAAGTTTATGTTTTATAACGTGCAAAATATAAACACAATATTACCTTAGATAAGACATATAAAGCAAAACGTTATGATTCCTCACCACAAGTTACACCGGGCTCCAAAAAAACGTTTAATCATGAGTGAATTTTCGTGTGGACAAACCAAAGTTAAGGACACTGTGTTATCCTATCCGCAAAAGGTCAGAATTACAAATAGTGAAAACATATGTGGCAAGTAACAAAAACATGGCACATAAAATACTGACACATCATGCACAGCAGACTCTGTTTTCCTATAAAAAAAAAAATGTCTTTGAGTTCTGCAAGAAGAATAGTGGGGTGCTGACTTTTTTCAATGTATTTTTCCAAATCAATCCATGTTAAAGTGGTTGATGCAGCATAGAGCAAGTCTGGATAAATGGCATAAGAAAATCCTTTAATTTGCTCCATGGATTTTATGTGTCCAACTTCCAGTGGGTTCAACTAAACACCATTGCAATACTTGACAATTGAAGACACTTGAAATGTCTTACTATTCAAATCTAATCTGCAAGTGAGAAGAGAACACAAACATATGTATCACCAGTTCTTGTTTGATTAGATCAAAGTTACATTTGATTAGGTCAGTATGGTTGATTAGATCAAAGTTACTTATGGTGAAGAAATGTCCAATAGTCACCGAATTTTCATCTCACCACACTGAAAGATATTGATCATGTTAATGTTTTATTGTGTTTCACATATCTCCTAATACTTTAATATAAAGTGAATTAAAATTAAATTTCAGTATCTGCATTTTTATTAAAAAACTTTTACTATTAGCTTTCAATTCTCTGTAATTTGTCGACGTGAACTGTAGATATCCAAAGAAGATTGGTGATCATTGGTTTAATTTGGTTAAGGAATTATTTGCCCTACACTATCTATAAAGTAAAAGAATTAAACTTTAGCTTATAAATTTAAGCCATGCGTATTGTTAAAGCAAATAAATAAAATCCCGTAATCACTACACTTCTTCTTGTCGTGCTGAATGATGTATTTTTTGCTTGCCAAGGCAAAGTAATATTACTCCAGATACCAATGTACTAGAGATAGTGTAGATCAGCAAAATCCAATAGCAAACATATGTTTTGGGAATTACTTTCCTGGTGTCGGCTTTATGCTCCCACAACAGTAGATGCTACTGGAAAAAATAGTGATCTGCGATACAAGACTTACACAGCTCAAAATATTAACTGAGATCCTAAAATAAATATAGCTTATATAAAATAACAAATGTCTACAAAAACGTCCCTTGTCCAACATAGCATTGCTTGGAAAACCTAAATTTAACAATTTGCAAACTGAAACAAAAAACTTGCTATTTCTATTGTATCACTACAGTATAATACATAATAGTTATAGTAATTTATTTACCCATGGTGCAACTTCATCACCCCAAACATTATCAAGCAAGACCGATAAGGTACACAGATTGGTATGTAGACAAGACAGTCAGAAGTGTCTTGATATTTTAACCACACTCATCGGACCATATGCATTAACCCTTTAGTGACATGACCTTTTGACCTTGTCTTTCCCTTGGTGACATGGGCTGTTTTGACATTTCTGGGGTGTTTGTGTTTAGCTGTAATTTTCTTCTTTCTCACATACTGTACCCACACAATTATATATTGTTTTTTTCACCATAAGAAGTGCTTTCATTAGATACCATTAAATTCATCATATCTTATCATTTACTACAAAAAATGATAAAATATGATAAAAAAAACCTTTTTATAACTTTGACCTAAAAATAATTTACACAAATACAATAATTAAAAAAGACACCATCTACATAGTTTAAAAATGTTGTCCCAAGTTTAGAAATATGTCTGTTTTTTCTGCCATTTTTTTTTAATTATAGGGCAATAACTAAAAATATTGGGGGGGGGGGGGGGGGTTGGTTTCACCTATAGTAAACTTTTGAACCCTACCTGAACCCTAAATTTAACCCTAAACCTAAATTTAACCCCAACTCTAACCCTTATGCTAAACCTTAATTAATTTTAAATTAATTGTAACCCTAACCCTTATGATAACCCTAATTTAATTGTAAACCTAACCATAGATTTTTAGCTAATTAAGTCTTTATTTTTTCAGTGCAATGTGGCTGACTGCCTCTAGGTGCAGTCTAACACCAGCATCAGACCAATGGAAGTGACATTTTTTCACTTCCGATGCTCTTCCCACAAGAGGGCAGCAGCCATACTGGAGGAGCATGCTGCGCTCCAATATAGCGACTGCGATTCACTCCGTGGAACGATTGCAGGTGCCCTGGGCACCGGATTTCAGTGATGCCTAATTCCACGACCTTGAGCATCATTGTTTGGGCAGTGTATGTGATCTTAGATCGCAAACACCAATCGTTTAACCACAGTATGTCAGCAACGCTTTGAAAAAAAGAACAGACCTAGTCCGTCACATGTTGGCAAGGGGTTAAGCCATTGATTTAACTAAGTAAACAAAACACCATTACCATTGGCTGGTAAGTAAATGTGCTGGGATACAACTTGAATATTAATTATTGATAAATTATGCTATTCAACAAGCAGCCTAAAAGTTCATCACATTGAGTTTTAAATTATGTCAAAATTAAATTGAAGATATAAATATAAAAAATATAAAATGTAATTCTATACCAAAGAGTTATCTCTCCTTGACTGTTCTTCAGCCAACTCTATAGGGTCTGCACATTAAAGAGAGGAATTTCCCTGCAATGTTCTCTTTATTTAGTAGACCCTTTTATACTTGTGCTTCTGATACAACTTTAAGAGACCTCTTCTGACATTTCCAGTCATCTATCATTCCTATTTTGGTATCCAACACTTACTAAAGTTCATGACAAAAACAAAACAAAGTGCTGATGCTGTTCAGTTGTGAACATTGAGTTATAATTCTAGTTATTACAGAAATTGTGCACAAAAGTACATCAATTAAAACCCATTTATTTTCAGACACAGTTAGAAAATGGCAGAAGTGGCTTTTATCATTACAGTAACTCCGGTTACATCTGGATAGTTAAGTTTGAGACACTAAAGTATCTGAAAAATATGTTTATTTAACAAATCCTATTTTTGCTCCTGTGGCATTGCAAATTTCTGTTCAATGATATTTTCAATTTTGTGCAGATAAAAGGTTGTAATGTAATACTTGGAAGTTGGAACTATTGTATTTTTGTCATACAGATATTTTTTTTTTCCCCATTAGAATACAAAAATGTTCCGATATTAACCATCTGGATATACATGTTTTAGCTGCCACTTTTTCTTCATGTTTGTTTCAAACAAATGGACAAAAGGATGATGAAGTATCTGTTGTAGAGAATCTAATAACACACTACGTGGAGATTTTTAATGTAAGTTAATACATTGAATGCATTTCAATTATAACAATGCAAATTGTAAAGTATTGTAATAATGCCACAATAAGGCTTTTTTATTTCTATATAGGTAAGTGAAGATCAATTACAACAAATGGATACAGAAAATAGATTCATTACAAAATGGAGAGACAGTAAGGTAATAATTATTTTCCACTTAATATGCCATATTTCCATTATTACTATTCACCTTTCTTAACAGTAATCATCACTTACCGAATGTTTGATTTTTATTAGCATGCTTGGTTTAATGCATCTAAATGATTTTTAGCAGTGTGAAGGTAGAGCATAAAAATGATTTTATACTGTTAGTAGAACTGCACAGATTGAGATTTTTTTAATGCTGTCTTCAAGTGTTTTAACAATGCTTTGAGATTGCCCAATATTCAAGTATGTCCTGAATACATACTGTATAAAATGTCTTTTGCAAAGTTTAAGAAAACACCTCGATAAGCTCCCCTCAAGCCATGCCCCTCTAGATATCAATGCCTACTTTAACTGTAAAGTGATTTGAACAAAAGCCTTTTTGATTTGACCTTTTATGGGCACATTGCTCCAAAGCCTTATATATATAAATATATATACACACACATCACACATAATACAAGAATACATTGCATATAATAAAAGTAGTACAAGAAAAACTAACATTTGCAGGTTGTTACACCAATAAAAATATTGGTGATGTCATGTCAGCTATAGTGTGGTATAACATCGCTGGTTCTTGTTCACCATCATAATCTGTTAGGTTATATGTACTCCCCCCCCCCCCCCCATACATGTCAAATGTATCAATGTACAATTTCGTATCCACAGTGTGGATGGCAACATTGACTGGCAATGCACTATTCTTCCCTGTGGAAATGAAAGGAAAGGATACTGTTACATGTGAGTGTGTTAGACAGGGGCATGACTATAAACCACACTGGTAAAATTGCCATGTGGCTCCCATGATCACATAGCACATCATCACATGATACCAGCATTGCAATACACCCCCACTGTCCACTATAGAAGCTTCATCCACACACCACTAGCAAGTGTCTGTCGACTAATTTCTATATATAATTCTGTAAATGCTTCAAAAAACTAAACATAGCCATCTTCCACCTACAGTAGCCAATCTTTTCTGGAACAAAACATCTAGCATGATTTCAGCTGACTGTAGATGGTAGATTTTAGTTAAGTTATGCAGCATAAGCTTACAAAACATCTGGCTTAGACATAGTAACATGTTAATTTAACACTTATATTATTTCATTGTATATTTTACAGCACATTATACTTTTACCAGTTTAATAATATTAGAATGTTTTTGCTTTGTGGGAAAGGGTAGCTTGGGAGTAGGATTTTCACCATTGCAACAGAAACTCCACGCCATTGCGATAATGCAGATTTTGTACCACTTCTAAGGTTTACTCACCAGTAGGTTGCAATGCAGTCCTATTTCAGTAATTCGTTTGTGTCAGTGTTCTCTAAAATGATCACCTTGATGCACTATTCTAATTTGTATGTAAAACGATCTCACTTTTTCAAAACACATTCCATTTTTACTGCTCTAGTTGTTTTTCATGTAGTGGCACATTACTTTGTAAACATATCCAGTAATTCATGTTTTTCTTATACGGAAAATTGGCAAGGTTTACTTTGGAATATACTTTTGCTGAAAAACAATTTTTCAGAGATAACATTTCCTTTGTAAGAATAAAGGAAAGCTCAATATTTGTATGCCAGTTCAGAATTGGAGAGATAAATAGCTCCCCATTAATAGAGTTGTTTATAAAATATACATTCATACTGGCCTGCAAGATTGAGAAGTCATAAAAGAACAAACATGATTGTTTTATATTTTTCTTCTTTTTTTTTTTTGTCTGTAGGCATTGCCAACTAAGAACTGAGATTTTTTGTTGTTGTACTCAATAATAAAGTATTCGGAGATCTCCTGTTGAGAAAATGCCTCCACTTGTCTTCCAAGATGGTTGTTGTCAATGCTTTTTATACATAAAAATGAATTCCGTGTATAATGAGCTGTGTTCTCATAACATATAACCATAATAAAAATGACAACCTCTTAAGACCTTAATCACATACTTTGGGAACAAAAAGAGAAAGTCATAAGAACACTGGGTATTTAAAGATATATTTGATATTTAAATTATAATATACACTTTTGCATTGTAATTGAATGATTATATTCTGTATTGATTAGATATATAAATAGTGCTAGGCTATTCATTTATTATACTGTAAAACCTCTTTCTTACCCTTGGTGGATGAGTTGGCCAAATTCTACAATAAAGGACATTTCTGCAAGCTATTGTATCACATTGATAAACACTTTATGATGATTAAGGTGCCACTACATAAAGATGAATTGACTAGTACTAAATGGGTATTTTTTTTTGTATAGAAACAAGAATAAAATGGCATAAAAAATGCTAGAAATATGCTGAAATAACATGTACTGTAAATTGTATGGAGTAGCTACAATGGTAATGGTAGAAAAACTATGTAGCCACATACACATTACCAAAAATCAAAAATGGAAGGTTCAATTGAAAGCTTGCATCAAGTGTAGGAATGTTAAATAGAAATGCTTTAATCAAAGAATTCAAATAAAGACTTCTGAAACGTTATAGAAACATTTGGCCCAATAAGGTACTTTATTTGTATTTTTGCATTATAGCATTTTTTGTTCCTTTACTTTATTGTTAATGCATATCCACAATTGTACGGTGTTTTATAAGACACATCATTAATAGTCCAGCTATATTGTCTCACTCTAGATATATGTTATACTTCTTTTTGTTTTGTCTGTTTTAAAAAAAATAAACTTCAAGTTCATTTAAACATAACTTTAAAAAATACATATATAACCATAATTCAAAATATGTGTATTTGTAAAACTGAAAGCAAGAACAACCCCCCCCCCAAACCCCCCCCCCCCCAAAAAAAAACAAACAACCATACCAGCATAAACTGTAACTGGACATAGACCATATGAAATATACTAGATGATATTGTACTTCATCACTGGAAACTGGAATAACAATTGGTTCAAATAGAAAGAGGTTTATTATTCTTGCTAGATATCCACCATATAGAGGTTCCATTACAGCACACATAAGTGAAGCGTCTGAAAATATATAAAAGATGCAATCATAGTTATTCATTATGAATGGAGATTGCCCCACCTTTTTATAACTTACCGACACTCTAGTGTATACATAAATCCCAATTGTATTTACTGATTGAGAACACATCCATTATATTCATAAATTAGACTGAATACTATTCACTTCTGCCGACCTCTGACTTTTTCACATAATCTTTGTATTTTTAAAGATATACCTTTAATTCTAAATTTCTTTGATAACACTCAACTAGTCTCTTGTTATGCAAACTACTGACAAAAAAAAAAAAATGTATCTAATTAAATTAACGTTATTTTAGGTGTGCCAGTCTGGGGACTTGTTGATTGAAGTTTATTTGGAAAAAAAAGAGCCGGACACCTGTATTATTATTAGGGTAAGCCTTTGTAAGTCATGAAAAGAAGATATTATTTTACATGATTTGTATCTGTAATGGCAGATAAAAAAAAAAGTTTATAAAAAAATCACTGAAAACAAATCATTTAACTGCATCCACAAATGTTACAATGCCATACAGTCTTAAAATTTAGAACTTTGCGTTTAAATGCTTGTTCTTTTGTTGTTTTACTTGTTTTTTCTCCACATCCAAAGAATTTCAGTCAGTGATCTGTTTTTATATCTGTAATGTGTGATACATCCCTATTGTATCTTTAGGCATCTCCCACAATGGATGCTACAGAACTAACTAATTGCGCTGTAGGAATAAAAAATAGGACAAAAGAAATGCTTTGGTCAGCATTTGAAGTAATTGAAAATGGAGAGCTTGGTATGTATGCTTTCTTGTTTTAGGTCCAATAAATCTAATAATTCTGGATCCACACTAGTTTATTACAAGAATGCATTCTTTACTCAGCGGCCAAATCCTATTATATCTTATTTGTGCACAGAAAATACTAATTTGACAGAACAAACACAGTGGGTGTTGATGCTATCAAGTAAATAAATGTCAAACAAATAAATCACTAGACCAGACTAAAATGTATCAATTACAAATGCAGCAGTCCCAAGAGGAGCTGGAGCTGCAGCCAAAGTTCAGAGGTTAAATGATGATATTGCTAATTGGGGCCTTCAAAGTCTTGTTTATCTCTTATAAACTACCTTGTCTAGATGCGTCGCTGTATTACTAATGAAAACAGCCACTTTGTAAAATATTATGCGTGTTATTGCCATATCTGAAAGTCCAATTTACTTGAATTTATTTTATGGCTGCAAAAATAAACTGCTCCAATTTAATAATTAGTTGGTTAATCATGAACAACCCAGGATGGTTTGTTAATTGCTGCGGATGTGAAACTTCACGGGTTCCACGGAATGTGTTCTGTGGATTGATAGATTTGACAGACTTAAAGGGACATCGCTTAGGCTGCGAATGCAGAGAATAAATAGAATGCAAATTATTTGTCCATTGTGATTTAGGACATCACCTTGTGACTTATTATTCAAATTATATGTTTCCTAAAATGAGTTCTTTTGCATAATGAGCCAAAGGTGATGTCATAAACAGGAGTTACTACAGATACATATAAAACACGTTTCTCTTATTTTATGCATAACAGGGTGTTCAGATAATTTTCATAATTCTGTATTCTCTACATTTACAGTATAAGCAATGTTTAGGTCGACAGAGTTTCTTTAATGATTAGTTAACATTTTTAAAGAAACACTTTTGCAGCAATCAACCAGCCTTATGGAATTTACACCATTTTTGAACAATAATTTAAGGTGAGTTAGAAGCCCCAGTTTTAGGGTGACTGCTGTCAACACGGTTGTCACCCCAGTGCATTTTGTTGCAGTTGTCTATGCAGCAGTGCCCCACATTATGTATGTCACCTGCAGTTCTGCTTTAATCACAGAAAATTGGCTTTATCTTGTGTATGAGCAAGAGCAACTGGAGACAAATGATCTGACTGCTCCGTGAAACAGTACCTATTTATGGGAGTCACATCAAACACTTTGTGTAACAGTTAGTAGGGATAAATGAAAAGGCCTATTTTTTTAAAAAAATCACCTTTTTTTCCATTACATAAATAGAATAAATACTTTAGTGTGCAGGTTATCGTATAAAAATATCCAATGATATACAATAAAAAACCTTTATTTTCTGTATTAGAGCGTCTGATGCATTATAAGGAAAAGGTGTTGGACACAGTGCTACAATGGAGTTTGCTGCCTGATCCTGGGATGGCATACCTACTTGTAAAACCATTTTACACAAGTGATATAAAGAAAGCTGGTATGTTTTAGTTTTTTTAACTTCCATAACAATTACTATAGAAGTACTGAAAACAACATAGAAGCACATTGAATCTGTCTTGGCTTTCATGGCGTTGCTATTGTTTAATTTTCTCTTCTCTTCAACACTCTTTGGAAGCACGTGATTGCTTTATTTCTAACAAAGGGGCACTTGATTGTGCCTCTCCAATGCTATACTGCAATACTACTCCCCCATGTTTACATGTAGTTACTATAGTTCTACACATTATGTGGATTATGTGTGCTTGTGTATAATACAGGAATGCATTGTGTGTGTTTTGAGAATTTGTACAGGTACTTGCCTGCAATATGAGGCTTTGCAAAGATGGCGAGGAAAGGATCTCCACACACAAGGTATGCCCATGTTCAGGCCCGCCATCATGGGGTGACGGGCGATACTGGCGTGCCGGGCCCGGCAAGTCCAGGGGGCCCGGGTCACGCCAGGTAACAAAAAAAAAAAACTCAGTTAAAAGCCGGTGTGCGCTCCCCTCCAGCCGCGCGGCTTCAATAAAGTTTGTTTTAAAAAAAGCGACCATTTTTTTTTTTTTAACAAACTTTATTGAAGCCGCACGACTGGAGGGGAGCGCACAACGCTTTCTTCACAGCCACAGACCTGCACCGGGAGACAGCAGCAAGGAGGTAAGTACTGGCTCAAAATCCTGGCATATTGAAGGTCAAAATCCTGGCATATTAATTGGCAAATTCCTGGCATATTGAGTGACAAAATCCTGGCATATTAATTGGCATAACCCTGGCTTATTAATTGGCATAATCCTGACACATTAATTGGCATAACCCTGGCATATTAATTGGCAAAATCCTGGCATATTAATTGGCATAACCCTGGCATATTAATTGGCAACATCCTGGCATATTAATTGGCATATTGAGGGGCAAACTCCTGGCATATTGAAGGGCTAAATCCTGGCATATTAAATGGGTAAATTCTGGCATATTGAGGGGCAAAATCCTGGCAAATTGAGGGGCAAAATCCTGGCATATTAAATGGCACATTGAGGGGCAAAATACTGGCATATTAAATGGCACATTGAGGGGCAAAATACTGGCATATTAAATGGCACATTGAGGGGCAACATACTGGCATATTAAATGGCACATTGAAGGGCAAAATACTTGCATATTAATTGGCAAAAAAATAGCATATTGAGGGGCAAAATACTGGCATATTAAATGGCACATTGAGGGGACAATTACTGGCATATTAAATGGCATATTGAGTAGAAAATACTGGCACATTAAATGGCATATTGAGGAGAAAAATAGTGGCATATTAAAAGGGAAAAGAATAGCACATTGAGGGGCAAAATCCTGGCATATTAAATGGCAAAAGAATGGCATATTGAGGGCAAAATACTGACTTATTGAGTGGCAAAATATTACTGACATATTGACCAACTGCTCCCAACCACCCTCCATATTACAGTAGACCGGTATAACATGCTTGTAAGGGTAGGTGGGGAGAGTGGGAGATATTGTTGGGTGGGGGGGGGGGGGGGGTTGGGGTAGGGGGCCTAGAAAATTTGTTCAGTAAGGGGCCCTGAAATTCCTGGTGGCGGCCCTGCCCATGTTGGGCACAGTGGTAAATGGCATATGCTGAATACATTCTGTTCTTTTCTATGCCTGTAACATAGAAGTATATGCAGAGAACTTACCGACATGTGCCATATCCTGTTGATAACATCTCAAGATCAATGCATTTTCTGGCAATTCTGCTAGCACAATGGATTCATCACTGTTTACTCATTTTAAGAGAATGTTTTTTTTTTCTGATGACATATAATTTGGGTGAATGAAGTACATATGAGTAATAGTCACACACACCCCATGCAAACTGTCATAAAACAGACTGTTTCAATACATTAATTAACATTTGTTCTAGTACTACTTACATTTAATCCCTGTAAAATGGCAGCTCCATCTACAGTGTTTTTCTCCCCCAGGCACTGCTCAGAAATGTGCAACTCTGTGAAATGATGTTTTAATTATGGAAGGAAGGAGGCAGGTGACATGTCTGTAATAGAGTTGTGATGCATATCTGAGTACTTTGTAACCAATGCAAGGTATCTACTGGCAATATTGAACAATGGATACTGCGGTCTATTCAATGACCCTAGTCATGACCTAATTTAACTAGAACATTTTGTTAAAACCCTGTGATAAGTGATATTTTAGGTCATAAAATCAGGCCTATTGTGTCATATTGTATTATGAATACAATGAGCATCATAAGTTCTGCTCATTAAGGTTACCAGGAATTTATTATACAAATATACTTTTATTTGGAGCTATTTGTATTTTTTGAATGAATGATATGTCTGTGTTAATAAGGACTTGGCAAACATTCAAGTGCACCTGTGGTACTACCAGGATGCCCAAATATCATTCCTAAGAGGTAGACAAGCAGGGGGCGGCTACATATATTTATTGATAGCATTACTTCATTTGGGAGGGGGGCAGGGCTGGAAGATGGAGCAGGAATGGAACTATCTACTACAAAAAGAAAAAACACGTTTTCTGTTATAGTTAAAATAATTGAATACATGTTTAGTGGTCTTTTGTAACAAACCACTTAAACGAAAGATTATGGACATATTACCATTACACCAACAAGGGCTTTTATGACAGTGGATTCTAAATACATAAACATTAAAATGTAGTTGGTCCCCCTTTTCAAGCTATAACAGCTTCCACTCTCCTGGACAGGCTTTCCTCACGATTTTTGAATGCTTCTGTGGGAATTTTTGCCCCTTTCATCCAGTGGAGCATTTGTGAGGTCAGGCCCTGATTCTCCACAAGATGGCCTGGCAATCTCCATACCAGTTTATCCCAAAGGTGTTCGATGGGGTTGAGGTCAGGGCTCTGTTTTGGCTAGTCAAGGTCTTCCACACCAAACTCATCCAACCATGTCTTTATTGAATTTATTGATTTGTGCACTGGGACACAGTCATGCTGGAATAGAAAAGGACATTCCCCAAACTGTTCCCACAAAGTTGGAAACATAGCATTGTCCAAAATGGTAAATGTTATACTGCAGCATTAAGTTTTCCTTCACTTGAACAACACTTGAAAAACAGCACCATATCATTGTCCCTTCTTGACCAAACTTTACAGTTGGCACAATTCAATCAGGCAGGTAATGTTCTCCAGCCATCTGCCAAACCAAGACTAGCCCATCAGACTGCCAAACAGTTAAAAATCCAAAGAACATGTTTCCACTGCTCCAGAGTCCAGTGGCAGCGTGATTCACACAACTTGAATCTTGGCATTGTACTTGGTTATGTGAGGCTTGTATGCATTTGCCTTGTCCATATAGTGTATCAGTTTATGTCCATAACGTTGCCAAACACATAAACACACAATGTTTGTGCATGTACGTATAATGTATGCACACATAGTAGTAATCACAATACCCTTCTATATACAGGATAAAGCAGAATCTATATGCTCCATATCAGATTCATTTTCACAGGTAACATAATGTCTCATATAAATGTAGCAAATAATTCTGCAATCACCAGTGTCAATTATAATATAAGGGAAAGGTGGTCCCTAAAGCCACCATACCATCCCCAATTATGTTGTACAGCTAGATGAAGTATATAAATATATTTAAATCAATGGTAAAGGTCACCTACTTAATCAGATAAAGAAACATAACACATCTCCAATAAGAACAGAAACATTCTTCAATTAACTGTATTTTTAGTGATCCGGAGCTTATACTCTTAAAGGACTGGTGCAAAATAAATTTATTTTTAATTGAATGATTTACTTTTAAGTAGAAATGCTTAAAAGAAATTAAAAAAAAGTATCCTATTGAGCACACTTTGCGTCTGTAGCACTGTCAAGGGGTTGACATGTTGTTTAGAATCTTGGGTCAGAACTCCATTCATCTGACTGAGGAGACTGTCAGCCACATGATAGTCACTTACATATATTTCAAATATGAACTCGGAAATTCATCCCGGAAAATGTTTCTAAGAACAGAGATATACATACATATATAATGAAAACTACAATGGTACTTCTCACTCTAAGCCTAAAAGAACAATTATCCAGCATGCAATAGCAGTTGCTTACATTTATAAATAGGAGAGGAGAGAGGAGGTGTGAGAGAAACTGCCTAATTTAAAGAGATGGGAAAATCCCTTTTTTTTTTTCTTTTTCTGGGAACAAAATATACAATCAGAGATGCCTGTCTCATGACGGGACATGGCATAGCAAATATACACTATAATATTTATGTTACAGTCAGTTAATGTATGTCTCTGTTTTGTATAACGCGGTTCACTAACATGGGTTACTGTCTGTAGGATACTGTCTGTCTGTTGTACAGCGTATAGAAATATCTCAATTACTACATGTAACTATATCTACATACATGCAATATCTTTATATATGTATGAATGTTCTTTTTATATGGAGAAGTATGTAAGAGAAAGGATCATTCTCAATAAAGAAGATGTAAATATTGAGGGAAAAAAAGCGCAAGGATGATCTGAGAACACACAGGAGCAATAAAGATAAAACAATTATTACACTTGATGCAATATTTTAATTAAACATAATTATTTCTGTCCATTAAGTTATTACAAGTGCGATAATAGCCTCATATTATAGTGGACTGTTCTTCCTTCCACATTTGCATGACAGACATATCACAGGTATTATCACATATCACACAAAATATATGTTGTCACAATTGACATGAAAGAATCATAATGGGAATAAACCCATGTAGTCTGCTGTATGTCACAGATAGAACTTGATCTGTGGCTAGTATGAGTGCCAACAAATACATTATTTGTTTTTAAACAACAAAACAAAAAAGCAATAGTTCTTATGCTTTATAAATTAATATAACATCTTAATAAGTGACTGGTCTATCTGCATTCACTGTGATATCTTGGTTGTTGAACTTCTCAGGTTATCCTAACTCACTGCTACTATATTAGAGGTTATTTTCAAGTGCCAGCAGTGTTTCACTTGGGGCTCACTTGGAAGTTAATTTGTTGAGCTGACACTCTTTGTGGAAGTTGTGTTTGCTAAACAAACAAAATAGACCATTTGGCATCAAGTATTGCTTAGTGTTTGTTCAGTTTCTTAACTTTTTCGATGTCTAAATTACTACGTTATATGATGACGCAATTTCACTCCAGATTAGATTGATTGGTTGATCTTTGGACAAACATAAATACATGTATGTTACTACATAAAAAACTAAAATGCACTGACTTTAAAATATGTATTTAGTTCAGTTTTTCAATATCCAGGAGATTTTCAGTGCTTGGTTTAAAAACCTAAGTAACCATACTAATCTATTGGCCTAACATCATACTGTTAAGTTGATCAACTTTTCCGCTCTCTGCTTATCTGCTCTACTGGAGCTTTTAGGCTTAAGAGTTTTTCGCAATGGGAAACAGCAAAGTTCAACTTATGAGAGGTTAAACAAAGAGTAAAATAATGTACTATTTTAATTTATATAATTACATGGATAATTATATGTTAGGTTGCTAACATTGTATCTTAGACTGAAAAAAAATCCGCAATTCACATATCATAGGCGTTCCCACACCGATATAGTCTGACACTAAAATCAGCCAAATCAAAGTCAAAATGCACCAAACTAAAGTGGCAGCCTCAAACGTCCCATTAAATCCTAAAGGAGGCTTCAGGCATTCAATAAATGGCCCAAAAATACGTAAAAACATCCAAAATACAACTGAAGCCTTCCATAGGAAATAGGCCCAGCTTCAAGAACTTGATATAAAATATTGGTACAAACAACTTACAGCCAATCACTGTCGCGGGAAAAAAGTGTGATAGTGACGGCGCTACCAACATATAAAATATAAATAGAAAGTATATATATAGAGCTGAAACACAGAAAAAAAGGAGACAACAAATTAACCTCCAATGAAGGTGGAAATATATAAAAACAAATGTACTGGAGCGCTTACATAAATAGAGAAAAAATTAAGAAAATATTAGAATATATACAAAAATAAAATCTCTGGTAAATAAATACTACAAAGAGATATAACCAAAATGACAAAAGAATATAGTGATGAAATATTAATGTAATATACTTAAACCAATAGATGTATGCAGGGGATCTGTCAATAGGTTTCAGTGGCCCAAATGGACATAGAAAGAAAACAGAACAATTAAACCATAATATATTCTGTATATACCTACGATATTAATATGTTATATAAAATAAAATTATATTCAAAAGTAGATGAAAAAAATATATATCAATTTAATAAATAGGAATTAAAACAGGTTCAGGAGTCAAAAATACACAAAATAAAAAAAAGACAATATACAAATACACATGAATTCAATAGCAGCAATGAACTCTTACACTAAGTGTTGGTGAGACTCAATGAAGTGAACTCACATAAATGCCTTGTGTCTATTAGTCAACACTGACTTTGAAACAATCTCACTTCAGAGGTGGCCATTCAGATAGTACAGGAACTCCGATGAATTAATTGGTCTAAGGTTTATTAAAAAATAGACAAATATCAGATGCTGAACTTCATATGAATGGATATCTGATGAATTAATTCTTCAAAACTTCTGCATATGTAGAAAGGAGACTTATGTCGAAAAGATTTGAGACTGAGAACCAGCAGAAGAATTTGGATGAAAGAGAGCGCCAAATTCAAAGATGGTGAAGGTCTCACGCCGACTACCAGCAGATATGGAGTCCAGTTAGGACATGATAGTACCAATAGTAGAAGCATGTATAACAGAGAGTGCCTAATTCGTGAAATAGAGAATTGCATAGAATATAAATCATGATATAAGGCCAATTTATCTGGTTGAAAGTTTCTAATTATCAGCAGCTAATAGGAAGAGAAGGATGAAGACATCAAATGGAGAAGAAAGAACAAATGCATAGGAGAAGAGTGAAGATGTGAACAAGTGGGACCAGTGAATCCGGATTTCCTTAAATCGTCCAAAGAAGTTGAATTGTGTCCTAGCAATGCCAAAACCAAGGGCAAAAATTATTTACACAGTGAGTTCTTTGAAGATATTGAATTGGTAGATGTCTGATATGTGTACATACATGGTTAGTTATGGGGTTGTCTACTTCCATTGATGTTCTTGGCCTTCAGTAGTGTCCTGAACTCTGGACCTCTTTTCCATCCACATCAAGACACATATCATATATCTATGTTCCTTTTTATTCCACAGGTGATGGCCTGTGATTGTGGCTACAAGTGACCATTGATATATGTACATATAAGCCATAACATTATGACCATATGCCTAATGTTGTGTTGGTCCCCTTTTGGTACCAAAACAGCCATGACCCATCGAGGCATGGACTCCACTAGACCTCTGAAGATGTGCTGTGTGATCTGGCTTGTTTGCCCAGTACATGCCACAGAGACTCGATTTGATTGAGACGGTATGTATCAAAGTAACATCTATATGAATTGGCATTCCCAGCAGAACATTGCCCAAAGCAATACACAGCCTCCACTAGCTTGCCACCTGTCAGTGGTCATGTTATGGCTGATCAGTGCATCAGTGTCTTAGTACCTTTACTTTCATTGTGGTTATTCATTGTTGTCCATGTGCCTTGCTGTATAACATGTTTTTGCTCTCTATATGTGCAAATATCTCTTGAACATATTGTAATCATGTATATTTGTATCAGGTATGACATTAGGAAATGTTTGTAGCACTTTAAAATGCAATTTTCCAGCTAAAATCTGTAGACTTGCGTGGGCAAATTTCATCTATTCCCTTAATTAAAAGCATGTTCGGGGGGAGGGGGGGGGGGTCAGTGACAATTAGGTAGCTGAAATTCTATACTTTTTATAGCAAAATTGGCCTGATCTGAATGAGTCTGAAGCTTTTGGTTTCTGAAAGGCTATGACAGCCAATTCAATCCTGAGAAGCTATAAACATCTAATTTTGTGCCAGATTGGTCTATATTGAGTAGACCCTATAGTTAAACCTAAGCTCTAGAACGCAAAGAAATAAACAAATTACAATTTTCACCTAAATGACTCCAAATGCTGTCAGATTTTTTTCTAGATTAGTGTTACCTAAGATATTATTAATTGTTGTAGTACTGTGTGCAGTGATTGCTGTAAATGCATACAACCATGTTATCAGCATATTGATTGAATCCACCAAAATAACTTGTCACTGTATTCCCCAGTTTAAAGAAGCCTTTTCGGTGTTTAATATGATCACTTCTTTCTTTCAATCTTAGTGTATGCCCCATTGTTGTCTGGAACATTCGATTTATGAAGAGATCATCAGAAAGGTCATACTTATAAATGGTAATCACATCCCCTCAGTCATTTTTTTTTCTCCAAACGAAGAAGCCTAAGCCTTTTTTCATAGTTTTAGTCAGCTCTTCTATTAACCAATTTCATAGCCAGTCTTTGAATTTGTTCCGTTCCATTACCTTTTTCTGTATTGCTGCATATTCCATCTGAGGGCTTACCAATACGTTATAAAGAGGTGTCATTTTGTTCTGACCTCGTTCACTTATCACACATTTAATACATCTTACTTGCCTTTGTAGCAGATGCCTGGGATTGAATTCAGTTACACAGTCTATCATTGACAAGTGTGCAAGGATGAATCCCATCTGGTCCAGGAGCTTCGCTGATCTAATTGTTACTTTGAAATGAACCTGTTGTCATATCACCTAAGTTACAAAGGGTAATCAAGAGATCAGACCCCCAGGGATTAGTAAAAAGCATGGATACTCCATCTCGTCACCACTTTACTGCAGCTATGAGAGTTAATAGCCATAACATAAAAGTCTGGCAGTATGTTTGCTACGCACAAAATGGCCACATAATGTGAATAACTCTTCAATATTGTCAACAATAGGTGTAAAAGTCTGTAAACTGGTTAATGTGTGTGGGCTGATACCTGTGTATTGTATATACCTACTTGGTCATTACAGCAGCACCTATTTACAATGCATACTTGTGCAGGGGAGCACTTTGCTCTTTGGATTTTGTGTACTGCATATATATTGTCATGTTCTATATTCCTCTTTCTTTGCTGCTATCTAAATTAAGCAAACTGTGTACGTACTTATTTTGGGTGAAAAGTGATGGGATTTTTATACTGTCATTTAAGAAGGGGTTAATTAATAACACAGTACAGTTAACATATTTGTTACATTTTTCTTTTTAATTCTGTCGTAGTAGTTATTTCTGCCTATCATTGTAACTTACATTCAAAAGTTGAATCTCAGAAATACTAATCCTCAATTTACTGTTTAGGGAGTATTTTAAAATCCCTGGATTTATAATAACATATTTCTAAGAAAAAAGAGAGTAAAATTCAACTAATAAAAAAAAAAAAAAGTTATCATTGATTAAATAGATATGAATAAACATTGTACAAGCTCTCCAAAAAAATATGATTTAATTAACAATTTGTAAGTAATCCAACCGATGTGTCACTATTTCCTGCAGTATAACCTTAGAAAACAAAAACTGTGATATATGAAATGTAATAAAAATGAAAATTACACCCAGAAAACCTATTTGGCTCAATGCCCAGTATACAGTCTACAATATTTCCTGGTTTAGCAACCAGCCTTTGGAAGAGAGAAGTCACTAAATCACTACCTTCTTAGTAACATCAGCAAAATATGGTCAATGAGGAAACATTCATCTTTGCTTTTTTTAGAGATTTTTTTCTGGTGATGGGGTAAGTACTTTTATTTAAACTAATGACTAAATATTTTTGAGATTCTGCCAGTTGTAAATGGAACAACCCGAATCAGACAAAGGGTTTGGTTTCTTTGTTCCTTTTATTTAAAGGAAAAAAGTAGAGAAAAACAAATATTTTTCTTGAAACAAGCCTGAAACAAAGTTCTTTTAACAGGGCCTCATAGTATAAATACCTTATGCAAGTTCCAGGTAGATGCAGATAAGCAGGTTAACTACTTTGCACAGTTCTTATAATGCAGTATCTGTAATCCCAGGAGTAAGGAAAGTAAGGTTCCAGGTAACAGCAGGGATGCAGGGTAGTAATTTGGCCTAATTCTTATAATTCAGCATTACCGTATTTGCTCGAGTATAAGATGAGGTTTTTTTTCAGAAAAAGACCCCTTGTCTTATATTCGAGGTCGTCTTATAATATGACCTCAAATCGAGGTCAGATTATAAGACAGGGATCCAGGTCCCCCGCAGAGCTGCAGGGGACCTGGATCCCCCTCGCTAACAGCAGGTGGATGTCTGCGCGATAGTGCAGACATCATCCATGCTGCCCAACACTGCTGTCTATTATGACGGACCGGCTGTCCGTCATAATAGATGAAGTGTCGGGTAGCATGGAGGATGTCTGCGTGTATTGTGCAGACATCCTCCGGCTGCCCCCACTAGCCACCAGGGAGCGAGAGACAGGTGAGAGGGAGGGACGGGGGGGGGGGGGGGGGAGACAAGGGGAGGGAGGGAGGGGGGAGAGAAAGACTAGGGGGGGCAGAGAAAGACAGGGGGAGTAAGGGGGGAGAGGCGAGGGGGGGCAGAGAAAGACAAGGGGAGGGGGGCAGCATTGGCACAATAAATACAAGAAATGCATTTGTTTAATATCATTTTTATTGAATATTAAAAAGTAATTTACATGTTAATATATACAAGTTAAACTTTTTTCATATAGGGTAGTCTTATATTCAGGCTTTTAGTCTTTTTCCTAAAGGAATATCCAAAGTTTGGGGGGACATCTTATAATCAGGGTCGTCTTATATTGGAGCAAATATGGTATTATCCCAGGAAAAATATGAATACTTGTGCATACTATTGGTAGATGAACAAAAGCAGGTTATCGGTAACTCTTGGTAAATGCACATGAACAAGATATGTTTATATTCCCCAATGAAATAAGGAGAGTCTTTCTATTAAGTTTCAGATTCAGGGTTTTTCTGGAAAGATACACAACCATGTTCCAGTAGTTCCGCTCACGCTATCTGATTCAGGCAACAACTTATAGCCTTTCAGTCCACCTTAAGTCATTTGAGAGTCAAATACTTTCTTCTTTCACTGTAAAAGCTGCAGTAACAAAGTTTTTTTCAGAAGTTCTGTAGTTACCGTATTTATCGGCGTATAACACGCACTTTTTCTCCCTGAAAATAGGGGGAAAATGGTGTGTGCGTGTTATACGCCGAAAAAAAAATAAATCTAAAACTTACCTCGTTCCTGCTCTGTCCCCCGGTGCTCTGAAGCTGCGTGGCTGTGAGGGATGCGTTGTGAGCTCCCCTCCAGCCGCTCGGTCAATAAAGTGTGTTTTTTTTAAAACAAACTTTATTGACCGCGCGGCTGGAGGGAAGCTCACAATGCTTCCCTCACAGCCACGCAGCTTCAGAGCACCGGGGGACAGAGCAGGAACGAGGTAAGTGCTGGGGTCTGGGGGAGGAGGGTGGCATAACGAGCATACTAAGGGGCAATATCCTGGCATATTGGGGGCAATATCATGGCATATTAAATGGCATATTGGGGGAAATATCTGGCATAATAAAATGGCATATTGGGGGCAATATCCTGCATATTAAATGGCATATTGGGGGCAATATCCTGCATATTAAATGGCATATTGGGGGCAATATCCTGCATATTAAATGGCATATTGGGGGCAATATCCTGCATATTAAATGACATATTGGGGGCAATATCATGGCATATTAAAATGGCATATTGGGGGCAATATCTGGCATATTAAAATGGCATATTGGGGGCAATATCCTGCATATTAAATGGCATATTGGGGGCAATATCCTGCATATTAAATGGCATATTGGGGGCAATATCCTGGCATATTAAAATGGCATATTGGGGGCAATATCCTGCATATTAAATGGCATACTGGGGGCAATATCCTGCATATTAAATGGCATATTGGGGGCAATATCCTGGCATATTAAAATGGCATATTGGGCTTCAAAGTTCTTTATTTGAAATTTAAGTTTTTTTTTCCTAAAATCTCCTTCTTAAAATGAGGTGCGTGTTATACGCCGGCGCCTGTTATAGGCCGATAAATACGGTAATCTGCTCAGAAGCGTTTCTGTTTGATATCAGGGTCACAGCAGTGGTCCTGAGCCCCCTGACAGCAAAGTGCTGCATAAGCAAGTCATGTCTGGGAAGACAAATACATAGTTATTTTCATTGCGAAAGGACACTTAGTCCATAAATGTATAGACATGCTCCATTAATTAAACACTTAAAAATAAAGTAAATTAGCATAACTTAATGTAAAATAAATATATCATATAAAATATAAATATAATTATATATGAATATATTTGTTTACTTAAATTTTGATTATTTTCAGTTCTAAAATCTGGAGAATTGATATGGCAGAATTTCGTGTATTTTGCCCGAATTTGGAGCATGTTAGGGGTGATCGGCATATGTTTGGTAGTCAAAAATCTATGCTTCCTATGGCAAAATTGTCCCAACCTGAATGCCTCTAAAGTTTCAGTTTCCAAACATCCCGAATAGCTGATTTGGGATGTAAAACAAAAATACTGAGTAGCCGAATTTCAGAAATGCAGATGCTCTCCCTGATCTGGCTCCATTTCGGCCTATTGGACACTAATGTGTTAAAAGTGTAATTTAACAAAAACATTTGTGAATCTACCAGATATATTATCATGCCTTTCACAAATAATATCTGTATTAATAACGAATTATAATTTGTACCTAGCTGTCTGTCTTGTTTTTTTATTTCTCATATTTTAAGCAGAAAAATAATAATGTAATATTAGTATGGTGTTAACTCCACATCCCATTCATACACATCTCTATTAATTTGCCGCATTTGTATATACAGTTATTATTTTACATACTATCATACATATTATAATGGTAACAATTATATTGTAGGGTTTATTAGTGATGCTCTGCTTTAGATATATGCCTAATACATGCACTGTTTATTTTAGGAAAGAAAACATTGTACCAAATGCAAACAGGTTACATGAAGTATAAAGAGGATCCATCAAAGCTGCTTGCTGGCAATAAATTTCAAGAAAGATATTTTGTTCTGCATGAAAGAAAACTTCTTCTGTACAAGGACATAAAGGTATATTTCTGCTTATTACTAGTATCATCACTAAGTTTTTGAAACCATGTCTATGAATTTACAATCTACAGTATGTCTCAAATTTTACACTTCCTTAAACGGACAGTGTAGTCCCCAAACTCACTTTGGTGCATGACCAAGGTATGGCGAATTAACGCAACCTCCCCCCAAGAAAATACACGGACAACAAACTGGATATGAAGGTCACAGTATTTATTAAGAAATACTGTAACAAAGATTTTGTATTATTATCAGTAACGAATCAACTTAAACGTATACTAAAAACGTATACAACCATAAAATATCAGTCTACCGGCGTCAATGCCCCTGCACGGTAGCCACCTGATATTCACTCCCCAGGGACCAGCCCGTGGGGAGTCCGTGCAGCTAGCTCCCAGAGCTACTGCCTCCCGGGTTGGCCATACCCAAGACAGCCAACCCCCTCCACTGACGTCATACCTCGAGTACCCCCTGCCATCACAACAATGACATAGAGAAAGACAAGACAAAGAGGGATGGGTGGGAGGGAACTGATTTCTATAATCCAGAAAAGAGGCTGGGCAAAACCACCGCAAGGGTTTATATAGGTTTTGCCCAGCCCCCAAGGGGGGAGGGACGGCCGCCCATGAAGGGCAATTACTGGCCGAGGGCCTATGACTGACAGACTTGTGATGAGGCTGCATCACCAACCTGTTGTCATGCTGCCCTTTCATATATTGCATTATTACAGGACATTACTAACCTACAGTTTGTTTAAGTGCACTTTAGCTATTTTTTCCACTTTTTGTCACTTTGGTGCAAGATGAATGTTTGTATAGTACACAGGCTTTTTTTCAGGTGTGATTTGATGCAGGCATTCTGCATAAATCAAATTTTTAATATTTGACTAAAGCCCTTCTCTAGTGTTGCCCAGCTTATTTACTGCAGGTGCGGCAGCACTGATTATACAGACACTGAGGAAATAAAGAATTGTTTCATTTAGTCACGTCCTGTTCTTCTTGACTGAAATACATTGTGTGGACTGTGATAGACTTGCTCTTGTACACAGTAGAATCTCTTAACAGTGCAACACATTGAAAAAAAAATGAAACTGACTTATACTCAGCTAGTGTGGGCTGTCCTAGTTTCTTGCAAACGTCTGTAATTTCAAAATGTCATCTAGGTATAATTATTTATACCTTTATGACAATTTAACTATTGCCATATTTTAATCAAGTGTAAAACATGAATTTTAAAGTACATTGAAAGCACATTAATATGCATTAATATTTGGAAGACGCATTTTGGTCCACAGACAGTCCCTTTATATTAACTAACATGTACTTAAGAATATTGAATGGGTACTAATAGCTGCCAACTATGTTTACGTTTAACAAGAGTAATATCAAACATTTTATTTTCCACTTTGTGGTTCCATTGCATTGTTCGCATCACCACAAGTTTCCACTATTTACAACCCCCTACACATCCCCCAATAATCCCTTTTTCATAATTGTATAAGATGATGTTATCTGGGTGTTTTGTAGCATATGATATGACTTTATAAATAAACGAATAATATAACTATTAATACATTTTAAACATGTTTCCATTTAGTAACCTCACTACATTGATTTCGGTTTATTACACTCCTAGTTTTGGTTCTGAAATATTATGACAAACAATTTAGTCAGTTATCACCCATCAAATTATAATTAGATTAACATTTAACCATGGGTTTTGTTTTTTGTTTTGCATATGTGTGAGCAATTTGAAAATGGTGTTTGAGTTTCAAGTCATAGTGCATGTAGTAAATTCATATGTATTCTAAATACTAATTAGCACCATTATCATTGTCAGATAACTACGCTTTATTACTTATATTAATATGTGCATTACAAAGCATAATGTTTAATTTAACTATTGCCATGCTCAAGCCACTCCAGTTCTCCAGTTTATTAAAGCAATTGTTTATAATATCTTGTGATGGTCTTCAGGAAAAAAAACTTTAATACAAATACAATGCAAGATCTATATGGGTTCAGTTACTAAACTATGAGTTCTGATGAATTTATCAGCTAGAATTCTTTGTCAATGGGTTATAGTACAGGGGCATATCGTGCCCCTGAGTGACAGGCGTGCTGCCAGTCCAGAGCACGCCTGTCACTCAGATGCACGATATATCTTGTGTATTTCTGGGGGTTTGTGTGCTGTGAACAGCCAGCACACAAACCCCTGGAAATACACGAGATACATCCGAGGGGCCAACAGCAGCTGCGAATTCATATACTTTTAATGCTTGTCGAATTGGCAACAGAGTGAGTGACTCTGTTGCCGAATTCTCAGCTGCCATCTGTCTCCCAGATGTATTTCCGGGGTTTGTGTGCTCTCTGTTTGGAGCACAAAAGCCCCAGAAATACACAGCGCGAGTGCTCCGTGCTTGGTGTGCGGTGCACACCTAGCACATATGGAGCATCCGCCACTGTTATAGTAACATAATGTAAAGTGTATTGATAGAAATAAGAACAAAAGTGAGAAAGGTAAACAAATGGGTGGATGGCTGGTTCGATGAGTGAAGGTTGCAGACAGAATCCAATGGGTTAAAAAAGATGGCAGTGAGCAGATGATCAGTTAACATGGATATCTATGTGTGCAAGAGTCAAAACAAAATGATGACAAGGAGAAATAATAAGGAAGGTAAGTTTTTATATTAGTTAACGTTTCAAGGAGAATTCCTCATGTAAATTCACATAATGCTGACAGAATTAAAGAAAGATATAATTATTGGAAGTCTACTTTTGCCTCCTCCAAGAAGACTGACAACATTTGCAATATGGTCACTGAAATGGGTAGGCGTGCATGTGGCAGCAGGTTAAGCACCACTGTTTAGGGGTGGATCAATCCACACATCTGCTATAGTGGCCATATTTGTAGTTTTTCTCTGTGTGTCTTTGCTCCAGAGATAATTAGTAAATCTAAAAACTACATTTTTACATATTTATATGTATTTGTTAGCATTTAATCTAGCATAATGGAGAGAAACAATGTTATTATCTAGAAAATGATACTTTATCAATGTTGTGCGAGAAGTACATGTTAAGATAAATGGTCCAGTTTATGTGCTTTTAAGTAACCCTTATATGTTGAAAATGCAATATTACATTTGCATCTTACCAATAGACATAGCATTCAACATTTTTAAATTCATGTACATATCTATGTGAAGAACAAAAACATGAATCCAAACCAATGAGAAAGTTCTGCAATTATCCTTTTTTTCTGGAAGATTCTGAGAGTTCATTAAAGGTTTATTGTGGTTTTTTTTTTCTTTTGAGTTATTGCTCTTGCATCACCATATAAAACTTTTTTCCTGCTCTTTAAATGTTGGTGTGTTCCCAATGCCTTAACTTATTTAATATGAAAATACAGCTTAAATAATTAATCACTGGTATAATATTTCTTGGCTGTCTCTGACATGGAAACACACTTTACTACTAACTTGCTATTTTATCTGGTGATTAATCGTGATCTTCAATATGTTAATTAACTAGAGTTGACCATAAACATTTGATTTTGTTGTTGTTGCATATTTCTTGTAATATTTTATTATGTGGAAGCTTTCTAAGCAAACGGAAATAATTAAATCATTTTCCAAAACACCTTCATAAATTTATTAAACGCATGTGGCCTGGAGTGCAAAGGATTTTAAGCCAAGTGCTAAACTCATCACTTTTTATAAGCAGTGCACATATGAGCAATATGTAACTGATTAACCTCTTCCGTTTTAATACTAAGATGTTAAATTATACTGAGCAAATGTATATACTTTTGTCGCAGCTGTTGATTTCAATGAAAAAACACAGATTTTTTTTCTTGAATGTATTGCACACAATAAACAAAAGTCAGAACTAGATAAATATGAAGAATATCCCACTATGATTAAAATCAAACAATTGCCAAACATATATTTCTTATTACAAATCTGGCCAAATAATAGTGTCATAAATGTAAATGTTTAAACATTTTACATTTTGTTTTAAATGGAATCATTGCATTTTATTGATGTTACAATATAAAAGAGCAAAAGAATGAGGTTTTATAACATTGCTTCTGTACAATGTATACAGCTGTTGGTTACACATGTACACCTGTTTAAACTGCTCCATGTTACTATCCAGAGACATATCCATGCACAACTAAAAACTGCACATTTGAATAAAGCTACCTTACCAAACACTTTATATTGTTATAAAATAGCATCATATTTGTATCATCAGGAATGTGTTATCTGTTATTTGAATATTTTAGAGATTGAAGTAGGTTTGCGCCAATGAAACAAGAAAAAGGGGAAAGGGGAAGAATAGGATAAGAGAAGCGGATAAACACCCCTCACACAGAAAAAGTGGAACACAAAATTACTGGTATGAGCTCTAAAAAATATAATCCAAAGCTGAAAAGATATACAATTATTTAATAGAACATGATACATCTACTGCCACGTTTGGCACAAAATCGTCTCAACCAACATGTTTTTTTTCAACCTTATTGTCATATTGCAATGTTTATTCATGTTCTATTCATTTATTGTATATCGTTTTTACTTACACCACTCTGTGATATATGTTTTATCACTCGCACCAGTAGTTTTATATTTGTACATTTTAGTTTGTGTTTACACTTTTCAAAAGGACACATCTTAAAGATGGACTAAACCCTCCTGAAGAACTTTTAAAAACAGGTGATGCTCAGATGGAGCACCATTCAGAAGTGATTTTCTGTTCTAGAAGTCTACCATGAGATGGCACCCCTTGTATACGCACCTCCATCCATGAAGGAGATCATCTCAGTCATGGCTATGTAGTGCTCATATTCAAATGATGGTCTCTTGCTCCAGCAATGGAGCATAGATGGAAGCCCACTAATCTTTGCAAAGAGATTGTTAGTACACCATTCAAATTATATCTTAATCTCTCTAATGATTGTGTAAATCAGAAGGTAAAAGAGAAATCACAAAAATACCATAGCATTACCTGTTTTTAAACAATAAAATGCCATGATGGTTATGCAATAAACTTACTCCAGACAGAGAATTAACATGCTCATATAAAAAAAATACTGGTAGGGTTGATTTGCACGTCAAATGGAGCAGCAGATAGTATTCAAAGTAGATTTATTCCATCACATATTAAAATTAGATAAAAAGAATATACAATTTACTTACAAGAACATGCAGTGAGCTCTGCTCTAAGAACTCGCATTCACACTAAACACATTGGAGGTAGAATGTTTAACAAAAGCAGAGGAAAAAGTCACATATAATCAGCAAAGATTTTTTTAAATGATAGGAGAGAAAACCCAAATCTAATACTAATACAATATATTTTTCAGCAACTAGCTAAATATGAACAGGATGAATCATCCTCCTTTCCTTTTAAAGATCAGGATTTCTTCAGAACAGCGTTGCCCTATACAAAAATAACCCTCCAACAAGGGGCTTATTGCTGACAAGGCCTGCTAGGCCAGAGTCCAGCATACCTGCAGTAAAATCCACCTATGAATCCGGAGACTGCTCTGAGGAGTCAGATATATTGCAGGTGGTTAAATGTCCTCTCTACCTGATGGACTCAAACACAGACAAGGCACCAGCCAACCAAAGCACTTGTAAAGGACTTGAAAGAGGTGCTGACTACTGAATTGGCCAGTGAAGTGATAGTTCTACAGCACAAGGCAGACGTGGTGGAGACAAAGATCACTGAGCTAAAGAGGCAATACATGTAACAGAAGGACCAGATGGCATACATGGCGCAGCAAATACATAGATTATAACTCCATCAGATGTTATTTATGGATACTAAGACTCGCCAAACAAATGTCAGAGTTTGAGCACTCAAAGCCCCCAAATCTGAATATCCTAATGTTATTCTTCAAATGTGATCCACATCAGACAAAATGGCACTGCTCACATAAAACACCTTGTCTGATTTATGAGACCTCCAACTTACAACTTTTTGATGATTTAACCCCATCAACACTGTTGTAAAGATGTTCATTGATCCCCTTGACCTTAAGGGTGCCAAAGGTCAAGTACCACTGATGCACAGCCTATACCCTGCATGGGGAAGGCAATTTATTATCTTTTGATAATCTAGGAGATGCACCTGGTGTCTGGAGGCCTTAGGGCTACCACCAATGCAGTGAATTCAATACCTGACCTCTACCGAAATGTATTGCAATTACCCAAAATAATTATAAGTTGTATCCAACATTTAACTCTTAGTTTACATAACTGATGTTCTACCTGACTGACTTGGTCAAGTTAACTTCCCTTTAACAGTTTCTATATACTTGCATTGGACCTGTCCCAGATCTGGATGTACCAAGCAATGGCAGGCAGCATGCAAGATGATGTTTCCTTTTCTTGAGTGATCCTTGGATTACAAAGTGCAACATGGCTGAACTTTTGGAATAGAACCTACCTCAGTGACACTGGGTCTCATGCATAATGTCAATGAACTGACCAAAGGGGCCTTATCTGGTATTGCCTTGATATGTAGTCCTAGACAAGACAACCTCACCTGAAGACTTAGCCATATAAACAACCACTTTCTGTACAGGTCCCAAGATGAGGCTGCATAAGTTTGTGGTTAGGCAGTTTTTGATAAAGCACTATCATGCAAAACACATTACATGTTTTCCTCACTGTGGTTACTTACCAACAGGCTGTGATCATTTGTTTATTCAATGAGGATGTTTTTGTAATAATTTTTCTATGTTCGCTTTAAAGGGTCTAAGGTCTTCATATAAAAATGTATATTTTTTCACTGGATTATCAAGTCTGTTGATTGAGTGCCGACAGTTTCCTTTTTAGAAAAATCTGTGTAAGGATATGGAGATTTCCTTACTGTCTGAGCTACGTCAGCAAACCTTTATATAATAGCCTTCATATAACAGTCGGAGCTTGGAGCACATTTCATTTTAAAACATGGCTACAATTATCAAGCTATTTACTTCTAGTAGATGTCTTGTGAGCCTCCACTTTGATTGCGAAGAGTTTAAATTGCGGCTGATATGATGTCAAGGCTGTGCACATCATCTTTATCAGATGCTGATTTGTAAGGATTGCATGATACTTCGACTTCACAAACTTACCATGAACATTAAATATTGATTTTAATCCAGTGGACTCTCAGTTTATCATTACATAATTATTCTTCAGGAGGGTTTAGTCCTTCTCAGTAAATAAGTATAAATGTTGCCATTTTTTAAATGTGCCGTTGTATTAATTTTAATGTAAAAAGTAACATAATTCTGCGAGCTCCACTTAAAACGTTAAAGAACCACATGTGGTTCTGGAGCCGTGGTTTGGCTACTCTTGTCTTATACATAAGTAAATCAAGTATTTCAGGTTGTCAGGAAATGTGTAATTATGTAGTGTTACATACAACTCAAGTCTTCCCAAATGATTCTTCCTTAACCTTCATTAGCACCTTGTCAACAGTTTAAATGGAGTTTATTGAACATGTAGGTGACTCATTTATGTGTGATGTACAACCATTAGAGTTGTTGTTTTTTTTTTTAAATGTGCAATGACATTTTTTAGATTTTCCAAGATAAAAATAATATTTCAGCTAACGTACAAAGTGCTCGCATACATCCTATTTTGACAGGTGTTCCTTATTTTGCACACATTTTTAGAGGCTTTATAACAATGTTTCAGATACATAGAAACATTTTAATGATGCACTTAATCAGACAAATCTCGATCTCTGTTGTGAATCAAATTATTCACAGTTAAAATATTGTTGCAATTGTTGGTATTTTTTTTTTCTTGATGAAAAAATCATATTAAAAATCATATCATTAAAAAATTGAAATGTATTTAAATGTGCTTTCTTACATAAATGTGCAGCAATATGAATAACAGCAGTTTAACATTTGAAACTAGGTGCATTCACAGTAGTCAACAAAAAGACACTGTGAAAATAATGTTGCAGCCTGAAGGTATCTAATAATTATTTTCTACTGAATCGTGTGTTTATATTTATAATTCCAACATATATTCTACACTTTTGTGCCTAAATAGAAGTGCATAATTTGTATTAAACACCTTAATAATGTTGGTATTTTGTCACTAATAATAATTACAAATATTATATTTAAAAGGGATTTTGTTTTTCATTAAATTAGTAAAGAGTTAACTATTTGAGATGTTGTAAAAGCTAAGACGAAATGAGAAAGAAGAAAGGTAGAGAGGAGAATGGAGGAAGGGAAGGGGCGAGCTGGGAAGCAAGGCAGACAAAGTGACTCACTTTAGAACTAAACAACACAGCTTGCACTTTATTGTAATATTATATAGATATTCACTTGACTCACATAAGTCGTTGTTGCTTTGCTTCCTACTCGCCTTTTGAATGAAATATATAACCAGAGCTCTACCTTCCCCCTTTCCAACACGTTATAATGCCTTAGAATGGTCTGTATTGCCTGTTATTTATAAGTATGTCATGTATTGTCTTTTTATATCTGGAAAAAAAATAATGTTAAATTAGTAAAGAGTTATTTAAAGTAATTTCATTTTTTTTTTAAGCAGCACAGTTTTTAAGCAGCAATAATATGTTTAAGACTGGTGTTTGCTATAACTGGATTGTGTATATTTGGTAAAATAAGTTAAGTGACTGTTTCTTTTAGAACTGAAAGTGTTTTCATTATGTTTGTCTGCCTTTGTGTCTGTTTATAATATTTTGTACATTTGAATTTACTTGGCAATAAATTGAATAAAATATTAATTCTGGAGTTGTTTACATTGTGCTTGTGGTAAAAACAATTAGACATAAAAACAGTGTTCATCAGATAGTGAACTGTGGTGAACTGACAAAATTACTGAGGTGGAAAAGTTAGAGTTGGAGAAATTTCCCAACTCAGTTAGTTTGGTCTGACTTTTGCAAGTCAGAAGTCATTTCACCACACTACTACTGTTTAGTGAATAGATGAATAGACCGAATATCTAATTGGTTTTACCATGCACACCATAGAAATAACTCTTAAATTAGAGGGGCAAAGGTTTAAAAGTAATATTAGGAAGTATTTATTTACCGAGAGGAAAGTGAAGCCTAGTAGAGGTTAAGACAGTCTAAGTGTATCTGCTGACACATTTTATGTTTCTATTACTAATATTTGTTCCAGAAAATATATTTTATTTATTACCTATTAGCAAAATTAGCTTGCATATTCACAAATAGGAAGCTACTCAGTAAAAGAGAGAGGCAGGTGAGTTGTGGTGAAGAGAAAATGTATTTAATATTTAACGATTTAACTATGCATTACTCTGAGTCAGTTAAAGGAACACTAACCTTTTTTATTTCACTTGTGCTTCTAATATAGAAGTACAAATTAAATATTAGTTGTTCCTATTGTGAGGATAAACTGGTGTGTACTTTTGATAGTCCATAGGAAGCAGGCAGCCATCTAGTCGATGACCGGCTTGTTTTTGCATGGGATCAGCAGGGAGGACCTTAACTAGGTCCACCCTGCTGATCCATTGCAAAAATGAGGGACTCTCTCTGCACTAGCAGTGATAGACCCTCGCATTTGGCTGATGGTGCGGGGCAACCATCTGCTCTGATTGGCTGTGCTGGCACTGACACTGTCAGTGCCTGACAACCAGGAACTGCTGTGTCTCAGATGTGAGACATGGCAGATAGAAAACCCGCATTTATCTATTGAGATACACGTTGGGTTTACTTCAAAGTCTGGGACATGTTTTTTTTTAACTCTAGCTTCCTTCAAGGCGTCACTTAAACCTAAATGTGAGATGGTGAAATTGGAGTAAACTTATCAAGTTAGAACCTTAACATTATCAAGCTATTTGAAAGTTTACTGACTATGTACTTGTTTGAAAATTGAGTCATGGACCACGTATTTAAGCACTTAATGAGTGTTCCCAGGCATGAGCTGAAACAAGAACCGTGTATGCCTTTGTATACTCCCAGCTTGTGTCTAGCAAGATATGTAGAGAGAAAATAAGGCACAACCGCCACAATGGTGTAATACAGGCAAAACCATTTTATTTAGTAAATATACATTTAAAAGCTTACTTAAAAACTCACATTGTTTTTTTCATTTGTTGGTGCTCCTTCCAACTTTTGTTTCTGATAAATGCTTACTCTTGAAACTCAAATGCATTTACAAGAGACACAGGTTGTGTGACAAATAACATGTACTTAAAAAATGATATAAAAAAATAAAAAATTAAAATAAACATAACCTAGATATACTCTTGTAAAACGAACTAGACAATTATTTCTGTAGTGCCAAAGGTACATATTCAATGATGTAGCATTTACGACTGATCAAAGGCTATGCAAGCAATGTCATCTAAACAAAAATGTAAACATTAATATAATTATACTTAGATTATGAGTGTCACAGGTGCTGCTGCCAGTGGCTGGTTAGAGTGGCACTTTGATTTGCCATACGTGCACTCAGCACTCTTCCCGCAACCAACCTATAGTGATGCAAGGCAAGTGGGCAGAGGGCACGCAAGCTTCAAAAGGTCAGCATTTCCTATGTTTCCTGTTAATTAATTTTCAGTGCTCATTGATTCCAGTGAATTTTTGTGTCCCAGTCTCTGCTTGACTATTTTTCAGTTAAGTCCTGTTCCTGCTTCCCTGGTTGTTAAATATTTTGCTATCTACTTCTATGAAGTGCACACTCTGCTATAGTCTGTGCTATAGTTCATTTTCTGCTTCAATCTTCTGAGAGTAAAACACTGATTTACAGTATGTGCTTTACATATCTGCTGCCACTTTTTGAAGTGTGTAAGATCCCCTGCTTATGGCAAAACATTTTTAGCTTACTATCACATTCTCTGCAGTGCAAGTTCTGCACAAGTCTGGATCTGTGTACCAACCGGCATCTACCTTGTGGGAAAATAGATCTCTGCCATATCTCCTGCTGTCTTGTGCTGATTGCTGGACAGTTTATACATGGTGCTATTTATTGAAAGAGACAATTATCAAATGTGCCAATTGTTCCAGACTCTAACCCAACAATTTAAACAAGTTTATTAAAGACTATTTTCCTATATTTCTATACAGTGCTACAACTGTCTAACAAGAGATCTTCCAAGTCCTCTGTAGTTGAGTCCAGACAGTGGTGGAAGCAGTTTGTAGGCCAGCATTACACCCAGGCAAAGAGAAAA
Source organism: Pelodytes ibericus (assembly GCA_036172795.1). Classification (NCBI taxonomy): domain Eukaryota; kingdom Metazoa; phylum Chordata; class Amphibia; order Anura; family Pelodytidae; genus Pelodytes; species Pelodytes ibericus. The sequence continues at coordinate 158,317,036 of CM069863.1, forward strand.
CTTAACACACAAGGAGAGGCTGCAGGGCACTCCAAAATCGACATTTCTGGGATCAATTGGTCCGATTTTCCTGAAGAGAATTCCAGGATCTATGCAGCGCATAGCCCCTGCATTTTTTTCCAGAATAGCTAGCACCACTGGAATGTCAATTCTAGATTCACATTTTCCCAACCTATTTCAAGCCCATAAGCATACCTCTGAAACTACTTTTCCAGCCTCTACAATTCCAATAGACCATGCCTGTCCTAAACTGATTTCTTCCCTACCAGAATATAACTGGTTTCCGACCTGGAATAGTCAATTTATATATATATATATATATATATATATATATATATATATATATATATATATATATATATATATAATTTAATACTAGTAGAAAAAGGAAGGCTACATGATATGGATAAAGCAGTCAGGGGTTACCCGAATATTACAATATAATTACAATATAATAACAAAGAGAACAAAGCGAAATGGAACAAAATCAAAGCAACGAAGCTTTAAAAAGTCAAAAAAGCAGTTAAAAATAAGTGCATAAAGCTTTAATAAAGTAATTAGTAGGATATTTAATAAAAAGCAGAACAACATAAATTCAGGTGTTATGTGGCAATTTAAGAAAGTGTATTTCACCAGGTAAAAAATTTAGATAGTAAACCAAATGGTAAATATTAATGGTGGTATATAATAAATATGGTGAAAAAATGACTGACTCAGTTCATCCCAAGCAGATATTCATTTAGGGTTGAGCACCTATCAAAAATCAAAAGTAAATTTTATATATCTAGTAATGCAACAGATGGAAATATATATATATATACAGTCTTGATAAAGGTCCGAGGTTCAGACAGAAACGTCGATTATGTTCAAGATTCTTACATTGTGATCTCATGAGTATCGACTAAAGCATTTTCAAATTGTTTCACAAAGACCCGTGAGCGTGTGTTTTTTCTATTCTTTTGGACTTGTATGTATCTTGAGCTGCACAGCACCCGGGCTAATGATATTCCCGAAAGCTGAGTGCACCTTCTTTGGACATATATATATATATATATATATATATTATCAAAGTTAAGTGGTAAAAGGTGTCAAGAATTATTGTGTAGATGCTGCAGGGTCAGGGGAGGACAGAATCCAACATTTAAATAGATTGATGCTAATCAGTAGCCCAAGTTTGCTCTCCCCCAATGGCACCCCACACATAAACAGCAAGTTAGCAGCAGACACCCGGCTCCATAGAATGCCGGTTACAAAATAACAGCATAGAAGGAGTTGCACAATAGCAACATTAGATGCTATTTATATTCTATCCTAAAAAATAATAATGTAGGTAGGACTGAGAAGTCAAAATCCCCTGCAGCATCTACACGATAATTCTTAACACCTTTTATCACTTATCTTTGATATGTATATATACATCTTGTGATTTCTTCTGTCTCCATCATATCACCTTACATTGCAAAGTACAATGAAGAAAGAATCCTGTCTGTTTGCATTTACAACAGGAATCATTTTGTGCTATATTAGTACTACTATGAAGTATTTTTAAAAACTTATCTCTATACATGGTTGATTTAATTGTGAGGCAGGGTGTTTCATTTCCTTTTAAAATAGTATCAATTGATACATGCTGAAGATGTATAGACCACTTGATTAAGCCAGTATTAGTTTTAGAGAAATCTATAGGACTATAAGCCCCCTTATGCATTGTTGCCGTACTATAACAGCTTCTATCTGTATCTGTATCTGTAGAGTCTATAAGAGTTAACCAGGGATTTTCCCAAATATTATCTGGAGATGTATTGATTATGTGATTAATAGAATTATGTACCTGTTAATAAGTTATGGGTGTCATGTCTATGTCTGGGAATCTACTCCTGATTGTATCTTGTTTAAACATCTTATGCTGGGAAATATTTACAAATGGTCGAATGGTGGTAATTCCTTTCCTTGCCCACTGTGTGTGGGTATTCTACCTTTCTGTTCAGAAATTGTGGGTTTTTAAGGAATGGAAGGTATAAAGATTTAGTAACATCCTGGTCATTCTGAAGACTTACAAGTTGCCAAGCTCTGATTGGACAAAATAATACTATGTTCTTTTTGACCTCCTTTGGCAGGTGTCCAACTGGAATATGTAAGAGAGCTTTGAGATTTATGGATGGGTAGGTGTTTTCATTTAGAGTTGGGTCAATAAATCTTTTTATTTTCTAAGATCCAGTCCATTGTGAAGCACAGGAGGGCAGCCCAATGATACTCTTTAAGGTTAGGTGCATTTAGACCACCTCTATTCCATGGTTGCTGTAGTTTTAGCCAGCTAATTTTGGGATGTTTCTTTGTCCATATGAAATTACTGAACGTGGAGTTTATGTGTTTGACCTCTTTAGATCTAAGGAGTAAGGGTAGATATAGTAATCTTGGAAAGGTTACCATCTTAATTAGTGCTACTTAACCAATATATGACAATAATAAATGTGTCAGGATGCCAGCCTCCCTCACACTCCATCCAGGGGACCCTCACCTTCTGCAGGGTCCCCTGTTACTCCCGTGTGCCACCACGCTGGGGCGCTATCGTGTGGTAGGACGCATCCCCGGCCTCAAGTAGCATGGGTGCCACATTCAGCACACGCTTCAATGTTGCAATTGGCAGGTGGATTGTCCTGGTGTCCAATGTGCTCCAGCATTGGAAGATGTGGGGGAGGTGGAGACAGAGGTGGAAACTTCTCTGAATGTCCTATGTGAGGGGCGAGTGGACCACTAGAGCTGAGGGGAGGAGCTGATAATAACAACCCTATAAAAACCCCTCACACTGTTCAGTCCTTGCTTGATTATTAAGCTGTGAAGTTTGGTTTACCATGCTTAGTCCCTTGCTCCCAGTATTGCTATACATCCACTGTGTTTGACCTCCTGATAACGGACCCTGGCTTGTTTTTGGACTTTCCTGAACTCTCTAGCTCAGACCCGTCTTGCCTAACCATTCTGACTCTCAGCTGCCTGCCCTGACCTACTGATTGGCTATTGTACTTCTCTTGCTGCCTGCTGATCTGGTCCTCAGGGGCCCTTGCTCTCATACTGCTCTACGCTCCCCTGCCAGACCTGACGAAATGTTTCCATGTTTTTAGTTCCTCTAAGATTTTTGTAAAAATTGGTGTCTAGTTTAGCGAGTATATCTCTTGTGTGGGAATTTTGGTAAATTAATCCCCAAAATATGTTAACTAAAAAGGTGCCCACTGAAGGGGGTTGTCCGGTATATTTGCTGGTACCACATTTGAAAATTGCTTCTGATTTTGAGTAATTTATAATGAATCCCCTAACTTTGCCAAATCTCACTATCAAATTGAAGATGACTGGCCACTCGTTCTGAGGTTTGGATAGGAGATAGACAATGTCTATGTTTGAAAGTAACCCTTCCAGTGCTTAAAACAGGCATTTAAGCAAAGGAATATCTACTAAATTATTAACTGGAAATCTGTAACTCAGGGAGTTTTAAACCATCACACTTAGAAAGTAAAACTGATAAGTTTTGTAGAGGGAAGAATCAGAATTCTTAGTATATGAATTGTAGTCTTCTGTCTTATTAAAATTAAAAAATATGGTTTACTCAATCTTTAAATGTTAAAATGTATTTGTTTGCTAAATGTCTATTTATACACTGCACATACTAGCTTTACATGATAACTATCCATACTGCTTACTGTTTATATAATGTAAATTGTTTGCTTTATCATAGTCTTTAAAACCAGAGAAAATGTTGCCGATTGTCCCCAGCAAGTTATTTGTTGGAATCAAGAAGAAATTAAAGCCACCCACAAGGTATGTCATTTGATCAAATAAGATACTTAAAAAGATACAATATAAATAAACATAATTGTTCCGATTTTTGCTGATTTACCGTAGCTATCACTACATTTTATTGAGAAGATGGAAAACATTACATTTAATAAGTGTCAATATTTCCTTGATTGTTAGAGCATCTGTCACTTTCCCAAAAGCTTACCTTGCATGCAGCAGTCATTTTCGAATGATCTCCATTTCATTAAATCTAATTTGTCTTGGCAACATCAGAAACATGAAATTGAAAACTCTTTATGGAAACATTATACTACTCAAAAGCTAAGCATAGAGCTAGAGTTGAAATTATACACCAGCACCTCCCCTGGTTTTTAAGGGTCCTACGAGTCCTCATATAATTTTTCAAACCTACTACACCAGCTGTTTTTACTACATGCTATGCTTTTAGAGCTGCTTTAGATGGCCTTGGGAGTGTTGTTAAATTACCATATTTTATTGTATTTTTTGTGTGTTTTAAGCTTTTCATTGTTTATACAATGACAGCTGTCTACAGTTTCTTGTAGTGGCATTGAGTGTGATTTTTTTTTTAACCATATGTTTTATAAGTGCTTTTAGCAAAGCATAAAGGTTTGCCAAAAACATGCAAAACATGTATCTAGTTTTTGCAACAGGACTGAGATATACAATAAGGTCTTTATTATGTACTATTGAAATTTCGAACAGTTCCTGACTAATGTTAACCCTTTGTTTCTGAAAGTTATGTATTATTATAGGAAACTTAGAAATGCTTAGTTTAGGATTTCTTGCTACACTATCGGAGAACATTTGTGTACTTAATATTGCCCACGTAACATAAAACCACTTTGCTCAAATAATACATCATTAAAGCATACAATGTAAAGTAATGTTACATTATTCTAATAAGCTCTCTTATTGTAAAAATACAGCTTTAGATAAGAAGAACAAAGTAGACATATTGTATATTAAATAATTAAGCTTTTCAATCATTGTACCATGTACCTGCTGTTATCATCAACATTTTGAATGGAAAGACCGATAGTTTTCATTATAGGCTTACATAAATGACAACTACAGTTTCTTTTTTTAATTCTTTCTTCCTACAAGGAATCAAGACTTCAAAAAATTGTGTCCACTGACCACTGAAGTAAACTGTGTCAGCACGCACACAGCCAATCAGAGCGGGGGCTCTCCCTGCTCGTCTGATCTGCTAGTCCAGACAGAAACCATCATTTTCAAGGGTATCAACAGAGGGGAGCTAGAAAATGTTGATCTCCTTTGGTAAATTAGAGTCTCTCTCTATACTAGCAGAGTAAACCAATCGCTGACTAGACCTGGCTGACTGCTTCCTATAAACGTACGGCTGCCTCCGGTCAAAGGATAAACTGGCATGTACTATCAAAAGTGAATGACAGTTTATCCTCACACTAGGGACAACTAACTTTTCATCAAATATAGAAGCACAATTGAAAAAAAAAGTTTAGTTGTCCGTTAAGTGCTTATTTTAATGGACACAATATAGTGTGTAAATCATATAATGCCATTAACTTAATTTGCCTGGTTGGAACTGAATTTTAGGGTTATATATATTAACAAAGTTAGTAGCCATTTCTTAAAACCATTTACTCATTAATGATCTGAAAATTTATTTTCTGAACATTATAGAAAATGTGAATGTGAACAAGTAGATTAAATCTGTCATACTTAAGTCCCATTAAAAATGTTTGTTGGCAAAACCATATTTCTTATTTCAGTGTATTCAAAAATATGTATAATTTCACCACAACATGTTAATTTTTTTTTTTTGTGTGTTATTTATATTTCAGTTAATATTGTTTTTCAGATGTTAGCTCTGATTGTCCACTAATGAATAGTATTAATGCCTCACATTCATTTCTGAAAACAGTTTAGTAATTTAGAGGTAATTTAATTTAATGACAGCTCAATAAACATTTCACATTATTCCAACACTTTGTTCTATTATATCAGGGCCAACAAAGCTTAGCGAAGCATTTGTTCTACTATATTAATTGTGTATACTTCTAACATAATTTGATTTTTGTTTTCTTTGTTTGTTATAGTTGGGGCTTCACAATTTATTTTGAAAAATACCAGTGGTAAGTATGAATCTTTTCACAGTTTTGGATTTGAATTCCAAAGTAGGTGTATCATATTTATATTAGAACACTGAGACGCAAACTCAATGCTAAAGCTAATATAAACCACTCTAAACATTTTCAAATTTGTATTCAACCATAGCGAAACAATTTTGCTTAAAAATGAAAATACTTACATATGGCTCAAATAAGTAAAAGCAACTCAGTGTAACGTTAAACAAATGATAGGTGGGACACAAGCATATCCAAACATGATCCGTTTAAAGGGGAAATGTAGGTTAGAACAAGCAGACAATAATTAAACTATGGAGGGTACATGTGAGTAGATTATATAGAGCTAGAGTAGAGTTCTGGACAAACGTTCCAGTGGAAAGAGTAAAGGCTTAAACAGATAAATACATTCTAAACAATAAGGCAGCCTAAATGTGCTATGGCTGTGTTATATTTCTGTTTGTACTGCCTTTGGGGACCTTTTTGAGAAATCTGAGATCCTGTGTTTGAGTTAACATGGATTGACACATTTTGTTCTCAATGTGCTCGTTTACCTTGTGAATACACAGCTACTCTATGTTCTGCATGTATGTTTTCACTGCCTCTGTTACTTCTAATAAAATTATACTTAAACCTGTTGGAGTACACTGAAGAATGTTCTGAGAATAACTGAGAATGTTTGAAAATGTTTGTGGCATTCCTTATATTGTTTTCCAGTACAGTGGAAAAGGAGCATTTAGGTATTAGTACCGGAAAACTAGCACAGGAAAATAGAATGAGAAAGTCTAGATGTACGTCCAAAATTCCCATAGCATAATGACGTCAATAAAAACAAAATATATAAAATGCATATTAAACTGCAGGTGATGTCATAAAAAGGAGTCACGACAGATACATTTAAAACATATTTTTTTCTTAATTTATGCATATACAGGGAGTGCAGAATTATTAGGCAAGTTGTATTTTTGTGGATTAATTTTATTATTGAACAACAACCATGTTCTCAATGAACCCAAAAAACTCATTAATATCAAAGCTGAATATTTTTGGAAGTAGTTTTTAGTTTGTTTTTAGTTTTAGCTATTTTAGGGGGATATCTGTGTGTGCAGGTGACTATTACTGTGCATAATTATTAGGCAACTTAACAAAAAACAAATATATACCCATTTCAATTATTTATTTTTACCAGTGAAACCAATATAACATCTCAACATTCACAAATATACATTTCTGACATTCAAAAACAAAACAAAAACAAATCAGTGACCAATATAGCCACCTTTCTTTGCAAGGACACTCAAAAGCCTGCCATCCATGGATTCTGTCAGTGTTTTGATCTGTTCACCATCAACATTGGGTGCAGCAGCAACCACAGCCTCCCAGACACTGTTCAGAGAGGTGTACTGTTTCCCCTCCTTGTAAATCTCACATTTGATGATGGACCACAGGTTCTCAATGGGGTTCAGATCAGGTGAACAAGGAGGCCATGTCATTAGATTTTCTTCTTTTATACCCTTTCTTGCCAGCCACGCTGTGGAGTACTTGGACGCGTGTGATGGAGCATTGTCCTGCATGAAAATCATGTTTTTCTTGAAGGATGCAGACTTCTTCCTGTACCACTGCTTGAAGAAGGTGTCTTCCAGGAACTGGCAGTAGGACTGGGAGTTGAGCTTGACTCCATCCTCAACCCGAAAAGGCCCCACAAGCTCATCTTTGATGATACCAGCCCAAACCAGTACTCCACCTCCACCTTGCTGGCGTCTGAGTCGGACTGGAGCTCTCTGCCCTTTACCAATCCAGCCACGGGCCCATCCATCTGGCCCATCAAGACTCACTCTCATTTCATCAGTCCATAAAACCTTAGAAAAATCAGTCTTGAGATATTTCTTGGCCCAGTCTTGACGTTTCAGCTTGTGTGTCTTGTTCAGTGGTGGTCGTCTTTCAGCCTTTCTTAACTTGGCCATGTCTCTGAGTATTGCACACCTTGTGCTTTTTGGCACTCCAGTGATGTTGCAGCTCTGAAATATGGCCAAACTGGTGGCAAGTGGCATCGTGGCAGCTGCACGCTTGACTTTTCTCAGTTCATGGGCAGTTATTTTGCGCCTTGGTTTTTCCACACGCTTCTTGCGACCCTGTTGACTATTTTGAATGAAACGCTTGATTGTTTGATGATCACGCTTCAGAAGCTTTGCAATTTTAAGAGTGCTGCATCCCTCTGCAAGATATCTCACTATTTTTGACTTTTCTGAGCCTGTCAAGTCCTTCTTTTGACCCATTTTTCCAAAGGAAAGGAAGTTGCCTAATAATTATGCACACCTGATATAGGGTGTTGATGTCATTAGACCACACCCCTTCTCATTACAGAGATGCACATCACCTAATATGCTTAATTGGTAGTAGGCTTTCGAGCCTATACAGCTTGGAGTAAGACAACATGCATAAAGAGGATGATGTGGTCAAAATACTCATTTGCCTAATAATTCTGCACTCCCTGTAATTGTAAGTCTGTATCACAGTGTATAGATCATTTTTGTTATTTTTTTTCTCCACATTCACAGTATGGACAATGTTTAGGTAACAGATTATGTTTAAGTTGAGAGCATTCTATTTTTATTTTAAGTTGAGGACATTAAATGCTGTACATTTAAATTAATAACACGTTATAGAACATAACAGTGGTTCTCTTTATAATTTTTCAAGGCATCTTTGTTGCGATACAGAAGAAACACTAATGGAGTGGGAGATGAGCTTTCTAAATGCACAGGTAAATATGTAGCATACATATACAAATGTTTCATATTAATACATAATTTACTCTAAATTTAAAATAATTTAAGCATAGCCATTATCTTTAAATATATTATACTAAATAGGAATATGTTAAACTAAGAATTCAAAGTAGATAGGATAAAATACGATAAATGTAATGCTTTGTATATTGATTTTTAAAGATGTTGAAAGTAAAAAACAGTTTTTGAAAACTGAATTTTGTTTCTCAGTCAAACTATCAAACAAATAAATGTATTCCCAATAGTCAATAGTCCCTTATTCTGAGACATAGTATTTTTAAGGTGATGAAAGACAACACATGCAATGCTTAAATAATTATTAATGTAGAAAAATGTCCATCCAAATATGAATAAAGGGAGTTTATCAATAAATATAAAATACCATCATGTAATCTGAGTGTACGTTGGATTCACTGCATTTTAATTATTGTGTGATGATATATCTGTCTGGTTACTGAAGAAGTGGATATATACATTTATCTCTAAAGTATGGAATACTAAATAGCACAATAGAAAATGTAATACAAATCCATAAATTTAACTTTAACTTTTTCTTATTGGTTTAGTTAAACTTTTTACTTCAGTTTTGATTTAATTGTTTGAGTTAAATTAAAACAAAAGTAAAAAACAAATAAAGTATCAAAGTGCATAAATGGAAAGCACATTAACGAGATTAATCTCGTGGAGTTTTCTTTACCAAAGTTGGATGAAAAAAAAGTAGGACCAACTGAAAATAGTTCTCATGATAAAGGTTCTCAGTCAAGTTATTACTCACCAAGTTCCACAAGAGTGTTTGACTTGGCACATCCCCATTTGTGTGGAGTAACATTTTACCCCAGATTGCCTAATGCTACTCAGAAACCAAGCCTAGTTACCCTAAATTAGGGCCCTGTACTTATGGTATTAACTGAGGTAATATGTCTATGTTTTTGACCGCTAACTACATTAAAATGAGCAGCATGAATTGAAAAAAGGTAGGAAAATGAAAGTGATTAAAATGAAAAAAGGTTCATTTGAACTTTCAATGGCATATAAGAGATAACACTACTATTTGGTTGTTTAATTTCATACAACTGTTTTATTCATGTAAAGCCAGGCCAGCTTTGTACAGCCTTCAAGGTTGAATGGGTAAATTGACAGTAGCTGTTATCACTCTTTTATCCAGAAATGCATGATGCTAACTGATACTTGTAAATGCATTGCAATAACACCTCTAAGTTAAAATTACTGGGTCTGAAAATGTACTCTTAATTTTACTGAACATGGCTGGTTTTAAAACAGCAAAGAGATAATGTTAACATATACAATCATGCAGTGAATCAAATTAAACTGGTTTGCCCTTGTCTACCACTTATCTTCTCCAAGGCATGACATATATTCTACAAAACTGTAAAATTTACTGTTTGCTACATAGTGCAACACTGTACATCACCATAGAGTTCTGCAACATAAACTCAGTAATTACAATTTTTTTTTTTTTTATAAATAGTGTCATAAATTAAATTAAAACTGACTTTCCAACAGATAGCTTGTAATGGCAATAGTAATAAGCAATAGAACAAAATAACCATTATTATCAACCATTAGTTGCAACACGTCTGGTAATTTTATAACGATACGTATTGTTGGATAAACTCATATCTACATCATATCATATCTACATGAGAAAATAAAACATGTTCAGTGTATCTATTAACTTATTTGAGTAGTAATGTATGTCTTTCTTTGCAAAAAAATCGAAAGAATTAAAAAAAACACAAAAGTTATTATTTTTAATAATTGTTGCTATAGTGGGAAATTAACTTTAACACTGACTGTTGGAAGATTCTGTCATTTACCTGACAATTAATGGTATTATCAGATTCAAAATGAAAGCATCCACTGAGACTAATTGCATTCTATTGTATAATAAGAGTTAACCCTCAATGTTTTATTGCAGTCTATGCCATTCAATGTCTACAGATAAATAGTCTGTATTCAATTACCTGAGCAATGTATTCTGCCCACTGAATATCATAGGCTTCAATACAATATGTTGAGTTATAAACCAGTAATAAGTGATAACGCATCTAATTGAACAGTGGCCATTATATCATCCTTCCTTTTTTGTTAATGATTGCTATGTCTTGATTAGAAAATGAGACAAATATAAGCAATCAATAAAAAACAACTAAATGTGGGAACAAAAAGTTAACTATACAATAAAAATAGACGGCTGCTCAGGGAATTTATAACTCAGATAATTCGTACAGTATATAACTTAAATGTCAATCACTGATTTAAACATATCATAAAAACACCACATCAATACCCCTAGAGATACATGTAATTACAGCATAAAATCATTGAAAACTCCATAATAGATTCCAAACTAAGAACATTTAGATGTTATGCATATTATCATATTGCCTGTGTCACGTGCTCGTATGTAGATGGTGAATCCAGTTACATTGTTTTATTCTGCAATATCGGGGTATACTGGCTTAGAGGGGCTTTATCTCAAATGGTTAATAAGAAAACTCTTTGCTGCCATAGGTCAAAAACATATTTATTGTAGATACAAATATTATACACCCAGTGGTCCAAAAATGTAAAACAAGGTTTGGCCAAATTGCTATATAAGCCTGGGTAATCATTGTCATGCTTCATTTTGTCTTGTCAGTATAAGCTAAATTTATTTTTGTTATTTCTTTTCCATATGCCTAATGGTTAATATGTTTTTATAGTATCACTATTAGAGTGCAGTTGTCACTGTACCAGATGTACCAGCTAAGCAGCTCTAACCTACTCTAACAATACTTTTTTCAGAGCATCCGTGACTTAACAATCGTCCCCTGTGATAGCACTTAGTGTGAATTTCTAAGCTTGTCATAACACATTGTGGAATGTATTCTGCCTGGGAGGGTAGTAAGATGGGAGGATGTATTTACAACTGTGCTGCAGATGAAATAATTGATGCAGAAGAATGTATTGAATAGGTCCCAATTGCAAAAAATATCTATTTTTGAAATAATTAATAGTGACCAGAGAGAAAAGGCTGAATTCAAATGTTAGACTTTCGATTTCTGTTCTGTTGGGAATGTTTTTAAAGTAAATTACAAGTAAAGAACACATAGCCAAAGAAAGTAACATGGTTTAATTCTATATACACGTCTTCAGATAATTCAAGAGGTTAGAGAAAAATAGAAATCACTTTCACTGCAATACGTAAATAAGTAAAGGCAGCTTAATGCAGCACTGACTTCCATGAGAAGACTTCTTGGGATATCTGCCTTTTATGTTTCATTGAACCGACAAAGAGATAAACAAGGCATTTTTTAGTGGTCCTTTAATGGTTAATTAATATCAGCAATGTGAGTAGTGCGAGAAGCTATTGCTTTATTTATGAGCATAACTCAGAGTACATAAACACCTGCAACTGATGGCAGTGAGCTAAAAGCTAAGGAATTTATCCATGAGAATGGGAATTGTAATGACTTGAGAAGGGAATTTCCAACTTAAGACCAAAGTAGCTGAGTTGGAAGCATTCTCCAGTTCAGCTGCATTGGAGATTTTTTTTCTGTCTCAGCTACTTTGGTCTTATGTTTGAAATTCCCTTATCAATTCCCTACGGTTCCCTCTTTCATGATTGAGGCCCTATGTCTGTAGCAAGAATTTAAACTACTATACTTCTCAGTGAAAACGTTGCCCTTTATTCACCAAAAACCATGCTATTTGGATCACTTTCAAGGATTGATCATTATCAGTAAATAAGCCAAACGTTGTACACTAGGGACCAAATCAGTGCAGCACTTTGGAATCCAAAGTTAAAAGGACACTGGTAACATGACATCTTGGATTAAGGGAAGATTAAAGGGTCTACTCAATAAAGAGAGAATTGTTGGGAATTGAGATGGGAATGTCAAACTTTAGGCCAATGAAGCCAAGTTGAAAAAATTCCTCAATGCAGCTGAATGGGAGACTTTTTCCAACTCAGCTACTCTGGCTTTAAGTTTGAAATACCTATCTCTATTCCCTGCAATTCTCTCTTTACTGAGTAGACTCTTATCCCCTTCCTGACACTAGGACGCACAATGGCGTCCTGACTTTACATTGCCTAAAAGACGTTAGGATGGCATAGTACGTCCAGCGTAAAACTGCTAGGTTTGGCTCCTCTAATAAGACCCTTATCAGGTCTCTGCACCATGCATCACGAAGGGGTTAACTACCAACTTGATCTATGGTTCTGGATATCTCCTCCAAGACCAAGTCCCTACTGCAGTCAATGTATAAAGTCAGACAAACACCTAAAAGCATTGCTAACAAAAGCTTACACATTTTTTACACAAAACACAACATGGGAAAGGCATACAAGCGGCATCATGGAGCTTCTGGGGTACACTCAATAAATACTAGGGGTATACTCAATAAAGAAAGTTTTACAGGGAATTTGAAAGGGAATAAATCTAAGGCCAAAGTAGCCGAATTGGACAAATTCTCCAATGCAACTGCATGGGAGAAATTTACTCGGCTACTTTGGCCTTACGTATGAAATTCCTGCCTTAATTCCCTGCAGTTCTCTCTTTATTGAGTAGACCTTTATGTCAAATTGGCAGCTTCGAATGTGAAAATCCCCAGAAGGCACAATTCACCTAATTTCATGCCATATGCTATAGCAGTTTTATCAATGTGACAGTAGCTCATCTGAACTAGCCCTAAAGCTTACAGTTCTGTTAAACACCTTGAGCATCGTTGTTTATAGTGATTGATGATGCAAAATAGTTATGAGCTGTTGGTGAATAGAAGTTACAATCTTACAATAATAAATATCATTTGGTTTCCCCAGCATCCTGGTGATGTTTTTCCATTTATGAAAAGAATCAAACAAGTACCAGTTGCTAAAAATGTAAAGATGAGAGAATTACAGATGAAACAAGAAAACGCTTCAGTGAGAATGCATCAAACAGAAACGGTAAGACACATTTCAGCAAATTTGAAGCTTTTGTTCTCATACTTTGTCTGGATAATTATGTACTTGGTAAAAGACGTTCACTAAATTATATTGCATATACCATCGAGGGGATAATAACATTAATTAAGTGTTTAAAGATTAGATCATCTGCTGCTTTCACTATGCCGCAAGGGTAGGTCTTGTATGAAATATAATTACCAAAACACAATGCCGATTTCGTTCAGGTCAATTGCTTAAATAACTAAATTAAACTGAAACTACATCTACGTATAGTAGGCTGGTTTGCCTGTGTGAATGTGCATTTTTTGTTTCCAGCATGTATTCTAGCTTATAGCTATCAATTACATTATCCACAGCAAAACATGCTGCAAAGGAAAAGAGAGCACTGGTCCATTTGGTGGCCCATTTTACCAGATTACTACTTTACTCTACCATCTCTGATAGGATAACAACCATTTGGACTATTGCTCTGTACAGTCATTTGCATCATTTAAGCTTCAAGGTTCCCCGAGATCAGTTTATATCATGTAAAACTCCATTACTGTGTGCTTTCGGAATGTCTATTTACTTAATTTGGTCAGTTGACTCCACATGTTTTTATTCTAGCTTTGATTTACGTTCATACTGCATTATAGTGTGTTTTCCAGACTGAAACTGCAGTGCAAATAGTCAGTAATCTGTTACATAGCAACGATATATGCATCCTTTCAATATTTTAGTTCTTATCTCTTAATGTCTCAGCGACAAGTGATCTGTATTCACTTCAGCAAAGTTCGGTTTGATAAAATGTAAGGTATATTATGTACTAGAAGTTGCATGTTGTTTCTGTCAACTTACGATTTATTGAAATATTGCACCAAGGGTAGATGTTTTAAATGAAATAATACAAATGAAGTATCTTATTCAGTCCTCTTGTTCCATATATGTCTACGTGGGTCAGATCTTCCTTCACCTTGGGTGAGATCAAGGAAGATCTGACTCAAGATTCTAAACAACATGCCTGCTCCTTGTTAGAACTATTTGGAGCAAAGAGGACTCAATAAGGTGCATTACTTGTATTATTTCATTAAATCAGTTCTGTATAACTCCTATACACTAGTGGGTCTACTCAATAATGAGAGAACAGCAGGGACATGAGACAGGAATGTCAAACTTAAGACCAAAGTAGCTAAGTTTGAAAAATTCTCCTATTCAACTGCATTGGAGAACTTTCCCAACTTGTCAAACTTGGCCTAAAGTTTGAAATTCCCATCTTAATTCTCCACCGTTCTTTCTTTATTGTCTAGACATTTTAATGCAATGTTTGAACTTGATCTTTGAATAAGTTATCTTTTTTACTACAGTCATCCTTTAATAGAAGGACTTATGTTTCTACGAAGTGATTTATCATTAATATACCTCAATCTAAGGATTGACATCTCTTTATTACTTTACTTTACCATAGATAAATACTGTTAACTCTTTTGAACTGTGTTATTATTGAGATCATGAAAACATGTGACTAGTAATCTGGACTGGCCAAAGTAATGCAACTTTAGATGGCTGAATGTCCAAAATTCCTAGTCTACTGAAGGGAATTTAGGATTTAATTAGAGTGCATTATAAGCCAAGCAGTCCTGTGTTACATAACAATTTAAACATGTTTAAATAAGATGGACCATATTGTCTCTACAATGTGCTTATCTGACGATGTGGCTTTTAATGCACAAGATAAACATATCTCTTATGAGTAATATGTTTTTCCACATGAAGGTACTTTTATTATTTTATATGGTTTTGATTTCTCTCATTTTTGTTCTATCTGAAGGGCTTGAATCCGTGGTCTGACAAAATGATTCCCAAATTAAACTATACCTTATCCAGAGAAGACATCAGTTCTACACTGAAGCAAAGGGCATCTCTGCTGGCTGATGTCTTAGAAAGAAAAGAAGAGGAAACACTTACTAAACAAAAGAAACATTATAGTTTGGTGGATCTTGACAGTCCAAGTAATTACGATGGTGAAAAGCACAGCATGGGGTCACAGAATAACACCTTAAATCAATACAGCAAAATGCCTGTGGCATCCAGTGTAAAAATGCCTCCAAAACTTATCAAGGAGCTGAATTCAGTAATTCAGAAAAACAAGAAGAAGGAATAAACAAAATGGGATTAGCAAATGACTTATATATTTAATGTGGTACTACTAAACGTTACTGCATAAATAATACGTTAATATCATATTAAAAGTATTGGATTAAATGAATTTAATACACCTTTTGAGCCCAAAGTGTTTATCATATGACCTACAGGGAGATTATTGTATTTCAATATATTTAATATTATAGTATTAGCTCTGAGCAACCATCTAAATTGTTGTTAATGTGTGGGATGACTAAGGCAATATTATAGCCGTTGTGGGCCTATTCATTTAATATGGCTTTGAAGTTTTTAAAATATTGTAAACTTGTACTAAACTGTGCAGATTAAATCATAACTAGGCAGGAGGCCTATTCTATCTTATGTATAAAGCTTTTGAACAAAAGATAGCAGGCTCACCAGATGGCAGTACAAATGCTTTCCTTTTTTGGATACATGGTAAAAGCATCTTTAAATCCTATTCAGGACATACAAAAACAATGGTTCAGGATCCACCACCTGACATGTTTCGTGCAGAGCACACTTAGTCTAATTCTGAATTCCCTGCAATTTTCTCTTTATTGGGTAGAGACTATAGAGTATTTAAAATGCCATCAATGTGTTAGTTTTTGTAAACAAAATTCCCTCCACCCTCCCACAGCGACACCTTCAGCCACCCCTGCCAAAAACCAAAGTCATTCATTCACTTTGCATTTCGTTCATTGATATAAAAATAAAATAAACTATTAACATGTCTGTTTCTGAAAGCATTCTTACTTAGCAGCATTTTTTCACACCTGCCTCAAATGTTTGCACAGTACGGTATATTGTTTCCTTTTGCAGAAGCATAAGGTTTGACGTTAAAAGGATCAAACATAATACATTGTTGGGATTTTTTATGTTGTCTTTATTTTCAAAAATATGGGATCATTCAGACAAACAGTCCAAGTAAGGAAAAAGGGGAGCAGGATAACCAGTTAGGTTGATTAAGACATGAAAAGGCTTATAGAACCAAAGATGCTTGATTTGGATGAATGAGTTCTGGGTAAGATAGCTACAATTCAACCTAAGCTACTTGTGTCCTCAACATAGTTTCAGATTGTAAGCATATACAATTTAATTCATAGCCTAGGTATGAGGGTTACAACCAATAAAGTGTAACTGGTCAAACTACCCAAAGTTGGGTGTCGCATGTGTTCTAAGAATATCCTATAACATTCCAAGTCTGGTTTGCAGAAGTCAAAAAGAATTGTCAAAGATCAAAGCTGAAGGTCAGTAAAGCATAAAACATGAAACCTAGAATTTACCACAAAAGCTAATGTATGGATTGGTTATTGTTCACTTAAAACCTTGAGTAAGCTGAGTTTGCATTAACTAAGCATGTATTTGGGTGTGTCTTACGCCACAGAAGCAGAGGAGAAGCATACAGCACTCTTAATTGGAAAAAGATTATCATGGTAGCAAATATTTGAAGGTATAGAATTATGTCTACTCTACAAATTATTTGAGGTTGGGGTTCGGCAGGGCCAGCGCCACCTGTAAGGCGACCTAGGCAGACGCCTAGGACGCAACTTAGCAGGGGGCGCCGGAACCGTGGAAAAAAAATCCTCCCCCTTCCCCCTTACTTACCTCCTCACTGCTGCTCTGTCTCCCGGTGCAGGTCCGTGGTTGTCAGGGAAGCGTTGTGCACTTCCCTCCAGCCGATGCGTATTCAATAAAGTTTGTTTAAACAAACTTTATTGAATGCGCATTGGCTGGACGGGAACGCGCAACGCTTCCCTCACAGCCACGGACCTGCAGCACCGGGAGACAGAGTAGCAGTAAGGAGGTAAGTAAGGGGGAAGGGGGAGGATTTTTTTTTTTCATGGTTCCGGCGCCCCCTGCTAAGTTGCCCCCTGCTAAGTTCCCCAATTCTTCTTCCCACTTAGTCATTCCTCTCGTTTTCCCCAACTCGATCTCCCATCTGGATAACTCAATTAATCTAGATATAAGACGTTTTTTGTGGTGCGCGTCTGTAAAGATATCCAACTCTGAGCGTTCTCTCAAAGGGTTAACATTTAGAAAGCTTTTAATTCTCATAAACGTATAATGTTCCCTGTTTGATATTTTATATTTACATTATAAGTCATCAAATGTCTGAATTGAGAGAACGACCATATATCTGAAATTTAAATTATCCCGGCCTTAAGCCACTGTTTTATATCAAGATTTTCAATCAATAGCTGAAGAGACTCCAAAGGGGCTGTCAGGGTTAACGAATCAAATGTGGCAAATTTCCTTTTAAACTTAAACATATAATTGGCAATATTTGCAATAATGGGGTTTTTGATGTTCAATTTGTCAAATTGCTCCTGATTTAGCCAATATAAACAGATAGGTTTGCAATTTTTGCATTTCCACCTCTCATATTTATACCAGCCCAGGTCGAAGCCCTGTTTATAGTCCCAAACCAAAAAATGATAAGCCATACAGGCTTCATAAATTTCTGCGATGTTTGGATAGTTAATCATTTTTTTAACCACTTGGGGGAAAGTTTAATTTAGCTAGAAAAATGTAATAGAGCAGAGTTTGCTCCCAAAAGATTCCATTTGTATAGGTGAGTTGAGGTGAGAGGAACAATTCAGCTCACCAATTTAGCTATATAGTGTGCAGTGTGGGTACAAACCTAGTGAGTTTCAAATGCTATGTAAATTCACCAGATTTATCTGCACAATCTAAAACTTCATTTGTGAGATGAATTGTTCGTCTCTCCACAACTCACCTTGACTCACCCGCAACTCTAAGTTTGCAGGAACTAAGGACCAGCATCCCCAGAGGGTATTTCTAATGCCTTTTTCAAACAATTCCATGTTATGGAGACAGAAGTGTGCCCTATCCTGTGCAAGAGAGCAGTATTTAATAAATAAAGAGTGTATAAATTAGTAAAAAAAACATTTTTACAACAAAAAAAAAAAACTGTTAAAAAGCAAAGTTTGAATAATTCCAGCATTACATGTGTCACATGTAAAATCTATCCTAGGCAACTTGTGAACGACGTAACTATGAGCCGTTGATTCTTATGTCATACAAAGCAAGGTTGAATGAATTCAGCGCAAGTATTTGTAAAATGAGACAAAATATCCATCCACTCTGCAAGAAAGGCCCTGTATTGGAAACCTTTAGATGTTTAAGACATTTCTAAAATAGAACATTGACTCAGTTTCCAATTACTGAGTTTCTAGTGTACATATATAATGAAATGCAATATGACAACAAGTAATTATCAAACAAAACTAACAATAATGTGCCCTATAAGTGACAGAAGGTGGTTCCTTCAGCTAGTTGGCAGCAAAGGTTGTTTACCTGGTTTCTGATTTTTAATTGACTGTCTGGCATTCGTAGCAACAGCTGGTCTTTAATTAGTTGGAAAATTATTGTCACTTTAAAAAAAGAGACAGAGAACAAAGCAATTAAACATAAGATTCCATATGGTGAAACATTGTTGTCAGCTTTTGATTTTTCTTCTCATTTGATTGCTTCTTGGGGCGTAAAAGGCCACTTTCAGTGAACTTTTTCATTTCTTTTTTTTTTGCAGGTCATTTTCCATTCGGTGAAATTTGACTTTGGGTCTTTTATTGAATTTCAATAATATTAGCTTTGCTATTAATTGGAACATATTGATGAAGGGAAAGCTTTCGCAACTCCTCTATAGATATACTTGTCCCAATGTATTGTAATAAAATGTGCCACACTAGTAAAATAAAATAAAAAGGGATTAAACCCTTTTTTTTCCCTTTAATGAAGCAGAAGATTACTTCTTCATCTTTAAAATCCTATGTTCAATGGTGACTAATCTGGTACAATTCAAAAGTAATTTAATAATAGTCTGCGCATGAGCTAAAACTAGAGAGTGGTTTAGCGCCCTATGGCAGCAGAGCAAGAAGGTCCAGCTTGCTATCTCGTTTAAAGTATTTGAAAGGTAACTATTTGAAAAAAAAAATATACCAAAGTGAAGGAAGATCAGTCTCATCTTACAAAAAAATTGTAAAAACCTAGTATTATTTCATTAAATTAGATCCATTTAAAATATCTACACTAGATGCCCTCAAGTCAACCATTATTCAATGCACTTTTTATTGATGTATTTGTGTGACAGTAGAATAGACCATTGGGATTAGTGAACTAGCAATAATGCCTGTTCCAATGATCTCTTCTCACAGGCAAGTGCAGAAGTATCGAGAAAGTTCCTGCACCATATACCACTTTTTTTTTATTGATCATAGAATGGAATTCAGTGTGTCTGTTCTTGTTCTGGGTAAAGTCTGGCTCCACTCCCAGCCTTATTAACTTAAGTCCCTATACGATAAAGTATCCGTTTATTGGTTCTACCACTTTAATATATGTTCAGAAAACAAGAATATGTGGTTTCTATTGTTTCTTTTACCATAAATGAAACATGAAATTGGCGAAAAAATGATGGTAGATATGTTAATACGGTAGAAGCAAAAGAGTGCAATATGTTTTAAAAGTGGTGGAGACCTTGATGCGTTAATCCTCTGGCACTGTTTATGGATAGATTAACTTTGCCAATAATCAAAATATATACTATTAGCAAATCACAATGGCAGGACTATTTGTTTTAGAAAAGAAATGGACTAATCTATGTAATTTTCATCTTACCTAGTCCACTGAGATATGGCATAGTATTTATTCGGACATTTAAAATATACAAATAAGGATTGTGCTCCTTACCCTTATGAAGTAAGATTAAGCCTTCTCACCACATCTCACAATAGAAAATGTTTTGGTAGACATACAAACTACCTTGAGTGCCCAGTAGCGTGTAAGGCTAGGAATATTCAAATAAGCATGTGGTGCAAAACTGTCCACATGTACTTTTGCTCTCCATACTTACTGTATTTAATTTAAGTATAAGGACTACAATGGGATATCTTTCAGTTAACAAGCCACGAGACCTTAATCTTTTTCCTGGTGGAGTTGGCATTTTTCAGAGTGCTGGCTAGAGACATACTCAATAAGAGGATAACAAAACTTTATTGTTCACTTGTGCCTGTAATCTAGAAGCACAAATTAAAACTTGTACCTTGACATGAGGGGTAAGCCTATTTATGCTTTTACCAATTCTTAGAACCAAAAAAACTTTATTCTGCCACATTTATATAATTGTTGCCAACATTGTCTAGGTGAAAAGTGCAGTTTTTTTTTTGTATACACTATCTGGTAAATGTACTTGCAACATGTACATTCATGTTTAGCATGCATCATATTATATATGGTTTGTGACAAGCTTAGCTTACCAATGGTGATGAGCGAACCCGAAATAGGGTTTGTACCGAACATTACGGTTTTTGGACCCTGGACCTGAACACGAACATTTCACTGTTGGAGTTCGGGGTTTGGCGATTTAATGGCGCATTTTGAAAGGCTGTAATGTTACATTTGGCCAGTAGATGGCACTGTTGTAATACGAATGGTTACATTCGTGTAACCTGAAAGTTTAAATGTATCTTTCAAAGTTACTTAATTATAGACGAAAGTCTATATACCGAATCTCTTTCGGTTTATAGACTTTCGGATTATAGAAAGCCCATAGCATTACATGTATTCCATAAACCGAAAGTCTATAAACCAAATGTCTTTCGGTTTATAGAGTTTCGGTTTATGGAATACATGTAATGCTATTGGCTTTCTATAAACCGAAATAGAGTCCCCATTCATACGAATAGGTGAATTGACCTATTCGTATGAATGGGGACTCTATTTCGGTTTATAGAATAGCAATAGCATTACATGTATTACATAAACCGAAAGTCTATAAACCGACTCTCTTTCGGTTTATAGACTTTCGGTTTATGGAATGCATGTAATGCTATGAACGAATGAACGAATGGTTAATAAACGAAAATCATTTGTCCATTCGTGCTATTGGCTTTCTATAAACCGAAATAGAGTCGGTTTATAGAATACCAATAGCATTACATGCATTCCTGCACTTCATATCTGAGAGTCAAATAGAACCATCAAATACTGTGCTTACAGCGCACTTTGAAAAATTCTAATAGTTTTGGGTGCTAAATAGTACATTTGCGTCTTGCGGTGCACTTCATATCTGAGAGTCAAATAGAACAGTCCAATACTGTGCTTACAGCGCACTTTGAAAAATTCTGGCTACCTCCTCCTCCTCCTCCAGCACCGCTTCCACCTACACCGCCATGGTCACTGCCTCCTCAACCTATGGGTCACTTATTATAAACTGAAAGAGAATACCCTGCACTCCAACCCTCTCTCAAATGGATAATTCTGTTGATCCTCCTGGCAGCCATGCTTTAGATTTAGATTTATGTTCTTCCAAAGCTAAAATCAAGGATTCCATCTAGTGCTATTTTATGGCTCACCTGTATTTTTAATTTGTATGTATTTTATGTTATTTTAAGTTATTTCCCTATCCACATTTGCTTGCAGGGCACTTGTCCTACTCTTACCCACATTTTACTTCATTTTGCAGCCCTCTAGCCCTTTCCAGGACTTTTGTAGAGGCATTTTAGTGGCCAAAAGTTCGTGTCCCCATTGACTTCAATGGGGTTCGGGTCAAGTTCGAGCACGGACCCGGACATGTTTTCCGAACCTGCCGAACCCGAACATCCAGGTGTCCGCTCAACTCTTCTTACCAACATTTTTCTTCTCACTGACAAGATAAAAAACAGAGCAGGAAAAAGTCCAATTCACTCTGGAGTCTAGGAAAAGTGGCCAATTCAGAGGATGTCAAACAGATTTTGCAGAACAATTCATTACACTGTTGGTTGAAGATACTCAAATTTTACTGTAGGATCACAAAAATAGACAATTTCGTTTTTTCAACTGTTAACACAATATTAATAGTTGCGTGTTAAACAGATCAAATTAAATGAGTCGAATCTGGTGACTCATCATTGCTTCTCCTTTACTTATTTGCATATATTTATTTATCAGTGGGGAGATCTGTGCATTGCTATAATGAAATTGTATTAATGTTTTATAAGTGTGGGAAAAATAACCATTCTTTGATGTGAAATGATAGATTCATGACAAGTCGCCTTGGGCAATCTGACAGTTCAGAAAACTGTTTCTGACAACATACGTTACTCAGATATTCCATTATCTTTCTCGCTATAGCTGAAATATCTTGTGAAGAAATGTATATAGAACAATTAGTACTCAACATATTTTTTTACATTTAATGACGTTGTCTTTTAAATCAAATTTTTTTCCCACAAATAGTAGAATAGGCATTTGAAGGTAGAAGTACTGCATTAATATGGTGTACAAATGTTCAGACCTGTTTTTGTTTGGAAAAAAAATGACAGCTGTTCACTAAACCATGAACCATATATACTGCAAGCTAATCTGATTAATAGCCACTCTTTACAAGAATAATATGGTATTGTGGTTTCATAATGTATGGCTTCCTCACTCAAGCTCACTGTAACAATTTATATGGAAAGAATTACAGGTCTGAAAACATTACACTACACCAAGAAAACAAGAATTTTCTAAATGACATACTACTCTTGTAATAATAATATAATGTATATTGCATGCTGTGTAATAGTTTATATTATCCGATAGTCATATATTACTCTTTTTGACATTTAATACTAGCACTAGCACTTGATGAAGAATACTTTTCCTAACTTGATTTATGTAAGCCATATGTAGCCAGTTCAGAAATGTAACAGTAGATTTACTCCTCTTTTTCCTGGGCTGGCTACCTTGTCTGCTCCACACAAAGGTTGTTCTCAGTTCTTTACCAATGTGAGGAAATCCTTTCAAGAGGTAGAAGTGGAATCCAGCCTTACAATAATGTCCAAAAGAACATATCAATAGGTCAAACGTTACAGTATACAGCAGCCTTCCAAGCTTGGGTAGGCTGAAGCCAGGACTCACCAGCTGCAATTCAATTCTGTTGTATACTACCTTGAATTGATACTATTGTTTAAAGTTCAGTCAGTAAATATGCCAAGATTAGGATGACATACTTGCTGGTGCATCACACATGCAGATCAGGTCACCTGTGAAACCTTCTGTCACTACAATCTACTGCACCGAGGGACTGTACACTTCTCATACTTGGGGAATACCATAATTGTGTTGCAATGTGAGCCCTTAGGCTGGTAGGGAACTGGGATTGGTGGAACCCACTCAGTCAATTACATATTCACAAGGTACAAAGACTCCTGCAACATTGAAATACAGTGGGAGTCAGGTACAAAATCAACATTTGAGGAAAGAAAGAATAGACACCAATGAGAGGGAATGGAATTTAACTGCCCTATAAATGGCATTAATGTAGACATCTAGTGGGGCTTCGCTGGTTGAAAGGTAGATGTCTTTGAATAAGATAGTTTAAGAGAAGAGATTCAAAAATAGTAGTAATATTTGATGTTCTAAGGAACAGAGTTTCCAAAATATGGGGCAGCTAAAGAGAAGTCTTAAATGTATTTTAATAGCTAGAGTAAATTTTGGTGGTTATTCTAAAATGGAAGATTGTAGGTTTTGGGATAGCATCACAAAATCCACATAGAGTTGTCTTATAATGGTGGAGAGAGGTCATATGGAGGAGACATCATTGTTGGTGTAATCTACTAGACATGTGCAAAACTAAAATTTTCATTTCGTTTTCGTCCATTCGGACGAAAATGTTATTTATTTCGTCTAAAATGAATTTCGTTCATTACTGCATTCGTTTCAGACGAAATTCGTTCATTATTCTCGTTTCGTTTTATTTGTTCATCTTATAGAATACGTGTAATACTATTGCCATGGGCGTAGGAAGCGGGGGGGATGGGGGGGACGGATCCCCCCCAGGAAAAAATGTGGGGGGGACAGGTAGGGTGAAATCCCCCCCAGAACGCGAGGCAAACGGGGCCCCCAGCCCCTGCTTGCCGCTTTTTTCCGGCAAGCCGCATCCGATGGATGCGACGGCCGAAAAAAAAAAAAAAAAACTGACGCCGGATGTGACGTTGCGTCGCATCCGGTGACTGTTTCCCTCCTCCGTGCAAGAGGGAAGACTGCACGGAGGAGACATCCGGCGGGGGACACGGAGCAGTGAAGTGTAAGTACTAGGGAAGGGGGGGGGGACTGACTGGCACAATATTACAGGCATCTGACTGGCATAATATTACTGGGCATCTGGCTGGCACTATATTACTGGGCTCTGGCTGGCACTATATTACTGGGCTCTGACTGGCACAATATTACAGGCATCTGACTGGCATAATATTACTGGGCTCTGACTGGCACAATATTACAGGCATCTGGCTGGCACTATATTACTGGGCTCTGACTGGCATAATATTACAGGCATCTGGCTGGCACTATATTACTGGGCTCTGGCTGGCACTATATTACTGGGCATCTGACTGGCACAATATTACAGGCATCTGGCTGGCACTATATTACTGGTTATCTGGCTGGCACTATATTACTGGGCATCTGGCTGGCATAATATTACTGGGCTCTGGCTGGCACTATATTACTGGGCATCTGGCTGGCATAATATTACAGGCATCTGGCTGGCACAATATTACAGGCATCTGGCTGGCACTATATTACTGGGCATCTGGCTGGCATAATATTACAGGCATCTGGCTGGCACTATATTACTGGGCTCTGACTGGCATAATATGACAGGCATCTGGCTGGCACTATATTACTGGGCTCTGACTGGCATAATATTACAGGCATCTGGCTGGCACTATATTACTGGGCTCTGACTGGCATAATATTACAGGCATCTGGCTGGCACTATATTACTGGGCTCTGACTGGCATAATATTACAGGCATCTGGCTGGCACTATATTACTGGGCTCTGACTGGCATAATATTACAGGCATCTGGCTGGCACTATATTACTGGGCTCTGACTGGCATAATATTACAGGCATCTGGCTGGCACTATATTACTGGGCTCTGGCTGGCACTATATTACTGGGCATCTGGCTGGCACAATATTACTGCCCAAATGAATGTGGGCAACAAAAAACCTGGCAAATGAATGTGGGCAAAAAAAAAAAAAACCCTGGTAAATGAATGTGGGCAAAAAAAAAACCCTGGCAAATGAATGTGGGCAAAAAAAACAAACCCCTGGTAAATGAATGTGGGCAAAAAAAAAAACCCTGGCAAATGAATGTGGGCAAAAAAAAAAAAAACCCTGGCAAATGAATGTGGGCAAAAAAAAAAAAAAAACCCTGGCAAATGAATGTGGGCAAAAAAAAAAAACCCTGGCAAATGAATGTGGGCAAAAAAAACCCTGACAAATGAATTTGGGCAAAAAAAGACACTGGCAAATGAATGTGGGCAAAATAAAACTGACAAATGAATGGGCAAAATAATGTAATTAATAAGTAATGATGGTCTGTGCCTTTGTAAGAGGCACAGACAAACCTGGAACGGAAATGCCCACCTTCCATGCAATGAGATATAGTGTGTGTGACTGACTGTGTGAGTTTGTGTGTCTGTGACTGACTGTATGAGTTTGTGTGTCTGTGACTGACTGTATGAGTTTGTGTGTCTGTGACTGACTGTATGAGTTTGTGTGTCTGTGACTGACTGTATGAGTTTGTGTGTATATGTGACTGATTATGAGTGTGTGTGTCTGTGACAGACTGTATGTATGAGTGTATGTGAAAGACCATGTATGAGTGTGTGTGTCTATGTTACAGACTGTATCTATGAGTGTGTGTCTGACAGACTGCATGTTTGTATGAGTGTGTGTCTGCGACAGACTGTATGTATGTATGTATGTATGTATGTATGTATGAGTGTGTCTGTGAACGACTGTATGTATGAGTGTGTGTGTGTCTGACAGACTGTATGTATGTGTGAGTGTGTGCCTAGCAGACTGTATGTATGTATGTATGAGTGTGTGTCTATGTGACAGTATGTATATGTGTGACAGGCTGTATGTATGAGTATATGTGTCTATGTGACTGACTGTATATGACTGCATGTGATTGTGTGTATGTGCTGTTGTCTGGCTCCTAGATTTTTTTCCTGGCTCCTAAAACTTAGTTAAGGTTGTCAAGCCCTGGTATAAATGTTACTAGTTATATACATATATTTGGGGTCCACCTTAAGCTCTTGGAAATGCTGGAAATATTTAATATTTTACAGTTTAGTTTCTGGTCAGAAATGTAATGTTTGTTTGCTGAGAGGGTAGTGGATGCATGGAATAGTCTTCCAGTAGAAGTGGTAGAGGTTAATGCAGTGAAGGAGTTTAAGCATGCATGGGATAGGTATAAGGCTATCCTAGATATAAGATAAGGCCAGGGACCAATGAAAGTATTACTATACTGAGAGGGTAGTGGATGCATGGAATAGCCTTCCAGTAGAAGTGGTAGAGGTTAATACAGTGAAGTTGTTTAAGCATGCATGGGATAGGTATAAGACTATCCTAGATATAAGATAAGGTCAGGGACTAATGAAAGTATTACTTTACTGAGAGGGTAGTGGATACATGGAATGGCATTCCAGCAGAAGTGGTAGGTTCATACTGATGTATGTTTTATGGTGTACACACAGCTCGCTGACTATATTTCATGTAACAGTGATAAAATGCACCTGCCTGATGCAGATGTTGTGCTGTGAATGTATCTGTTGTATACCAAGGATCCTGGTAATGTTGGTGGGAACTTCGTGATATAATATACACTGTGACAAGCTTTATTTTTACTGCTGCTATACCCGGCGAGCAAAAATGCTGTCCCCCCCAGATTTTTGGGGGTTCCTACACCCATGACTATTGCCTTTCTATAAACCGAACGAGAGCCCCATTCATAAGAAATTCTTATGAATGGGGACTCCATTCATAAGAATTTCTTATGAATGGGGCTGTCGTTCGGTTTATAGAAAGGCAATAGTATTACACGTATTCTATAAGCCGAAAGTCTATAAACCGAAGGTCGTTCGGTTTATAGACTTTCGGTTTATAGAATACATGTAATTCTATGTATTCTATAAACCGAAAGTCTATAAACCGAACAACCTTTGGTTTATAGACTTTCG
Source organism: Pelodytes ibericus (assembly GCA_036172795.1). Taxonomy (NCBI): domain Eukaryota; kingdom Metazoa; phylum Chordata; class Amphibia; order Anura; family Pelodytidae; genus Pelodytes; species Pelodytes ibericus. The sequence continues at coordinate 158,344,851 of CM069863.1, forward strand.
GCGTATAGACGTTCGGTTTATAGACTTTCGGTTTATAGAATACATGTAATTCTATGTATTCTATAAACCGAAAGTCTATAAAGTGAACGACCTTCGGTTTATAGACTTTCGGCTTATGGAATACGTGTAATACTATTGGCTTTCTATAAACCGAACGAGAGCCCCATTAATAAGAAATTCTTATGAATAGGGCTCTCGTTCGGTTTATAGAAAGCCAATAGTATTACACGTATTCCATAAGACGAAAGTCTATAAACCGAACAACCTTTGGTTTATAGACTTTAGGCTTATAGAATATGTGTAATAGTATTGTCTTTCTATAAACCGAACGAGAGCCCCCATTCATAAGAAATTCTTTTAAATGGGGACTCTAGTTCGGTTTATAGAAAGCCAATAGTATTACATGCATTCCAGTCGTTCATTATGTCGGTTTATGGAATGTTTATATAATGCTATTGGTATTCTATAAACTGACTATTTCGGTTTATAGAATGCCAATAGCACGAATGGACGAATGGACAAATGATTTTCGTTTATTAACCATTCGTTCATTCATCTTTCGTTAGTTTAGAATTTTCGTTATTCGTTTTTTGGACGAATGGACGAAAATGCTATTTTCGGACGAAAATGCATTCGTCTGAAAATGAATGCACATGTCTATAATCTACTATGGATATTAGAGGATGCCAAATAGGATTATTAGATTTTCCAAATGAATGTAAAGGAAAAAGTGCCTTTAGCTGTCCATGATGGGAAATTATATAAGAGTGGATGCCAAAGAGAGTATTGCATTCAATACAGGAGAGGGTCAAAGCAATGTCACATATGTTTCCAAATCCAAAAGCATGGTGTTGGTCAATAGTATCCGCATAGAGAGCTAGGAGAATTAAAATGGATAATTACCTCTGATTTAAGCAGAGAGAAAATCCCTTCTCTCCTCAGCTGATAAGCAATAGTACCATGCTTGACAGAAGGCAGAAGCAACTGGTTATGACTAAAGCAGTTGCCTAGGTCCCAGTTTTTAAAGTAGTCTATATAGATTTATTATTTATGCCTGCTGTGTAGTAATTGTCCAATAAAACATTATTTAAGAATCTCTGGAACCTAGTACCTGTGATATGCAGCCTTACAGCCTTTATATTAGCCTATATCTCAGATGGATTCCAGACATTTATGAGAGTAACGTTAAATCACCCCACTTGCTAGTGCTTCACTAGTGGGGTAATCAGGTTAAGTATTTATTGAATAAAATGTTAATAACTGCAATTTCTATATATTCATACAAACCTGTGCTTTCACAGCGCTGTAACACAACATCCTGATTCCTATATTTTCATTTGTAGAAGAATTTATAAATACATTTTCTTCTGTTACTGAATGAAAGGCTGCTTTGGAAACCCCGTAATGAATATACTTGACTTATTTGTTTTATCAGCAGGGTGTCCTCTTATAATAACAAGGATGGGTGTAAGATCCAAAGTGTCAACGAAACAACTGCCTGAGTAATTACACTTTTTTTTTTAACCTTGAAATATCTTAATGGAAAGAATTTTGTGAAAGTTAGTCCATGAGGAATTGCAGTACTAAGTGCAAAAATGTTCTTGCTACTTAATTTATTATTTTGTTTCTCAGCCTTGTCCACTTATTCCCCTGTTTTCAGTTGAAAACAAAATCTGTCACCCATTAGTTTGAGATCTATATGGATTTTAATACACTGTTCGCTGGTTCCTACCAAAGTGTTTATCTATTATATTGGATAGCAAAGGTCATTTTAATTTTGGATTCAAAGAAATTAGATTTCATATCAGTGGCATCAGTTGGAATTGGAATAAAGCCGTGTATTCTTTTAGTATTCATGCTGTTCATGTTATCATTATTTTTATGAAGAGCACTATTTGCTTCTCTTAACATCATTACTTACATTGGAATTTGGCATATGCATTCCCCATTTATTGATACATGTGAATGCTTTGCTACATATACTAATCTAGTGGAGATTTAGCTGATGAGGTACACATAGATAATTAGAAATACAGCTAAATATTCTTTCCTTTTAAAGCAACGCAATGTTTTGTAGATCGATGTAGATACACACTGAATGCATTTTTGAATGTACAATGCACAGTACGAATATATATATAGTACTAGTCAAACATGTGTTTTTTACTGCACACATGCTTGTTTAAAGAACCTATGTATTGATCTTTTATTTAGACAACAGGCAACGTCTGATTAAAAAGGCTTCTAAATGGTACTCCCATTGAGTTGAACATCATTTCAGCAACTTAACTACAGCATGGGCTGCTTCTGCGCTACATCAGTACCTTGGTGCAGTGGTGTACTTATCTCAGATTTTTCAGGAAAACGCTACATTTAAGAGAATGTGTAACCTTTCTATTTTGTGCTGATCCCTTTGTATATTGTATATAACTCCATAAAATATATAATTTTATATTTTTATGAATACCTTTGTCTTTTACATGCTTAAAAAGGAGTTAAGAAAATCTCTGAGAAAGCAAGGACAAATACTTAGATGCAATTGTTTGGGGAATGTTCTGCTTATTTCATTTTGTTTACATTATTTATCATTGGCCTTCACTGCTCACTGGCTTTGGAGAAGAAAAACATAATAATAACACAGCGTGATCACTAATATAGTTATTTAAAAAGCATAAAACACTTTTAAGGACATGGCGAAAGTAACCAAGAATAAAGGTGTTAATCTTTGTCTTCTAAAGAAATGTTCTTTAAAGAACCTTTGGGGAATGTTTTTATTAATTCATTTGGTTTACATTATTTATTGTTGACCTTCACTTTGTACGGGCTGTTGAGTAAAAAAATAAAATAATAATTACACAGCGTAATCACTAAATTCACCTTAGAAAACTTGAGAAAGGATGATAAAGTAATAATAAAGCCAGTCGAGGCGAAGGGGGTTATAGCAGTAATCAACAGAGACAATGACATACAGGAATGTGAAAAACAACTGTGTAATAACAATTACAATACAATATTTTATAAAAAGACCCCACTCAAGATGTGAAAACATATTGAATTGGACTGGTGGATAAAGGTTTAGTGCAAGTGATATTAATCAAAAATGTATATAATTATTTGAGTGTAAGATTCCCAAAAATGTCCACCTTTTATATATTGCTCAAATACAATAAAGACCTTTTTTGTGTTTTATTTTTATTAAATTATTTTTTTGTGTTATATATTATTCAATTAAGTAATTATTGAAATATAATGTAATTATAACTTTTTGCTAAATGAAATAAAATATGAATTGAAAAAAACTGAAGCTTTGTTACAAGATATAGTATCAGTACTCAAGCTACTTGAAGGTTTTGAGTAGAAAGAGGACTACTTACTGATGTACATACTGATGTGATTACACCTTGGATGTAAGTTCACGTTACACAAATATACATCACATTAAGGGGAAGCAGATGGTTACTCTTTTGGCATAGGATGACACAATACCCACTCGGCAGGCAGATTTCATTACATTAAACTTCTTTACTTACTTCTATGTCCAATTAAGAGAAACAGCAATGGGCACCAAGTTTACCCTCAGTCATGGAAATGAATTAATTGCTTACTATGTGGACCTGTTTGTATATTAAGGTATTGACTGGGGGTGAAACTTGGTGCTATACCATCGATACATAGATAATATCCTACAAATAAATCTCTATTCTGTTTCTGAATACTGACACTTAGTGCATTAGCTCTGACACCGTTGCTTGACTGCCCCTAGAGGCAGTGATCAATATTACAGTTAGAGGAAAAAAATTAAATGAAATAAATAAATAAAATAAATAAATAAATGGAAAAATTTGTCTCTCTCCCTTACTAAAACTAGTAAGGTGAGGGAGGCAGATCAATACTTGTCAAAGGCAATATTTACTAATATTGCCTTTGACTGTATGATAAGTGCTCATCAGAGCACTTACCATACATGCCTGCACACAGATCACACAGATCTGTTGTGCAGGCATCGATTGGCTCCCCCTAGAGCATCGGAAGTGAAATACATTCACTTCCGATGCTCTTGCCATTAGAAGGGAAGCGCTGCCTGTACAGGCAGCGTTCCATTCTACTGAGCCGATGGGGTCGCTCAGGAGAGCAATCACCATCGGTTCTGGGAGCCTGAAGGTTCGCTTCCTAAGCATATGTGTGCAGCGGGCGCAGCCATTTTTAAATGGCTGCTACGATCACTCCGGGAAGTGTGCGCCCCTGCACTTTTTGTACTTTGTAGCAACACCACTGGTCGCTTTCTTTACTCTGCTAAGTGCATGACGTGCCAGACACGTCAGCTGTCGGCAAGTCCTCGATTTGCTGTGACGTGCCTGGCACGTCATCTGTCCTTAAGGGGTTAAAGGAACTGTATCACCTATTTGTGATTTCTGAAATTCAGCTTGAGCCAAATTTGGCACCCGAGTTTGACTTAGTGTCAAAAATAGCTTAGATAATTTCACTTTCTATTACTTTCAATAGGGAAAATTCAAACTTGGGGTTTTTCTTAAGTCAAACTAGGGTTCTGAATCTGACTCTCAAAATAAAAATCTATCTCCGCGAGCGAAACTCGAACTCTAGTGAATAGATCCATATGACTATAGATTAAAACAAATATTGAAAATGATCTATATGTTGTGTTAGCAAACCTGCAAGAAAACATTTAAATAAGGAGAAAAATGTGTCTGGGTAGATTCCTTATTATGACATCACCTGTGGCTTGTATATAAATGAAATGGTTTCCAATGGGAAATGTGTAATTTGCATATCAAGCCACAGGTGATGTTACAAGCAGAAGACCCCACAGACACATTTAAAATACATTTCTCTCCTAATTTAATTACAATTCTGCTAACACAATTTAAGTTGATGAAATGATGTTTAACTTTTTATGTGCTGATGTATCATTCATACATCGTTATTAAGTGAAACTTGAAATTATGTTTCAGGTTTTTTGTCTCCAAAAATGTTATTATTGTTATTTTCTTTGTAGTCACTAAATCTAAAACAAATACCATTGTGGTAAACTCAATGTCCAATACATTTGACTTATCTCAAATCAGATTGTCTAGGACACTCCAGCGCAACGGCTTCATCGCTGACAGTTTAGCACGGCAGTTAGAACGCTGAAATGTCAGCAATGAAGAATAACGCGGCCGCTTCATTGTGGACGCGTCTATGTAAGGGCTGACAGTTTAGCGCTGAACTGTCAGCTCTTACAAACGTACAAGTTAAAATAAAATACCCCCCTAATAAATGAATCCCCCCCAAAGTGCCCCCCCAAACCCCAATACTAAAATTAACCCCAAAACCACAATACTAAAATTAACCCCCAAACCCCAATACTAAAATTAACCCCAGAACTCTAATACTAACCCCCGAACCCTAATACTAACCCCTGAACCCTAATACTAGCCCCCTAAACACTAATACTAACCCCCGAACCCTAATACTAACCCCCTAAACCCTAATACTAACCACCTAAACTCTAATACTAAATTAACCCCCAAACCCTAATACTAACCCCATAAATCCTAATTCTAACCCCCTAAACCCTATGAGTTATTTAGTACATAACCCCCTAAACCCCATTCTAATTCTAACACTCTAACACTTTAATTCTAACACATTAAAACTCACCTTTAGCGATGAAATGTCCTGCGATGAAATATCCCGCAACGAGCTCTCATGTGGTGAACAGACGGCGGTGAAGTGGCTGCGCGGATGCAGCCGCGATGAAGTGTCCCATCCCCTTGCCTCCTGCTCTTCATGATTTCTTTCAGGTCAGAGAAGCTTGTGTCTGCAGCATGGAAGCTGTGTCTCTGCCCAGGAAGAACTTTGTGCATGTGAAAGAGCAGGTTAGAGCAGTAAAGTCATATAAAAACAACTGTTTTGTTCTTGATTGTTTTGTTTTTTTCTTTTTTAGTACTTCTTGAAATTCTTGACTAAAATTAGTAATGATATATCTGTGAGAGTTTTAAACCTGACTCAACTTTATAAAAAGTTACCTGGTTAAACACATTACATGGTCAAGTCTTGGTGCCATTTTATGTCCACTAAACCTTTATTTGATGATTAAATTGTATCACCTGTTCCTGATTTAGAAGACAAATAGAAACCAGATAAAGACACAGTGCAAGGGCACGGTAGATGAGTATGGCATACCAACAAAATGCATACAATCTCACACAGCTTTATTACAAAACTACAGCTGTACCGAATTACAAAACATTTGAAATAGAAACGTGCACTGCTAGGCTTAAGCATTGAAAATGATTACTTATTACTTTGGTGATACATTGCCTTGAGCAAATGCATTCAACCGGAATAACATCTGTACGCATGTGTTATTCAACTCAAAAGCAGATTCTATTAATGACTTCTTATTCGCTATTAATAAACAACACAGCACAATATGGATTCTGAACACAAAGGAACACTCTAAAATATTTTACATTTATATTGCTCCAAGAAGCCTGAATGTATGTCAAATGTTTATGGTATTGTAGAACAAAATGATGTAGATCTGAAGAAAATATATTTTCTTCTGAAGAAATTGACTCTAGACTTCCATACCTTATGCCTTATTAAGTCTTTTTGTTTTTCACAGACTTCTCTCTGTTTCCTTAGCAACAGGGAAGTTGTGGCTCAAAGCATAAATGAAATTAAAGAATGTGAGCAGCAAAGGCCAAACTGAAAAAAAAAAAAAAGTAATGAGAGATGTAAAACTATCATTGACCCAATATTTTACTGATGGTAAAAGTAATAATTCTCTTCAGTTACTTACTTTGTTATATAATGTCTGAAAAAAATGTTTATTTCTTTTTAAAGCAATGTGAGGAACTATTAGTATTATGTTGTAAAGTTAAACACACTGAGTCATATTAAAACAGAGATATTAGTCTTGCAATTAAAAAGAAGTACATTGGATTGCTTAGGCCTATAAAAAGCAGAGCAGAGAAGCAGGCAATTTTTGTTGGAAAGTATGAGATCAATGGTGAAGACAGTGCTGTATTTACCACGAGGCATCCTAGGCGGATGCCTAGGGTGGCAGCGCCCCCTCAGCACTGAGAAAAAAATAATATTAATAAAAAAAAAAAAATAATGAAACAAAAAAAGCCGCCCCTTTAAAAAAAAAACGCGCTTACTGGCAAAGACAGAATTGAGAGGATAACAGGCAGCATGGAGGACACCAGGGAAAAAGGTAAGTGCTGGGGGGATGCATTGGGAATTGACTGGGGCGTATTAATGGCAATTAACACTGGCATATTATTGGGCAAATTTAGTGGGGCATATTAATACCAGATAACACTGGCATATTATTGGGCAAATTGGCTGGGGCATATTAAATGGCAAATAACACTGGCATAATATTGGGCAAATTGGCTGGGGCATACTAAATGGCAAATAACACTGACATATTATTGGGCAAATTGGCTGTGTAATATTAAATGGCAAATAACACTGGCATTTTGTTGAGCAAATTGGCTGGGGCATATTAATGGCAAATAACACTGGCATATTATTGGGCAAATTGGCTGGGGAATATTAAATGGAAAATAACAATGGCATATTATTGGGCAAATTAGCAGGGGCACATTAAATGGCAAATAATAGTGGCATAATATTGGGCAAATTTGCAGTGGCAGATTAAATGGCAAATACTGGCATATTATTGGGCAAATTGGCTGTGACTTATTAATGGCAAATAATACTGGCATATTATTGGCAAATGATACTGGCATAATATTGGGCAAATTGGTTGGGGAATATTAATGGCAAATAATATTGGCAATGTGTATGTAATGGGGTGATGGAGGCATGTAAATGGGTCATGTCGTGGGTGTGCATCGTGGGTAGGGGGGGTGCCCAAAATGTGTCTGCCTAGGGCAGCACAAAACCAAGATACACCACTGGGTGAAGACCACACCAATCTTGTTAAACCAAGCATGTAACACCAGTACAATTGAGGAGGGAACCAATATTTGACATTCACAGCATTCTTTAAAAAATGTGTACCCACCTTAACCCCCAGATACCCCCATAGAACATGTACCTTGTCTGTGAGAAAGCTCCACTGCGCCTGCACTGCTGCAAAATGCAAGACTAACACTTGGGGAGGACTTGGGCAGGTATATATGAATTACATTTTATTGAATGGAGGGAAACAAACTAACAGTGACATTCACCCTTTAGTCAAAAAGGTGACAAGACTGTTGGTTTAATACAAATCTATTAGTTGATGATTACTTCAACACCAAAAACGACTACACTCTTTCTCAGATACTGTTGGCTTTAACCCCTTCAGGACAATGGCTTTCTTTGTTTTGATTTCCATTCTGGACAATACTATTATTTTCTACTATAGCCATGTGTGCGTTTAAATTAAAGTGCAAGTAATAGTATATCTAGAAAAAGGGATGCTGGAAGATTAACAAGGACTGACAGTCTAATATGTTTAAATAAGTGGCAAAGAGATCTGAGCAGAGAGGTAGATTACACAGAATGGATAAATATAATCATTATGACGAAGAAATCAATTCATTGTGTGAATTTGCTTGAATTACAATATAAAGAGTGGCTAAAAAAACCCTCTTTATATTGTAAAAAACGCAAATATATTTTATGTGCAAAACTATTTTTGCACTTTGCTCCTATTGCAATGTACTAAACATTGAACACTCAAATAGTATATGCAAGAAAATTGTGAATAAAAATGGGCATAATTTAGAATAAAAACAGACAATTTTGCCAATATTTTTTTCTACCTTTTTTGATAGCACTTGCTAAAAGCTGGTGTAATTTTCACACTCAAATAAGATTTTCATAAAATATTCGCAAAACATTTTAGCGTGCACAAATATAATAGCAAAAATTAACGGAAGATGCGCAAATCAGGGAAAAAAAGCGCAGAATGTAAGAAATAGTAGCAAATTGCTCCTTACTCATGTATTACCTACTTTTTTTTCCCCCACTGCACTTATTTAGTACATGACCCCCAAAGTGTCCCAAAGATGGTACAGAGTCCCAGCTTGGAGAAACAAAATATACCAGCAGACATCTCCAGAATGGAGATGCAAAGAAGGGAGAGGAACAATTATGCACATATGGTGGGAGTGCGAAAGAGTACAGACATGTTGGAAGATGGCTTATAAAGTTATGAGTGAACTAAAAATAGAGGATATAGAATATTCACCAACTTTGGCCTTACTACACGTTAGTCTCTGAGAGTTAAATGTAGCCTCTCAGAGTTAAATGTAATACAAAGACACATTATGATAGCAGTAAAGTATTTACTTGCGAAAAGGTGGAAGAGTCAAGAAATTCCAACATGGATGATGTTGAGAAGGCAAAAAGGGTACCAAATAGAGATGGAAAGAAATAGAAATAATACTCTAAGAAAGGTAGGAAAGATATGGACATCCTATGTGGAAGAAGAATAACTCATCCACTTAGTTACAACAGACCTTTGAAAAAGATGCAGAAAAAGAAAACAGGAGGGGATGGGGGAGTTTAAGACCAGGCTGCAAATTGTTTAAATTGTTGTATTGTTTTAATGTTATACTATGGGTATTTATGGAAATAACGTAATCAATTTTTCATGAATATATATTTATGTATGAAGTTTTTGTACTATGGGTAATTATGGAAATAATGTGATTCATTTATCATGAATATATATTTATGTATGAAGATTTTGCATATGTATATAACATATTTTGAATGTTATATGTTGAGAAAAAGGAATAAAGACTAAAGATTAAAAAAAAAAAAAAAATAGTGCAAGCTTGCTATTTGACTGAATCCCCACATAGATAGGGTTTCTTTTGCAACAATTTTTTTTAAAGATTTAACCCTTTGTGGACTGTATACAAATGGTAAAAAAAATTGTTTTATGTGTTTTTTTTATCACATTTTTTTCTGAGACAAAGTATATTTCTCTCCTCTCTCTCTCTTTCTGACACAAGATAAAATGTATCATGGAGACAGAGAGGGAAGATTTCACTTGTGAAGCATCCAGGAAAGCCAACAAAAATGCAAATTGCAGCAAAAACGCTGCAATTGCGCTATTTTAAACATAGTCCATACATGTACGGGCACTGTCACCAATGCATTATATTGGGAGCCCGCACATGTACGTGGATTGTCATTAAAGGGTTAAAATCACAATGAAATCTTGGAGTATATGATAATATATGTACAGAGCCCATACAAAGGGCTGCTAAGACTTGGATTTTTTTTTAAAAACATAGAGGTCTATGTATGTTAGTATAAGCATGAATATTTATTTTGTGCTTGTTGATCCAAGGAGAAATCTAGAGCCATTTAGAAGGAATTTGTTCCTCATTGAAATCAGAATTGGAAATTGCTGAAAAAACATTTTTTTTGCCTTCTTTTCAAACAACAGCAGTCAACAAGAATAGCAAAAAGGTTAAACTCGATGGACGCAAGTCTTTTGTTTCAACCTAAACATATTTTCAGTATTGTGTAGAACATGTTTTGTTTATTGCTTTTAATATTTCTGTAATAAAGTTTTTGTTTTATCATTTGTATAATACATGACTCAGTGTTAGACTTCCCAGTCTTACGTGATTTTTTCAATTTCTAAGAGGGTATAATATCCTGATATGGAAGCTACATCTACTCTTGTGGAGGTACACCTTACAAGCCTTCAATTAGGAGGAGTTTTGATTTTATGTTGTGCCTATAATTTACTCAATTTAGCTAAGAAAAATTCTAGTTTTTTTTTTTTATATATAAGTTAATAAAGTTTACTGCCATATTACATTTCATTAACATGTATTTATATAGTGCCAACAATTTAAGTAGCACTAGGTACAGAGCATAGAAGGGAACTATACACTAAGTTAAATAACCAGGAGGCAGACATTTTTTTTTAGAATCTTTGGTCAGATGGGTCAGATCTTCCTTCATCTGAACCAAGGTGAGTGAAGATCTGACCCAAGATTATAAACAACTTGTCTGTCCCCTGAGAGAAGGATATGGAGTAAATAAGGCTTAATAAGGCACTTGATTTGTATTCTTTCATTAAATCATTTCTTTATAAATAATCTACACAATTTTTCAATTTAACATATTATTTTTTTTGCTACAGTTGTCCTTTAAGAACAAGTATTTGCATGATTAATGGCAGTTAACCTATTAAGTGCCAGAATGCAACCAAATTCAATAAAATGTTATATGTTCATTGCTTTTTGGCATTTGCTCTCTAAGTTCCTTTGCTCGATATCCCAGCTGTGCTTGCATTCAGCTTTAAATAATACCATAACATCTTTTTTTTTCTGTGTTCTGCTGCTGCTGAACCTAAGCAAATTGAATTTTGAGGTCAGAGCTTTATATGAAAGAATATGCTTTTTTTTGTTCTAAATGTTAGCTTACATTTAATGTTCATGAATCACATTGAAGCACAGAAAATGCAAGGCAGTTCAAGACAACACTATTAGACAGAGTGATAAAAAAAACACACTTTAAAGTGTACTCAAGGGTGAGTGAGGGGGCCTTGCAAGAAACCTTTAAAAACGTACCCTATTTGCTTGAATATGTCAAGGTTTTTTTCAGAGCAAATGCTCTGAAAAGGACCCCTCGTCTTATATTCAAGGTCGTCTTATAGTCTGACCTCAAATCAAGGTCATACTATAAGACAGGGATACAGGTCCCCCGCAGAGCTGCAGGGGACCTGGATCCCCCTCGCTAACAGCCGGTGGATGTCTGCGCTATGCTCGCAGACATCCTCCGCTGCTGCTCGGCACGTCTGTCGGGACTTCTATGATGAAGCCAGGACCTTCCTGATTTCCATGTGTCTGGAGTGTAGGTCCACACACCCACTAAACTTATATCACCCACTCAACTTATATCACTCAAAGAGATATTTAGTTAGTAGAGATTTTAAAAAGGTCCTAAAAATATACTAAATGCAATTTAGTCAGTCAGATCAGTTCTGTCTGATTAAACCTGCTTTTGAATGGTGCGTTTAGTGTTCCTCTTTCTTCAAAAGTGTAACAAAGTCTTCCCCAGCTATAATATTCTTTAAAGTAAATAGTCAGGCAAACTTTGAATTTAACCATTTAAAGATGTGTTTTTAGATGTGATGTATTCTATTGATACATTTACCGTTATATTTGTTCTTTTTATTTTTTAAATTGTATTTACTCTTAATTAAACAAGATTGGTGTATTTATTACTTAGGTTTTTACTTTTGTTGAAAAACAATGAAAATAAAGAACTTAAAAAAATAAATACATTCATGGCATTTCAATCGTAACAAATGTGAAACCTGTATTAGTACAAAACTATTTCATAATGATCTATACTGTACTTAAAGGAGTTGGAATAGAATAATACAAATTATTGCATAGTACTGTCCGTTTGATTTCCTGAAATGGAAACATTAAAGGTTAATTGCTGGATTAATAATATGCTTAGCAATAACAATTAAACTAAAATGTAGGTTTCCTTAAAAAAATCACTAGTTATGAGATGAATTCCCATTGGCTGAGTTTCATCTCCAACCTGACAATGAGCTGGCAATGCAGCGTAAATTGTGCCTTGCAGGGTCCCTAATAGAAAGATGCCCCACTGACTTTAACTATCAAGTTACCCCATGTTGAAGTGCTGTTGGGTGTTTAGTTCCACTACAAATTCCAGCACAGGAAATGTTAACTCTCCTTACTTTTACAAGTAGACTCAGCACTGAAGAAACTGGATTGATGAAAAAGTTCCTATCAGAGGACTGTGAAAGACCACCTGGCAATATCAGATAACTTCATCTAGCAAGATAATGTCTAGGCATGCTTCATCAGCAAGAGGGTTTGAGCAAACTGTCTGTTGCCATATCGAACTGACAACTGAAAGTTTGGAGAAATAAATTGCATGCATCTTCCATCAATGCTGGATATTGCAAAACAAGGAAAGCAAGACATGTTTAATACTGCCCATCAACAAAGAGAAGAATCAGCTAGGACAGAAGGTGTGTGAAAACTTGCAGTTGTGTGGTTTGTCCATCCTGATGAAATTGAAAAACATATATATTGTATCTGTCATTCTTGGTCTTGTTCATGTTAAACGAGTCTATGGTTGTCCACTGGCAAACTATCTGGCCTGATATTGGCCCATATTGGATACTGAGCCTAAATTAAACAATTGATTATATGCTATAATCAAATATTCCTGGATTAAACATAATATAAAATGAATATTAATTTCACATGAACGAAATGGAAAAGTTGTGCTCACATACAAGACATTCTTGTAAAGTAATATTGTTCCTTCACTCTTTATTTTGTTGACAAGACTGTTTAAACAAATTGAATATAATCTTTGGAAGACATGGATTTTTGTTCAGGCACAGTCTGCCCAGCGCCCTTCCTAGCCTCAGGATTTCCGCAACAGCATCATTTTAGAATCAAGGAGAAACAAAGTGGCACACATCTGAGTGAAAGTAAAAAGTTATTCTTCAAGATGTTACAAGTAATCCATTTTCCTATTAGTATTTCCTCACATGAGGAGACTTAGAATAGAAAACCACTTATTGTGCAGTACACTAATTCACACATAGGAACATGTTGAATGTGTGTGCTCTTACACCTAATAGAGCATACCCTGCTCTGGTACAATTGCGTGAAATGCCCCTTCCTGGGCTTGTGGAGACGTTTACTCAACAGCAATGATGTCTCCATAAAGTGTGAGGACAAACAAAAAGAGGATGGAGCCAGGTATTAGTATTAAACTGGCACTTTACTAAAATAAAATAAGAATGCAGTGTCTTGCATAGTGGGCAAGAAATGTCCATGTCAAACTGCTGGTCTGGTCTGGTCTGACATGCAGTAGATCCCTTCTGTGCTCCGTTCGCCAGTGAAGACTAAATGCTTCCATATCTGCCCCAGCTCCACCCTCAGTGACATATAAGAGCACTACACGTTTCACCAATTTGCTTCTTCAGGTACACCACTATAACTCATTCCTCATCAGCTTACACAGCTTCAAATTACATAAGTGTGACTGAACTGCATTAGCAGCAAAACACAGTAATAGGTACTATATACAATATTATTAAAGTGCCAGTGTGAAGTAAATTGGTGAAATACCAAAAGCCATTTTTAAAAGGGCACCCAAAATTAACAAACTGGTAAAAAGTTGTTTGAGGGAAGAGATATTAAATAATTTATTTAACGAATTAAATTAGTGTGTCGGACAGCAAAAAAGATAAAAAGAAGAATAACGAAATACCGATGAAATAGAAGGGGAAGTTATAACCTGTCACTCAGAAAATTTGGTATATCTCCGATTAGAAGAACAAATATTAGAAACGTAATGTCTCAGCTCATTTTTAAACATTTCACAAGTACTTAAGTCCTGCAATTTATGGGCATACAACTCGTGAATAAGAATTAGAGATGGGGTAATGTCATAGAAGTTATTTTTCGACTAAGTAAAATTCGCACCCAAATTTGACTTAGTCTCAAATTTCACCTCCCATTAATTTCAGTGGGGAAGAGTCAAACCTGGGTTGTATTTCTAAATCAAACTTGAGTGCTGAATTTTACTTAATTTCAAAGTGAATGTTGACCTCCAAAGTCAAATTTCAGTGAATAGACACATTAGTGTTTTGTCAACTGAGGAATTCAAAATTGGATTCCAAAACTACATTAACTCAAATACACACACTTTAATTAATGTATACTTTGTAACAATCTTGATGTTGTACATTACAGTAAAAACAAAAACGTATTTTTGCATGTTGTGGCATTCATATACTGGGGGGACACAAATTACAAGAGTCTGGTGGAAAGTATCATACTTTCGCAGGCAGCAACCACTGTTAGGACAGGTAAGTGTTACAGATGATTTCTTTTTAAAAATCAAGGTTACCAAAGAACATTCATTTGCAATTGTATTACTCTAGTGAACGTTTTATGTCTAGGCAAAATAGTTACCTGTGCAGAGCACTTTAGTAAAGCAAGGACGAGCAAACTTCCATACTTCTTATTTGATTAGCATTCATGATTCTTTAAGAGAGAGTTCAATTGTGTCCTTGTGAAGCAGCAGGAAATCCCTAAATGGACAGACATTTAATTGTACAACATGCAGGACTTTTTCCAATGTCTGGAGTTGATTAATAGGATATTCTGATGCCCTGGTAAGGATAAGTGCATAAGAGTGCCACAATATAATAAAAGGTAAATCCAAATGCAAAGTCAGGAAAAGTCCAATAGATCAGGGCAGGCAGCGGTCAAGTCTAGTATATAATCCAAGCCAGGGTCAGGGTTCAGGCAAACAGGGTAATCCAGGAGACAAGCCAAAGGTCAGGTAACGGGAGATTCAATAGAAAAACTGTAGCATGGCAAAAATAAGATTTGTCCAAGGAAAAACAGGAACCAAAATTCTGGAACACTGGAGCACTGTGGTAACAGAGAGGCTTTTATGGTGCTGTAGGTCTCCACTCCTCCCCTCGGCTGGACAAGCCCTGCACTGGATTGGATGTCAGAGGAGTGTGCTTCTATGGCACATACATTTCTATTTCTTTGCCAGGAGACTATTGGTGATTTGGTGATGGTAGAGACAGAGCTTAACTCCCTTCTACAGGTGCAAATAGACCTCCGTTGATTGGGATAAACTCTGGATGATGTTCTCTGGACTTGTAACACTTCATGCCCTGGTTTTGGCCCACCACACTACTGCAATCGCGGATAGACTGCACTACTACATGCCCCAGTTTCAGCCTTGGAATAACTTGGAGAACTGCTGCAGACATGAAAGTTCTGAAATTGCAGGTAAGGTATAGTGGTGCAAGAAAAAGTTAGACATGCAAGACATTATTACATGGAATAGACAGCGAGAAGATCACAGACTGCAGGGATTGTGTCCACCTTTGTCTTGCTCAGTGCTGGTGCACTAGTCCATAGCCACCTATGATGGGTCAGAATCAGAGATATATAGGGGACAGAGCCTCAGCATCTTGCTCCCTTAAAGGTACAGTACCCTGTAATTGCCCTCAGCTGCAAAGGGTTGGGAATCCGGCCTATAGCACCATAAAGGTTACACCAACCCTCAGGTAAGTGCTTGTTTGTTCCTCAAGCTATGTTGTCTGCATCCTTTCAGACTGCATTCATTTACTGCTGTTGCTCTAAGTGTACTATTGAAAACTCACTGGCTACCCTTACTTGCTACCGTACTCTCTTATTTGTCTCCTAGCTCTATTTACTGGCTAATAATTCCTGCTACTGGACTCTCCTTTTTGTCTTTTGGCTCTATTGTGAATTTACCAGCTACTGACTCCAGCTTACTGGACTATAGTGTTTATCACTTGCTACTGACCCCTATGACTGAACCCATGTCTCTGTTTATTAGTGGGATTCACTTTGGAATCTTGGCAGCCATATATGGGGCTACTCAATATGCGCCAATTTCCGACCCCAGAATCATACATCCAAAGTCAGTAATGATTTGGGGCACATCATGGACATATTGGTAACCAAAGTACGAGCTACCCAATATGCTTCACAATTCAGGCATCATAGCCAATGACATGCCAAAACCGAAAATGGAAAAAACACACCAAACCAAAGTGGTGTGCTCTAAATTGCCATTATATCCTATGGGAGATTTTTGACACAAAAATAAGTAGTTGAAAAGAAGCTGGAATCCTACCAAAACTGAATCTCCATAGGAAAAAAGCCCAGAATCAAGAAACTGATACAGAATTTCAGTCAATCACTGTTGAGGAATCTCTGTATAATTACTGAGCACATATCAAGACCACCATTTTAGAGCATAATCTCCACATACTGCTAAAAAACAAAAAAGATGGCAAGCAAAGGGTCAGGGGTGAAGGGTGGACAGGAAAGGCCAAAATACCTATGCCCAGAGTTTTTCCGGGAAGGAGAACCTGGCACTAGTCAGGAAGCCGTGCCAGGACTACAATTGGGTGAAAGGTGCAGCAGCGAGGAATGCATAGACGGATACAGAGGATCAATGTGCTCAATCCTGGAGCGGTTATAATCCACGACCCCGCTGGAGGCAAATTTGGAATCCACTCTCAGTGTTGATAGATTGAAATAGAAAAGAGAGGCTGCTCACCAGGGTGATGATAGTAAAAAACTTGAAGATTCTTTATTGAAAGATTCAAATGAAAAGGTAAAGCCATGTTCATGAATCAGAGAAACATTTGTAAAGTTGCACACAATCTTAGATAAATATCAATCAGGCATAGTGTAATGCACTTAATATAATTGGGAAAAGAGAAAGAGAATGGGGGAAGTCATTCCTCCTCCACAAGGTGCTTAACCCATCTGACAAGTGTAGAAAACATGAATACATTAAAAACGTTGATACACGGAAAGAAAATTAATATATACAAATGCATACACAAAAGCAGGAAAAACCCAAACTTACTTCTGAACTCTGCTAAAATATTCCTTATACCTAATAGGTCCTATACAGATAAATGAAGAGATACCTCAAATAACAACAACAAAATGAAAAAACAAATAATAAACAATTGTACATAAATTAAATTAGGCAAAGCACAATCAAAAACCTGATTTAGGCCCTTAGGTTTTCTGGTTTGCAACTCAAATATGCACTTGGCCTCCATATAGTTGTCTATCACCACCTCTGTCTCCAAGGTGTGCTCTATCAATACCCTCGATTAAACATTTAGTGCTATCACCACCATTGCACTTTAAGAAGTGTTGCCACACAGGAGTTTCTTTCGGCTTCGCTCCATCTGCACTAACCATAGATGATAAAGCTGCCGAAGTGATACTCTCACTAGTCTCCCTTGCCTTACTGGTCATGAAATCAATAGACGTTAAATGCTCACATGCTCTTTGTTTTAAGGCCCTATTTCTTTTTCCCACATATTGTATTTTGGATTTGGTACACATGAGAAGATAAATCACATGGGTTGAACTGCAGTTAATGTAATGTTTAATGATATATGGAATGGCAGTGACTGAGCTAGTAAAAAAACTTTCCAATTTGATAATCTTTCAGGTTATGCATATATGAGCTCCACAGTTATACACCCCCAAACATATTCAGCTAGATATCAGTTGTAATTAGATAGAATGGGTGCTGGTAAGCTCTAGTTAATAAGGGGGTGCTTTTACAAGCCTCTAACCCCTTTTAATTATAGGTGCATCACACAATTAAAAACAGTCTTCACTATTGCTTCAATGTGAATAACAAGAAAAAAAAGGAACAGGTGGCACATATCTAAACTGTAATATACTGCAATACAATACTTCCCAACATTGAATAAATGGGATCCGAATTGAAATTATAGAAAACAGCTGTAGATCAAATGATGCCGCTGTCAGGTCTTGTATCAATGGAAGTCGCAAGTTCGGCATCTGACAGGGATAGCCAGAAAAGGGAGAGGACAGACAGCACACATGTTGGGATTAATAGGCACTTTAATATTAAAGCCAACACACATTCATTCTTACATTTAGGCAGAGTATCGTCGGCACTGCAACCAGAATGGTTCAGGGATCTTTTATCCTCAGCGTGTGGACTCTCTGCTCGAATTCCGTGTTCGGATATCAGCCCCGCCTCCAGCGTAATCCAACGTAATCCAGCACTACGAATTTCACTGTAAAGTAGCTTGATGATGCTCTCTGGCTCTCTCTCTCCTTATATACACTTCTCAACAAGCAAATATATTAACTCCTTCAGTTCCTGAACAAAATTGCAGCATAGCAAATATATATATATATATATATATATATATAAGTGTATATCATCTATAGACAAAAAACACTCCTAAAAACATTTTATACACATTTAAATCATCCGATACAAAAACCACACCTATGAATATAAAAACATACAACACAGTACATGCTCTACCAAAATCAGTCCTATTTATATAAATATGTATTATTCAGTGTAAGTACATAATTATAAAACCATCATATAAAAAAGGATTCATGTAGGGGAAAGTTTAATATGGGGAAGAAAAGGTAAGAACAATAATTAGTTGAAATCTGCGGAAAACACTGTTAGTACTCATGAGAAATTGTACAGCTCAAAATCACCATTAAGACCAGAAGGGTCTAATGTTCCCAAATCAAAAATCTGCCTCATTTCCTTTTGTCCCAGTTTCAATCAAATCATCTCCTCACCATGACTTTTTGACCAACATTAGACCTAGAATTTCAATCCTTTAGGATCTTTTTGATGAGTTAAAAAAAAATGAGAATATTCACTATGTTTTAAATAGCCGTTTCGAATAATCCTTATATGCTCCTAAATTCGCACATGTAACAGACGTGAGATCCTCCCTATATATTGGAGCTCACAGGGGCAGGATAACATGTATATCATATTTTTAGAAAAACATGTTATTGTGTCCTTAATTTCATGATGATATCTTGTCACTTTAGAGGAAAAATTTGACACTTTTCTCCCTCCCATATCCATGGAGCGGCAAGCTAAGCACATTCCACATCTGTAGAAACCTAGGTTTAAAAAACAAAACAAAACGCTTTGTTTTGTCTTAACTTTAATAAAGCTTTTTACAAGTTTTGATTTGATGTTAGGGGATCCTCTAAAGATAATTCTAGGTTTATCTCCTAATATTTCTCTTAAATCTCCATCTTTTTGTTGAATGACCCAGTGTTTATTTATAATTTGTTTTACTTTATTGCTAGCTCCATGAAAATCTAATACTAATGTTACATCTGTGGTACCTTTATTATTTTTAGGTTTTACGACCAGTGTTTCTTCCCCCCTAATATTCGTAACTTCTCTTAGGGCCCTATCGACTGAGGATGTCTCGTAATTTTTTTCTTTAAATGAATTGCCCACTTTAGCGGCTTGAATTAAAACGTGGTTGTCATCTGTACAGTTTCTTCTGAGCCAAATTAATTGCCCTTTTGGTGCATTGTGCAACCATGGACCATAGTGACAACCATCTGATTGGATATAGTTATTATTAACATCAACTGGTTTGAAAAACATTTTGGTCTTTATTTCCGAATTTTCAATTTACACTGTCAAGTCAAGGAAGTCAACCTTCTCACTACTAAAATTAGATGTCAATTTTATTGTTCCTCCCAGGCTGCCATAAAAAGATTAGGGGCGAACCTTGGCCAGATTTGCACGCCTTCGGAAAAAAATTAGATTTCTCTTTTAAAGCAGTATGTATATATTTGGTTGGACGCTGTGTCAGTTGTCTTTCTTATAAAGAATTTTTGGAGACAAAGCCCTCTAATAAATGTTTTCAAATCTATAATGGTTTTAAAATAATTCAGTTTTGAGGTAGGGGCATATTTTAGACCTTTGTTAAAAACCTTTTTATGGTCTTCTGTATGTATTTTAGTACTAAGATTAAAAATACATATCTCGGGAATCTCTTTTTTGGTCTATGTATATATACTGCTTTAAAGGAGAAATCTAAAAATGTTCCAAAGCCATGCAAATCTGGTGCGATGGATACATTTTCAGCTATGGTTATGGAGGACATAGATACGTTAAATAAAAAAAATGTCCATTCAATATGAGTAGAAAGGAGAAAGAGGCCATGAATGACCTGGAATCAGATAAAAATATAATAATCATGTGGAAGTCCAACCATATGGACGAAACATGTAGTGCTGACACCACAAGCTGAGGATGAGCTTCCAGGACACAGCCAGCAAGTGAAGTCCAGCCACACAGACCAGGGATTCCCTTTCAGCTGACAGTGTGTATGACAAGAACAACTTTGCTGTTTGTTTTGTAAGCTTTTTATCCAGCAATTGCTTTTTTTCTATGGGATGTTACATGTATACCTTCATATACCTCCTGCATTATTTGCTTCCTTGGGAATAGCTATGTCCACTCATTATAGAGTAGTTTGTGCAATTATTGGGCAGTACACTGCTCAGCACTGTGTAAGTGGGTATTTGGGAAATCAGATAATATTGATTACATATAGACAAAGATCACTATGCTTTTTTTTTGCTTTGCTTCCTATTTATATGGATCCTGCGCTGTCGAGACCCTCATAACAATATCTCTATCACTTCAAGTCTGAATATATTTGTGTTGTATTTCCACAAGTTTTATAATGTTTTTAACTTAGGATTTATATTTATTGGTATCTGTATCACTCATTATTATTTATTTATTTGTATCATGTAACATTAGAGAGTGCTCCAGTTCCCTGTATACATCCATTGCTATGTAAGAGTGATAATTAGTTTGTCACTTTGAACTGTTGAGCAGCTATACTTGTATAGAAATGTAAATTTATAGTAGCACCAGCCACTTTCCCTTTTTTTTTTTTCAAGGGCTAATTCTGCCCTGGACTTCTATATGTTTTAGAGGTCTTGGGGTCATTGGGGAGTACTGGGACCCAGTTTTCACAATGGGGATTTTTTCAATTCTTTTTTTATATACTTTTTTATGCAACTCACATCCGAAGAGTAGACAAGTTGCGGGAGGCGGGATAAATATAATAAGGATAAAAGACAGCATTGACTTTTCCCAAAATCAAGCTTCTACCCCGTGGTTTGTACAGATTTACTTTCCAAAAAGATAGAGCATTAAACTCCTTTGGTGATTAACTTTAAGAAAAAATATTTGCTTTTCCTAACTGATGAGGTTGCATCCTTTTCTGTATGGCAAACCACAAGTCTCAGTATTTTGATCCAATTAAGTAGTCTCACGATAAAGAGCTGTATCCTGCCTATTACAAGACATCTGTCTTCTTGTTGTTGCAGAAGCAATCATTTACATTTTTTTGTTGCAGAAACAAATATTGCAATCAGAATAAATTCCCTAAACTGACCAGAGGAGACGTACAGTTTGTTGCCAAAAGCTTTAACCCCTTAACGAAAAGAGTTTTCTTGTATTTTGTTATGTTTAACAGTAATTTCTCTATTTCTCATTTAGTGTGCTAAGAATGATTTGTAGTAGGAAGGATTACACAAATGGTTTTGGCTTGAGAAAGGTTCTGGAAACCAAAACATTGCCACTTGTGATATATCTTTCATTTTTATGGCTGAGTGTGCTGGGCATTCTTTGGATTATTAAGTGTAATCAGACACACTTTACACTGTTTTTTTTTTTTTAAGAAATGTTTGCGTTTCTTTTAATGCCATATTTATCCTTAAAAAGCAGAACTGATTATGATTTTTTTTTAATTGTCCCTTGTTTACATTCATGCTGTATATAGTTACACTACCAGGGCTGGAAACCCCACAGAGGGCACCAGTCCCAAAGGCGGGTCTGTATTAAAGGGCACTCTAGACCATAAATGAATGAATATACTCAATTGGCATAGAACATTTTTTAATTTTATTCAAGGTCCATAAAAACAGGGTACCTCTGGGTGAGAACACGTCTAGTAGTGAAAAAATGTAATAATAAAACACAAAAGCTGTGTAGTAATAAAGACACGAACAAGTGGACAAATCACAAAGGCAAATAAATATCAATAACAACACATACAAAGACAGACAGCTGTAATACTGTAAACTTAGACCTGTCCACCATTAAAGTCATGCGTCCGCGAAAATACTATATATAAGAATAGTAGGCATGCATGATGTATAAAAGACCAGCTGTAAATAGTCCTGTTGCAAGCAAAAATTGAAAGGTGAAGGTCTATGAAGAAAAAAACAGCAAGGAAGTAGCTCTGCACATGGCAAAAGTAGGCTGTAGCAACATAAAGGGTTAATGTATATTATCTGCGTATTTGGTGGGAACAAACTCCAAAGCGTGGAATCCACAGTTGATTATGCAAGATGATACTATCACTGGAAAGTTCACTTAAATGGTCTATATCGATAGACGCTAGGTACTCGGCAGACTTGGTACCTGAGGCTCCTGGACGTAACCCTCCGGTTATTTCCAGCAAACAGCTACCTGGTGTTAACTGCTCAGCGTCACGACAGACTCATTGAGGTATCCATAGCACTAATGAAAGAGAGAAAAGTGAAAGGTATACTTATAGAGAGTCCTCCACAAAGTTTCAGCCCTCAATTCCTCTGCTAGTCGCAAATGTGTGCTAAGGCAGAGACTCTTCCGCGTCCTTGGCTTCACCCACAGGAGCGTGATAAAAGAACCGACAATCGTTTCGCAAATGCTTCTTCCGGGTAATGATGCTCACATTGAGCATTTCCTTTATACATGATTGCCAGACATGCGAAAATTTGATTGGTTAAACTCTAATAATACATAAAATTGTATGAGTTGTCTAGGTATTCTTAAATTAAACAATTTATGCATTTTTCCAAATTATTGTCCTAGGACCTACAGGTCAGACCACACAAACTTAAACACATAAACAAATCCTAAATAAAGACAAAGCAAACATTAATAACAATTCATAAAAATGAAAAATATATACAAAATCCAAATGACAAATACAAAGGGAAAAAGGGAATGGGAAGAAGAAGAGGGGAGGCAGAGGAGAATGACGGAAGATGGGAAAGAAAGGGAGGGGAAAAGAAGGGATGGAGGGAGGAGTAAAGAAAATAACAAACAAGGGGAGGGAAAGAATAAACAAAAACACTAAACACTGAAGTGTGTAAATAAATAAATATACATATGTACATTGGCATTTCTCTATTACTGAATTTATACACCAGCGCTGGAATATGTATCAGACAAATGAGGGTTAATAAGGTGGAACACAGACTGAGGGCACTCGAGTAAGCAAATAAATGGGTAAGGTTGAGATACTCATGGAACAATAGGGGACTTTAAGGAGATGACCCTGGACAGTGTAAGAGGAGAAGACATCAGTAAATAATGATGGATAGATACATCGATGAACGTACAGTGCACACAGTTTCTGCGTACATTTCTTTTTTAAGCTTCTAAAGTAAATATTACAAAAACTAAACCAAACAAACTGCAAAAGTTAATATATATTTTTTAAATTCCCCTTTAATATGCACTGATTTATTCAGGGTTTCCAATTATTAATAAAAAAAAAAAAAAAAAATTCTATTAATTAAAATGTGTTATTTCTTGGGTCATGTGAGCAAACTTAGCCAGCTCCTTCAGGGTCTATTCACTAGAAGGTGAACTGTGAAGAACTGACAAGTGTACTGCAAAAATCAGGACATTCTTCAATCATTATGAACCTGCCTTCAAGTTATTTTTGAATGTCAGATTCATTTTACACCCAGGTTTGCACAATAATAAAACAATCTACACATTTTAAATGGGTTTTGCTAGTGTATATATATATATATATATATATATATATATATATATATATATATATATATATATATATATATATATATATATAAAATAAACACAATATAAAAGTGTGTTTAACTGGAAATTTACAGACTTTTTGTTAAACATTTTAATATATTTCATACAAATTGTAAAGTCTATGGGTATCAATATATTTCCATTTTTTGGTTTTATATGTCTACAAAAGTAGTGAACAAAAAGTGTAGACACTATTATAATAATTAACATTCCGAATTAAAATGCACTCCAATGTAAAGTAATTTGATGTTATAGCTCTATAAATGTAAAGTTTCAGTGACCTTTCAGGAAATGTATGAAAGCCTAATGCTGCCTGGAGCTTACATGCAATATTAATGTGCTGGTGTTTTATTTTTGTAATATTATTTTGATTAAATATTAATTTCAAAGGAACTGAAAAGGTGGCATGTAGCATAAATGATTACTTAAAAAAAAAAACACACCAACCGTGGCTTAAGACAGCGCAGCAGAATGCCAAGATGCATTTAATACAATGCTGTGGTCAGGTAAATTTCTCAATTCATAATTGATGTCTTGTTTAGAGAAGATATTGGCAGTACTAAAAGTGAGCCAAATAATTCACTGGTCCATCTTGCAAAGCACAGTTTAGCTGTCAGTGTGGTATAAACATAGTGTATTACATTTTACAAACAACTAAAATTAAAAATATTTTTAAGATGCAACAATCCACCACAAATAGAAAAATTATTAGATTTGAATGAAATCAACTTCAAATTATGATCTTTTGTATATGTATTCTAGCAGCATAATCAAAATGTATCCAAAGTAGTGATATATCAAACCTCAAATAAGATGGCACTAAGTAGAACTGGAAGAAATTTTTTTTTTTTTATTAATTTGACCTTGATTTCTTTTGCTTGAAGTACGTTTGCTTTAACCTGGAAATGATCTTGAAAATAGACGATAAGGTCTTAAAGAAATATAACACTTGCTTTGTTTTTTTCTTATGTTATAAGTTATTTGGTTAAAATCTCCATTGTATTCTGCAGCACTGTACAATGGGCAACTAAAACATACAATGACAAATGAGGAGGTCTCTACTCATAAGAACTAAATGTCTGACCACCACATCAGGTGCATAAACACCAGTTGCAAGCGTATCCTATGCAAAATGAGCTCTGAAATTCCCTGCTGATATTACATGAGTGTGACATTCCATGCCAGAAGTGCATCTGTAGGTACCAGATAATAGATTCTAAATATGTCTATATACAGAGCTCTCCAGTAATCTGTTCATTAAGAGCTATGTACAAAGAACAAGGTCATCCCCTGAGACTGGAAGAGCAAAGATTTCATAGACAACAAAGGAAGGCATTCTTTACAGTAATGACAGTAACAATATGAAACTCACTGCCAAGAGATGGGGTGCTATCAAATAAAATAGATGTCTTCAAATGGGTCTAGATATTGTTTTAGAAAAGCAGAACATACAGGGCTTTTAATAATAGAATAAACATTAATATTTTAGAGCTTCTTGATCCAAGGAGAAATCTAATTGATGTTTGGAGGAATTTTTACCTTTAAGTGGCAAATTTGAAATAGCATACTTGGGATTTTTTGCCTTCTTTTGGATCAAAAGCAAGAATGACAAGTTGAACTTGATGGACTTAGGTATTTTTTCAATCTAAATACCTATGTTACTATGTATTATGAGAATGCAATACAATGTACTTAATGTACTTAACAAATGGCTAATAGAAATTGGTTCTATTTATTGCAAAATCCCCTGTTGCGTAGCATTTCCTTAAAAATAGCACAGAGGGATATTTTATTTAAACAATAAACAAGGGGATGGCAAACATCAAGCATGAATTGCTAAACTTGACTAATAGGTGAACTCTATGATATTTCCAACTATCCTATGCTGCCAACGTTTCTATTTTTGTCAGGTTCCCAACTTGCTTCACAAGAATCGTCCTGCTTTTTTGAAACCACAACCTTGCTTCACCCGACGCAGCGGTTACTCACTTCTAGGCCAAAAACTGTCAATATCTATAAAGACATGCAGCATCGATCCATCAACATGCAATTCTTCTTGTTCTTTTGCTGATGTAATTTGCCATTTCCAACCTGTGTATAACTGGTGCCGACCCTTGCTTGTCTAACCATCTGAGAACCTTTGCTGCCTCACTCATCGGTATGCTTCTGTGCACTCGCTCTGTCACCAGACTATTTCCATCTCTGCCTGTCTCGTGGTGTTGTTCTTGGACAGGCACTCACAACACACATTTTTTACTTTCCTTACATTTTTACCCAAATTTGTGCAATTCCCTTGTCAGTTTACCACTAAAATGACTTGTTTAGTAAATAAACTACCCTGTGTTATTGGAAGTACTTTATCCAGGATGTGGTTGTGCAAATGAGCAGAATATACAGGGAATAAATTGCATCTGAATATCCATTGTACCCCAATAAGTTGTGAGGAACAGTGAGTAAAACAAATGATTTAAACATGGTGTAGGATTATGTCCTTTAGTGATAAAAGTGCATAGAGCAGTGATTCTAAATTACTAAGAATAAAATCAGTTTGCTGACTAGTAAATTGATTCATAGAAACATTTAATCAATAAGCCAATTTTCTGATCAGATTCAAAATCTCCAAGCCAATTGGGTTCTTTAGAAATAATGACTTATAATTGAAAATCTAAGTTTAACAAAATGATTGCGAAAAAGATAGACGGATGGAAAAACTGAAAAAGAATACACAACCTTTTTGCCATGTGATAATCCTGGATATACAGATAAATAAATAAACCATACCAGAAAACAACGAAACTAAATGAAAGTATCAATAAATAAAATATGAGCTCTGTCCAGCCATTTTTTCCAAGCTCTTGAATACATTGACATGAAGATTAATAGTCATTTGTATGATTTTGTTATCTTCTCACAGTATATGCCACTGTTTTTGGTATTAATAGCAGTAGAATCTGCTTGATTATGAGTAAACAGCCGAGATTCCATAGGAAAATGTTACCAGACATCTGTGTTTTAAATCATTTCTTTGTTGTTGCCATGTGTAACTTACAGGTGATTATCCAAAACAACATCCCACCCATTGTTTCACCAGATGAGATATAAAAACAAAGACTTTTTAAACTCAGCATTGTATAATTTACTGTCTGTGTCTTCTTTGGTGCTTTTATGAGCATTTCAACTGTATTTTGCTTTAAACTGATTTGAATAATATATATGTCTAAAATAATTTAAGTACAATTGCATTAATACATTTTGGAATTATTAAAAATAAATAAATAAATACACCTGCTTATGTTTTAATTGATTGGCCTGTGTGTGACTCTTTTTTTTTACTTATCCCCATGTTTTTTGTAATTTTGTTTTCCCCCAAGAACCTCTGTTGTAATGGTTGTTTCAGGTAGCAATGCCCAATGCCTTCTACTATACTCTTTCTGTGGCAGAATAACCATTGTAAGATATTGTGTGTCACAAATTAATCTAAATACCACACACTTTTAGAGAAATTCATCCCTGAAAGCTGTATAGCTAGTACTCACTGTATGTAATGTGAATCAAAAATGTAAATGTTTGTTTGTATTGCCACTAATTGGTTTGCAATGCCCAACCTGTCCAGGCAAATACAATTGTGCTATACAATTTGTTTTGTAAAGACACTGTATTCATGTTGAATGAAAAGTGTATTATTTTTGCATGCCACACTTGGACATCTTTTTATATAAAAAGCTGATGTGATTAAGCTTTTGATCCATATTATATATTATCATCACTGTTTAAAATTGGATAATACACCTTTTCAAAGAGTAGAAATATAATAGGCAGCAAAGAACTTCATGTCATTGTTGCAGCTTAAAACACTTCTGAGGAAGCCATTAAAGGGGAAATGTGTCAGGTCATTAATGTGTTTTTATAATGTACATCTGACAATTGGAAATACCTCATATTAGATTTTATATATCGTCTTTAAGTAGTTGAGTAAGTTCCTGTTGTTTGTGCTGTATTTTGTTACGTAAATGAACATATTTATATCTTTCTAAGGAACAACAAAAAATGCTTTATGTGCCTGTCTGCTGCATATACTATATGGCATCTATGTTTTAAAACCTATTTTGTGGTATTGTGTAGTAGCTGTGAAACACTTGTTTATATATAATTGTGCTACAGAAAGAGTCTGCTATAAATATTTTAAATAGTCACCTCTGTCTCGTTACATTCAGCACCATTGAGGGGATCCACTCATTACCAATGACACTGATCCTTTGCCATCATGAGTCTGTTTGAACTTCTTTCATCACAACATCACAATCAAAGACAGCACTGTCTTCATACAACACTTTATACCGGAGGCTGAACAGTAGACGGTGCAGCAAATGCAATGCACCTTAGGCTTTCTCTTTACGTCAGTCCATGCCAGATTCAGTATCTGTCCAGTATTACAGTCTCAATTATTCATATTGGGGTAGAGGCAGAAAGTACTTTTGAACACTTAATGGTCTTGTATCGGCTCTGCTTTACATATTACCTGCCCGTAAAATATCAGTTAAATGGTAAATCTATTCAGAATTTTTTAAAAAACAATTAAACTTAAAATGGAAGACAATTTAGAGAATACCAAAATCCAATATACAAGAAAGGCACGCTACCTAGACAACCAGACCAGACATAATTCCAGGGTGAAATTAAACTTTACTCACCACAGGGAAAAAAAGTACAAATAGACTTTGTGAAGGAGGTAAGCACAAGATTTGGAGAACTGCAGATAATGCATTTTAATTACATTAGCTGACATCCAGGTTTTAGACCTTTGGTGCCAGTAATGAGAAGTTTATAAAAAAAACTTAGGTAATTATTTGAAAAAGGTGTTTTGTTGGGTAACGGAGTTTGGTAAAACAGTGTTTCTGTTCAAAAACTAATGCATACATGTGGACTATACTTCTCCAATGAATTCCCATGTTAAGTATATTTGAGTCAGTAAACATCAAATCAAATTTTACACTATCTAAAAATATGGTGGAGAACCTATCACTACAATGATGTAACTGCTATACTATGTCTACCACTTGGGGGCACTGTTGACCTAACTATATTGCAATAGATGCCTTTCCTAAAGAAATTGAAATTATCTTAAAATGATCCTAGCTGTACTTTTAGTAATGCTCAGCACTCATGAAATTTAAAATGCTCAAGAGCTTGTAGCTCACTTGCAAATGATGTGAAATGATGGAGATATTGGTTAAATGTAAAACCTTAATGATTTGTGCTATTCCTTCACATATAAGGAAATTGGCTTATTTATTTATTGTTTCTTTTTGTTATCGACTATGAGTAACATTGATACTGTATCTCATTTTTTTTAACACTTTAGTTAAGATTTACAATATCTGAGCAAAATAAATAACCAGAAAAATCGGAACCCAATAATCAGGGGACATGGGAGTATTATATGAGAACACACTAAATTCACAGGGAACAGCAAGTCTTCTAAGTTCCCATTGCAAAAATATTATCAGAATAACCTACTGCATAAGAAAATCACATCTTCTGGTCATGGTACCAGATGATGTTAACACTTTCACCGCTGGAACCATAAGCCCTGTGGCAATGTGAGGTTTAGTGTTGAGAACTATGAAAAGAAAAAATCTAGTTGATTTTTAGCTCCCTGTGGAACTGTACATATAAATAATACAAATGTTATTCTCCACCACGTGACCTACCTGTATCTGAGTAGACATCTTTTGTATGCAGGAAATGAATGTGTTTTAATAGGCAACTTTGTAAATCGCACAATAGTCTTCTCAAACAATTAGGGTCTTAACAAAAGCATGTATTATTAAAAATCCGTCGGCAGGAGGGGAAAGTTATTCAGTGGTGGTAAAATGTTAACTGCTTTCGAGAAATGCAAGAGGGTTTGTGAAATATCTATTAAGAAGGGTTACCAAGGTTAAAGAATGCAAGCAAACACCACTTTTACAACGTTATTAGTCCAAATATTCCCTTTCATTGCAAGGTCATTACCTCTTCATCTTGCCATTGACAAACTGCCTAGTTGGTACAAAGTAGAACTGTGTGATTTAAATCAATGGAACACAAAAGCCGTTTTTGCTGGGTTAAATGCAGTGGATAAAACCTGCTTTTAAAATCAACATAATGGAACCAGTTAACCATAATATTGCTAAAAAAAAAAAAAAAAAGAGTTATACATTGCATTTCATACCTTGTTCCTTATTCTCCCTTATCATTAACATTTGAGCAGACCAGAGATTAGGTTAATCACTCCCTTTTGAATGTGGATATAAACAGAGCAAAGGCCTTTTCCTTGAACATTTCAGTCCCAGAACTCTGCTCGTATTAACCCAATTCATTTTTTCCTTTGTACAGGGAGTGGTGTGCAGGGCCGGCCTTACGTGTTCCGGCGCCTTGTGCGGGCCTCCCCCATGGTGCTCCCCTTCATGCCTGTCTCTTTCCTCCCCCCCATGTATGTGTCTCTCCCTTCCCATGTTTGTCCATTTCCTCTTCCTTGCCATGTCTGTCTCTCTCCAACTCCCCCATACCTGTTCTCTCTCCCCCTCCTCCCCCATATCTGTTATCTCCCCCCTTCTCCCTGTTCTGTATTACTCCCCCTTCCTTTGTTCTGTATCTCCCCGCCTTCTCCTGTTCATTATCTATATCCCCCCCTTCCCCCTGTTCTGGATCTCCCCCTCCCCTTCCTCTGCCTGCAAAAGTTGATCCTGGGAGGGGGCGGAGCTCCCCACACACAGTGGGAGCACTAGCAGCACTTTCTCTTGCTGCCTGCTGCTCCCCATGAAGCAGACGCTGCTCTGTTTTACAGCCGGTGAGCTCCGTCCCCTCCCAGGATCCAGCAGAGCTTGCTGAGCTGAGGGCTGGTGAGGGGAGATCTTTTTCTCTTTTTTGTCCTGGCGGGAGCCCCCTGGGGTGTTGTACCCTATGCGCTCGCACAGGTCGCACACCACTAAGGCCGGCCCTGGTGTTGGGACAGTTTCCTTAAAAATAATCCCTAGGGATCCAGTGTCAGGAAAATGGGAGCTCTCGCTTTTCCTGCTCCCTACGGTTATAGAATCACAGGGACATCAAAATACTAGTTTTGCTAACCAGCTGGCAGATAGTGTCACTAACATCATTTATAGCAGGAGATCCCCAGCCTTGATATTGGAGATACAGCCTGGCCCAGAACCAGCTGTCATTGGAAGTAAATAAAACCAGAAAGCTGTAGCCTCTGGAGTCAGACAAAACAATGAATACAAGTCCTTTCAGGAAAAAAAGGCTGCATTGGAATCCTTTAAACACTTGCAGACCACTAATTATGCATGCATCCTCTCTATGTCAGCATTAACGTGTTTTGTCCAGCTTATGATTATGAAAGAGTGCTCTAACATGCGTAAATACCAGAATTAAACAGATCTGTCAGTTTATTCTGCCATAATTCTGAGTACACACAATGTACATAGGGGTGATTAACAGCTATTTTTATTCCAGTGTTGTGGTTATGTACCAGACTTCATTGGAAGTCAAAGATTTTAATACAGCAGCATCAATCTGCTGCATTGATCAATGTTTCATTTTGCATTTCATTTACCAGGCTGCATTTTCTGTAGTGAATGCATGTAGCAAAATATTACATTGCAATCTTATGCGTTCATTCAATTCATATGCGTTCATATTGGGCCATTTGCAAAATAATTTGTGGGGCTAGTTCAGGAAGGAGGTTGCACATGTGCGTTATCTGAACATGTTAATATTGGGAGCTCACATGAATTGGACCCTGGCCTGCCTCTTCTCCCGTGCACATGGAGGTGCTGGCAAGCTGACTTTGGTCCTAACCTTTCTCTCCTCAGTCTTGCAGGGCTGGTGGAGTCCAGGTGCAATGCACCAGGGGCACCTGCCTACAGCCATCCCTGTTTGGCTTTAACCCAAATAATTGAAATACCAGTTGTTGTTGTTGAATAAATGTTTATTTTGTGTGCTGAAATGTCCAACAATTGTTAACTAGTGTGTCATTGTGATTGCACTTCACAGATATATTTTGTTCACAGTACACACATTTTTGTGCTTAAATTTCCATTATTTAGTTTCCATCTGGAATCAATTATACCCCTATTTCAGAATGGCAATCAATGTTAAAATATAACCCCACCCCCCACTGTGATATAATTTGATTTAACAAAAGAAAGTGCGCAGGACAGTGGGAGATGATGCACAATTTAACTGTTTCTCCACATTACCTTTAATAGATAATTCAAATAATGGATATGTATTTCATGCAGTTAAACTATTGTCTTGTAATCTTTGTATCTACAAGGTAATCATTGCTCATTGCATCACATTGTAATTTAGAGACTTTGTTTTAAAGCATACAGAACAACTTTTCAATTTCCATTACATCCCTAAAGGATATACAATATATTAAAGAAAATCAAAATAAATAAGTCCCAAACAGATAAAAATGTTATTTTCAGTCTAAATGAGGGATTCAGTCTACAGTGGCTTGCAAAAGTATTCACCCCCCCCCCCCCCTTGGCATTTTTTGTGTTTTGTTGTTGCATCATTTAATATACAGAACATGCACACAACTTTGAAGATGCGTTTTCTTTGATGGCTGAAAAGTTCAATTTTAGTCTCATCAGACCAGAGCACCTTCCTCCATACATTTTGGGAGTCTCCCACATGCCTTTTCGCAAACTCAAAACGTGCCATTTTGTTTTTTTGCTGAAAGTAATGGCTTTCTTCTGGCCACTCTGCCATAAAGCCAAACTCTATGGAGCATACGTATTGTCATCCTATGTACAGATACTCCAGTCTCTGCTGTGGAACTCTGCAGCACCTCCAGGGTTACCTTAGGTCTCTGTGCTGCCTCTCTGATTAATGCCCTCCTTGCCTGGTCCGTGAGTTTTGGTGGGCGGCCGTCTCTTGGCAGGTTTGCTGTTGTGCCATGTTCTTTCCATTTGGTTATTATAGATTTGATTTTGCTCCTGGGGATCATCAAAGATTTGGATATTTTTTTATAACCTAACCCTGTACTTCTCAACAACATTGTCCCTTACTTGTTTGGAGAGTTCCTTGGTCTTCATGGCAGTGTTTGGTGCCTCTTGCTTAGGTGTTGCAGCTTCTGGGGCCTTTCAAAAAAGGTGTGTATATGTAATGACAGATCATGTGACACTTAGATTGCACACAGGTGGACATCATTTCACTAATTATGTGACTTCTGAAGGTAATTGGTTGCACCAGAGCTTTTTATTGGCTTCATAACAAATGGGGTGAATACATACGCACATACCAATTTTCTGTTTTAATTTTTTTTTAATTATTTTTATGTATATATTTTTCTCATTTCACTTCACCAACTTAGACTATTGTGTTCTGATCCATCACATAAAATTCAGTTTAATAAAACATTAAAACCTAAGGCTGTAATGTAACAAAATAGGTAAAAAGTCAAGGGGGTGAATACTTTTGCAAGGCACTGTGAGTTATACTTTAAGATTGATTAAGAAATTGTCTGTATATTTTAATCCTTGGGACTACATTATGAAGAGGTAGTTTGACCTATAATTTAATATGAGTAAAGGAAAGGTGGTAAATTACAAATCAAATGTTGATTTGTAGTTTTTGTAGTTACTGCTTGTA
The DNA here is from genome assembly GCA_036172795.1 of Pelodytes ibericus. Taxonomy (NCBI): domain Eukaryota; kingdom Metazoa; phylum Chordata; class Amphibia; order Anura; family Pelodytidae; genus Pelodytes; species Pelodytes ibericus. The sequence goes on from CM069863.1 coordinate 158,378,754, forward strand.
GTGAAGAAAAAAAGTAAACAACATGTAGCAATGGTGAAAGATTTGCAAATCACAATGTCAGAATTATAAAGTTTAAAATTAAGAACCTGCAGTTTTTAGATATATGCAATGCATTACAAATTCTAAAATATCCGTTGGAAATATACATGATTAATTCGTATCCTTTTAAAAATGGAAAAAGGAGTTAATCCCAAAATTATTAATAGTAAATAATAAAAATGATTCCCCATCATCTTTACCAGAGAACTCACACAGCTAATCGGGTGATGGCAAAACTGAGGAACACAATCTTTATAGTGATCCAAATGTATCTGGTGACACGCATCAGAGAGTGCCCTGTTACTTTGGTTTCACTGTGTCACCAAATACATTTGTATCACTATTGATACTGCATTCCTCAGTTATGGTATCACCCGCTTAGCATATGAGCTCTCTGGTTATATCTTCAGTTGCTCCACAATTGACAAATATATATGTGTATAGTAACTGCGTCATGATGTGCACTGAAGACTGCATGCCCATCCTCATAACGTCTCGCCAAAATGCTCTCCTGTACTTACGATCATAGGTAAAAGCGACGGTGAAAGCTAACTCTTTTCTTCCTGTTCAGGTGGAGGGGGACTGATACAACTTCATAGTCCTATTCTCTGTCTCATAATTCATTACATGCTGTTATGAAATATTCACTGTAAAAACAAAAAAGAATACAGATGGCAGTACTATAATAAAAACAAAACAACCATCCACTGATTGTTTGATTTTCAGTTATCCATATGTAATACAGATCTGAAATGGGTTATAGGATATAAAAGAATGCTCTAATCTATTCTTTGCACATCCCAGGAAATTAGAACCTGAAAAGGGTTTAGTCTCATATTAGAGTTACTATAGTGTGGTCCCCTGATGAAGTTTTTTTTCTGACAAAATGCACAGGGACACAAGTTTTCTCATTTCATCAGACCACTGATTTTATTTACCTATCTGTGAACTGAAGTTCCTGATTTCCTTGCATTGCCTGGAGTTACCTTCTGTGTCCAGCCTGGGCAGGGCAGAGTATCATTGAAGCTGTGGAGGGTCGGTTTCTGGAAAGTCCTACTAAAACTTCCAAGCTGCCACTGCAAGGACACTGTGGCAGTTTACCTTCTCAAACCTAAGTGATTAGCAAGAGAGCAGGTCTTTCTTGCTTTTCTAATGTCTTGCTTTCCTTTATGAAATACATTTTTTATATTTTGTCATTCTTTTTATTGGGACAGTACTTTATATCTTTCAACCCTCCAATGTAGGTGTTTTAAACCCCATGGGATTCACATTTTCAGAGCCAGTCATGGGGTAACAAACTAGCTCCGTTGTGCCTAACATTTATTCACGTGATGGTAGATTTCCACTAAAACCCAGCAAATTAACAAAAGCTCTACCAGGACTATATTTCTCCCACAGAACACAGGACCCATCATGTGAAGAGATGTTACTACTGCAGGAGGCATGGCAGAGCTAGTTCATTACCCCGAGACCGGCAGTGTAACAACGAATGAACTTCTGGTATTATCCTTCTACCACCTAGCTTTAACATGATGCTGTGAGCCAGGTTATTTTTTTGCTTTATGTGTGCCCCACAATTACACACTTCTGTGGCCATTAAGTAAGGACCAGCGCTGTCATTTCAAATCTCTCAGCACTTAAACCCCTTAGTAACATGGCCTTTTGACCTTGTCTTTCCCTTGTTGACAAGGGCTGTTTTGACATTTCTGGGGTGTTTATGTTTAGCTGTAATTTTATTCGTTCTTCCTGTACCTACACAAATGATATATTGTTTTTATCATCATAAGAAGGACTTTCTTTAGATACCATTATGTTCATCATATCTTATAATTTACTACCAAAAAAATCATAAACCATGATGGGGAACAAAAATATATATTTTTCTAATTCTAAACTAAACTGCAGCAGCTGCTTCACAGGGCCTGGGGACATGGCTGCATAATCTTGGGATTGCAGTTACCCAGCACCAGATCCTGTGTCTCCACCCTGCAATGTAGCTCCAGATATCAAGTGCTCAGGATCTATTTACATCTGGGAACCCGTGCATTACAAAAAAACATTCAACGGCACCTCACAGGCTTTTAAACCTCTACAAAAATACATATACAAGACATACACGGATCCTTGTATATGTATGTCTTAGTTAGGGACTTGCCTAATGTGGGGTAACCTGATGTGGTTGGAAATCTACATCTAATTGGCCAATAGGTGAACCAAACCCCCCACCTTTACAATCTTTAGTGTTAGGCTAGTTCCTGTATTTATGTTTGATCCTTTGTATGTTTCTCTTGTGTTCCTTAACCATGTGCCTTGTATTGTTTATCTTTATTTTGGTTTCTGTTTTATCTTGCTTATGTCTTGCCTCTGTCCTGTAGTCCTGCACTCTGTATTTCTGTTCATGTCTCCCTCAGTTACTTTTCTGTTTTAGCTCTGGTTGGCTGTAATTTACTTTGTTTCATCCTTGCCATGTTATCTGGATGCAGCAGCTGCTTCATAGGGCCTGGGACGTGACTGCATAAACTTGGGATTGCAGTTACCCAGCACCAGGTCCTGTGTCTCCATATCTCAAGTGCACAAAAACATATAAAGGCATCACATGGGCTTTCAAACCTCTACAAAATACCTATAAAAGACATACAAGGATTCTGTCAGATGACATAGTCAATAATCTAATGTTAACACCTGGTTTTGGTTTTCTTTTCTCTTCCCTTTTTTTTCCCCAATTCCTTCAAGGTTTGGAGGAGAAATAATTTACGCCACATACTAGTCCAAGATTCTATCTACTAATAACTATACCCATCCTTCCCAGTATTCACAAATCTTTGGGTTCCAACTGTACAATGTAAAGATGACTCTCTCCATATGGTTGTATCATTTGTGCTTTTCTTTTTCCCCAAACTAGCGGGTCTGAAGATCTCTAATTTCTAGCTATTTCCAACTTAATTGCAGTTAATAGGTCTATAATACATTCCATTTAATTCCCTGCTTCTTTTGGGAGGTTTAAATGCATTAATGCTTTTTCTGGTGTTAATTTCCAACCTAGCCTAAGTTGAATGGAAAGCTTTAAAGAATGTTTTTACCAAAATCTATTTACTATCTGCCGGCCCACCAGACATGTAAGGTGTCTCCACTCTCTGCACACACATCTTCAGCAATTGGCACCTTAGCTAGTGTGGTAGGCACCAGATTCCATCTGTGCATCACTTTAAACTGGAGTTCGTTCAGATTTAGGCAATGTGTACATTTATAGGTAGACTTAAGAACATAATTCCATTCTCCTATATCTCTAGACATATGTAATTTGTTTTCCCACTTCCTGGGAATGTATTTTGCCTTTACCATCTTCATTAGCTCAAGTGAACTTGAGATTAGTTTCTTTTATTCCTTTTTTCTCAAGATTTTTTCTAAATGTTTTAAAGGTTCTGAGAGGGGTCCTTGCTTTAAAGATTTAGCAAGAAACGTTTTTACCCTTAGATAACTAAAACAGTCATGTGGTCCCAAATTGAACTCTCTGTAATGTAGGACAACGTTTGAACCCCTTCCCATCTGATAAATGAGATATCTTACAAATTCCTTTCTCCTTCCATTTTGTTAACATCAGATTTACATTCAGATTTTCTAAGAAATTTATGGGAAATCGGGTAGTACTTTATCTCTATGGTTAATTTTCTTTTTGAACATCCTTCTGTTTTTAAAAGTGCTTTAAGACCAGACTCTCCTTCAGATTGTCCTCCCTCTTCAATAAATCTTCGGGCATCCAAAGATATGTTGCTGATTCTAGGATATACCAAGGTTCAAGTACTGCTCTATTGTTTTGTGTTTTAAAAGAATGTGCTAAAAGAGCTGCCTGGGCATAATCCCTAATCTTAAGTATCCCCAGTCCTCCCTGGTCTCTGTCTTTCTGCCTGGACATAATCCCAAATCAGGGGTACCCCCAGTCCTCCATGGTTTCTGTATTTTTCTAATAAATGTATATTCAGTCTAGGTTTTTTGAAACCCAGATGAATTATTGAAGGAACCTTTTATCAGGTCCAGCCAACACTTAGGGGTAGTGAAGGGCAGCACTTTTGTAAATATGTACTGAAACTTTGGAAGAACATATGCCTTAACAGCATTAATTCTACCCATCCAGGAGATATAAAGAGGTCTCCATTTCCTGAATGTAACATTAGTTTCCCTTATCAATGGAAGGATATTTATCTGCATCCATGATTCTGTATTTTCTGCTATCCTCAAACCTAGGTAAGTAAAGGACTCCCTAGCCCAGGCAAACCCCTACCATTCCATCTCTCTCCTTTGTAAATTGTTGAGATGGGCAATGCAATTGGCTTGGCTATATTTAACTTCCAGCCAACATGGCTTTCACTGATCTGACAGGGTCTCGTATTATCAGTAAAATATCATCAGCATATAGCATAATATTCTGGGTTCCCCCTTCCCCACATCCCAGAATCTCTGAACATTCTCTTATCTATCTTGCAAGAGGTTCTAGGGCAAGGATATACAGAGGAGAAGGAAAGGAAACATCCCTGCCTTGTACCATACATCAATACAACCATACATCGTATACATACTCCTAACCCATTGAGGCATGGATTCCACTAGATCTCTGAATGTATGCTGTGGTATCTGGGACCAAGACATTAGCAGCAGATCCTGTACGTTGTGAGATGGGGCCTCCATGGATTGGACTTGTTTGTCCAGTACATCCCATATGTGCTCAACTGGATTGAGATCTTGGGAAAATGGAGGCCAAGTCAACAGCTTAAACTCATTGTTGTGTTCCTCAAACTACTCCTGAACCCTTTTTGCTTTGTGGCAGGGCACATTATCCCACTGAAAGCAGCCAATGTCATCAGGGAATACTGTTTCCATGAAAGGGTGTACATGGTCTGCAACAATGCTTAGGTAGGTGGTACGTGTAAAAATAACATCCACATGGATGTCAGGACCTTGACACGTCCTTGATGAAGTTCCAGTACGCAGATGCGAAATACATAGGCATTTTTATTTGGACCCACCGGGTGAATCTCACTGTGTTACCAGCTGTGGCGTTCTTTCCAAATAAACACTTATACACATACATTTCTTGGAGTCCTGTCCTATTTTGCTACAAGCAGACAACCATTGATCCCTTTTTTATATTATTGTATCAATTGAACCTGTGACCCCCAAGGGTTGAACCAGCAGAACATTGCCCAAAGCAACAAGCTGCCTCTCCTACATTGCACCTTTCAGTGGTCATGATGTTATGAATGATCAGTATATTTACCTATTGATCACACACATACCTTAAAGAGTATAATTTTATTTTTATAAAGGTAAAAGTATGTTTGTATAACATCCCATAATTATTCAAGAATTCAGAAAATATAAACTCATGCTTCTTCTAAATTCAAACTCATTAAATTTCCAAATTTGTTTGAAAGTTTAAAATGTAATTTAGAATGCCATGTTATCTACAAACAATAACTACTAGCTTCTTTAGCACTGCACAAAAGTGTACAACAATTAAGACGTTGTAAAATGTGTTCAGATTTGGCATTTATAATTAACACTTTCAAAAGTTAACCTACAACATCAACATATGCTAGTGTCAATATGGACATATGCTAGCTTTTAAGTAAGACTCGATTGAATAAAGAATTAACCGTTAATGGCATATAAGAATTACCATTATTATCTGTAACATTATTTTCTAAGGTCCAAATTATACAAGAAAACAAATATGGACAGACCAGTGATATTAAGTACACAGAAAAGGGCATGTAGTAATGATTAAAAGGTTATATGTCTATACCACAGCAATAATTATGTCTCAGAAAATTATCCTAGGTGTTTAGATGTGTTCTTATTAACCATACACGTAATGTCCCATAAACTGAAAACAATGACAGATGAACTCAAACTACCTTATTTACATGCATGTGATCATGCATGTAAATAAGGTAGTTTGAGTTCATCTGCTAACCCAATGGGATCACGTCAAACTGTTGCATACAGTTAATAGAATAGGAAGAAGACAAATTAAACAAGTAGTTATAGCAGTGGCGTCCCGAGGGGGGTGCGGGGTGTGCAGACCGCACTGGGTGACACCTCCAGCGGGGGTGACACCCGTGCTGCCGGAAAAACGTCCATCGACTCCCCTCCCCTCCCCGCACCGCGCTGCCTAACTTTTTTTTTCTCCTGGAAGCCGCATCTGCTGGTTACGGCAGCCGCAAAAAAAAAAATCACTGCGACCAGATGTGACGTTACATCCAGGGACTGTGTTTCCCCCCGTGCAGGAGGGAACACTACACGGAGAGGTCCAGTGGAGGACACGGAGCAGCAGCCAGGAGGAAAGTGATGGGGAAGGGGGGAGGAAAAACAAGCAGGGTAATGGCACAATATTACTGGGCTCTGACTGGCACAATATTACTGGGCTCTGAGTGGCACAATATTACTGGGATCTGACTGGCACAATATTACTGGGATCTGACTGTCACAATATTCCTGGTATCTGACTGGCACAATGTTCCTGGGTTCTGACTGGCACAATATTACTGGGCTCTGACTGGCACAATATTACTGGTATCTGACTGGCACAATATTATTGGGCTCTGACTGGCACAATATTCCTGGGCTCTGACTGGCACAATATTCCTGGTATCTGACTGGCACAATATTACTGGGCTCTGACTGGCAAAACTGGGATCTGACTGGCACAATATTCCTGGTATCTGACTGACACAATATTCCTGGGTTCTGACTGGCACAATATTACTGGGCTCTGACTGGCACAATATTACTGGTATCTGACTGGCACAATATTATTGGGCTCTGACTGGCACAATATTCCTGGGCTCTGACTGGCACAATATTCCTGGTATCTGACTGGCACAATATTCCTGGTATCTGACTGGCACAATATTCCTGGACTCTGACTGTCACAATATTCCTGGGCTCTGACTGGCATAATATTCCTCGTATCTGACTGGCAAAATATTACTGGGCTTTGAGTGGCACAATAGTACTGGGCTTTGACTGGCACAATATTACTGGTATCTGACTGGCACAATATTCCTGGGCTCTGACTAGGACAATATTACTGGGCTCTGACTGGTACAATATTCCTGGGCTCTGACTGGCACAATATTACTGGGCTCTGAGTGGCACAATATTACTGGGCTTTGACTGGCACAATATTCCTGGTATCTGGCACAAAATTCCTCGGCTCTGACTGGCACAATATTACTGGTATCTGAATCGCACAATATTACTGGCATATGAATGGCACAATAATACTGGCATCTTAATGGCATAATGGAATTGACATCTGGCACAATAGTACTGGCATTTTGATGGGAAAATTGGCTGTGGCTTATTAATGACAAAATTATACTGGCATATAATTGGTCAAATTGGCTGTTATAGAGAGAGAGATGTCTGTATGTATAGATATGTATTGTTTTAGACTTCTACAATAGTCACCTCGTGGGGCTCCTGTGTGTTGTATACTTAATGGCAGTCCTATGTTTGCATAATTATGGGGCGCTTGTGTGTGGCATATTTATTGGGCCCCATGTGTGGCATAATTAATGGACTCTTTTGTGTGGCATAATTAAGGGACTCTTTTGTGTGGCATAATTATGGGGCACCTGTGTGTGAGTGGCATAATTATGGGGACTCTTTTGTGTGGCATAATTATGGGGCACCTGTGTGTGTGGCATAATTAATTGGGCAGAGGTGAGGCATAAATAGTGGGGCTCTGGTGTGGCATAATTTATAGGGCTCCTGTGTGTGGCATAGTAATGGGGCTCCTGTGTGTGGCATAGTTATGGGGCTCCTGTGTGTGGCATAATTAATAGGGCATCTAACTGGCATTACTAAGGAATCTGTTTGGCATTGTACTGGAGGAAATCCAGGGGGGTAACACCATGAGTTTCCGCACCGGGTGACACCAACCTTAGTGACGCCCGAGTTATAGCTTTCTTTACTGTAAAAGCATATCTAGCAATACCATAGAGCATACAGCATACATAAAAACACGTAACATTAACATAACTACGTAGCCAGATAGATTCATTGTGTTTATAAAACAAATAGAGTATGATTACATTACCTGCAACATCACAATGAAATAAGTGACATGGGTTTTTTTTAACAACAAATGGCTATAATATTGTTAGTGGTAAACACTATCACTATATAAGAACGGAAAAACAAATTAGAGCTTGAGCCCCACAAACTGCAACAACCTTTGTGTTTCTCTTCTCCTACACATAAAATATATACAAAACTGTGATACAATAAGTATTGTGGTTGGTGCCCTATGTGACCACCACCTTAAAATGTGCAAACATTAATTGCCTTATTGAAAGTACACATAGTTTCCAATGCACCTCATGTTAAGCAGACATAGAAGGGAATACACAAAAAATACATATATTGCGATACTAGAGTTTCAAAGATATGTGTGAAATGTAAGTTGTGATTGCACTCCCAGACTCCCAGATGGGTAAAGGCCAGTCACATATATTGCTAAAAGGATTCTGCTCAACCTCTTCTTGCACTCAAAAATGTAGTCAAATAGCAGAGGAACAGAAGTAAGTATAAAAAAACATGCCAATTTATTACAAAAAATGTTTTATCTTACATGTAGGTACAGATGTCTTCAACTCTTGAACACACAAGATGTATTTTTCAGAGCAACAGGATCAGCAGCATATAACAGGAACAATCAGAAAATGAAAGTCCAGTAGCAGCAGAGCACCAGAATGGTGCAAAATTAGGGCTCACGCAACATGTTTCTTTCACAGATGGGGTCTGGGAGGGTAACAGACCCTGAGCACCCAAAATCAGAAGCACAATGTAAGGAGCAGAGAGAAAGGGCTTGACATTTGGTAACCTCGGTCCCTTGGTGGATTGGGACCCCAGATTCCTGCAGCCACATTTAAAGCCCTGTAGGAGCAGCTGTTGTATTCAGATTACATGGCTAGGATGGAATAAAGTAAGAGACAGCCAAGCAGAGTGAAAGCAGAAAAGCAACTATGGTAGAATAGAACTGAAATACAGAGTGCAGGACTACAGGACAGACATAAATACGATAAAGCAAAAGAAAGATTATAACATAGGAATAATGCAGGGCACACATAAAGGGCAATGATACATAACTTAAAGTGACAGGAACAGATATAACTAAGACTACATACAAAGGACAGGGATAAGGCATAAGGGAACAAGGTATGGAGTGAGGAAATGGAATCCTCAGATGCTTCATAAGGGAACCATATCTGGGATATAGGGAGAGGATAGAGGAGCTGGAATCAACAGGTGCTTCCGGGAAAGAAGGTTAGGGAACATAAACATAAATACAGGAACTAGCCTAACACTAAAGATGGTAAAATGATGGGGGTTTGGTCCACCTATTGGCCAGTTAGAGGTTGGCTTGCAAAACCACGTCAGGGTACCCCACAATTAGGCAAGTCCCTAACTAAGACAATCAAAATATTAACAGTACACATACAGAAACACACAGAAACACAGAATACCTGTAGACTGCACAGAACTTAGGAAGCTAAAGCAATGGGCGGAGCTTATTTAGCGGAACAAAGTAACAAGACAGAAGGAATCCAGGAAAACCCAGAACGGAGCATAATCACAGACAGAGGAAAACCAGAAATGGATCAGAGCAGAGAACAAAGAAACATGGAAACTGCGTACAAGAGCTGGGTATAACTAAGACAGGGAATAGGGCGGAACACTATGACAAAGGATCCATTTAAGGGACTCAGGTCATCCCATTTAAGGGACTCAGGAAATGGGCAGAAGCCACTCTGAGGCCAACTGGGCAGGTGCCCCCCTGGGGGCCAATCTAGGCAGACGCCACTTGGCTATAGCCTCTCTGGGGCCAGGTTAGGCAGGTGACACTAAGGACAAGGATTTTGGAAATGCCACCACTGTGGCTTAGAACTTGGATGGTACGGAAAGTGCCATCATTTTTTTTTTAACTTTTTTTTATGACAAAAATAGAAAAAGAGACAATATACATATCACAGTACAAAACATTCTGAACATTAATGACTTAGACAAGATATAAAAACATCTTATGCATTAATGTGCAAAATAGAAAAAATGATAACTGTGATACATTTTTATATAAAGTGTGCATATCAGGGTTTTAAACCAAGTTGCTATATTATGTTTATAAAATGTGTGTCAGGGGTTAAGGTTTGAGGTTCTTCAGTTAACTGCCATAAATATGTGACTAATAAGCAGACTTTCTGCTAGAGGTATTTTTGGCCAATTAATCTGAATCAGTACAATATCTGGTGGTTTTGTCATTTTTGTGAGAAATGTAATTATATTGAATGTTTTTTGCCAAGTATCTTGTATTTCTTTACAGCTCCACCATATATGTGAGTGAGAAAGCATCTCCAACACAGCGATAGGGCAGTCGGGAACATACTTACTAGATACCCTCTGTTGATGATCATATAATGTGTTTCCACTAAACTCAGACATTTGATATGTTTCATAGTGTTAAAAAATTAGTTACACCATTCCTTAGTATTTAATTTAATACCTAATTGTTTTTTTCCCAGGCTATTATTGCTGGTGGAGCTATTATTTGTTCCTGCTTTCAGGAAGCTCTAGAAAATACTTTATCTGTTCTGATGCCTTCAAAAAATTGGTTTGTCTTTGTCAGAAAGTTATCTCTAATCAGATGCAAATTTATAAAGCTTTTAATCTTTAGATACTTAAATATCTCCTTTTCTGGTACTTGTCGCTGTTACTACTTGCTGTATTGATTTGATATTTCTTAGTCTCCAATCTCGTAAATTGAGGTTTTCCAGTTGGTATTCTAAATACTATTTAGAATATTTTAAGTGCTTTTTTAACTTTGACCCATTCTGGAATAATCTGTTTATGAACTTAAGTTTGAGATGTAATTGTTTTATTATGAACTTGCCAAATCCGGTTATTTAAATCTGTGAGATCACATGCTGCATACTCGATGGTATACCAGCTATCTTCTTTATTTTTCTCTACTTGATTCGCATGTATGTGGCACAATATTGAGATTTGGTATATCTTTTTAATATCTGGGAAACTCAGACTTCCTTTGTCTCTCTTTTGAGAGAGCAATTGTTGTCTTATTCTTGGTTTCTTGCCTCTCCATATGAAAATGATTTATACTACTTTGAAGCATTTCTAACCAGGAGATGGGACACCTAGCGACATCACTCAGAAAAAATATAACCATTTCGGAATGTGTTTTGGCTTCTAGTTTACCTAATTTTTGTGTTAAAGTTTTATTTTCTTGCTTTTGTACCTCATTTTGTCCTCATTAGAAAGTTTTAGTTCCACATTGGTGATGCGATCTGACATTGCATTAATGGAGATTTTTATTTCTTGCTTAATAGTTCTCAACTGCAAGTCCAAACAATTCTTTAGGAAATCTTGGGTGATTCTTCTGTGTCTTTTAGACTCTTCCTTAATAGAGCCATTAGACTCATTTAGGTTTTTTGCTATATCTCTAGGTGGGATAGGAGAGAAGAAACCTGAAACTCTTTTGTCCGCTTGGTTTCCTTTTTCTCTCTCTTCTTATCTCTCTCCCTTTCTAAAGGTTTTTTAGATGCCATTTTCTTTTCTTTCTTTCTCTCTATTGCTATATGATTAGTCTTTATACTATAGGATGTCTCTTCCCTATTCACTTTTATCTATTTTGTCTATATAATCAAATGTACCGGGGGGGGGGGGGGGGGGTCTTTATAGCTTCACAACACACACGCTTTATGAGAACCCATCTGTTACCGGATGAATCCTCACATCCAGTGGTGTATCTTGATTTTGTGCTGCCCTAGGCAGACAAAATCCAGGCACCCCCCTACCCAAGCTGCACACCCACGTTACACACCTAAGACATGCCCCATCACCTCCATTTAATGACCCCACATCACACATAACATTCAGACTCACATCAAGCTCATACTCCCATCACACACACACACACACACACACACACTCCTACTCCCATCACACTCAGTCACACACTCCTACTCCCATCACACTCAGTCACACACTCATACTCCCATTACACTCAATCACACACACTGACTCCCATCACACACACTGTCTTCCATCACACACACTCTGACTCCCATCACACTCAGTCACACACACTGACTCCCATCACACACACTCTGACTCCCATCACACTCAGTCACACACACTGTCTCCCATCACACACACTCTGACTCCCATCACACTCAGTCACACACACTGTCTCCCATCACACACACTCTGACTCCCATCACACTCAGTCACACACACTGACTCCCATCACACTCAGTCACACACACTGTCTCCCATCACACACACTCTGACTCCCATCACACTCAGTCACACACACTGACTCCCATCACACTCAGTCACACACACTGTCTCCCATCACACACACTCTGACTCCCATCAGTACTTACCTTACCCTGTTGGTTAGTGACAGGCAGCATGGTCCCTCCATGCTGCCTGTTCGGATCCCCGGCGATTGTGCCGACAGGTCACGTGACCGGGCGCGCGTATGACGTCAGCGCACCCGTCACGTGAATGTCGGCACTTCCGTATCACACTGCACCGGGAGCCGAACAGGCAGCACGGAGGTTTCTCTGTGCTGCCTGTTCGGCTCCCCGTGCAGCCTGGCAGGCAGAGCGAGGGTGAGGGGGGATCTTCCTTGCGGTAAATACAGAACTGCTCACAACAGCATAGTTAATACAAGATAGACACTGAAAAAGCACTTATCTGGTTATTATGCTGCAGCGTCTTTTAGCGTGATCTGTCAGTGCTTGTCATGTTGAACCACACGGTAAGGGTCTGCTCGAGGACTGCTAGGGACTGCCAGGCTTCTGATGGATAGTCCTTGGTCTTCAAAGGGACTTTTATCTTACCAGGTGTCTGTTGATTCATGGCTCCCTTGCCGTTCAACTGTTCCCCTGACGTTTCTGAGCTCTCTGTAAACAAGGGGTCTAGGTGCAGTAGCCGTTTTAAGCTGATGTACGTCCAGCTACTATCTCTGCCATCCACAGTCAAGAACGGGGGAAACAAAGGTATCCTTATAGCATTCGTGGGCCAAAATATGCAGCGTTAGTCTCTGGTGTCTCGATGCCACAGCTCGGTCAGTACAACAGCCCCATCTCTCAGCGTGCGCATCACTACATTATCATGCCCCTCCTCTCCTCCTTTCCCCCCCGTAAAGTGCCACCATGTGGCCGGAACTGAGGAGTGCCACCATGTGGCTGGGACTTGGAAGTGCCATCATGTGGCCATGACTGGGAAGGACAGAACACACAGGGATAACAGAATAACAAAGAACCCATGAACAAGACTAACAAATAAGCAGAACGGAATAGCAAAGGCAGAGAGTAAACCACAGAAGCTGAATACCAACTGGATAAAATATGATTGTGCATGCAGGTTGGAACCTTAGAGTAGGATGGATCCTGACAGTTTCACCAGCTGTGGACTTCTTCCTGGCGTATTGTACACTGCAGTGTAAACGAACAATCCCGGGTGAGTTTCCCCTGCTAAGCAAACTCACCAGCATTGTCCCTGCACAGTGCATAGCTAAATTGGTGCGATTTAGTGTTCATATCACCTCAACTTACCTGCAACTCACCTTTTAGTGAATAGCCCTTATTGTGTAAGAAAATATATTACTAAGTGGATTCTAAACTAAATCATCACTTCTAATCATCACTATCTGTAGATAACTAAAAGATGTTGCTATCTAAAGGCCAATATAAAATCTTTGTACAGAATAGAAGCAGACACTTTGATAGTCCAAGGTAAAAGCAGGTATTAGCAGCAGGAAAATGCAGAAATCTGATATAACTCTTTACGAATTCTCTATAGTTATAAGACATCAGATATGAATAAGAGAAAAATAAATAAAGTGTATAAGACAAGGGGTGAAGAGGAGCAGGATATAGAAAAGTGTTAAAAGGAGGGGGCAGGTATCCCAAGAGTGGGATATACAGCGCAAGGGAGCGCTGATAAAAACAGAGCATCGGCTACACCTAAGGTGGGCCATTTAGGGGCATTCTACACAGAACTTATTATGCATAGAAACTTGTCCAGTGAGATAACAACAAATAAAACACTCCCAAGATCAGTATACCAGTTAAGAAAATTCATCACCAGAACACAGATGCCTGGGGGGTCCAGTAAAACGTTAAAACAGTACAAAATGGAGGCTCTGTTCCACAGGAACAGCTCCAGAAGACCACAAGTAAAGTCTTCATTCCTATGGTATCAGGTTGTTAAATTGTCGAGGTCTGAGGGGACCCGGCTTGTTGGTTCACAGAGTAGGGGGGTTCTGTTGATGTTGGGTTCACTGGTTGAGAGTCATCATGACTGGGATCAATTTTGGGCATGCCCACAGAAATGCAGATGCTTTGCTCAGGTCTTCAAGTTTGAGCCCTCAATTGCTGCCCCAGTTGATCCTGTAGTCCGTTTACAGACTATTTGTCAAGTGGGTCCATGTTCCAAGCCTCATCTTACTCCTTTGACAAGGAGTCAAAGTCCTTCTGCTCTAGAGTGGAGCACGCCAAATAGGTCAATACTGGAGGCCTCGCAGACCCAGTAAGTAAGATTCCTATATCCAGGTGGATAGAGTTGCTGTTTTTCAAACTTCTTCCTCCGTTTACCCAATGGGTGGAGCAGTTTAAGTAAGTGCAGAGAGACAGATGTGGAAACACCAAAAACCTGGAATGGAACAACAGAAAAAACGCAGACAACCAAGAAGTATAAAACAATGGGACACTATGACAGAGCTGAAACACTTTGACAGGCTGGGGCACTATATCAGGGCTGAAACACGATGACATGGATGAAGCACTTTTACATTACTATGACAGGGCATCACAATTAAGGGACTTTATGACAAGGCATCCCATTAAAGGGACTCAGGTTACCCCTTATATATGGATCAGGCCAGGAACCAGAACTATAACTGGATTAGGCAATTCCACTCAGGGGGACAATCTAGGTCTAAGCAGATGCCGCTTTGGCTATAGCCTCTCTGGGGACAGGCTAGGCAGGTGCCACTCTGGGGCCAGTCTAGGCAGATACCACTCAGAACAGAAACTATGGTGCGCCACAATGTGACCAGGACTAAGGAACACCATCTCTGTGACCGGAATTATGGAACACCAAATCTGTGACTGGGACTACGGAACACAAACTCTGTGGCTGGAACTACGGAATGCCAACTCTGTGGCCAGGACTATAGAATGCCAACTTTTTGGCCTAGACTACGGAACGTCAACTCAGTGGCCAGGACTAAGGAGCATCAACTCTGTGGCTGGGTCTAGGAAATGAGGAACACACAAGGACAAAGAAAAACCCCAGGAACAAGTATAGCTAATAAACCAAATGGAATAGCAAAGACAGAGAGGAAAACCAAAGAAGCTGGATGGATACCAGATGAAAGATGACCCTGCATGTGTGTTGGAACCTGACAGTGACATGGATTCTGACACATATACATTAAATGGATAAATACATGATTTCCCCAACTAAAAGGTCACTAAAATGACTGCTCCCTCTCGTTGCAGAGATCTCCTATGCAAACATACGAAACTGGTTATATTTTTCAATAAATATGTGTATTTTTATTTAATTGGTAAATTATACTACAAATGTTCTTTGATTGACTATTTTATTATGTCTTAAGTTTACAACATGCAATAATAATACATTTATATATTTTAGAAATGTTTGCTTACTATACATTTTGGCCTATAACATTTTAGTTTCTACTTTTAGTGCAATCGCCCAGCAAAAGGTAAAATAAAGACAATTTTGACATGGTTTCTTACTTTATATTCCAAATTCCGAATTTATGTCCAAGGGAACTTTTACATCAGTGACAAGTAAGCTAAAACCCTTCAATTTTGAGGAAGGTTTGCTTGCTAAGACACAGTATATTTCCATTAAGTTAATCTAAAAGTCAGCCTTTTGTAATCCTAAGTATAATACATTAAAGCCTTTCAACTGCAACTCAGCAAAACGTAGACTTTCATATCCCTACTTACTGCAAGCGTTCATTGCTAACTATTAAACATTTATATATTGCACAGGTTAAAGATGGGAAACACTCACAATGATAAATTATGGATGATATTGGGAATAGCTCTGCCTTCATCCGCTCAAGCAGGCTGTAATGCAGGTTTTCCGAAAGAAACATTTCAGTGCCATCTTGAGATGCAGTTTAGATTTACAGTCAGAATAACCATCCTTACATGAAGTATTTGCCATGATTTTAAGTTTAAGACTTTTATGGCAACAGAATTAAAATGATTAAAATTATCTGCTAAATGGAATTTCTTTCCGTGGTTTAGGAAACATTAATGTCCGATAATGGCTTAAATGACTTTAAACAAGTCGTGTGTTTAATACCGTAAACTTTCTAGCTTTGTTTTTTATTTTGTTGACAAAAAAAAAAAAAAAATGAATGATCATTTGCTTCCAAATAAATATCATTAAAAATATATATTAAAAACATATTTTTTGTTTGATAACTTAATGAGATTTCCTAGTTAATGATCCAATCAAATACACATTTAATGCAGCACATTTGTTTATGATACAACGTGTTGTATTACAGACGCAAGCCAATTTACTTGTGGTTTCAAATAGTGAGGTAAGCCACAATGGCTTTCAGTCATCTAAAAATAAGTCATTTCCTGAGGTAAATCGTCTATGCTATTGTCTTCTGTCTGGAACACGTGTAGTACAGCAATCCCTAGCATATTGTGTCTCACGCCAAGTGTTTGGATGACAAACGATAGATCATTTATTCCATGTGAAAGCAAAATACACTTGTTTAGTGTTTGATACATTTTCTTTTTAAAGGGCCAACTCAATAAAGAGAGAATTGCAGGGAATTAAGGCAGGAATTTCAAACTTAAGGCCAAAGTAATTGAGTTAGAAAAATTATCCCAATTCAGGGGCTGGAATTTTTCACCTCAATTCTCTGCAACGCATAGACTCTGTATGCAGGTAAAGGGGTAACATCCCGACGACGTAGGAATGTACGTCTTCCTTTGGCACATAGGAAGACAGAATGTCATCACATTTTCTACAGTCCGACAGTGAACAACAGGAAGTGATGTGAGTGACCATGTGTTACTTGAGGGATTAATATTTTTGTGGAGAAAAATATGAATGTATGTGTATGTAAAAGTAGGAGATTTAATCAGTATAGCTGACATGTGGAAAATGGGACCTTTTCAATTAGATGGGAGGTGGCATATAGCCTCACAGCCTTTGGAATCTGCTTCTGGGTATTTGGTTAAAATGAGTAGAGGACATGAGCAATCTGACTGTATTTAAAACGCTTGGAGTCTAGAAGTTCATATGTTTTCTTCAGTTGAATCAAAACAGTATATCCAGTGAACAACACCAACCAGGTTGCCCCCAAGGACCACATGAGTCACCCGCAGGCAGAAAGCCCACCATCAGGGGGTGATACTGGGCCGTCCCGGGCCTGGCGGGTCTAGGGGGCCCAGGTCACGCCAGGTAAAAAAAAAAAATCTCTGTTAAAAGTCGGTCCGTGGCTGTGAGGGAAGTGTTGTGCGCTCCCCTCCAGCTGCGAGGCTTCAATAAAGTTTGTTTAAACTTTTTTTTAAACAAACTTTATTGATCCGTGCGGCTGGAGGGGAGCGCACAACGCTTCCCTCACAGCCACAGACCTGCACCGGGAGACAGCAGCAAGGAGGTAAGTACTGACTGGGGAAGGGGGGAGGAGGGTGGAAAATCCTGGCATATTGAGGGGAAAATCCTGGCATATTAATTGTCATTATCCTGGCATATTGTCATTATCCTGGCATATTAATTGGCATAATCCTGGCATATTGAGAGGCATAATCCTGGCATATTGGCATTATCCTGGCATATTAATTGGCATAATCCTGGCATATTGAGGGGCAAAATCCTGGCATATTGAGGGGCAAAATCCTGGCATATTAAATGGCAAAATCCTGGCATATTGAGGGGCAAAATACCGGCATATTAACTGGCAAAAGAATGGCATATTGAGGGGCAAAATACTGGTATATTAAATGGCATATTGAGGGGCAAAATACTTGCATATTAAATGGCATATTGAGGGGAAAAATTCTGGCATATTAAATGGGAAAATAATGGCATATTGAGGGGCAAAATCCTGGCATATTAAATGGCAAAATACTGTCTGTGTATGTGTTTCCTGTGTCTAAGTGTGTAATGGTGGCTGTGTGTGTATTTATGTGTGTGTGTGGAAGGGGGGCTGTGTGTGTATTTATGTGTGTTTGAGTGTGACAGTATGTTTAAGGGTGGCTGTGTGTGTATTTATGTGTGTGTGTGAGTGTGACAGTGTGTGTAAGGGTGGCTGTCTGACAGTGTGTGTGTAAAGGTGGCTGTGTGTGTGACTGTGTATAAGGGTGTCTGTAAATGTATGTGTGTGTGACTGTGTATTTATGTGTTACTGTGTGTATGTGTGACATCATGGGAACGGTAGTAAAAACTCATTCTGCTAGCCAGCAAAAAGTCTCCCACGTTGCATTTTTCCTATGAAATGTAGTGATGTAAGTGATCATCTAAAAATGTAACAATTACTGAGATTAAAGTGCTGAATATTGATATGTTTCCCTCCTTATTGTCATTGTTGCTAATTATTGTGAGAAATCATTTACGTGATTAGTGTCTTCACATAGATGAGTATTATTAATAATGTATAACTAAAGGCAAGCTGAGCAAATTTGTTTTATCCGAAGAGGGTATCAAACTGGTAGCCCTTCGTATGACCCATGAAGTAGCTCTCAGTTTCAAAAAGATTGGTGACCCCTGCTATAAGTGAACTCTGGTGAACAGACAGGTGAAATGTAAAAATCAGGGATTTATATTTGAGTTGGAAACATGGGCAAGTAAAACAGGTGTCTTTCTTGTTGTTAACACTTTTTAAAAAACTATAGAACCATAAATGATACGCAATACATACACTTTGCATCATAACCTTACTTTAATTCTACACTGATATTCTAGTTGACCAAAATGTTTTGAGTAGATGTCTATCACCATAGTAACAAGAATGCCACCTTTACCTTGCGGAAAACACAAGGTCTGTGCTGCTCTTACTCTGTCACTGTTGATCTACATTTATCTAAAATAAAGTTGTTTGAAAGAAAAATTATAAGTGCATTTGAAAATACATTGTGAAAATGCATAAAGAATTCCTACTACATATTTAATGGATTCATTTTATTGGTAAAAACACATATCCTTTTTTTAATAACAAACATATGTAATGTACAGTTGCTTAAGGTAGAGAGAGGGTTATGACTAATGGGCTTTCTTTCTTAATAAAGTACTTTAGTTACAAAAAAAGAGAGTAATAATGCATCTATTTCTTTCAGGTGGGCGCAGTAGAACATTGATTCCGTATAAAACAAACATATAAAGTTATTCATAACCTGCATGGTTATGGCAGACAAAATGTTTTTTTTTGTTTCTCTAAATAAATATAGTTGAATAATGTTAAGCTGTCAATGCTTACAGACATATAGAGGGGATGGACAAAATAAGTGTGTTATAAGGAGTACAGGTACCCTTTTCCATAAAAACAGCTGCAGACCTTTTGCTCATTCATAGAGGTTATTCACCCATGAATAATGGGATATTGCACCATTTGTCCCAAAAAAATTCTCTGATCTGGTGATTGAGAAAGCATTTAGAAGTGTATTGAAAAGTAATGACATCATGTAGTGTAGGAACATCAACTAGTGAACATTGTTTTCACCACATGGTATATGGCAAAAATCAATCATATTTTTTGTCAATATACAGTCGTGCAGGGCAGTTATCTACAAATGAGTTATAACCATCATGTTTAACAGTTGACTGCGCACATTGTGAGTTGAATGCATACGTTGGTTGTCTCCAAACAGAAACACTTCCTGGATGAAGGAAATAGAGTCAAGATGACTGATCAGACTATACTACTTTTCCACTGCTCAGTTTATACATACTTGTGCTTTGATCTTGGATACAAACGGTTTCTAAATGGCACGTCTGCCATAAATTTCAACTGTGTTAAGCATAGAACATATAATGTTGAAACTAGGTCAAATAGGTATTGCTTTAATTCTGTTTTCATTTTTTGGAGCATTTATTGACCAACAAGTCTGTTAACCCCTTCCCGACCTTATGACAAGTTAACTCGTCATAAGAGCCGCCGCATTAGCGACCTTATGAGGAGTTAACTCGTCATGCAGTCTTGCCGGCGGTGCGCTCCGTGGGCACCGCCAGCTAGTCTGCAATGGGTCCAGGACTAAGCCTCGCACCCGAGGCAAAGCTCCTGGACCCGATCGGTGCATTTCCGGGCATGTGATTGCGGTGATAACGTGATCACCGCGATAACATGCAAATTAGATGTCAAAGTCAGTGTGTTCACACACTGACTTTGCCTCTAATTCACTCTCTGTGCTTCACATTCTGCACAGAGAGTGACCTGTAAGTAAAAATAAATTAATAACATACACAGAGGCTAAAAAAAATTAAAAAAATTAACCCTTTCATTGCTGAGTTTTTAACTGTGATCCGTTTCCTTCCACTTTATGGCCCTCATTTCGTTTTTTTTTAACAGATTTTTTTATTTTTACAATTTATAAAGTTTTTTTAATAAATAAAGGTAATTTTAATATATTTATTTAATAAAATGTAACCTCTGCATGCCTGTTGCATGATTTTTACTGATCTGACATCGCACTATTCAGAGTTTTTTTCTGTCTTTTTTGTTATGGGGGGTTTGGGAAACAATATTTTTCTTTTTTATTAGTTAGTTAATTAGGGGGGATAAGTGGGTTAGTGTTGCACTAGTTATGTAAATTTCCTCTTTAATATGTATTTTTTAATACTAAAATGTAAATCATTTTTATGTATAGGCTATCAAAAGAAAGCTCTAACTGTCCTTTAAAAAACAACATATAACTTGTATGGGTACGTTAAATGAGAGAGAGGAAAATTATGTTTCAAAAACCGCGTATTAAAAATTGAAAAACGCTCTGGGGGGGGTGATGTCTAGTATTACCTTCTGAATATTTTAGATTAGTACCGTCTCTGTGCTCTTTTATACCAGTTTGGCTACATATCATTCTCACCACATCCTTTCAACCATCATACATAAATCATTCACTTCTGTGGGCCAAGCCAGGAGGGACGGGGGCATGGAGGGAGGGGACGGTGACCAGGCCGAGGAGCCGAACCAAGAAGCCCGGCACTTGGAGGCGACGACCACCCACGGGGTCCAACAGTGAGGTAAGTTCTTAAGGTAGGTGGGGAGGATCCCCCTCTCTAGAGAGAGTTTCTGTCCAGAGACTCCATATCTTTTTATATTTATCTAATGAGATCTCATCCCGTGCCGAAAAATATTTCTCTGAGTTGGCTTGATATTCAATCTGTATTTTGATCTCCGACCATAATGGGGGATCCGCATCTTTCCAGTGCCTTGCTATACACTGTTTGCAGGCCAGTAGAATATGCGTGCTCAGAATGTTTAAATTTTTGTCCGGAATGGGGAGTTCAAAATGAAATAGAAATGTTTGGGGTTTGAGTTCAAAGTTGTGGCCATAGATTATGGAAAACAGGTCTGA
The DNA here is from genome assembly GCA_036172795.1 of Pelodytes ibericus. Classification (NCBI taxonomy): domain Eukaryota; kingdom Metazoa; phylum Chordata; class Amphibia; order Anura; family Pelodytidae; genus Pelodytes; species Pelodytes ibericus. Next base: position 158,400,461 of record CM069863.1, read on the forward strand.
TAATTTCCTTTTAAGATGGTCCAGTTTATTACAAGTCCACCACATGTGTAAGTGGGTCCCTATATCTGTTAGACATCTCCAGCACTTGTTGTTGGAAGGTTGCTGGTATTTAGCCAGCCTAGTGGGGACCAGGTACCAGCGATGCATCAATTTAAAAAAATATTCGTGCAAATTGATACAGTGTACTATCTTTCTGATGTTGGTCCAGTTTTTGAACCATACCTGGATTGGAAAGTTTGCATTGATATCTGCCTCCCAGCAAAGGACAGCTTTAGATTTCTCAATTGTTCTACTAGATTCTAGTAGTCTTAAAAGTCTGGAGATCATTTTATTTTTTATTTTGGGGGTTATCATGTTTTCCCAGGTGTCTGGTTGTGTTGAGATATCCGAGAGTAAAAAGGATTTAACTCTAAGGTATTTGAACACATCTCTAGGTGAGAGTTTGTGTTTATTGCAAATAGATGAATATGGGGCTATGAAACCATCCACGTAAAGGTCCTCAATGTGTCTTAGTCCTCCATTGACCCATTCCTTCAGATCTAGATCCCCAATGCATAACGATATTACCGTATTTGCTCGATTATAAGACAAGGTTTTTTTCAGAAAAAAAAATCTGAAAACTACCCCTCGTCTTATAATCAAGGTCTTCTTATAATCTGACCTCAAATTGAGGTCAGATTATAAGACATGGATCCAGGTCCCCAGCAGAGCTGCAGGGGACTTGGATCCCCCTCTCTAGCTGTGAAGAAGCCTCTTCTGTGAAGAAGCCGGGTACTTCCGCTTTCGTCACAGAAGTCCCGGCGAGCGTGCCGGGCGGCAGCAGGGGAGTCTGCGCTCATCGCGCAGATATCCTCTGCTGCCCCACTAGCCACCCGGGAAAAGCGGGCAGCTGGGGGTTGTCTGCACGATACGTGCAGACATCCTCCATGCTGCCCGACACGGCAGACTATTATGACGGACAGCTGTCCGTCATAATAGACTGCCGTGTCGGGCAGCATGGAGGATGTCTGCAAGTATCGTGCAGACATCCCCCGGCTGCCCCCACTAGCCACCAGGGATCAAGGTAAGGGGAAGGGAGGGAGGGGGGCAGAGAGACAGGGGGAGGGAGGGAGGGGGACAGAGAGACAGGGGGGACAGAGAGACAGGGGGGAGGGAGGGGGGCAGAGACAGAGTCAAGGGGAGGGAGGGGGTTAAGAGACAGAGACAAGGGGAGGGAAGGGGTTAAGAGACAGAGACAAGGGGAGTGAGGGGGTTAAGAGACAGACAAGGGGAGGGAAGGGGTTAAGAGACAGAGACAAAGGGAGTGAGGGGGTTAAGAGACAGACAAGGGGAGGGAAGGGGTTAAGAGACAGAGACAAGGGGAGTGAGGGGGTTAAGAGACAGAGACAAGGGCAGTGAGGGGGTTAAGAGACAGACAAGGGGAGGGGGGAGAGAGAGAAAAATGGGGGCAAGGGAAAGAGAAAGGCAGCATTGGCACATAAAAAGAAATAAAAACTAGAAATACATTTTTTGATATCATAATTTTTTATTAAAAAAGCAATTTACATGTGAATATGTACAAGTTGAACTTTTTTCCTATAGGGTAGTCTTATATTCAGGCTTTTAGTTGTTTTCCTAATGGAATATCCAAAGTTTGGGGGGTCGTCTTATAATCAGGGTCGTCTTATAATCGAGCAAATACGGTACTTCCAATGGAGCTTTTTTCGATATAAAGTTATTAATTTTCATTTTTTTTTTAGTCCGAAAAAGTGAATTCATTAGTTCTTTTACTATTACAGATTCTATTCTGAGCAATTTATAGTATTTAGGTGTTAGCCAACATAAAAGCACCGGGTCTGTATTATTACAGCCTACTCTTTCAATATCGTACGACCCAGTTTTCTTCCTCTCTGGTTGATTCCAGGCCAGGATATGGGACAACTGGGAGGCATTGACAAGATTATCAAGATCGGGGTATCCCAAGCCGTCTTGATCTAGACCGTGTCTAAGTATTCTGTTGGGGATTCGGGGTTTTCTGGCTGACCAGACAAACTTTGAAAAAACCAATTCCATTTCCCTTAGTGTGTCCGGGTGAATCCTGAATGGTTGAAACAGGGGGGTAAAATTCAGCGCTAGATCCGTGACCATGCAGCACCAACCTGTGTGTATCTCTGCAAACACATGTGAAAAATACACGCAAACAGTAAACAGGGGTGGTAGGTGCGCTGGAGGTCTTACACACACAGAATTATGTATATTACAAAGAAATGTATAATTGCCTTAAAAATCAGTCAACTTCATAGGCTGAGGATATAGGTGATCTCACCAGGCTCAGTGACACGCTTGGAGGAAGCCTGAGGAAAGGCGAAACGCGTTGCGTGAACCACTGTACACCACTGATTGATTTTAATCCAGTTCCAGCCTTGCCAAGTTTTGGATTCTTTTTGCTGCAGATTTGTTGACTGATTGCTGCCTGAAAAGGAAGACCTGCAGTGCTGTTTTTTCTATTCCCTATATGTAAGATACTATGTTTTATTAAAGCTGTTTGTATTTTATCATATACTGATTTTATCTTCACTTCTTTGCCATTATACTCACATATGGTCACTGAGTAAGAAGAATCGAAGGAATCATCCCATTTGGATCAGATAAGCTCTTTTCCTTATTCACTTTTGTGAGTGCAATTCACCACCTTAGTATATAAGTTTCTACACTGTGTATAGAGTTGCACTATGTATTTTGTCTTTTTTTGTCTTTCTATGTTCTGAGCCTGGTGAGATCACCTATATCCTCAGCCTATGAAGTTGACTGATTTTTAAGGCAATTATACATTTCTTTGTAATATACATAATTCTGTGTGTGTAAGACCTCCAGCGCACCTACCACCCCTGTTTACTGAATCCTGAATGGTATTGTTCTTAAAACGTAAAGAATTTGGAGGATTAAATATCCTTTCAGTATACTAACTCAGCCCAACCAGGATACTTCTAGTTTTGTCCATTGTTTTACCAACCTTTTTACAGTGGCCAAGATTGATGAATGATTCAAGGGACCAATCTCTTCTATTTTAGGACTAATTTTTATTCCCAAATAGTCTATTGATCTTGCTCTATCCATACCAAGCCCTAGACGTTTTAAGGTTTGCTGTTGGGACAAAGTTAAGTACAACGTTATACATTGGGTCTTAAGTAGGTTTATTTTATAATTGGAAAAGGATCCGTATAGGTCAATTGCTTCCAAGAGGGCCGGGATTGCAGCTACTGGTTGAGCCAGGGTGAGAAGGACGTCATCAGCGTATAATATGATTTTATGAGTTTGGCGTCCTATCCAAGTGTTTTCTAACATTGCCTGATTGTTGAAATTCACTTGCATTTCATCAAATGTCATCCCTTGGTAACTGCTCATTGACAATCCATTTAATTTAAAGACTTGCCTTTACAGCATAATTTGTAATTGTGATTTAGTTAGAATACCAAAACCTTCCCCTTTCAATCTTCAAACATATTTTTAAAATAAGCACTGAGACTAACAGTGGCTCAGCAAAAACCAAGAAGCTCACCCTCATTCCCGTTACATTATATGAATATTTGCAACCTGTGGCTGCTCTCTAGACCATTGTTTCTCAACTGGTGGGTCCTGACCCAAAAGTGGGTCTTGAACTTGTGTGAAGTGGGTCACGGATGTGTGCTTCGGCATTGTTAAAAATTCTAACTTTTGATAGGGGGAGATACAATGATGTAGTGATTCATGCTGAAATCACTGTCTGAAGCTGAGAAGCCTGCCAAGGAATGGATGGCGCTGTTTTTTTTTTGTTTTTTTTATATTCTTTTTTATTAATTTTCTTATAACAAATTTACATAAACATATAAAAATAGAGTCACAAAAACGTACGTCACATTAACATCACTACAGACAACAGTACATTAAAAAGAGAAAAAAGGACAGAACAATTACAAGACAAAACAATTACTGTGGAGACAAATACAACCCTTCATTATGATGATACCCTCTAGAGCGTGCGCGGGAGGAGGGAAAGGGGGAGGGAGACACAAGAGCGGAGGAGCAGGATGGCGCTGTTTTGATACTGCCGCTGATATATCTTCCAGTAGCCCCGTTTGGTTTAGAAAACAGCCAAGGCTTTATCTATTACTTTGGGGAAAAAATTCCAAAATTCTGATGAGATGTGTCAAATGATATTTGGACTTGATGTGGCAGAGACATGACAGTGATTGTTTAATATACCTATCTATGTGAGAGTGGCTTCTACACTCTGGTCTAGCTGAAGACAAAATAGAGGAACTGAATGGACATTGAAAACTACATCAGAGTTGTTTTGTCTACCATCACCCCATACGAAAAGCATTCCCAGCTTTCCCATTGGTTCTAATTAATCTCATATGCTTTAATGCCTTTTTATTTTTTTTTTATTTTTTTTAGCTCAATAGCACTTTTATTTTAACTTGCACTTCGATTACTGTACTATTCATTTTGTGAAGATGCCCTGTTATTGCGTTTGTTTCATGTTTTGAACAGAGCGTTTGTACATTGTGGAATACTGTGCAAATTGTTTTGTGTAATAAATTATAATGTTTCAGAAATTAAATACTTCTTGGGTCGTGCCTTAATGACCAAGTACAGGTTGAGAACCACTGTTCTATACCATCACACTTCAATTCAATTCAATTTGAACTATAAATTGACAAGGGAATCACAAAAACCAGATATTAACAGTTAACAGTTAAGTTGAAAAGATAGACAAGTTAGAGTTTGGTTTGGGGGCTTTATAAATAAACCAAGAGAAAACAAAACCACCCACTGTTTTATTGCAATTTAATAAAGGATGATAAATATAAGATCTGCTTTGATGAAGAGTTGGTTGATAGAATGCTTCGTAGTGACCATAGGCAACAAATTTCATACTTTAACTGATTGCAATTTGATAGCATGTTATTTATTTTAATAAACTATTCTGACCATGGGAACAACATTTCTGCCTACATTAAAATCTCTGCAGATAATGATTTGAAGACGACACAATTATCAATAACTTCACATAAGATACCAGAAAAATAACAAACCTACGGCTGCATTCTATATACTCCATCATTAAAAAGGAATATATGGAATTGATTATTAGTTTCTGTCAGAAAATAGTCATGATCAACTAAATCTTTTTTGGATTACCGTTAAAAATCTTATGTGACATCATAAAAAACTGAGATCAAGCCTTTTCATTCTATTCACTAAAATTTTGAGTTTTAGCTTGAGAAGGTCCATTTGGAAGGTTGACTTTCATTTTGAGAAACTTCAATTCAGCATTGAAGTTTGACAGAAAAAAAACCCAGGTTTGAATCTTCCCCATTGAAAGTAATGGGAGGAAAAATGATTGAAGGTATTTTAGGTGCTGAATTTGACTTAGTCTCATAAATAGCTTTGAACATTTCACCTCCTATTACTTTCAGTTGGGAGGATTTAAACCAGTTTAAGTCTCAAAATAAAAGTCGCCTACCAAAGTGGAAGTTTAATGAATAGACCCATAAGTCAAATTTGGCACCTGAGTCTAATTCAATGCTTAGATAATATCCCCTCCAATTAATTTCCACTACCCACAAGTATGGAAAACAACAAAAATGGTTAAAATGGATACATGTTTTTTTTTCAATCTACTTTGCAGGTAATGAAAAACGCACTAAGTTCAAACAGTGCTGCTCGCGCACCTCATGTGCACTGATCATTCAGAGCATCGGAAATACAATTCTCTGAATGATCAATGATCTTGAGGAGTGTGAGCAGCACTGTCTGATCTCTCTGTGGATTTAGCACACAGAGCTAGTACTGCCCACTACTCCCCAGTAAAAAAAACGTGCTCCAATGGAAGGAGGGGGAGGACCTTCACCTCGTTCCCAGTGAGGGTGCCCCTTGTAAAAATGCACCCTAGGCCAGTGCCTACTTCACCTTTAGGAGGCACTGGCCCTGCTTTTGACAGTAATATAATAAACCCTCAGAATATATGTGAGCTCAGACACGTAAGGATTCAAAAATATTGTTATTCAATAACATTGTTTCCTGTAACAGCATAGAACCTATAATTTAGAGATACTGTACATCATCAAATAAGATTAGTAGCACAAGATAATGTGTAGAAATGACAAATGGTGTATTTCGAAAATATATCTGCACTGTCTCTTTGGATGGAGTTATGACTCACTCGTTCATATGGCTTGTCTTATAATGAATTTGTAAACGTAACACTCAGCATGGTGTTATAATGATTTGAAGCTTTTCCTTTCAGTATAATACATTATACATAACTGGTATACTTACCTATTCTTGCTTGACTTGCAACCTACACGATGATGAAAAGGCATTTCCACATTTACTGTTGGGATTAGTGATAGCATAATCGTGGGATCTCTAATTAATCTAGGGATTTCATTTTTTTTGCTGTACAAGAAGCAGTACAGCTTTAAAACAAGACACAATGAAACTATTTTGCATTTTTACAATGTGGGTTACAGCCTGATATCCATAACAAAATGTTACTATGTTACTATGTTACACTATCTTGAATTGAATTAAACTGTTACAAAAATCAATTGGCCTTGCTCACAAATTAAATTAAACATGCATTTATTTAAAAAGACAGAAAAGTAAAATAAGGACAAAACTAACACTGAGTAAAAACTACATAAATACAAAATAATATTTAAAAAAAATAGTAAATTATTTTTTGCATATAACTTTCAAGAGGTTAACTTTCTCATGTGAATATGTTTTACAATAACTATATATAGCAGTATTATAAGTGCAATTGTGCAATTAAGGGGTTAATTGGACGATTTTCCTGTCATTATTAGATACTTAGAGGCAAAAATTAAGATGATGTCTCTCTTTACTTTTCCCATAGCAGCAAAGAATAACATCACATATGTTGAACTTGAATAAACAAAAATAACCACAGTAACATTACATACATGCTAGCAATAGAATATTAGTGACCAATGTCCATTAGCTCAAATCACTGCTCCTTCCAGATTCCCGTACATCTTACGTGACTTTGCACAGAAAAAAATAATCATTCTTTTTGAAAGCAGATGAAACAGTATCACTTTAAAACTCGAAAAATCTTTTAACCAAGGAGAAATGACGATTTCTAACTACAATAAGATGAGGAAGTAAGATACAGAAAGTGTATAAAAGCACTATTTATACAAAATATCTGAAGATAATGACATTCAATATATATGATAAAATTATAAAACTTCAATAATTGTATTATTTAGTAACCAAAATATATATCGATATAAAATAGCATTAACCCTAGAAAAAATAAAATTATATATGTAAACTTGAAACAAATGTATTCTTTATAGAAACATAGAAACATAGAAACATAGAATATGTCGGCAGATAAGAACCATTCGGTCCATCTAGTCTGCCCAATTTTTTAGTACTTTTATTAGTCCCCCGTTCCCGGTCTTATAGCTAGGATAGCCTTGTGTCTATCCCACGCATGCTTAAAATCCTTGACTGTGTTTACCTCTACCACTTCTGCTGGCAGGCTATTCCATACATCCACTACCCTCTCAGTAAAGTAATACTTCCTGATCTTACTTTTAAATCGTTGCCCCTCTAATTTAAGACTATGTCCTCTAGTTGTGGTAGTTTTTCTTCTTTTAAATATACTCTCTTCTTTTACTGTGTTGATTCCCTTTATGTATTTAAATGTTTCTATCATATCCCCCCTGTTACGTCTTTCCTCCAAGCTATACATGTTAAGATGCTTTAACCTTTCCTGGTAAGTTTTATCCTTCAACCCATGAACCAGTTTAGTAGCCCTTCTCTGAACTTTCTCCAAAGTATCAATATCCTTCTGGAGATACGGTCTCCAGTACTGCGTACAATACTCCAAGTGAGGTCTCACCAGTGCTCTGTACAATGGCATGAGCACTTCCCTCTTCCTACTGCTAATACCTCTCCCTATGCAACCAAGCATTCTGCTAGCATTTCCTGCTGCTCTATTGCATTGCCTACCTACCTTCAAGTCCTCTGAAATTATTAGTCCTAAATCCCTTTCCTCAGATGTTGAGGTTAGGACTGTACCAAATAGTCTATATTCTGCTTTTGGGTTTTTACGCCCAAGGTGCATAATCTTGCACTTGTCCACATTAAATGTCAGTTGCCACTGCTCTGACCATTTTTCTAGTTTAGCTAAGTCATTTGCCATTTGGCTTATCCCTCCATGAATATCAACCCTGCTACAAATCTTTGTATCATCAGCAAAAAGACATACTTTGCCAGCAAGACCATATAATACATTATTCCATATAATACAATGAATCTGTGAATAAGCGTGCCTATCATTTTTTGATATTGTATTTATCTATAAATGATATATTTAAAAAAGGAGATATCAAGGTAGGAGGATGTATGGAAAGTTGGAAGGCACTTTTATTTGAGGTATTGGACAGATATTCTATTGCTTGCAAGTTTGTGATTTTAGTATGGTTATATTTATTTTTCAAGTTTGTTATCATATGTGAAGCTACATTTTGCTTCTATGGGAACAGTAAAGAGATAGATAAGCAAAATTTGAGCCTTTGGTCTGGTAATTAAATCAAATGTATAGTTATTCATAATAACAGGTTGAGTATCCCTTATCCAAACATCCTTTATACAAAGTGATACGTTATCAATACTTTTGTTCAGATTTTGCCACAAGTTTTGCCACACACACTTGTCAGAATGCAAGCGCACAACAGTTTAGGGTAATACAATAGTACATGTGCAGATCTAACCCACCAACGGCAGGTTCCCAGTGACTCTATACAGTATTTGCACTGATATCACTGGATTTCATGAGTGCTGAGAGACTTTAATATATCTCATTGGTGAAAATGGTCTGTTATCCAAAATTATCCTCTATCCAAAATACATCTGGTCCCAAGCATTTTGGAAAAGGGATACTCAACCTGTATTCCATCTGTTTTTTGGAGGAGCGTAGGGTGTACAGAGTTATAGCACTAAATTTGAATAATAAATCCATGCATGCCCCGCGTATATTAGACTTTGATGGATGATAGTTACTGTTTTAAATCATGTCTGAAAAGATAAAAGCACAGCTTAACTATTTAAAATTGTTGTACCATTTGTGACAATGGCTGTTTAAACATTTTTGTGGTGTGTGTGTTTAGCTGTAATGTTCCTCTCATATTATATACTGTGTTTATGGCCATGCAAAGGGCTTTCATTAGACTTTCATTATATCTTATAATATTTAAAAACAAATTTGTACAATAATTTTTTTCTAATGGCACACTGCGTGGCGTCTGCTCTGTAGCGTATCGGCTATCCAGTGTATTTAGTTGTAGAGAGTGGGGAGAGCCCATTATAGCCTGACTCCGGAAACCGGCTATCGTCTATCGCTCCTTTACGGCGGTGGACCGGGAAAATTATGGTCACAACTCCAAGGAGTTGGAGGCCACAGTACTTTGCATCAGGCAAAGGGATGAGTGACACAATTTTGTCACTATATAGCGTTGACTTGTTTTTCATTTAAAAAAATACATTTACTTGAAAAAATATTTTAAATATCTACAAATGCAGAAAGAAAAAACCCTGCCAAATAGATTCTAATATTGTCCTGAGTTTAAAAATAGCCCATGTTTTTGTGTTATTCTGTTGTTTTTTTCAATCTATAAGGCAATAACCGAAATTAGTGTTTTTTGTTTCATAACTTTTGACCCCAAATCTGATCATCACACTAACTCTAGCACTAACCTTAAGCCTAAATGAAAACCTACCCCAAGACCTAGATCTATGGTTAATTTAGATCTAGGGTTAGTTTGGTCTTTTTTTTAACTGCAATGTTTCTGAATGCCTGCGGGGACATTTACAATCTTTCAAATGTATACCATTTTATACATTATATATTTAACATAACTGTATCATTTCATATAAAAAAAAATATTCTTTATTTTTATACCTAATTTATATTAGGTATAAAAACTCAAAAGTGTCGACACAGGAATAAAACGGAGCAGTGAAATTGCAGTGCAAGAGAGGTTCTCCGACACTAATCATGCGCTATAAGTTCCTGTTTTTTTAATACATTGGTGGTGCACAGTGAGCACCAGCACAACCAGAAATGCTGATGTCCCTTCTGAGCCTGTCAAGATGTTCAGTGTACCCTCTCATTTTCTCTTCAAAAGAAGAAACAACTCACTGGTTATGGTAGAAGTTGGACAGTCCTTAAAAAAGTTGAAGAAGCTGGACATTGAGTATTTCATGTTATATGAGGACATAGAGACACTGTATAAAAACAAATCTAGGCCAAACAAAAATTTATATCATGCTGTTTGCAGGTAACTCAACTTTCATGGACAACAACGGCCATGCTGGCTCTACCAGGAATGACCTGTAATTATTTAAGGACATGTGGGAGGATCGGGGTACTAGGCCTGAACATATACAGCAGTGAGGATTTATCTAAAATGAAATACTTTATATTGTTCTGCTTTAAAGGTTCTGGGTTTTTTTCTTAACGTCTAGCACTTTTTTATTGTCTATAGCTCTGTCTAAGGTCCAGCATGTTGCTTAGAATCTTCGTCAGATAAAGGCAGATCTGAAGGATTTGACACAATATTCGGAACAATATGTAACTTTTTTTACAACAGTTGTCCTTTAAACAATGACATTAAAAGGAATGTCTCACCTAAACATTGCATGCAGAACATTTATTTATAATACATTTAAAATAACACAGACAGGAGCCTATCAGTGGAACAGGAAGCCTGGGTTTATAGTAAGTGAATGCTCGTTAATTTATTTCGAGGACTATACCCCTTGGACTACGTTTTGCCATTTGTGTCAGTGTGTTGAAGCCTGTGAGTGCAAATTTAAGTTTGTGGAGCTGGGTCTTTGTAGAAAGACAATCCGATCCAGACTTAGTATAGGTTTGCACATAGGAGCAGTAGGTTGCTCAAGAAAAGGGCAAGAGGAAAAACTTACTGATCCATCTGTGTAATCAATAAGTGACTGAAGCGGATTTACACTACACCCTGTTCCAAATTATTATGCAAATTATATTTTTCTCATTTACCTAAATAATTGATGTAAATAACAGTCAGCATAATTCTCATGTTATCAACTATTAAGAGTACAATTCAAATTTTATTGAACAAACCTCCTAATGATAAAAGTATTTTTTTTAAACATAAAAAATGCTCCAAAGGTTCTCAATAGGATTGAGGTCAGGGGAGGATGGAGGCCACACCATGACTTTCTCTCCTTTTATCCCCATAGCAGCCATTGATGCAGAGGTTTTCTTTGCAGCATGAGATGGTGCATTGTCATGCATCCCTGTACCAGGGAAAAAAGTGGTCAGTCAGAAACTCCACATACTTTGCAGAGATCATCTTTACACTTTTGGGGACCCTAAAGTGGCCGACCAGCTCTCTTCCCATGATTCCGGCCCAAAACATGACTCCACCACCGCCTTGCTGACGTTGCAGCCTTGTTGGAACAGGGTGGCCGTCCACCAACCATCCACTAATCCATCCATCTGGACCATCCAGGGGACTGTTTGAAAATTAGTCTTCATGTATTTTTCTGCCCAATGCCGCCATTTCTGCTTATGAGCATTGGTTAGTCTTGGCCGAATAGAAGGTTTATGCACAGTTGAAAGACTCTGGAGGACTCTACACCTTGATGTCTGTGGGACTCCAGAGGCACCAGCAGCTTCAAATATCTGTTTGCTGCTATGTAATGGTATTTTAGCAGCTGCTCTCTTGATCCGATGCATGGATCTGGCAGAAATCTTCCTCAAGGTTCCTTTATCTGCACAAACCCGTCTGTGCTCTGAATCAGCCACAAATCACTTAATAGTGCGATGATCAAGCTTACGTTTTCGTGAAATATCTAATGTTTTCATACCTTGTCCAAGGCATTGAACTATTTCACTCTTTTTCGGCAGCAGAGAGATCCTTTTTCTTCCCCATATTGCATGAAAATGGTGCTCTGCTTAATAATGTGGAACACCCTCCTTTAGTAGTTTTTCCTTAAATTGGGCTCACCTGGCAATCTAATTATCACAGGTGTCCGAGATTGTTTTCAGTGATCAAAAGAGCCCTGAGACACAATGCCATCCATGAGTTAAACTGAAAAACAAAATATTTAATCTTTGTGACACTTAAATAGAATTTGCATAATAATTTGGAACAGGGTGTATTGTGCTGTCCCCTTTGTTTTCTTTTGCATATGTCCATGGTTGATAGGTGCTCAAAACCAAACCAACCATAGGTGCTCATTCAAAGAGAAAGTATTCCTCTGTGTTTCTCTGTGTGCACATCATTTGGAGTTTGTTTACAAATCATTGTTTATTGCCTACAATCACAGTATAAGCAATGTATAGGTAATATAGTCCCTTTAATGTGCAAGAAGCCTTATTTAAAAAAATAAACCACTCACAGATATTGTTGGCCTATTGATTTCATCTTCCTGGAATTCCCCAAAGCTTCTGCTTGTACTTCAATACCTTTTCTTCAGTCAGACACATAAATATGCACAACCTTTACTCATATACTCCACTTGAAATATGTGGGTAGTATTTTTGTAAGAAATCTATAACAGAATTCCTGTCACAATCAGAAATGAAAAAGACAGCTATTAGTCCCCATGGATGTTTAGAGTCTCCAAACTGCTGATAGATAATACAGAGACAATCATTAAAGTACCAGTTTATATAGTGAGAGAAAGAAAAATAAACATAAACACCAACAGATGGTCTAAACATTTGATAATTTATAGATGTAAATTTATTATGTGTTAGAAACCCAGATACTTGCATATTAATTCACAGTAATAAGTATGCCATTACATTTTCTTCTAGATTTGTGTTTAAAACACTGAAGGTCATCTAACAAGTTTAAATAATTGTCAAAAGCACAATCTAATATGAATCCAATTATTGCAAGTAGATGAGATTGGTTCGCTTTGCCTAGGGTTAGATTTTAATTTTAAAGGGTTGGCTGTTTTTATCAAATTTTAAAATAGGGTTATTTAATTATAGAGATTTTTTTTAGACTGCAAAAGTGCTGTTCGACTTGGTAAATGAGCATGTAACCGTATCCCTGTTTAAAAACACATCTTATACAATTATTACATCTAATTCCACCTTTTAATTTCAATAATTAGGTTTTTCCAGAAGACAGCAACATATACAAATGAGGAATTAATTGTTTCAAGTTTTAATCAAAGGAAAATGGTATGAAAATACAATACAGAAGAATATATTATAAAAAAATATTTCCACACAGTGCCACTTATTTTGCTAATTGCATTTAACCCCTTCACAGCAATTAACCCCTTAGTGACAAGACATTTTTACATTGACTTTCCCTTGATGACAATGGCTGTTTTTACATTTCTGGTGTGTTTGAGTTTAGTGATTTTCTTCTCTCTCACATACTGTACCCACACAAATTATATGTTGTTTTTATCTTTATAAGAAAGTCTTTCATTAGATACTATTATGTTCATCATATCTAATTTACTACAAAAAAACATCATAAAATATGATGAAAACATAAAAAAAACACTTTTTCTAACATTGACCTAAATCTAATTTACACAAATACAATCATTAAAAAAATCTAACTAGTTTCTAAATGTTGTCCTGAGTTCAGAAATATGCTTTTTTCCATGTTTTTCTGCAATTTTTTGCGAGTTATGGGGCAAAAGCCAAAAATAGTGTGTTTTTGTTTTTTTCCTATATTGACCTTTTGACCCCAACCCGAACCCTAAATTTAACCCTAACCCTAAATTTAACCCCAACTCTAACCCTTATGCTAACCCTTATTATATTTTAATTTTAATTTAATTTTAACCCTATCCCTTTTGCTTACCCTAATTTAATTTTAACCTTAACAGCTAATCTAACCCTAATCCTAGATTTAAGATAATTAAGTGGGGTTTTTTCATTTCAATGTTGCTGACTGCCGTAGGGGCAGTCAGGCAACATCTTTAGAATGACAGAAGTGATTTTTTTTTCACTTCTAAAGCTCTGACCACAAGAGGGCACAGCCATATTGCAGGAGCATGCTGCTCCTGAAATATGGCTCCCACAATCGCTCCGTGGAGCAATCATGGGTGCCCCAGAGCCCAAATCTCGGTGCTGGCTATTGCCTTGACATTGAGGCAATAGACCAGCACAGTCAGAGCAGTTTTCGCGACCGATGAACAGAGTTCCCGGCTGGACATGCCTGACACGTCGATTGTCGCAAAGAGGTTAATATGCCAGGCACATTACAGGAACACATCACATTAATGACAATTGATGTGCTTGCCACTTCATGTAGTGAAATGAGCTTAGAAAGTAATCATCAACAGTTGGTGTTGCAGTAATGCCTCAATATCAAGGCATTCAGCAACACAGATAATCTGGTCCTAGGGTGCAATGGGAGCACTTTCTGGAGTGAACACATTTTCTATATTGAAAGGCTCCACTGTGAAGCCTAAAGACTTGCATCTATCCCTATAAAGACACATTTTCTACAAGATATATTGATGATACCTGTGGATTCCATACAGAAATACTTTCTCCCATTAAGCATTTTTCCTATTTTTGCTGGGGTTTGTATTTTTAATATTCATAAGTAACTGTTTTGGCACGACTTCAATAAAGTAAAAAAAAAAAGCGACATAGCAACACCATAGAGCCACCCTCCTTTATGGCTGAGTTGTGCAAGGAGAAGGTGAGGCCTGGTAGAAAGCAGTTGTTGGGCGATTCTATCATAATAGGTGCGGAGTTGGACAGTATTGGCTTAGTGAGATGTCTTCCTGGAGCTACTGCTCGCAGAGACAGGAGGCGTATTTCTAATGTTGTAAAGCAAGCAAATCAGGAAGGAGAATTGGATGTACTGGTTCATCTAGGGACAAATGATTGGGCTTGCAATGAGGTTTCATAGGTGAAGGAAGCTTTTCGTGTTCTTGCCAATGATATACGGCAGGTTGTGTCCACACTGTCATTTTCTGAAGATTCAGAATGATAGACTGATGCGTATTAGGGACTTTAACTTGTGGCTTGGGGAATGGTGGAATGGTGTCGGGAGCAAGGATTTGGCTTTTTTTCTCATGGAAGTTCACTATGGGATAGAAAGGAACTGTACAAAAAAGATGGTTTGCATCTTTCTCAAAAGAGAAACGAATGTTCTCAGTTCAGAGGTTTTGCTAAGAGGTTTTTAAACTAAAAGAGGGGGGCAAAATGGCGATAAAACATCAATCCAATTGCCCCCCAAAACAGGGACAGAAGGTACCTGTAGTCAGTGTGCTGAAAAATGATATGCTTAGGGTCATGTATACAAATGCTCACAGTTTAGGGAATAAGATCCATGAACTTGTGGCAATATTGGCAACTGAGAATGTAGATTTAGTGGCTGTTACTGAGACATGGTATAATGAAAAACATGACTGGGACATATCAATACCAGGGTACTCTTTATATAGAAAAGACAGAGAAGGTAAAAAAGGGGGAGGGGTGGCCCTGTATGTGAGGGATAGCTTAAAATGTAACATAATACAAGTTAGTGAGGCGAACATAGAGTCAGTTTGGGTTACATTAGAATTGGGTAATCATATGGTAACTCGGGTAGGTGTGATTTATAGGCCCCCTGGACAAATAGAGTAGTTGGATAATCTACTAGTTGAGGAAATAGCTAAAATGACAATGAAGGAGGAAGTAAAAAAGAACTTAGTGGTGTACTAGCAAACCGTTAACAGATTTATTTAACCAATCATTGTTAACGGGAGTAGTTCCAGAAGATTGGAAATTAGCTAATGTTGTGCTCATTCACAAGAAAGGTAGTAGGGAGGAGGCGGGCAACTATAGACCAGTAAGTCTTACTTCAGTAGTGGGGAAAATAATGGAAACCTTGTTAAAGAATAGGATTGTTGAACATCTAAAGTCGCTTGGATTTCAAGACTAGAGACAGCTTGGGTTTACTTCAGGGAGATCATGCCAAACTAATCTTATTGATTTTTTTGATTGGGTGACTAAAATAATAGATCAGGGTGGTGCAGTAGACATTGCTTACCTAGATTTCAGTAAGGCTTTTGACACTGTCGCACATAGAAGGCTTATCAAAGAACAGAAATCTTTAAGCTTGGATTTCAATATTGTTGAATGGATTAGACAATGGCTGAGTGACAGGCAACAGAGGGTTGTAGTCAATGGGGTATATTCGATGCAAGGTCTTACTAGTTCGGTACCTCAGGGATCTGTACTTGGACCCATTCTCTTTAATATTTTTATTAGCGATATTGCAGAAGGTCTTGTTGGCAAAGTATGTCTTTTTGCTGATGATACAAAGATTTGCAGCAGGGTTGATATTCATGGAGGGATAAGCCAAATGGCAAATGATTTAGCTAAACTAGAAAAATGGTCAGAGCAGTGGCAACTGACATTTAATGTGGACAAGTGCAAGATTATGCACCTTGGGCGTAAAAACCCAAAAGCAGAATATAGACTATTTGGTACAGTCCTAACCTCAACATCTGAGAAAAGGGATTTAGGAGTAATAATTTCACAGGACTTGAAGGTAGGTAGGCAATGCAATAGAGCAGCATGAAATGCTAGCAGAATGCTTGGTTGCATAGGGAGAGGTATTAGCAGTAGGAAGAGGGAAGTGCTCATGCCATTGTACAGAGCACTGGTGAGACCTCACTTGGAGTATTGTACGCAGTACTGGAGACCGTATCTCCAGAAGGATATTGATACTTTGGAGAGAGTTCAGAGAAGGGCTACTAAACTGGTTCATGGGTTGAAGGATAAAACTTACCAGCAAAGGTTAAAGCATCTTAACACGTATAGCTTGGAGGAAAGACGTAACAGGGGGGATATGATAGAAACATTTAAATACATAAAGGGAATCAACACAGTTAAGGAAGAGAGTATATTTAAAAGAAGAAAAACTACCACAACTAGAGGACATAGTCTTAAATTAGAGGGGCAACGATTTAAAAGTAATATCAGGAAGTATTACTTTACTGAGAGGGTAGTGGATATATGGAATAGCCTTCCAGCAGAAGTGGTAGAGGTAAACACAAGGCTATCCTAGCTATAAGACCGGGAATGGGGGACTAATAAAAGTACTCAAAAAAAAAATTGAGCAGACTAGATTGACCGAATGGTTCTTATCTGCCGACACATTCTATGTTTCTATCTTTCTTTGTTTCTATATAGAGGGCAAAATCCTGGCATACTGAATGGCAAAATCTTGGCATATTAAATGGCTAAATCCTGGCATATTGAGGGGTTAAATCCTGGCATAAAGTGGCCTAATCCTGGCATTTTGAAGGGCAAAATACTGGCATACTGAATGTTAAGGAGGATATATGTTCCTCTAATGATCTAGTCATATAACATAACATAATTTTTTTTTTTTTACAAAATCTGAATGATAAATTTAGAATGGAATTTTGCTGAATTGTTGTAACCTTATGCATTATCAAGGTATTAGTATGAGATGTGTAGATCTGTTTACTTGTTACCTAACATCTTCCCTTTATCATTAAAGATATACTTTAACACTAGAATAGGTGTTAAAGTATATCTATAGATGTGTGCACAATCTTGGAACAAAGCTATATCCATACGAATGTATCAGATGTTGTTCATTAGATACTGTTAAGATTATTGAAACCTCATAGGAGTAGCTGCATTTCTAGAGAAATTGGTCCACAATGAATATGAGAGTGATTATATCCCAATTGATTTGTATATTACCAGTGTATATGTAAATATCATTATGTTTGGGATTTTCTTGGTATATATTGATAGACAATAGTGAAGCATTGTTTTTAAATGTGTGTAACATCTTTATTTTTCTATTTTGCACATCTAAATGATGGTATAGCAATATTGCTGAGTTGATAAATAATAATTATATTGATAGTATTTGTATATTTGATATATTTGATATATTCAGCTTTTACACAATATCATTTGATTATTTTTGTACTTCCACTTTAAATGTTGTCGATTAATCCTGTCCTTCTTATCATGCATGTTCATTAGATATTGATTTATCAATATTAATGATTTAAATGTTGATCTAAACTTTGCCACTTTTCAGTGATATAAGACTATAAAATGCTTTTCGAAAGAAAGCATGCTACAGATAATAAAGAGACATACCGTATTTGCTCGAATATAAGACAAGGTTTTTTTCAGAGCAAATGCTCTGAAAAATCCCCCTCGTCTTACATTCGAGGTCTTCTTATAATCTGACCTCAAATTGAGGCCAGATTATAAGACTGGGATCCAGGTCCACAGCAGAGCTGCAGGGGACGTGGATCCCCCTCTCTAGCAGCAGGGGATGTCTGCGCAACGAGCGCAGACTGCCCTGCTTCCGCCCGGGACGACCGCCGGGGCTTCTGTGAAGAAGCCGGGAACTTCCGCTTTCGTCACAGAAGTCCCGGCGAGCGTGCCGGGCGGCAGCAGGGGAGGTCTGCGCTCATCGCGCAGACATCCTCTGCTGCCCCACTAGGCACCAGGGACAATCGGGCAGCTGGGGGATGTCTGCACTATACTTGCAGATATCCTCCATGCTGCCCGACACCTCCGTCTATTATGACTGACCAGCTGTCCGTCATAATAGACGGAGGTGTCGGGCAGCATGGAGGATATCTGCACGTATCGTGCAGACATCCCCCAGCTACCCCCACTAGCCACCAGGGAAAGGGGGGAGATTCGAGAGAGAGAGATAGAGAGAGGGGGGAAGATAGAGAGAGAGGGGGGGAAGATAGAGAGAGAGGGGGGGAGATAGAGAGAGAGAGGGGGGGAAGATAGAGAGAGAGGGGGGGGAGATAGAGAGAGAGAGGGGGAAGATAGAGAGAGAGAGAGAGAGGGGGGGAGAGAGAGAGAGAGGGGAGAGAGAGAGAGAGGGGGGAGAGAGAGAGAGAGAGAGGGGGGGGAGATAGAGAGAGAGAGAGAGAGAGAGAGGGGGGGGGGGAGATAGAGAGAGAGGGGGGGGGAGATAGAGAGAGAGAGGGGGGGAGATAGAGAGAGAGAGGGGGGGGAGAGAGAGAGACTACGCTGGGGGGGGGGGAGAGAGGCCGCAAGGAAATAAAAACAAGAAATGCATTTGTATAATATCAATTTTTTATTACATATTAAAAAGCAATTTACATATATACAAGTTAAACTTTTTTTTTTCCTATAGGGTAGTCTTATATTCAGGCTTTTAGTTTTTTTTACTAAAGGAATATACAAAGTTTGGGGGCTCGTCTTATAATCAGGGTCATCTTATAATCGAGAAAATACGGTACTTTGCATTTGCTTGGCTACTAGAAAAAAGCATGCATCATACAGTTCTGACATTTTGACACATGTTCATACATTATGGAAGTGAAGAGGAAATGGCACACAAGTCACTAAGCTGGGATAAAAAGATCAAAGAATCATACAATTGCAGAGGAGAAGGTTTTACAGATTTATTCAAGATGCCTTCATTGCACTTTCAGTCACATTCCATAACCCCATGAACCAGATCATATACATTGTGTATTTCTACTTTAGATAGCAGCAGGGGAGGGCTGGCAAGGAAGGGGAGGGGAGAGGGACAATGGCTCACCTGGTTGCCCTCTAGCCTATCCAATTGTTTTTTCTGTCTATCAATTTCTGTACCTTATCCGTCAGTTTATATGTCCTGCAATTCTGTCTGTGTCTGTTTGTATCAAAGCTGTACTTTATCTGTTAGTATATCTGTCTTGGCTATCTGTCTGTGAATGCCTATCTTTGTGTCTGCATATCTGTTTGTCTGTCTGTCTCTTTTGTATATATCTATCCGTCTATCCACATCGGTCGAGACTTCCATGAATGAAGCCAGGAGGTCATGCGTGTATCGTGCAGACATCCTCCGACAGCCCCTACCTACAAGGGAGATTATTTCGCTGATGTAAATGGGTGAGCTGATCAAATTACACAATGGGCCACAAAATAGTTTTTGCCCCCCAGACCAAAAGTTGCCAGTTGTTATTATGTGTACATTGCCATGCTTGATTATATATCAAAAGTATTTATCTGTCTTTAAATATATATATATATATATATATATATATATATATATATATATATATATTGATAAAACCATTTTCTATAGTCTTTATATGTGCTATTTATATATTAATTCTTTACCAACAACTCAGCTTTTCATCTTTCTGAGGTAAATGCGGTGGGTGTCATTAAATTGGTTGCTCGTAAGATGTCTTGGATGCTTTGTAAAAATAACATCCCCAGGACACACTTTAAAAATTAGAAAATATCTCAATGTACCCTTTCTAGTTAAACACTGTTATTATAATTATTAATATAAAAATGTTTCACTTGATAATTTTTTTATTCTCTTTGTACTTGGTTCACTGTAAATGCACCCTTAATGAGCATACTATGCACATATGCTATAAGATGCTTGAATTGGTGAATATATGAAATGCTTTCTTGAGGTATTAATACTTTCACACCAAACTAGTCAGTCAGGATATATTCTGGAGTCTGATATTGCTACCTTTGTATAGATGGTTGTCTATGCAGTGAAAGATTCACATGAGACACATCTATCAAACCCCTGGCACCAGGCATGTGTATCTCTTCTATAATTCAATATACGTTTCTGGCTGTGAATGTAGTTTAGAGTAGAATAACCAGCAATTCAACAAGTGACAAAGATGCATCAACATGAGGTATTTAAGCTGGAGTGTCACTACCTTCAGTGAACTGTGAATAACAATCTAGAGAGCATGAAATAAAATGTATAGACAGCTGGAATGTGTAACATGCCACACTCATGTAACTTAATTACTTGATAAAAAAAACCCTGTAAGCTTCACATGGATACCATAGAGTGCAGAACATTTTGGAGGTCTGGACAGATGGACAATGAGCAATTTAAGTTCAGAATAGTATCTTTCAACTGAGTTAATTTTCCAGCCATCGTTATATCTCCAAATTAATTACATTTGTTGTGAAATTTAGAGAGAAATGTTTTACTGTAATGTTGCTCTAAATGAGCATGGCAGCTGGGCATGTGCGTTTAAACACAATATGCCGATGCATGTGTACTGAGTTTACACATGTATGAAGACTGATAGGGGTAACTTATATTTATTGTGTTAACAGCATAGCAAGAGTTAATTCAGCATTGGAAGCGTTAACGTCAAGGAAGGGTTAAACCCCCCTAGGCACAAAGAACCAAAGATATATTGCATTTAGTTAATTATATAAATATATGTTTCTGGGCACTGTGGGGTAGTTTGCAGCTTGTGTACCACCTAGAAAAGCGTCATATTACCTCATCACCTATTGTTTGTATATATATCAAATACAAAACAAAGTTACAGTGCACTAAAGTGCTAGTGGAATGAAATACTTATGATCTTATAGATCCAGGATATATTCCCCTCCCTCTTTAGTGCATATACAGAGGGAGATATACAGAACTGCAGTGGTTATAATCAAGTGTACAGTAATGTTAATATTTGCTCACACTCTATTGCATATACAGATGTTTGAACTCTTCTCTCTGGGTCTTTGATACTACATATGGACTCCAAATAACAAGAGAATATGAGTATCATAAAGTACAAAATCTTTTAATATAGAACATAAAATACCTTCCACTTTGGTATCAGCAACAAGGTAGAACAAAACTGTTCTGGTAAACAGGCAAGGAATTGGTGGTCTCAATCCCACTGAATGTTGTCCATTAACGCGTTCCACCTGGTATACGGGCTTCCTCAGAACGTGGCAACATTCATGCGATGAAAATCATCCTCTTCTGGGTTTCGTTGTTGCGCTTCATCACTTCCAATGCTACATTCTGAATACTGTTATTGCGTAACGTCACTTCCGGTGTGACTTTGTAGTTCCAAGCACTCTATCAAATAGGCTTCTCTATGGTGAGATTCCTATTTTCATCTCTTTTTGTCTTTAATTATTCTAATTCGGCATCGCAAATTCTCTTTTCACATCATATAGCGTATGGGGCTTGGAAATGTGGTTGTTTTCGTATTTTGGATTAATTTATATGAAAGTTCATGTTATTTTATATCTGAAAAGGCAGTTCTATTCTGAAAGCAAACCCAAAGTGAGAGAAAATTAACAAGGGTAAATCCAAATACCCCAAGAGACCTGTCCCTCAGACAGCTATGACAGGTATCCAGCACTCCCTGTTTGATCAGAGCCCCCAAAGTACAGCACAGCATGTCAATTGTCAGATAAGGAGCTAACTGCTGTATCTATGGCCATAAGGTATGTTTGATTTATCTCCCTGACAGTACACAGTGTTATAAGGGGATAGTAGAAATTGAATGTATAAAGTATAAGAGTATTATAACATTGCATTTTTAAACTGAAATATAAGAGTGTTCAGTCTGTCTAGTATGTCTAGGACACTTATATAAGTTAGAAGACAACATTTCTGGGAACTGAAGTTGTGTATCTGGGATACACTGTGTAACAGTGGATAAAGTTCCTCCTGTAAAATATACTGAACATTAGAGTCTCCTGTCTGTAATTCTGGTACTTTGGGTAATACGGGTACTTTTCTCCTTTTTGCTTTTGGGTATCGTGAAAAGTATAAAATTGTTATGTAGTTTAGAAGGTCTTTTGTATTTTAATTTTTAGTGTATTTTGAAAATTGGTTTTGATTTTTCCCAAGATAAGATATCACATTTTCCAACACTCTAGAGAAAATTAGAGTAATTGATGTCTTAAGTTATTTGTAGGTACAGATGTGCTTTCGATTTAAGTAGAATTTCAGAGTTGGTATTAGAGAAATACTTCAGTAATGTTTATTCGTAATATGTTAAGGAGTGAATGTTGTGTTTAAAGATAAGCTGTTAAAGGCTTTGTGGGACATGGAAAAGGCCGTTGTATGAGTTAGGCAGTTTTTTTATTTTGTAAAAGGTCAGAGGTCAACTTGCAAATATGTAGAAAGAGAAGGTGTTATGGGCTAAGAATATGAGAGTTAGGATTTACAAGTAAATATTAATTTGAGAAGGAAGACATAAGTAATAATGTGAAATAATGGTATTTAGCAATTATAAGAGGCAGAACTTTTAGTTAATACTGAAAAGTATTAATCAGTGTTTTTTGTCCATCCAATATAATCTGTGGTAACTTGCATATACTGTTATTGTTTTGACTCGTTATTGTCTTTTTACTGTGACCAGAATTATTTTTACAGCGCTACTTACATTGTTGGTGATACATGAATATATTGTTTAAACTATAGGGAAAGTCAGATTGCCAGCTGGAGAGCAACACACATTTAAATAAATACAGAGCTAACACCCAGGGACAGTGCAAGGATTTTTGTCACCCTAGGCGAAGATGGACTTTGCCGCCCCCTGAATACAGTGTTACCATTTCAGGGGTGGTATAGTCAAGCTCATTCTATAGTTAGCACAGATGTGATACAGTATAACTCCCATTATTATTCAGTTGGTTGTACAGAATAGCTCTAATCAATGTATAGTTAGCCAGACAGACAATTACAATTAGTACAGCATAGCTCTCATCAGAATATAATTAGGCAGATCCTGACTGAATAAAACTTGATTGTCCCAATTAAATATAAAAAAAATTAAATATGCCACATACAGGATTCCCTTAATTATGCCACATAGAGAAGCCTGTTAAAAACATAGAACTAATCTGCCCCTAAGGCATGCTAATCTTCCCAAAGACATGCCAATATTCCCCTCAGGCATGCCAATCTGTCCACTGACTTGTCACTCTGCCCCTCAGACATGCCAATTTACATCCAGACTTGCCAGTCTACCCCCCAGACATGACGATGTACTCCTCAGACATGATCATCTGCCTCCAGACATGCCAAAAGGTCTTACCCCAAAATGCTGATTACACTAACAGGACCTGTCCCAGCATGCTGATTTTCTTTTTCCCCCTCAAGCTCCCCATGCCTTTCTCTGTCCCGTCAAGCTCCCTGTGTCTTTCTATGCCCCCCTCAAGCTCCCTATGTCTTTCTCTGTCCCTGTGCCTATCTCTCTCCCCTGATGCTTCCCATGACTTTTTCTGATCCTTTAATGTTTTTTTCTGTCCTCTGATGTTTCTTTTCTGTCC
The DNA here is from genome assembly GCA_036172795.1 of Pelodytes ibericus. Classification (NCBI taxonomy): domain Eukaryota; kingdom Metazoa; phylum Chordata; class Amphibia; order Anura; family Pelodytidae; genus Pelodytes; species Pelodytes ibericus. The sequence goes on from CM069863.1 coordinate 158,424,582, forward strand.
CCCATGTTCCTTTTCTGTCACCATGTTTTTTTATGCCCCATGTTCTTTTTTTGTCCTCCCATGTTATTTTTATGTCCCCCCATGCTTCTATCCCTTATGTTCCTTTTTTGTCCCCCCATGCTTCTGTCCCCCATGTTCCCTTTCTGTCACCCCCATGCTTCTGTTCTCCATGATTCTTTTCTGTCCCCCATGTTCCTTTTTCGGGGGTTTTCCGTCCACCATGTTTTTTTATGTCCCCCATGGTTTTTTTTTCTGTCCCCATGTTTCTTTTATGTATCCCCCAAGCGTCTGTCCCCCATGTCCCTATAATGTCCCCCCAAACGTCTATCCCAATGTTTCTTTTAGAGATTTCCCTCCCATGGGGGTGGAGTTATGCGATCTCATCCTACACATGATCCGCTCACACCACGCACTGACGTCAGCACAAAGGCACCAAAGTTCTCTAGTCCACCAGACTTCCTCCATTATTACACGGAGGAGCTGGAGGATTTACGCTGCCCGGCATTTTAGCTGAGTGCTGTATCCGGGCGGCACGTGATGTTAAAAATGTTAATTTGTTGTGTTATAATTTTTGTTATAATTAAGGATAAGTACACCATGTTATACATGGTGAGAGAATATTGAGATGTTGTTTAAAATTTTAGTTACAAGACAAGTTTTAAAAATATATATGAGAATGCATGTACGTCAGTGATTAGTGGAAAGAATTAGCAAGTGTCATGTTAATAAACAGAAAAGTTGTGCTGTGGTGATGGAGTTCACAGAAATCCCCCTTCCCTCTTTTATCTAGCAGTCTATTTGCACATAATCATAGCAGTGGCTGCAAAAGTATTTTGTTTTTGTGAGGGGAGAGAGATAACAGGCTAGAATTCCATAATTAGTGTTAGTTGTTAAGAAGTTATCTATGTGTAATTTGCTATGGTTATATAGTTAATCATGCTAGTATATGTCCTAATGATCAAGAGATAAATGTTTGTTGTCAATATTTTAACTATGTATGTGTATCAGTTGTGAATTCTTTATAAAATATTTATTTTGACAAGTCATGCCTGTTATTTTTTATTGAGGTAGCTTCAGCCTATACTGATGTTGTTTCAGAGTTTACTGATTAGGGCCAGCAAATCTAGTCTTAATCACTAATGAAGTGCTAGTGATTATTAAAAGTGAGCTATTATTATTTCAGTTCTATATTACACTCATCATGCTCAGTCAGGAGAATTATAAAAATAATAATAATAATATTTTTAAAGAACAAAAGAGTGGTCCAATTATTTTGAGACACAAGCTAGGAGTCATAATTTCTAACTGGAATATTTGTTTCTGCTACTTCCCACTTTATCTGCTTGAATATGTTTTGTATTTCTATCACGTTTGAAGATTAAAACCACTACCTTTTTTACCTGGAAAATGTGAGTGCGCTCTTCTGTGTTCCTGTTTTTGATTTTGGCTGTTTGCCGGGCGCTGGGTTGGCGCCTTTGGAGCAGCACCTCACCAGAAGCCACAGAGGGATTATTTCTACTCGGTTGATACGGTGGAGCCCGGTACCTCTCTTCTGTTCTTCTGTGTGATATAAGCGAAGCCGAGGTCTGATCAGTCCCCAAAGGTCTAAACCTAATCTCGCAGATTATTAAATAATTAATGTTAGATGTTAGTATTGTCCTGAGGCAGTCCGGTAAAACATAACTTTATTATGGATGTGATGATTTTTGATTGAAAATGTTGTTTTAATTTATCAGACCACTCCAATTTTATCTAGCAGAAGTTAAATAATAAAAGAGATTAACAGATATCAAGTAGGCCACAGGTTTTGATTGGACATTCAGTATATGCTCGTGGTTAGGCGATATGGGAAATAAAATAGTTATGTGCTTTGTTTTAGTAATAGTAGCTATAGATGCCTTTTATATAAATGTGAAGTGTGTGAAATGAGTCATTGCTTAGGCCCTGAAAACCTGTAAAGAGAAAACCTGTAGAAACAGTGGCCTTATCTGTGATATACCAAAGGCCACAGCGGGGTTATCCATAATGTGGTAATGGATAAAAGAGTGGAACTGTGAGGGGTAACTCATATTTATTGTGTTAACAGCATAGCAAGAGTTAATTCAGCATTTGAAGAGTTAACTTCAAAGAAGGTTTAAACCCCCCTCCCCTCTTGGAGGGAGCACATTCTTCATCTGTGCTTACCACATAATTTACACACACAGACAGTTGGTCCTTGGTAACTATAAATCTAATGATACAGAAAGGCCTTATCTTATCTGTTTAGTGAATGCTAAAGAGAACTAGGAAGTGACTTCTGGTCACATCCTGTCTCTGCATCTCAGGAGTTTTTATTATTCCAAGTAAGTGCAAAGAACCAAAGATACATTGCTTTTAGTTAATTACATAAATAAATTTATATTTGTAACGCATGTATATTCTATGTCCACACCCCTTTTGTACTCCATTTTATGCACCAAATATTAACCAATGATGGTGCACTAGCCAACACCTTGTTGCTTCTATATAAGTACTTGTCTTTTCAATAAAATCCAGGGTTACTTAAGAACGATACTATATAGAAGAGTCAGACTTGAGTTACTCTCCGAACATTCACTGACGTTCAACAACCATCATGTGAATCCAAATCAGAGTAATACATTGCCGTATACCAGAGACAATGCTAATAAGACCCCCTATGCTTGGTCCCTTTCAAAGACCCCATGCTAAACGTACATGTGAAAGTTCAGGTTCCATTTTCACTGAAAATTGTCTATAGCTACGGAAAACAGCAGGAGAATATGTATCAATGAGCCAGCTAGAAACATCCAGTATCATGTAGACCCTTTGTGTCGCCCTCTTAATTCATAATGTACCAGGCATATCATAGAAAGCATGTCCCATGATGACACTACATAACCAGCGTACATGTCATAGTCCCAATAAAAATGGCACTGCTGCCATGCAGGGGGTGGTTTTCTACCCAAGATATGTTCATTTTTTACATATATCAACTATATGCACTATGTGTGGGGTAATGGCAGATATTGGTAGAACATGGCTGCATGAAAAGTGTCAAAATACTTGTTATAAAAGAAATGTAGATCCCAAGATTAAATAAATCAGCAACCAAAATTTATATTAATTTTTTTTGTTTGGCACTTTCCTATGAGCTGTTTTGTGGTAGCAGGACTCATTATTTATTTTAATTCTGGTAGGGAAAATGGGGTTTCTGTGTTTAACTCATTAAATAAGGAAGAAAAAAAAATCTTTAACTACAGAATCTATAACGCTCATGCCAAAAAAATACAAACAAAAAAACCAAACCACACATCCTGCTGTATTCATTACTGTTTTCATAGCCCTGAAGCTCCAAGATTGTCAGTTAAGGTTGCAGCTTATTACTGATTATGCAAATGCAAATATTTTAATCTTGCAAAATCAGCTATATGCAAATGATTCAATTTAATTTCGGAGTACAAAATATTTATTGGGAAACTGCCTTTTATCCTCCATCAAGTGTTCACCATGCTGACGAGTTACATCTGCATTTAGTATTAAAAAAGGCTATTTTGATACAATAAGTTCCAGTGAAAGGGAAGATGCTTAAAAAGAAAATAAAAGCTTTTTTTTCTCATTATTTTTCTTGACTTCTTTTTTATGCAGGCACTGAACTGTTACGTCAGCATTTCCCATGTCTTTCAGAAATCAAGCAGAATACATCTGAATTAGTCCTTAAAAAGCATCATTATTATGCCTGTCATTACAGTTGCTTCTATAAAGTCTTTTTTTTTTTGTTATATATAATTTATTTAGTCACTAGCTGTTACTCAAACGTAGCATATTTGACTATTGCTTTACATCCCTTAAGGATGTAGCACATCACCAATATTTTAGCTGTAGAGTTAAAATATAGTGTAAAAACAGTGTTTGACAGCTGTATGCTCAGCACTTTTTCCACTGGAGATATTCTATGCACAAAATACAGTTTCTACATTCCTTCCTGCCATCTACCTGTTGGGAAGGACTAATACTAAACATGAATCCAGTGAATGGCCCTGCAAAATTTGTGAAATCAGAAAGTAATTTATTAAAAGTAGAGCTGGCACCAGTCCCTGACTCCACATCAGCATTTGTGCCTATCACCTAGAACATTGATAAGCAATTACTCTACCCATCGCGCAAAATAGCTGGCTGCATCTAATTAAAAAGATAGTTCCCATCTCAATGGACTGAATGGCATATGTACTATAAAATCCATTAGCACCATAGAGTGTACTACAGTTTCAATAATGCTCATTCAGCCCCATTACTACACACTATAGCAGTGGAAGGCAACCTCCAGATGTTGTGGAATACATTTTCCCTTGATGCTTAGCAAGCATTATGGATGTAAGAGCATTATGGGAAATGTAGTCTACAACAGCTGAAGTGCTGCAGGTTGCCTACCCCTGCATTATAGACACAACAGGATATAAATAAAGCCAATTTCAAAGCTATGTAAAAGGTGGGGATAGATGAAGTTCTGAATTTTAGCCCCCAAATATTAGCTCCATGGACTATGGTATGGTCAATTCCACTACAATATTATTGAATTACCATATTTGCTCGAATATAAGAGGGGAATTTTTTCAGAGCAAATGCTCTGAAAAAGTCCCTTCATCATATATAGAGGTTCATCTTATAATCAGACCTCAAGTCGAGGTGTGACTATAAGACTTGGATCCAGGTATCCCGCAGAGCTGTAGGGGACCTGGATCGCCCTCACAAGCAGCTGGTGCATGTCTGTGCAATGCGCGCAGACATCATCCGCTGCTGCCCGGCACGTCCATCAGGACTTCTATGCTTCCGTCAAAGAAGTCCCGGTGGAAGTGTGGGCAGCAGCGGAGGATGTCTGCACGTATTGCTCATCCACTGGCTGCCACCACTACACACAGGGAGATTGAGGCAGCCAGTGGATGTCTGCACATACTTACAGACATCCTCCACTGCTGCCTGGCACTTCCGCCAGGACTTCTATGCTGTTGATCCAGAAGAAGGCAAAACAAAACCCTTATTTCAGTAATTTCAAATTCTGCTTTCAATAGGGAAAAAAATCCTTCTTGATTTCAAAAGACAATCAGATTTCTCCTTGGAACAACAAGTACTAAATACATATTAATGCTTATACTAACATACATAGGCTTTTGTTTCATTTAAAAAACGGTATCCATGCCACTTTGAAAGGCGTCTACTGTATTTGCTAGCACCACCTATTCAGGTAGGGAATTCCACCCCTTATTGTCCATTGTATGGCCTTTTATCCTGCTTTGTTAATGAACAGGTCTTTAGAGAGCCCTTTGTATTGACCCTGTACATATTTATATAACATTGTCCTATCCCATTTCTCTAGCATATACAAATGTTTCTTTTGTAGCCCCCTCTGCACTTTTTACTTTACTCTAGTTCTGTCATGCCCCTCTGGCCCTTACCTGCAGTTCCAGTAGTCCCAGGCATCCAGCAAGTCCCTTAAGTAATCCGCGATCGCGGAGTAGGCCGAAGCCGGGGCCTGTAGTACAATCTTCTATCCGCGATCGCGATCGCGGTAGCGCGGTAGGCCGAAACCAGGGCCTAGAGTTTCTACAAGCCCAGGATGCATCCTCCAGACTTCACCCCAATCAAGGGGAACCTATTTCCAGCTGTAGGAGGGAGGTAAACTCTGCCAAATCTCCTATTAACTCCAAGCACAGAGATAGAGGGGTATGTGCTAGAAAAGCACACCCCTCTAACATCCAATTAAGTGAGGAGCTTGTCCCACTGAGGGGAGGAGTGGAGACCCACAGCACTATAAAAACCCCTCAAACTGTTTCTTCATTGCTCCAGTGTTCCAGAGCTTTGGTTCCTGTTTGTCCTTGGACTTCAGTCTCCAGTTTCCCCTTTGTTGCTGTGCTACAGTATATCTTTTGGATTTCCCGTTACCTGACCTTTGGCTTGCCTTCTGGATTACCCTGTTTGCCTGAACCCTGACCCCTGTTTGGATTACTACTCTTTGACCGCTGCCTGCCCTGATCTATTGGACTGTTTCCTGACTTCGCTTTTTGGATTATCCTTTTGTGGCAATTTCGTGCTCCTATCCTTACCAGGGTGTTCTGCCTATATATACTTGTGGACCACCTGGTAAGGGTTACCAGCAAGATATAGCATCCCCTGCTCTATGCTCCGAAAACCTCAATCTTGACAATACACTGGAGCCATTATGGAGCTTGCAGGGATGGTTGATGCTGTTAATACCTTGACACAACAGCTAACCACGCTATCTACTACTGTACAGGCCGTACAAGACAACCAAATGGCCCTACAAACCCAAATGCAGAATTTACAACCCATCACAGTACCACCACCGGTTTTGCACCAACCAAACCCAGTACCTCAACCAGGACTTGTTCTTGATGGTGCTGCTGCCCCTGAACCACATGTTAAACTACCTGCTTGTTTTACCGGTGACCGCAGTCAGTTCCAATCGTTCATCACTTCCTGCGAATTGTTGTTTGTATTAAAACCAAGAACCTATGCTACAGACTTTGTGAAAGTGCGTACAGCTATTTCTCTACTCACAGGAGCACCTATGTCCTGGGCACACCATCTGTTGTATGAAGACAGTCCTGTGCTTAATTCCTGGGAGGCATTTTGTCATGCTATGGGTATACTATACGATGACCCTCATAAAAGATCTCCCGCTGAAACTACCATGAGATCTCTCAGGCAAGGACGTCGCCCTGTTGAAGATTATGTGTCAGACTTTCGGAGGGTTGCGATGGAGACAGAATGGAACGAACCAGCTTTGCGTGACCAATTTAGTTTAGGTCTCTCTGAATCACTCAAGGATGAGTTGGCTCGGATTGGTATTCCTGACTCACTGGATGATCTGATTCTTCTAGTAACACAAGTTGATCGGAGACTCCGGGAGAGACAGATGGAACGTACTACCTCAACCAACCTTCCTTTTCGTTCAGTCTCTACATCACGCCTTCCTATACATTACACACCCACGCCTACTACCACCACTGAGGAACCCATGCAATTGGGGGTAACCCGTGGTCCACTTACTGAAACAGAAAAGTCCAGAAGAAGAAGGATGAATCTGTGTCTGTATTGCGGTAATTCCCACCATCAATTTCGTCTTTGTCCTCGGTTGGCTGCAAAAGGTAATCCCCATTCGGTACAATACTCTTTGCACCTGGGTGGCATGACTTCTCATCTATCTCTTCTTGTCTCTCTACAATGGACACATGACAAGGTACCACAAGATGCCATCATTGATTCCGGTGCCAGTGATTGCTTTATGGATATCAAAACCGCCCAGACATTGGGTATACCCACACGACCAAAGAAACAACCCATTACCATCCTACTTGTCGATGGCAGAGACATCAATTCAGGACCTGTCACCACAGAGACTGTACCCATCACCGTATACATTGGAGAGAAACATAAAGAATCACTTAGTTTTAGTCTGGTGCATTCTCCCTTGTTTCCTTTGATTCTGGGACTTCCTTGGCTTAAACGTCACAACCCCATTATTAACTGGTCTACAGGACTAACCACTTTTTCCTCTACCTTTTGCAAAACTCAATGTTTTCCACTGACTTTAGCTTCTTTTCTTCACATGCCATCTCCTGAGAACACTGAAATACCAACACAATATCGTGCTTTCAGTAAAGTATTCAGTGAACAAGAGGCCAATAAACTACCACCCCATCGTCCATATGATTGCCCAATAGACCTACTTCCTGGGGCACCAATACCATTTGGCCGTATATATCCCCTCTCAGAACCCGAATTAAAGACTTTAAAAACCTACATTGAAGACAATTTAAAGAAAGGCTTCATCAGACCTTCTACTTCACCTGCTGGAGCTGGAATATTTTTTGTTGGAAAAAAGGACGGTGGTCTCCGCCCATGTGTGGATTACAGAGAGATTAATAAAGTCACGATCAAAAATAAATACCCTTTACCTTTAATTCCCGAATTGATGGATCGCCTCAGAGAAGCTAAAATATACACCAAGCTGGATTTACGGGGTGCTTACAATCAGGTGCGGATTAAGGAGGGGCATGAGTGGAGAACAGCTTTCCGATCCCGATATGGTCATTATGAGTATCTAGTCATGCCATTCGGGCTCTGCAATGCCCCTGCCACCTTCCAACACTTCCTTAATGACGTTTTCCGGGATATGTTGGATTCGTTTGTCATTGTATACCTTGATGACATTTTGATTTATTCACCTTCTCTGGCTACACATCGTCAACACATGACCCGCGTTCCATCTCGTCTCCAAGATCACGGACTATATGCCAAATTAGAAAAATGTATTTTTGAGACTACGTCTGTAGAGTTCCTTGGTTATGTCTTAACCCCTGGAAACATCAGAATGGATCCCAAGAAGGTATCTGCCATATTGGAGTGGCCCATCCCCTCTTCCGTTAAAACCACACAGAGTTTCATAGGCTTCTCCAATTTCTACAGAAAGTTCATCAATGGATTCTCAAAAATCATCGCCCCAATCACTCAACTCACAAAGAAGAATATACCTTTTCGTTGGACTCCTGAAGCACAACAAGCGTTTGATGCATTAAAGCAGAGATTCACCACAGCCCCTATTCTCCTTCTCCCAGATCCTTTGAAACCATACTTTGTTGAGGTGGATGCTTCAG